>CM056994.1:301463409-302178409 GCA_029891345.1 Dryococelus australis | reverse complement strand
TGAATGACTTTTCTGTGATGTTAGAAAACACAATCTTCACAAGGGAAGGGGTCGACAGCCGCTAGGGCAGACAGACGATTTTCCATGAAGATAGGGCGCAGAGAATTACAAAATGAAACAACACTAATGAGGACTCATCGAGGCTCGTCTTGCTGTACGTGGTTAGTGAGGTGACGGCCCATACACATAGCTGGATAGGACGGAAGTAATATCACCGTACACTCTACATAAATGACATAAATACACTGGAAATATAATGGGACACAACATGAATGGTAACAACAAACATGCAGATGCATGAAAGCAAACTTATATGATGCAGATGCCGCTGGATATGCTTCGTAGCGGATCACATGATACACATGAATTTTCATCTCCCTCCGTTAAAACTGCAAATTCTGTTCAAACAAATTATTTTTTCTGTTGAGAAAATTATTCTTTTGTAGACTGAATTGGTTTTGGACTTGTAACAAGCCGGATGACGAGAAAATCAAACATTGAAATGACAGGCATGGTCATACATACAAAGCATCAATTACATAAAAATTACATGAACCCTGAATAAAAATTACATAGAACCGTGAAATAAATTACGGCAAACATGATTTACCACAAATAAACTCTCAAAGCGCATGGATGGCGTGGACATTGACTTGGCGGCTATTAATAATGTGGTCACGAATGATGTGTCCATAAAACAAACATGAAAATTACCCAGAAATAAATACATGAAAATAAAGCCCTTAAAACTGCACGCAGCAATAATACAGAAATAACAATCAAACGCCTTTAACATAGGTGGATGGCACCTCATTCAAGTTGCGCGGGCCACGTGGTCTCTCCGACATCTTTCTCCTCCTCCTCGATTATGTTCAAAAAGCCACAGGGGCACAGATTATTAAGTTAAATGGAAGCAAAAAACTGGGGAATGTCTGACAAAACTTACGCAAAGCAAAGGTTAACAGGTTTACTTCGACGCCGGCTAACAGCCAGCAGCACTAGAGCCCATGACGGCGCTCACCACGCACGTGTCACGTGTGCCAAACGTGCGTTTAGAGGCCAATAATTTTGAACTCTCACATTAATATTATTTTTCAGTTTAAATGTGTTTTATATTTGTATTTGCAGGGTTTAATATGTCTTAAAATGTTTTAAAGTGTTTGTTGCTATTTTAAAATTGTTTGGTTATGAAATTCAAAGTGCCCGCGGCACCAAGATTTAGAACACTAATATTCCGGTATGAACACAGTCATAAAGAGACACTGAAATCATATAAAAAATTCATAAGAAAATAATAAAAATGTATAACAGTATTTAATTTAATTAGTGCCATTTAATTTTCACTTTAAAATATTTTACTCTGCGTACATAGCACTTCCGCTTATGTGAACCCCGTAGGCGGCCATGGTAGGTCCGTGCGACGCTTGTCTCTGGACAGTCTGTCGAGGAGAGCTGGGCAGGTAAGACACTGTCACGTACGTACTACAACTTTTGTTCACTGATGTAGGTTTCCATAGTCCATTTAGTTTACTGGTCAACATTTGCTTCCGTACGTTTTGCCAGACATTTCCCCAGCATTTTGCTTCCGCTTTACTAATTTATTTCGCCTTGTGGCATTTTTAACTTAATCGAGGTGAAGGAGGAGACAGATGTCTGAGAGGTTATGGGACCCACGCAACTTTAATCAGGTGCCATCCGCCTATGTTAATATCATTTCATTGTAATTTCTGCATTATTGCTACGTGAAGTTTTAAGGGCTTTGTTTTCATGTATGTGTTTGAGGGTATTTTTCCATGTTTGAAAATTTTATGGCAACATCACGTATAATCACATGGCTGACCGATGCAGAGTATTTGTATACGCCATCATTGCATTTTGAGAGCTTATTTATGTAACATCGTATGTGCAATATTTTATTCAGTGTTCTATGTTAAATTTTTGTCAGGGTTCTGTGTAATTTCACGTATATTGATGCATTTTGTACTTGACCACGCTGTCATGTTAATGTTTTATTTTAACGACATCAGGCATGTCACGAGCCTGTAATGACGTAAATCGTAAAGAGAATAATTTTCTCAACAAGAATAATATTTTCTTGGAATTTAATTTGCCATTTTCACAAAGAAATATTGCAATTTCACCTGCACCACATGCTCTGCTACGAACTTCATCCAGCAGCATCCGTGCTTTCTAAACTTGTTTTCACATGTGTGTATTTATTGTGAATACTCATCTCATGTCCCATCTTTGAGGGTTTATGTAATTTTGTAATTTGTGTACGGTTCAATTATTCCCGTCCTAGCCGGCTCTGCGAATAAGCCGTCACCACATTACCCATGTGCTGGAGGGCGAAACCCGACGAGTTTGTGTTAGTGATGCCGAATAATCACATGTGTTAATGTAACATCCGGGTTTCATTTTGTAGTTCACAGTGTCCTATCTTCAGGGAAAAATAGTCAGTCCACCTTAGCGGCTGTTGACTCTCTTCCCTTGTGAAGACTGTGTTTTCACACACCGTGGTGAGATCACCCATCTAGGTGTGTACTAGTATAATTGCGATCTGGGGAGCACCCAAGTGGAGTTAGCTAGACACGACCGAGTGCATCATTGATTTCATGGCACGTTGATTTGTACGCACAGTTTCAATAAAATCAAGTCTCACAGCGAACTTACCTCTTTCATTTGTAGTGACAGTGTCTTAGCCACATGTGTTTTTCAAGTGATAAATATGTTTAGTAAAGTTTAGTATTGCCTACGTGTTTGTAAGTACGCACGGGTGAGACAGACACACAGAACCCACAGCATCCCTGGCGCCCAAATTACCAGTAAGTATTTGTGTCATAGTTGGTCTCGTGTCTCACCTAACGGCGTCAACTAAAGTGAAACTATTGTAATCTACATCAGTGTAAAAAGTTTGTAGTGCGTACGTGATAGCGTCTTATCTCGCCAGCTCTACTCGACGGACTGCCCAGAGGCAGGGGTCATGTGGACCTACCATGGCTGCCTACGGGGTTCACACAAGCGGAAGTGCTACGTACGCCGAGTAAAACTTTGATATTTGAAAATAAATGGCACATGAGCAATTTAAATATTGATTTACATTTTAGATTTTACTTGTGATTTTTCTGTATTCTGTAAATGTCTTTTTACGATGGTGTTCACACTGGAATAATAATATTCTTAGTCTTTGCGCAGTACACATTTTGAATTCATAACCAAACATTGTGCAATATTACAAAACATACATTTTATACATTTAGACACTTGAAATACGTAAAAATAAACAAGAAACATAATTTTACACTTTGAATAAATATTTCCTTATGGAAATATTTATATACCCATTTATATACCCACGTGTCACGTGATTGGTAAGGGCCGTCATGGTCTTAACGTGGCTGACTGTTAGCCGGCGTCAACGTGAGCTTCCAGCAACTTTGCCACTCTGTGGGTAGTTTCGTCCTCACTTGTCGACTCATTAAAAGCTGTGCAGGTGACAAGCCTAGTCCAGCCAGAGGAGTGTTCCTGTATTCCAGTAGCATAATTTGCAGACCACAACCTGTATCTGTGCACCTCTTCTGCATGTTCTTTGCAATCTGAACTGCTCGTTCTGCCTGTCCATTTAACTTTGGGTAACGGGGACATGTTTTTACAATCTCAAAATCCCACTGTTTTTCAAACTTCTTATACTTGTATGAGCTGAACGGAATATTATAAGACACAATAAGTTTCGGCATGTCGTGAGTGGCGAACACTGACTTCAGACCTCTTATGACCACACTAACCTTCTTATTTTCCACCAGCACCAATTCACTCCACTTGGTATAGTAGTTATAGTCACACAGATCAACATCAACCTCCTCGAATGGCAGTTCATGTATGGCATGAGGAATAAGGGGCTCTGCCGCATTCCTGCTTCCAAACTTCTGACATAAAACGCACCTACTTACCAACAACTCAAGTGTCCACTGACACGCTGGGCCAATATAGTACTTACCTGGCACATGCCTTGGTCCCATCAATGCCTAAGTGGCTCTCATGGAGTAAGGTAAGCATTTGTTGCATCACTTTTAGTGGTACCACAACGTGGTCATTCAAATATAGTGAACCCTTGTCAATACGAAAACTGTGTCGTTGCACAAAGTACACTTGAGCCTGCTGGTTTACCTGCTTTTTGTGCTTGGGCCACCCTGTCTGGCAGTAATGCACGACTTCACATAGCACTGCATCCTTAGCTGTTTCCTGTCTGAACTCATTCTTTCTAGTTGACACCTGAACAGTGTCACACATGCTCACTAGATCAACCATCTCATATGCCAACTCTTCATCACTGCGATCCCACTCCAGCATGTACAATCTTGACAGTAGATCTGCTACAAGCATGAGTTTTCCAGGCAGATACTCCACAGATAACGTATAGCGTAACAGTCTAATCATCATTCACTGTAGTCGGACTAAGTAAATATCTGCAATGTTCTTGTTGAACACTGGGACCAGTGGTTAGTGATCAGTGTACACTGCGACACTCTTCCCGTAGATGTAATGATGAACCTTTTTGACTGCAAACACAGTGCTCAGCATCTCCTTCTCTACTTGTGCATAATTCTTTTCAGCTTGCCACAGGCTTCGTGATGTGTAGCTGATTGGCTGACCACCACACATCAAGCAGCACCCCAGCCCATCTTTTGATGCATCACACTGTATGTACAGTTCCTTGGTGGGATCATACAGACCCAGAACCGGTGCCTTGCTGACCAACTCCTTGACTTGTTGCAAGACTTCAGTGTTCATGGGTGGACCCTCAAAGGAGCAACAATGCTGGCTAAATTATGTAAAAACTTCCGTAGGTAACTGACAAACCCCAACACTCTCTGAAGCTCAACCTTGTTAGTAGGCATCAGTAGGGCTAGGACTGCCTGTACCTGGTCTGTATCTGGTTTCATTCCATTCTTAGAGAATACATGTCTGAAATAACTGACTACAATACTGTTTACACTGAATTTTGTTTCCATTGAACTTAACATTCAGTTCCCCAGCTCTCTATGCCACTTGAAGCAAGACTTTATCATGTTCACATTCACTTTCAGTTGCAATAAGAAACTTGTAACAACCAAATGGTGTACTGAATCTACAGTACTGGCTTGATTGCTCATCCAACTCCACGTGATAAAAACCATCCTTTAAATCTAACACAGTGAAAACTGCCATATTGTTCAGCTGACAACTCAATTTGTAGAATTGCAGGTTATGTAAATTTTAATTGCTTTTATAATTTTTTTCTCTGACTTAGTTAAATTCCCTTGTTTATTTGGTCAATGGGTGAAATATTCAAAATTTTCCTTTCAAACCACGTTTAAAAATATAAACTTGTCTGTTAACGACATGTGTTAATAACCCATAACTTTGAAAATTAAATATCAAGTTTATCTGTGTACAGAGGTCAGAACCTCACAAACATTGTGTAATTCCTGTTACAATATTTAACGTAAAATTTCCTTTCACTCTTGTGAAAACCCCGCATGTCACAGTGTCACATACCCTGTAAAACAACTCAAAGCTACGAGTTTGATATATTTAATCACACAGTAAGTAGACCTAATCACTTTTCCTTAGAAGGAAACCCATGTGTAATCGTAGAGTATAAAGTGAGTTGAACTGTTTACTTATAGTGGCGCATCCCTTATCTTAGGTTAGAGATTTGTAATTGGAGAATGATGCGCAATCCTGAGATGTATTCCATAAATTACATGTATGCATCACCATCAGTACGGCCAGCGTAACCTCTCTACTCAGTGCACGCTAGAAATCCCATACGCCGGAAACCACGATATAGGAAAATGTCGTACCCCAACCAGGCAGGCTGCTCCCATGAATAAAATGATGTAAATAATTGTGCACAAACCAAACTTGTATAGAGAGTCAACTCACACACCCCTGAAAATAAGTAGAACAGTATGAGTAATTACCCCAAATGTTACCTCAGTAGGAGGATAGAATCGAGAAGTGTAATTAACTCCAGTAAATAAAAGGCATTTATAACCTCCTTATTGATGTATGCTTTCATAGAGTTTAGTCGTAATAATTTGTTTTCTTATCATCCTGTTTATAATCACAGCAAATGGTAAGCTTGCTTTACGCACAGATCCTGTGAAACTAAACCACATCAAAACTTAGGGGGAAAAAATTATTTTTTATTCTCTAATGTTCTAATTGTCTTGTTCTATTTGTCTTGAAAATTCTTTTATTCTATGCCAAGTAGCTTGTAGGAGAGCACCCCAGAGAGTAGGATGTATAAAAATTATCTTTGTCATTGCATGCATTTCAGATACTGTGCAACCACTCTGATTAGAGTATCAGCCAAGTTAACTCTGTCCCGCAGAGACCACAGTATACCAACCCTGCATGTAAACTTGCAACCGATTAGCTCCAATTTTATTTTCTTCAAGAACAGAAAAAATATACATATTAACGAAAAAATAATTTTGGTGCAAACCACAATTGTACACGCACTGTATAAATTATTTTCGCTCATCACTCTAGTGTTATTCTGCTCTTGAACTAGGAAGACCTAGGTTCAAAATACACGGCTTGTCCCTCAACGCCCTTCCAAACTCTTCCTCCCTTGGTAAGCAAGCAAAGGAAACGTGACGGAAAGACTGCACTGCGCTGAGAAGTAGATGACTATACACCCTGACACCCGACTGCTACCAAGGTAGAGGGAGAGAGAGGGAAGATGGGAAGAAAAAGAAAGGCTGTTCGCCCGCCGCAGAGATAGTAACCAGATGCCACGCAACCTAGATATGGGCGCCCGAAACTCTTTCAAGGGCAGTAAAGCACAGAGCAGGCACTCGCCCAGAAGCGTAACCTACTCAAGGCCTCACGCACATAGACGAGGCGCTAACCCAGAAGATTAACTGAGGATCTGCGATTGAGGTAACCACCTTCCAGACCTGAAGTATTGTAGTAAAAACCACAGATGGATCTACGTCACTCCGGGGGGTGGCCAATTGACGCATGCCAACACACTGCGCTGTGCGGATGTGCACTCTACGGACAACTTCGCCCCATCTACGATCCACGCACACTCAGGGGTGAAATATATAAGCGGCAAATCAAATTTAATGTATCGAGCTAGGAAAGCCTATGTGCCTAGGTAGCTGATTACATCATTGTAAATTATGTGTGTAATTATAGTCTACTTTACCCGTCCAAACTTATGTATGCAAAAGGCACTTCATTAAATGTTATATTTTGATATTCCGCACCCGCCTCCCAGCGCAACATAGTGGAAGAATCTACGACATGTACAAGAAGGTAGCAGAGTTCTCATTGTGCTGACTCATGCCAACATACTGCGCTGAGCAGATGCGCACTTTACGGGCGATGTCGCCCCATCTATGAGCCACACGCACTCAGGGATGAAATGTATAAGAGGCAAATCAAATTTAATGCATCGAGCTAGGAAAGCCCACATGCCTGAGTAGACGATTACATCATTGTAAATTACATGTGTAATTACAACCTACTTTGCCCGTCCAAACTTATGCAGGCAAAAATCAATCCCACAAAATAAATAAATATTAGTTGATATTCTACTACTCGTCGCTTAGACCTGGAAGAAGTTCCTCCAACCTCGAGAGATGGCAGCACCCCCTTTGCCTTGTGATGTCCCGACCGGGCCACCTCAGGAACAGGGGTTTTAATTTGTCGTCGCCTCCACGCGGGGCAATAAGAAATGAGCAGCACTCCCAAACCCCAGATATCACACTCCTGTGTTAGAAGGCTATGCTACTCCCCGCACCCCGAAGAATTGCTGATATGAGAGAAATCAGTATAAATAGATTTCTAGCATCCAGCACCGGCAGATACGCTGGGCTCGTGGTCGAAGAGGACACTAGCCTTCCCTATTCTGCAAAGACTTCTCCTCCTTAGCCTGAAAAGACTCTCCTCTACCTTTGTCTGCTCAAGACTCACTACCTTAGTCTGCTTAAGACTCTCCTGTACCTCAGTCTGCTTAAGACTTTCCTACAAAATCAGACCAAGGACTCTCTACTTCCTACCTAGTCCGCCCCAGGACCCTCAAGTCTGCTCAAAGACTCTCCTCAGCTTGAGTGAGGCTCTCTTCAATCTGCAAGGACTCTATCTCCTCTCCGCAACCTGCAACACGGCGCACTCCACTGAAGACCAGCTTACGTCACCAGCTTGAGAGAAGGCTACTCCATCATCAGGTAAAGCTCACCTTGACACCGGTATCCCTTACCCCAAGTCAACTTTCCATGCTTACATCACCAGCTTGAGAGAAGGCTACTCCATTGTCAGGTAAACCTCACCTTGACTCCGGTATCCCTTACCCCAGTCAACTTTACGTGATCCAGTGGTAACGAGCCGACGCATCGTAGAGTACCTTCCTGAGTAACTCCCAGCAGCGAGCACGCTGTGACGCCATCGGGTGAGACACGACACGAACGATGAAATAAGTTACTTACGGTAGGTGGGTGCCAGCGGTGCTTCCCAGACACCACACTTCGAGACTCAGAGTTCTCAGAGATGCTGTGGGTTCTGTGTGTCCGTCTCACCTTAGCATTTTTATAAAATACTGACCAATACTAAACATGTTATCACTGAAAAATAGGCAGGAGATTTTGCTGCTCTGACGATACAAGTAAACGCACATGTTTCACTGAGTCATATACCATTTATTGTTTTTCAATTACATAGTGGTGCCAGAAAAATGAATTAATGATTGAAAACTCGGACGTGTCTAGTGAATTCCGTTGGGCTCTTACCCCCATCTCGAAATTACTCTAGCGGACTCCTAGATGGATGACTTCTCCGGGGTGTTTGAAAAAACAGCCCCCACAAGGAAAGAGGTCTACAGATGCTAGGATGGACTGTAGATTCTTCCTGGAGACAGGACACGGAGCAATACAAGATGAGCATTTAACATGTGTGATTATTTGGGATCGCTAACATAGACTCCTTGAAATCCATCTCCCAGAACGTGGTGAGTGTGATGATGTTCTTTACACATAGCCGGCTAGGACGGAAATAATGTCATCCGTACAAATTACACAAATAAGAATGAAACAAGATGGGACACAACATGAATTGGCACAATAAACAGAAGGTGCGTGAAAGTAAGTTTAGGTGGCACGGATGCCGCTGGATACAACGTGTAGCGGACCACGTGGTGCAGGTGGAATTGCAACCGTTTCCTGTAAAAGCCGGTTAATAAATCACTGGACAAAGTGGTAGCGGTATTGGGGAAATTATTCCCCTGAAGATTTAAGCATTTGCGAACTTGTAGCGCGCCTGATGGCTGGAAAATCAAATAGGAAAAAGACTGTGTGCTCATATATACAAAAGCATCAATTATGTGAAATATAAGGAACCCTGAACAAAATATTACATAGAACCCTGAAATTAATTATAGTGCACATGATATTACACAAATATACCCTTAAAGCACATAGATGGCGCAGATACGGACTTGGCGATATCTGGCCGCGTGTCTATGGGCAATGTGACAGTAACACAATTAAACATGAAAAATACCCTTAAGTGCATACATAGAAATATAACCCTTAATATTGCAGACAGCAATTAAGCAGAAATTAGAATGAAAAACTTTTGGTGTAGGCAGATGGCGTGTGATTCACAAGTTGCGCGGGCCGCGTGGCCTCACCGACATTTTTTTCCTCCGTCACTTGTTTAAGTTCTAAAAAGCTGTAAGGGCTGTAACATATTAAGTGAAGCAGAAGCATAATGCTGGGGAATGTCTGGCAAAAACGTACGCAAGCAAAGGTTAACTGGTATACTAAAAGTGCTCTGGAAATCTAACTCAGTGCAAACAAATGTTGAAGTGCGTTCGCCACAGCATCTTACATTGCCAGCTTTCCTCGACAGACTGCCCAGAGGCAGGGGTTACGCGGACCTACCATGGCTGACTACAGAGTTCGCACAAGTGGAAGTGCTCTGCACGCTGAGTAAAACTTTTAAAATAAAACAGAAATTGCACATTAATAATTTGCATGCATAATCATTCTAAGCTTTTAAATTGTGAGTTTTCTGTGTTTATTGATTGTTCTTTATGGAAGCGCTTACATCAGAATAATGTCTTTATTCTTCGTGCAGCATATATTTTGAAATTTAACCAAATATTGTACAACACTTTTGGAACATACAATTTTAACACTTTTAAAACACTTGGACCCTAAAATAAAACAAAAGACATGGTTAACACTTTAAATAAATATCCCGTTAAAGGAAAGTTCAAGTTATGGCCTCTTTGCACAAGTGCATACCCATGTGTCATGTGAGTGGTGAATGCCGTCGTGGTCTCAACGCTGCTGGCTGTTAACTGGCATCAAACGACCCCTCCTCGAAGACCAAGACTGTGCGAACAACTCAATTTTGCTCTGGTGGGCTCTGCACATCTACGAACCGGGACCACCGATTGCGGGCAAAGGAAGCATTGCTCGGAAGCCTTCTCACTCTACTGTGTTTGCAGGGGTTGGGGGTGTAGGCTGGAACCATCTTATTGGGACGGAGTGGTGACTCGCCTCACCTCTTGCGAGAGCCTCAATGTGGTTTGTTGACATTTGGGATTACATTCACTTTCCTACTAACTCCTCCAAACCCTTTGAAACTCTTTTGCTCTACTATGCTATCCCCTGTGGGTGCTGAAAAATCTCTGAATGGCTTACACTTGTGGTATTACTATTTACGTTTTCACTTATGTTACAACCATGTTGACTTGTGCCTTGGGTAAAGCCCTTAAAACTTTGTTGCCTTGTGAGGCTGTCCCTTGTGGGTACAGCAAAACCTAGAATGGTTGTTGGTAATGGTTGGCAATGGTTGTGTTGCAGTTTACGTGTATACTGATGTTACCACTTCTCTCCTCCTCTAACACGCAAACACTTTAAAACTATTTTGATTTGTTAGGCTGTCCTCTGCCCCTACGGGAAAGCCCTGAAACAGTGATTCATTAGTACTAATTTTGTTCACTTGCGTGCTCACACTTTCGTCGCCTTCTCCCTCCCTGTTTGGTGTGGAGTGTTCGGATGGCACAAAGCCCCTAAATGACACAATGTTTATAATGTTGTTGTTTACACTTTCCGGGCACGTGGTCACGAGACTGGTGGTGGTGTTTTCACATGTGCTGCTTCTGTCATTCCTCGTACCACCTGGTACGCAAAGTTGCGCTCGCTGAGGTACTGAGCTTTCCGACTTCTTGCACCTCTTCCCGACAGGTGTGCGGGCTATACACAGGTCGTTGCGGTGATGTTTTGTGACTCGTCACGGACCCAGCTTCATGAGAAATGTGGAATTCCCAATCTTTGCCATTACTCTTACTGGCCCAATCCAGTTGGGTGCCGGAATGGTTCTTGACTCCTGCTGACAATGGGTTTTCCCTTCATAAACATACATGCCGGGCACTAACTCTGGCGGCGGCCTTCTGGTCTCGGGTACTCAAGTATTACAATATTCTCCTGATTTTCCTTAGCCTGTTTGTGAATCTGTAGTTGGTGGGCGACAATTTCCTCAGGCAGTATTGGCGGGTTTTCGTGGGGTTCTCTGGGCGCATGCAGTTCGCTGCTATGCACCATCTCCGTGGGAGTTTTTCTTGTTGCTGCATTAATTTGATTCCGTAAACAAAACATGACTTCTGGAATCAGTTCCGCCCATCTCATTTGGTCCATTCCTAACCTGACTCGCAACTGAATTTTCACGTCCTGGTTACGACGTTCGGTCGGGTTTGCCCTGGGGTAGTAGGCTGGGGTGGTACGGTGTTCGGTTCCCTATGCAGTACAATATTCTCTCCATTTTCTTCCTACAAACTGTGTACCATTATCTGTCAGTAGGTATTCTGGTTAACCTCACCTGGGAAAAAACTCATTTTAAATTACATGAGCAACCGTGAGTGCACGGACATTACTGACCAGAAAGGCCTGAGTCCACCTTGTAACAAATCAGTGGCAACAACAAGAAAATGTTTCCCACCTTTTGTGAGCGGGTACGGGCCCATGATGTCGAGTGCAACAGTTTTGAATGGCTCCGTTGGCGGCCTAAGTTGTTGTGGAGTGTCGCAGTCTATTCTCCACGGCATCCGAATGTTGCACATAACACAACTCTGTATATGTTTACGAATGTCCCCTTGTACTCTGGGCTAATGGAAAAACTTCTGTACGTTCCTATGTGTTTGTACGGAATCTGGGTGACCAAGCTCTAAGCTGTCATGCCTGTACGTCAACACAAGTTCATGTGTTTCCTTAGGTATGTATATTTGCGATTTTGTGCAATTATGTAGGGTTTTACTTGGATTTCCCAGTTCACTACTCGCCAATGTTCTGAATATATCACGGTGCACTGTTGCTGGCATTGTGCAGCATCTGGGGAATTTTCTTGTGCAGTGTGCTAGCTGTTAGCTGGCGTCATGTGCAAAGATTGCATTGGTATATATTTTCTAGTCGCTGTAAAATTGTGTTGCTATAGATTCCGAATAGATGATTTTCCTTTATTTTATCCAGGCCCGCCTTTGCCTGATTTTTATAACGTCCACGTGACCCTCGTTTATTGTAGTGTTCAGCCAAGTAGATTAATTTCATTTTCCAATTTGTATTTTCTAGAATAGCTGGGACTCTCCAGCGTGAACTATATAATAAACATTACGTCAGATTTAATTGATTGTATATCCTCATTTGTAGGTAGTTATCCCGTGTTCCTCGTAACTTGATATTGTTTGTATTGTGTAACCTCAGTGATCTAGATGTTCAATAGAAGGGGAGGAATACAGAGTAGGCAGCAACGTAAGGAACGTCGCACATTGACATGAGTCGACAGTACAGGTAATTCGGTAAGTTCGACGTCTGAGGATGAACCCCGCCCACTGTGCCACGACCATGTTCCATGGCCTATCTCCCCCTTAATACCACTAGAAATCACCACCTCACTTGATCACATTCTAGGTGCTCACTGGCCCGGGTATCCTACCAGTAATTACGAGGACCCAGTTAAGCAACTATCCCAGGTAGCTAATACTACTCCCAGGGACACCCCTGCTAGGCAGCTTCCCATAACGACTAGCACTATCAAACTCAAATTGGAAAGATTGATCCGGGTTTCACACCCGGAAGGTACCGAGCTCCCAAGGTTTTGTACAGTCAAGCTAGCATCTGGAAAGGTTGTACGGGTTTGACTCCCCTCTCAGTCAGATATAAAACCCCGTGCAGCATCCCCTGCTCCCGACTTTGTCCCTCTACGACAGCCCACTTGTCCTATAAAGATCTTCCCTACCAGAACGTACACCCCCCTCCTTCACTATTAATTAACCATCACCCCCACTTCATCCTTCCAGGAAAGCTGGCATCCCGCATATTGGCGACACTTACAGTGAGGAGATTAGAGCTCCCTGGGTGGGCAGCTACTTCCATTCGCCTCACTATGGGGTTTGATTCCCTTCAAGCCCGAAGTAACCTACCCACAAACGGTCCGATATGGTTTACAAGCCCTTCATGCCTCACCGGTCTATTAAAGCCGGTATTATTCACCATGGTAGGTCCAGCTAGGCTCTGAGAGGGTCATTCCCCCCCACACACAAAACATGGTAGCAACACCAGCTAGCACGGGTCGGTGCAAAGACAACAATAATTTAATTGTGAGGTAATAATAATATAATTGTGAGAAAACAGAGTTTCAATTTGCAAAAGAAAGTCGTATTTGAAGTTCCAGTTTGCCTTTATTCCCATACCGTGACGTCTACTGAGCAAAAGTATGCACAAATAGACAGATAAGTATCATTGCCAGCATCAAGAAGTTCCACAATTATTTGTATGGATGACAATTTGAGATTGGCACTGATCATGAACTGTTATTAGGGTTGTTTACTACTGACAAGGTTACTACAAACATCATTTAGCTCTGAATACTTAACTGGAGTATTATGCCAAGTGGTTACAATTTTGTGTTACAATACAAGCCAGGGTCTAGTATTGTCAATGCAGATGAACTCAGCCGTATTCCACGAACCACCCCTGAGGGAGCGATACCAATACCCAGTGAAGTACTTCTTCTTGAAGCGTTAGATGCGCCCCCTTTGATAGCACATCAGATTGCTGACATGACAAAGAAGGATCCTATAATATCTAGAGCTTCCTCATGGGTGTGGAGGGGATGGCCAAGTGATACATTAGGGGAAGAATTCCAGCCATTTGTGAGGAGAGAACATGAATTATCAATTCACAGATGCTGTTTGATGTGGGGTACTCAGGTAGTAATTCCAAAAAGAGGCCGTCCCGTGATCACATTCTACAGACACTACATGCTTGTCATCAGGGAATAGTGTGAAGGAAGGCATTGACACCCAGTTACATTTGGTGGCCTGGCCTCAATAAGGAAGTGGAAGAGATGATACAGCAGTGCGAGATCTGTCAATGTACGCATCATTCATCACCAAAGGCCCCTAATCATCCATGGGACTGGACCAGTCAGCCATGGCCATGTTTACATGTGGACTGTGGACTTTGCTGGTCCTATTCAGGGGCAGGTATTTCTAGTTGTTGTTGACTCGTACTCAAAATGGCTCGCGGTGCTACCAGTGCCATCCACCAATGCTAGAAGTGTCTGACATGTCTCCCCCAGGTAGACAGTATAGAGACACCAGCTGCTACAGGAAATTATGTTGCAATAACTCCAAATGCAGTTTAAGGAGAGGGTTAATCTACACAGGACATTAGGGGGGAGATGAGAGGAAGACAGGAGCTACGACCACCGTCACCAGTCGAGGAGGCAGAGTTTAGAGAATTTGCACCCAGTGTGCCCACATTCATAGGATATACAAGCTCCTCCCAGTGTTTGTCAGGTAAAGGTGAATCAAGTGACTCTAAACCTCTAGCTCATACCAGGCCTACCAGAGAAACTTCTAAGCCTAGTTGGACAAAGGATTTTGTTATGTAATGGGGGAGGGGTGTTATGTCTTAGGTTATTGTGTCTTGGTGGAGAATGTTGGAGGTTGGCAGCCATGACAGTTGGGACATACACAGTGTTGTGTCGACAGCTAAAGGACAGTAAGATACGGACAGTATGTATATTTACATCTCGGTGCAGTAGACAAAGCAGCAATTAGTTAAAATGCAACTATATGTAACAATTGTTAAAATTTAACCATATGTAACAAGTGTTAAAAGGTAACCATCTAACAAATGGATTGGTTCTTTTGTAGTTAGCCATACCATATACAGTATCAGGAAGTATACTTGATCCCTCCTGCTCGAGTATACTTCTCAATACAGAAAAATGAACACATATACTATGTGGTGGTTGTTAAAGACTGTGTGTTACATTCATGTGGAATTATTCTTGGTATCGTGCAGTACAATTAAGTAGCTAGGTTCAACTGTATAATGCAATACCAAATATCAGCCTATCAGGCTGTACAGTTGAGCCCATCTGCTCAATTGTACTACCACATACTGACAAGTGTATTTCCTAAAATTGCCCTGGCCCAACACCCCAGATTGCCGTGATGCCCCATTAGGTAGTGAGACTGACGAGTTGGGTAGTAAAAAAAAAGTGTGTCATCATTGATGTCACGTTGATGATGATATCACTTTCATTATAAACAGTATTAAGTTGTACAAATCATATTTTGAGAGCTGAGAAGCAATATGCTGTGTTATTTGGTTATGCACAGTAAAACTTGGAGACCTACATCCTTGCACGACTCTAATAGTAATAAACCACTACATTGCCACTTAGTTATAATGCCTGTTGTCATTGTCAGACTTTACATCAAAAACTTTCTGTTTCTGTCAAAGAATTTTTTTTAACAAAAAGGAACAATGGTTTAAACTATAAAGTACTTAATCTACCATTTACAGCAAATATGCAGTGAGTGAAAGGTTGAATAACACAAAACTGGGAGTTTTTGCTTTCACAAAGAATTGCTACTAAAATTCTCACTCCTGGATGATACCAACAATATTCTGTAATGTTTGCAACAAATAATTTGGAGGACTACTGTGTACCTTATATTTTGTTATGCGTATATGTGCATTATTTTTACAATTACATTTAACAACCAAAGTTAGATGTAAACTCTGACCACAAGAAACAAGCGTGAGCGCGCCTTGACTATGTCAACAGCTAGAGTCCTCCATCTTTGTAATCAGTCTTGAAGGTTGTTCACTCCTTTTGCAACTATCAGTACTACTATTATTACTACTACTAACTAGTATGTATCTTGTTTGCATAACCCCGTAGTTGAGTTGTGAAATAACCTCAAAATGATGATCCCATTTCTCTGCAGCTATTGCTTCTGTCTTCAACTGTTGAAATCAAACATTTCAATTTCACCTGTACTCAGAGAATTATGTGAACTGTACCATTAAAACACTTTGAACATTAAGTGGGTCACAAGTTCTTCAGGCTTTTTTCACTTGGAAATATGTTTCTACATCAAATAATAAGAGAATAAATATACTTATCTTAAGTCCTCAAAATTTATTTTGCATTTGTCAACACACGTTACATTGGCCAATAGCAACTTCTTTTCATTTTATGTTAATTTTAACAAAATTGTATGATTTTAACATACTACAGTTATGAGCTATGACTGGCAACAACAAAACTGCTATTAGAAAGATGCAACAATTGACGTACATAGCTGTAATTTCAAGCACACAAATGTAAGAGGTAAAACTACACACCAAACGCTACACACTGAAAGCAGCGTCTATTTGCACACAAAAAGAAAATAACTAGCAAGGCAAATACAGTCACAGCAAATTCAACAGGCATTGTATTTAATTTTCATAACAAAACCAAATTATCCTCATAAAATTTTAACACATTAGCTTTATTATCAAGATGAAAACTAAAATATTACTCAACTATAATACATACCAATGCTCTCATATTTTGTAACATATAACTGTACAAGAGACATATTTTAACCTAAAATGTTTATCAGATTACTTAAGAGTGCATGTTCACCATTTAGTATAGATTTGGAAAGCAATAAAGGTAGAGTCTTAAAGAAAAAACAATTTTTTTACTGATACGTTAAATTATACAAGAAAACAAATAAAGAGTATAAAGTAACATGTATGAACTATCCCATATTTCTAGGACCAAACAAGATGGGCATGGAATACATGGATGTAGTATTGCAGTATTGGCAATTTTACAAAAGATTAAGTTAACCCTTTCCTCTATCAGCATACCAGAAACCGAGTGGGTAACGTTAATACAAAGCTACATGTATCAATGAACTCTTGCTGATGGGCCATGCCATGGAGAAAGTGCGGTGACTGAAGTAGGAAGGTGGGTAGAAGCAGTGGGTAGGCGGACTCGCTATGAGGATACTCACGCGACATGGTCTCCTTGCGTCGCACCTGCACGCCGATGATGGCCTCCATCGGCACCTCGGTTCGGGGGATGCTGACTGCATGCGGGGGCAAGTAGATGGGTTCCAGGTTGCCGAAGGTGCACTCCACTGGGATGCTCCTTTGGCACTGCGCGTGGCACTGCAACAAAAAGCAAACACCCCTGTCACTGCTGTTCCATGACCACATAAGCCAAAACTTCCAGTTCACTGTACCATTGCAACAATTTGTATACAGTTGTAGAGTTCTACATTTCACACAACTTACAGTGGGAACTACAATAACAAGAGCGAGAGAAAATAATTTTTCTTTGTTTAATTGGCAAATTTAGTGGTGTTAACTATTTCGTCCAATACGCTGTGGAAGATATTTATAGTTTTGTTATGTAGAAATGGCCCTACTAAGTAAAACGAATGTGTCAACATCGTGTGATTTCAAGAATACTGCACACTTTACAAAAAAATATAATTTCAAGGATATACGATAAACATTAAGGCAAGTCATACATATGTATATTCTTTTCGGAAATTTATCTGTGCGACGTTTTTAACTTTTGATTTTGTTGCGGCTAGCTGCGTTTAATAATACCACTGAATGAAAACAAATCAATAGCCATGCAAAATCCATATAAATTAATTTTGTGTGTCTACTATGTCTCCAAAAAGCTGCTATTTTTAACAATTGCAGTATTAATTTCATGCACACCTCACACTCACCTTTGCCCTTTCTTTTTACATAAAATGTTCAAATGATAGACATTTTATGGTCTTTTACATAAGCTGCAGCATCTTCCTTAATTTATGACGCCAGAAATTTCATGAAAACGGTCCATGTATGTATCAATTTAGATATTGCACCTTCGTTTCATACAATTTTACACATAATTGTCAATGTAAACAAACATGCGGTGCTGTGGCCATAGATTACTGTACTCTTTCTACTTGTGACTGTTCACTTCGCACCATTGTAGTTAGTGCTTGGAGGTGGTTAGTTGTCAAACTGCTGTAGCTTATTTCAAAGTGCATAGTTTACTGCTTGTGTAATTTTTTTAATGTGTTTGTTTACATTATGTTACCTTAGAAAAAATACTTAACGGCTGTTTCCGAATTCAGTGGATGTATCCATTGCTCACGCATCCCTACGTCCCTTTGTACATACATCCACTGTGGAAATGGCTGCATTGAAGGGATGGATAACATCCAAATTCTGCTACAGCTAGAGCACGGTTAGGTGGCGCTAGCTGTAACACACTTTTTACTACTTTGAAGTTGTATCTTGATTTGTATTATCTATGGAATCTTGGCGAAATGTCAACAATTAACTGCAGGCAAAAAGCTTGTTAGAGTTGAAGTTTCATAATTTCTGCTTGGCGATGGCTGCAAATACAAATCACGATTTCTTGTAAATAAATAAATATAAATTACAAATGCATTTGCTGAAATTATTAATTTGTATAATGAAGCTGATTGTACAGCTGGTCAGTACTTTAAACAGGAATTTTTTTTTTTTTTAAGTTGGAGTCCAATGTTGCACTGTTGGAAAAAAAAAAAAAAAGTTTGAATCCATTTTAATCAACAACTTACAAGCAAACACACACCACACGTGCGAAATTGTAAAAAAAATATTAAAAAATAACAAATAAATTTCGTAGTTAAGGGATGTAGGATACGACAGTGTATGCGAGTGTTGTATCCCTTGACAGTGGACCCGTGAAGAGATGCATCTGCATCCCTAGTAAGAATTTGGAAATTAAGCCAATATGGCAGCATCCTCTAAAGTGCACTTTCAATGGATCTATTAGGCCAGTATTCGGAAACAGCCAATGTATTGATGTCGGCTAACAGCCAGCCGCGTTAAGACCATGACGGGGTTTACCTCTCATGTGACACGTGGGCATGCACGTGCACAAAGAGGCCATAACTTGAACTTTCCAATAACTGAATATTTATTTGAAGTGTGAATTATGTCTCTTGTGGTTTCTCAAGTGTTTAAATGTTTAAAATGTATGTTTGATAATATTGAACAATGTTTGGTTATGAATTCAAAATGTGCACTGCGCAAAGACTAAGAATATTACTATTCCGGCATGAATGCCTTCATAAAAGACGTTTAAAGGATACAGAAAATTCACAATTTTAACCTAAAATGTAAATCAATATTTAAATTATTTATGTGCCAATTATATTAAAATATAAAAATTTTACTCGTCATGCATAGCACTTCTGCTTGTGTGAACCCCGTAGGCAGCCATGGTAGGTCCGCGTGACCTGTGCCTCTGGGCAGTCCATCGAGGAGAGCTGGTGAGGTAAGATGCTGTCACGAACGCACTACAAACTTTTTGCACTGATGTAGATTACAATAGTTCACTTTTAGTATACCGGTTAACCTTTGCTATGCATACGTTTTGGTAGACATTCCCCTGCATTAAAGTGACCGCGTGGTCAAACACAAAAGCATCCATTTACGTAAAAATTACATGGAACCCTGACAAAATTTAACATAGGTCCCAGAATAAAATATTACACACATGATATTACATAAATAAGTTCTCATAACGCACTGATGGCACAGACATAGACTTAGCATTGGTTAACGGAGCGGTTGTACGTGATGTTGCTGTCAAATATTCAAACATGAAAAATACCCTTAAATACATACATGAAAACAAAGCCCTTGAAATTGCAAGAAATTGGGAACTGAACTTGTATCATACCTCATAAATTCACACACAGTTTCTGAAAATGTGCCAAGGCAGATGAACGATTATGCAAAAAGGTATGGCAAAAAACGTCAAAAATGATAAACCACAGCAAGGGAAACATGGAAGATGTTAGGAGTGCAAGGGAAAGGATAGAAAAACAACACAGTATTACTGTGAAAAGTGCTTCTAGTGTTTGTGCATGGAACATTTTTTGTATTGTGTGCTGAGTGTGTAGTCAAAATAACAGTGAGTAAAATCAATTATTACAAAGTGATGAACAGCTATGAAATAAGATTTTTACTTCAAATACTGTAATCTGTAACACACCAATTACTACTGTTGATTTTTTATTTTGCCCTAGTTATAGTGTAAATTGTTTTTGTATTTCGTGCTCAGAATGCATAAGAAACAATAATTACTGAGAAGAAAGACAAAGTAACCAAAGACAATGATAAGAGCGTGCTTCAAAACCCTACATTGCGCGACAATACAAGAGATGATAATTCCATTTTTGACTGTTGACAATTATATTTTTATAGATGAATTTTCAACTGAATAATGATTTTATCTCTACATGTGTGTCATAAAACTCATTTTAAAAAAAATAAACATGTTTCTAAACTATAACCGTAAGTTAAACACTGCTAATATATAATAATATTAAGTTAGCTGCATACAAATTTCCATTTAGATCACTGGGTCCAACAGACCCTGTGCGATAATTGATTTTACATTTTTGGGTGCAAGCTCTGTTGGATTAATTTTATATTTTTCATCTTGATGATACCATCTAAAATTCATTTTAAATGCTATGATGCTTTTCTAGCAGGCAATATTATAGGACTCAGCCTCCATCTTTGTTTAGTTATACTTGCTAGTCACTTGCCACAAGCCAAGTTTCACAGCACCATAAGGAAGTCTGATTACTGGCAAAATATTTTTCATTTGCCCCTTCTCAGCAAGAAGTGTTTTATGTCCTCCTCCCATAAACCGCAAAATATTTCTTTGTGATGAATATGATGTTTCTTTTATTTATGCTTTAAATTCTTCCATATATATATATATATATAAAATATCAAATCTATACTAATATTATACAGAGGTAGTGTGAGTTTGTGAGTTTATCTGTTTATCTGTCTCGGGTAATCTTGGAAACTACACGAATGACTCTTATAATTCTTTCACTATTAGAAAGCTACATTCTTCCAGATGGTCAAAGGCTAAGTTAAATTCAAAAAGAAAAAAAGTTCTTAAGAAATTTAAAAATTTGTAATCCAAGTCGGATAAAAATGAGGCTACTTGGCTACTTTCTACGCTGGGCCAATTGTTCTAATTATTTCATTGTTAGAAAGCTACAGTCTTCCATATGGTTAGAGGATTTGTCTAAAAAAAATAAATATATAACACACACACACACACACACACCTGAGAAATTTCAAAATTTGTACCCCAAGTCTAAAAAAATATTAGCTAATTGGCTGCTTTCTAAGCATGCTCTACCAAAACTACAGGGCCGCTTCTTCTAATTCTTTCACTGTTAGAAAGTTACATTCTTTCAGATGGGCATAGGTATATATCAAATCAGGGCCACAGAGGGCCAGTGAGTAGCGTTGACATGGGTGGACTCTCAGGAGAGGTGTTGAAGGTGACTTCGCCCTGTCTCTCACCCAAGACAGGGGCGAGTTGAAGTGCCCAGGCGCCAAGCTCAGACGAACTGTTGCTTTGCTGGAGTCATGGGCCGACGGCCAATGGGGTATCCCTGAAGTTGCCACCTTGCAGGTGCTGCTTTCGGTGATTCGTTGCATTTGCCAACACTGATGCTAATAATGGTGTTATGTGTTACCATTGTAAGTTGCCAGATGTCGGCCCCTGGCACGCACTTAAAACACAGATCTTACTCTGCATTTATGGGTGCCGGTCCCGTAATTGCAACACTTTAATCATAAGAACACTGAAGCTACTCTGCAAGAGGGTTCAGGTCCCATCTCTCTCTATACTTGGCTGTAGGGTACCGTACCAAAAGTTAAGACAATGAAACAAACAGACACTATGTTCACACATTTTATTATTGCCTTTCATGTACAAGAATGTATTTTGCACATATTCCTAAGTTGAAATGGATCGGACGCTAATGTCCATCAGTAACCAAAACTGCAACTTGGCGTGAAGCCAATGAACTTAATTTGCGGTACATTTTAAGAAAAAGTGTAGTTGCCCCCTTGGCATTAAGAATTGAATAAAAGGTTCCTGTACATTATGTCTATTGATAAGATAAATGATTGTCGCCTAAAATTTGTAGTACAGAGGGTTCGCACAAAGTGTGTGAACGAATGTGCTTCTTACTTATTCTGGTGGCGGAGACAGACTGCGAGCATTGCGCCGGTCAGCCTTCAAGATGGCTGGGGCGTGCTCAGAAAGCACGACCTGAGCATCATTAATATTAACATATACACTTCTCTTAATTAAATTGCACATCAAACTCTATAAACATCATTGCATTTCTTAAACTAACATGCTTGTGAATTAAAAATTTCTACAAAACACCTTTTAATTTTTTTGTGCAAACAGTTCTGCTCGCGGGAGCGTTGCACTTTGAATCCACATGTGTGCTGGTGCATAAAAGAACGTTCTGCGACAATGCATATTGCATCCCATGAGGTACAGTATGAGATGAACTGAGTGCTAAAAGGTGCTATGTAGAACTTCAATTTGTACGACTACAAAGAGGACACTACTAACCTCACTTCCATGCCGACGGAAACTAATACCTAAACAGGGTATGCTAATCCCTAACCTAATTATCTTGACACACGCTGCACACACTCAATGTATCAGCCTATGGGGCTTGTTGAACTGATACACACTTGATGTAGCGAATTCACTGCTGCGCTAGCAGCTCACATCCTACCTCCAATTGCTGTTGCGCCCAATGACCCTGGCTTCATTTGGGATGTAGTGACTGTCCGTTTGTTCATTTGCTGCGAGAGTTCCCTCTTGCTGTATATCAACAAAACAGCCATTGTGAGATATGCGAATTGGGTCACTGAAGAAAAGCAAATATGTTATGCTTGGCGGCCTATACCAACACAATCTGGGGCTTGTTCGACTCACCTCCTATATTGCACTATGTGACAGATTGGCTACGCGGTTCAAACAACCAGAGAAATGCAAGTGAACGGTGTGTTCACGTCAAACGCCCTCTCCTCTGTGGTTGTTTGACCATGTATCCACTCACATACTCCACCATGCTGTTAAGCGCAGCAGGTTGTTTACACTTTGAGCAGTGGTCAGGGCCGTAGTTGGTATGGCCCGTTCTATTGCTTTTCGTCTTGCCTCTCTCGTGCTGGTGCTGGACTCTCCTGCTGGTCCTGTTGCTTTTTCTGTTGCCGGTTTCGAGTCCCAGCCTGTGTGAATGTGCGTGGTCGGCACTGATCACATCCCACACATGCTGTGGTGATCTTGCGGTGTAGCCGTGCGGAACGGTGAGGCGAGGTCGACTCCCTCTCTGCCGATGACTTGTCACCTCCACTGCTGCTGCTGATGCTGCTCCTGTTGCTGCTGCAGCTGCTGTTGCCAAGGCCCATCCTGCTGCCTCTCCCATTGCTGTTGCTGCAGCCCCTGCTGCTGTTGCTGAGGCCCATCCTGCTGCGGCTCCTCAGCTGGTGAACTCCAGCTGATGGTGAGAGGGGAGGAGGTGGTGGCCCAGACGATTCCTCGTTCAAGCCGGTTCCACTTCCCCCCGTCGCTTATGCCGTCATCCCTTGTCGCTCCATCTGCTGCTTCCTGTGGCTGTGATGTTGGTTCGACCCCATCTGTCTGGAAATCCATTGGTGGGGGAATCAACACCATCGGTGGCACCAATGACTGGTCCTTGGAGGAAACATCCAGCCCTAGCATTTTGGCCACTCCTTCCGGAAAGTCGCACTCCATTTCTGATGGCACTGGTTCCTCCATGTCCCTGTTGGGTGTCTCTACTCCGAGCATCATGGTTGGAAACAGGCATCTCAGTGCCCTCCCGTTGCTATCCGTGCTTTGCTTCGCCTCTCTGCTTTCCTCAGCCGTTCTCACTTCTGGCCCTTGCTGTTGCTGTCTCTCAGGTGCTGGTTGTTCTACTTCAGGTAGTCTTACTCCTTCAGTCTCTAGCATGAGGTGGAGGTCATCCCTGTGGACTGCCACCCACCTCCGGTTGCTCAGCTTCACCAGGTACGTCGTATAACCCAATGGTTTCAACACCTTGTGGGGACCGCTCCATTTTGGTGCAAATCCCGTGCAATATTTTTTTACGTGGCTCGACAGTCTGTGTTCTCCAACATACACGTGCTGAACCGCCATTATCCTGCGGGGTGCATGAGTTGTTACTGGTACCCATGTGCTGATGTACCTATCCTGAGTATTGCGGGTGACCTCTAACATAGCCTCTCTGTGTCCTAGTCTTGCCTCTGCGTTTTCAGGCTCTCTTGCCCCTTCCATTTGCCTGCTCCGAAACTTTCCAGGTGCTGGCAACTCCCGACCTTGCAGAATTTCTGCCGGTGTCCGGCCTGTGGCTTCATTCACACGTCGCCTGATCATAAAAAGTGCAGTCGGCAGATTTGCTGCCCACGAAGCGTGATCTTTCCCCACACGGAGACACAATTGGGTTTTCAGGTACTGGTTGTGCCTCTCAGTGGGGATAGCCCTCGAATGGTCTATGGCAGTTGCTTGCGCCACGCTGCTACTCCCCATCTGTTGCATAGGTTCCGCCAAATACGACATGCAAACTGGCTTCCATTATCAGTCTTCAAGTGCTTTGGGTAGCCAGCAAGGGTAAAATTCTGTCTCCAATGTCAGTGCTATTGTGCGGGCTCGCGCACTCGAGATTGGATAGACCTCTATCCAGCGTGAGAGGGTACAGTCCCATCAGGTCTACGGAGACCGTCTCGAATGGTTCCCTGGGCACCCTTGGTTGCTGTTGGGTTGCCCCATCCGCTCTCCTGCTCTTGAATCTGTTGCACTTCATGCACTCCTTTACATGCCTCCTCACGTCTCTCGTTGTACCAGGCCAGTAGAAATGTTGCATCAGATTTCTGGTGGTCTGTGTCACTCCTGGGTATCCTGCTATTTCGCTGTTGTTGCAACATTGGGTTGCGTGCTTTCTTTGGCACGTACAGGTGCCATGGTGCCTCCGGTTACTTCGGCCTCGTCTCGATGCTGGCCTCCTGTATGCACCATCATTCATTGTTGCTTCTTGCTAGCTCTTCCCACTTTGTCTGCGAAAATTTGCATCTTTGCTGACTTTCGCTCACAATCTCCTTTACTTCATCAATGCGTGGTTCTACCTCCATGAGACTGCATCCTGCTGTTGCGGTTTCATCGGAATGTGGTCAGTTTGTGGGTGGTAGTAGGTCTTCTCACTCTGCATCGTAAATTGCTATTTCCACACCTGGTGCTCTGGACAGGTGGTCTGCCAGTTGGTTTTCAGCCCCTGGACCTTTTACACCTAGAAATCGAATGCCTAGAGCAACATGGCCCATTGTGCAAGTTTGCTTCTGGCTTCACGCATCGTGTGGGGCAAGAGCAAGCTCCAGATGTCCGTCCTTAGAGTAAAACCTTGATACTCTAAGTAGGCTTAGTATTGTTTCACTGCCCACACTACTGCCATGCACTCCCTTTCGTTGACATAGTATCTGTCTACATATAGAGATGTCTCGTGGGATCGTGCCGGGCCAATCTGGTGCATTGTCATAAACCGTGCTTCAGTTCTTCAAAACTCTGCTCATGCTGTACTGTCAACACAAATTTGTGGTTCATCGACAGCATGTCTGTCAGTGGTGAGGTGATTGTTGCGAAGTCACGTACGTATTCCGTGAGCCAGTTCACAAGTCTGAAGAATTTCGGGAGTTGCTTGTGGATGTGTGGCGGTTTGTACTCCTCGATGAGTGCTAGTTGCTCCGGCGTAGGTCTCCTGCCGCTCTCTTCCACCAAATGCCTGAGAAATTGTATGCATGGCTTATGTATGTGGTACTTCCTGTTTGCACATGTAAGCTTATTTATGGCAAGGCGCTCCAAGATTAGCGAAAGTTGTTTCACATGCTGTTCCCAGTCCAAGTATACGAGTATGAATTTACCCACATACCTGTCGAGGACCTGGACCATCATCTGTTGGAAGGTGGCCGGTGTCCATTTCAGCCCAAATGGCATGGCACAGAACTGGAAACGCCACCCGTCAGGGGTGGTGAATGCTGTCTTGTAACGATCTTCCGGTCTGATGGGCACTTGCCAATACCCAATACATAGGTCAAGAGTCATCATGACCTTCGCTTTCCCCAATGTAAGTAGTGCGTCTTTCACACTGATGTAAGGTGGAAGTTCCCTCTGCGTGATCTGGTTCAGTGGTCTGAAATCAATGCAAAAGCGCCATGTGCCGCCTTTCTTCGGTGCAAACGTTATTGTGCTGTTGTACTTGCTGTAGGTAGGTTCGATGATCCTCTCTGCCAACATTTCCTTCACTTGCTCCTCTATAATTGCTCGTTGATGCGGTTGATAGCTGCGGGGACCTGCGAACAGTGGTCTTTCATGCTCAAGTGGTATGATGTGCTCTGCTATTGTTGTTCTCCTGAGTGGATCTGTGGCTGCAAAAACGTCTCTCCTTTCATCCAGGATCTTCTGTACTATGTGTCAGTACCCTTCTGGTACCTCATGATTGAGCTCGGCTAAGTCTCACTGCAGGTGCACTGCTGTTCTTGCGTGGTATTAGCTTGTAAATTGTTCTGCTTCTGTCCAAAATGGATCCTGTGGGCACCTGGTTGCACGACTGTATCCTGATCTATCAACCAAGGAATACCACGGACAGCATTCTCCTGCAGGTCCTCTGCTACTAGGGCCATGGTGGTGGTCTCAACGCCGCGGATGTGGATGGTGACAGCTGTCTCACCTACTGTACGCCCTGTATGGTGTTGGGTAGCCAGATGCACGACTTGCTTATTAGGTATCAAACCTCTTTCATCGACGAACTCGGCGCTCACAAAGTTGTGTGATGCTGCGGTGTCAACCAGTGCCAAGCACATCCTCTCATTCAGTAGGACAGGAATTTGTATCATCCTATGCGTTGCCTCCTCGAATTACTACAGGATTATTTGGTGTGGTGTCTTCGCCCCTTGCCTGCTCCTTTTAGATGTTGATGTTGTTCTCTCTTGCTTTCTCTTACTGGTGGTCCCACTTATCCACCCCACTGCCTAGTTTCCCGACGGTTCTTTTCCTCCCCTTATCGGGGCCTCATTTCTCTCCTTCAGGGTTGGGCACGTACTGTACCAGTGCTTTTGTTAGCCTCCAGGGCAGAATTTGCTGGTTGGAATCTGCTCTAGTCCCCTTCTCAGTCCTGGCAGCCCGTCCCCCCTCTGACCAGGGGTTGCAGGTGTGGTACCAAAATCTCGACCATGCCATACATCCCTGAGAGGTTGGGACCGGTTACCATTCCTGTCCCGATTCCAATTCGCCAGTTGCCTTTGTTGCATCTGAGAGGGTTCTGGCCCTAGATGAAAGGTTGTTCCTTGTGGTGCTCGCCGTAACACCAGGTGTTCTCACTCTGCTTGATCTAGCAGTGCTGTGGAATGGATAAAAGCCTCAACGCTTCTGTGAATCAGTGGTGCCATGGCCCATTTGCACTCCGGCCTAACTGTGGAGGCTACTGCTTCCAGAACCTCAGTATCATGCATGTGTAGGTGAAAATTTCGAATCAGATTGATTTTTCGTGTTGCAAAGGACGTCAAACTCTCGTTTGATCCCTGTGCGTCCAGTACTGCTCTACTTTGCGTTTGCAATCATGAGAAGGTGTTTGCGAATCGACATTTAAATGCTTTCGAGAATTCCTCCCATTCCATGTCATAATGCTTTATTGATCGCCGCCATGTTCATGCTTCGCCCTGTGTTTGCTCCCCTATGCACTGTGCCCACTCTTGCTGACACACCTGGTACCTTCCTAGCTGCCCAGTGCAATCCTGAAGGAAAGCCTGTGGGTCCTCATTTAGTCACTCCCAAAAATGTTGGCAATGTTTGAAATTTATTTGGTGTTATATTTATTGTATATACCGGTTGCACCTTGCTTTCATCCATGTGGTTCAGTACCCTCAGTATCCCACTACTCTTTCCGAAATTCCTTTCATCTGAATATTTTCCTCCCGCTCCTACTCCCACTTCCGTGGAGTGTGCTACTGGGCTCCATTTCTCTGTACCTGCATCGCTGTTCGTGAGTGGCGGTGGTTTGACTGTGTCTCGCGTTGTCGTTACACATTGCCCGCATTGGAACCTACCGAATACCGTATTTCCAATCTCTGTTTCCGTAGTGCACTGCCACTGTGTTATGAATCCGCAATTTTCACACGTGACTGTTTCTGTCTACCCTCCAATGCACACCTTCTGGTGGCGCCTGTGTGGGTTGAATTCTTCCCCAGCAAAACGTCTGCGAGGTGTCAGTAAAATAGCCTGCATACATTCTTGACATAATATTCTTCCTGCCTATCTGCTGTTGCATGTTCTTCCATGGAAAGGCATCCAGCATGGTAATCTTTGATACACTTCGCGCACGCGATCTCGCCTGGGCCTAAACCTACACACAATATTTGTTTGTTGCATTTCCCATTGTTTAAATTTTGGTAGGTTTCTCCTAATTGCATTTTTGTTTGTCCACCACGTGCATATTGACTCGAATACTTACTGTCGGGGTAGGCGTTTCCCCGGGCCGTTCGTGGCCTACTACACTCCGTGCACAATGGCATGCGGGTGCCGGCAGAGGTCTTTCTCCATGCCCTGCTGATTCAATCTCGATTGTCTCTTTGAATGTTACCAATTAATTGTTTAGTTGCTTTAGGTTCCCGACAAGGGCAACTCAATTTAGACATCTCGTCTGAGGAAGCTATGAGATGTATGCACTTCAGGCAAAGTATACTTCAAGCTCCATTGCTCGTGCTCCAAACAGTTGGGCGTATCCCGCTTGGTTGTCCAAATATGTCCGGCATTATTGCTGTCATCATGACTTGTTACTCAATGCATGAATTCCTCCTTTTCCCATGTGCGCACGTCGGGAAAAGCCCCTTAGCTCTTGAGGGGGGGGGGGGGAGATGTGGTCACCTGTTGCAACGCGTCCCTCTGTTGGCACGTCACCTGCTAGTCCCAGTTCGATAAGTGGGTGGGGTATGGCTCATTGTCCACGCGCTGTCACAAAATTGGCCGCTTAACGCTTGCTTCCCTTGTTCCCTGCACTCTAGCAATGGTGCTCGTACACCAAAACAAATTCAAAATTTATATTAAAATTGTTCAAAAAAATTAATTTTAAAATTTGTTTCTGTGAAGACTCCGCAGTACCCGGTACTTCTGTTCTTGACATGTTCTTGGATCTTGAAATTAACTGCGTGCTGTATGCTAACCTGATATGTTTTTCACAGTAAATTTTGAGCGACTCGTCTGCTTTGTTTACCTTAGACTCACCGTCATTTCGTTGCTTCACAGGTCTTTCAGGACACAAACTCTTATGCCTGTACAAAACACATGCAGGTAGCAATTTGCTACATAATACAATCAATACTATTTTACATTCCAGTACGCTCTTGCAAACTGGTTATCCCATTATGTACGTGTTTTATAGCACATGCATGCATACTTCTACATTAATTCTTGCAAAATGTTAAACTGTGTGTTTAATAACACATGCACACAAAATATTAATAGGCCTACATTTAACTCTTGCAAAAATGTGACATAATTGATCCTTTACAAACAAAACAAAATGGCAACACTGTAAAAATATTTTCACGTACTTCTGACAGTAATTAAAAAATATTTGCACACTTCTACATACAATTAATATTTCAAACGGCCAATTTACAGTTGGCACACTAAAGTAAAATGTGATGGTCTCGTTCACGAGTCCCTGTAGTGAAATTCTAAATGTTTGGTTACAAATGGGTAAACTGACATGTTGTGAGTTTGCTCTGTGTGCATTCATGCTACACGTTAGTTTACTTGTTGCGTGTTGTTGCTTTCTTGTTTACAAAAATATTGCCACTGTTTACTTCACTGTGCCTATATTGACTATTCTGTGTAAATTTATTGTTAACTTTCAATTTTATGTTCATATTACAGTGCTTCACATGCCCATTCGTTGCATGCAAATATTCTACTCGCCAATGATTACTTAAAAAGTTTCTTGAAATTTAACTGTGGTATTTTACGCATGTGCATGCGTGCTAATTGATGTGAATTTTGCCCACATGTTTCGTGGCATTTTACTGAAAACAAAGACAAACAAATCCTGTTACACTTTTTAATATTCCGTGTAATTTTTGCAGTGCAACACAATTACAAAATCATGCAAAATTTTAACAAATTCAGTGGGTACACTCAAAGTTTTTATGCCCATGTACTCACAGTTCTGTTGCTTTGTTGCGATGTGGGGGGTGATGAGGTTTTTCCCTGCTCAAGATAACCAATTTTTACACTGAATATTTCATTGCTTAATTAGGCCACGTGTTGGGCAAGACATTTAGATGTAGGAAAATTGTCTTGTCCACTGCATGTTTGTGAAAAAGGCCCACTAGTTTGGCCCCATTTATGACATGGGCAGACTATCAGGGGAGATATTGAAGGTAACTTGACTCTGTCTCTTACCCAAGACAGGGGTGAGTTGATGTGCCTGGGCGCCAACTTCAGTCAAACTGTTGCTTTGCTGGGGTCGTTGGCCAACGGCCAACTGGGTATCATTGGAGTTGACGTCTTGCGGGTGCTACTTTCGGTGATTTGTTGCGTTTGCCAACACTGGTGCTAATAATGGTATAATGTGTTACCATTGTAGGTTGTTGGATGTCTGCCCATGGTACGCACTTGTTAATAAAACACAGATCTTACTTGGCATTTATGGGTACCGGTCCCGTAATTGCAACACTTTACTCATAGAATATTGAAGCTACTCTGCAAGAGGGTGCAGGTCCCATAAAGACAACACTCTCTTTTCTATACTCGGCTGTACGGTGCCATACCCAAAGTTAATACAGTGAAACAAATGAAGATTGCGTTCACAAGTTTTATTATTGCCTTTCATGTACAAGAACGTACTTTGCACATATTCCTAAGTTGAAAAGGATCTGACAATCAGGTCCATCAAAACGGATCTCACGATCAGGTCCATCAGAAACCAAAACTGCAATTTGGCATGAAGCCAATGAACTTAATTTGCATTACATTTTAAGAATAAGTGCAGTTGCCCCCTTGGCATTAAGAATAGAATAAAAGGTTCCTGTACATTATGTCTATTGATAAGCTAAATGATTGTCGCCTAAAATTTGTAGTACCGAGGGTTCGCACAAAGCATGTGAACGAACGTGCTTCTTACTTATTCTGGTGGCGGAGACAGACTGCGAGCATGGGGCAGATCAGCCCTCAAGATCGCCGGGACGTGCTCAGAAAGCACGACCTGAGCATCACTAATATTAACATATACACTTCTCTTAATTAAATTGCACACTCTATAAACATCATTGCATTTCTTAAACTAACACGTTTGTGAATTAAAAATCTTTACATAACACCTTTTTATGTTTTTGTGCAAACAGTTCTGCTCGCGGGAGCATTGCACTTTGAATCCACACGTATGCTGGTGTTTAAAAGAACGTTCTGCGACAACGCATGTTTCATCCCATGAGGTGCAGTATGAGATGCACTGAGTACAAAAAGGTTCTATGTAAAACTTCAATTTGTACGACTACAAAGAGGACACAACTAACCTTACTTCCGTGCGGACGGAAAGTATTACCTAAACCGGGTATGCTAATCCCTAACCTAATTAGTATGACACACGCTGCACACACTCAATGTATCAGCTTCTTGAAGCGATGCACACTTGACGTAGTGAATTCACTGCTGTGTGGACAGCTCACTCCCTACCTTCAATTGCTGTTGCGCCCAACGGCCCTGGCTTCATTTGGGACGCAGTGACTATCCGTTTGTTCATTTAGTGCAAGAGTTCCCTCTTGCTGTATAACAAAATGGCCATTATGAAATATGAGATTTGGGTCACCCAAAAAAAGCAAAGATGTTATCCTGTGCCGCAGTGGCTCAGTAGATAGAGATTACAAGAGGGGCCGCAGTGGCTAGAGTTATTCCACATGGCCCCACAGTGGTCAAGTGGTTATAGCAATCCAAAGTGGGGACAGTGGCTCAGTGGCTAGAGGACCTTTCAAGTGGGGCCGCAGTGGCTCAGTGGCTAGAGCAATCACAAGTGAGGCCGCAGTGGGCCAGTGGCTAGAGCGATCTCAAGTGGGGTTGCAGTTTCTCAGCGGCTAGAGTGATAATATAATAAAGAGGTAATGTGAGTTTGTTTGTTTGTTTATATATCTCGAGTAATTTCAGAAACTACACAGATTTTTACAATTCTTTCACTATTAGAAAGCTACTTTCTTCCAGACGGACATAGGCTACGTTTAATTTTAAAAAATCCTTGAGAAATTTCAAAATTTATAAATCAAGTCGGAGAAAAATGAGCCACTTGGATGCTTTCTAAGCGTGAACTAACAAAACCACTATAATTATAATATATAAATTGAAACAACGTTAGAAGAAATTGTACAGAGGTGGGGGCTTTACTCTGCACTCCGCTGGACCTTTGGCTATCGAACCACCCCCATTCCATCAACCACACCCTCCTCACCCTCCCCTGGGAGGAGTTGTCCAGACCAGAGGAGCTTGTTTTTCGCTTTCTTTTCGGCCTGGAAGATGCATGTTTCAACCCATTTTCTTGGAATTTGGGAGAGAGTTGTCTTTTTATGCCCCACCCTCCCCCAATGGGAAGTTAGACTCTTCGAACCAAGTCTTAAGTCATATACCTCAAGTCTTATGTCATAAATCTTACATCTTATGTCTTAAGTCTTACATCTTACATATTGTGTCGTAAGTCTTAGGATTTAAATATTACATCTTATGCATTACATATTAATTTTTAAATCTTTATATTCCGAATGCAACTGGACGGGATGTGCAAGGGAGCACATCCCGAAGTTCGAAGACAAAGTCGAGATGTGTGAGCGAGTGCCCATAGGTGCGAGTGAGCACTTGCTGAAGTTCACGTTTTCTCAGGTAGTCGCGGGTGGCCCCTAGTAGTTGCGGGTAGTCACTGGTAGTTATGGGTAGTTGCAAATTGTAGAAATGACATAGGAAAGGTCCATTAGTTTTTGAAAAAACATAGTAAAAATACACCTTTACAAAAAAAAAAAAAACCCATAAATCCTGAGCTAAGCGAAGGTGGGCTACACGTATCGAAGTTCCCGTAGTTGCAAGTAGTCGTACGCAGTCGTAGGTACTCGCAAGTTGTCACAGGTAGTCGGAAGTAGTCATGGGTAGTTGTAGGTAGACACAGGTAGTTTTGATCAACATCAGAAATGAAGCAAATTTGTAAAAATTGTGGACTTTGGCCTGACAATGGGAGTATAATTGCCAATCAGATGGTATATCTATCTGTCTTTGTATCCTAAAAGTAGGCATAAAGTTGTATTCTTGTATTTCTTTTGCGCCGAATGACGTCATCTGAAATATAGTATTATACCTTCATACATTATTTTTAAAATACGTAGATAATGGATGACTGCCTGTCAATAGACTTTTTATTGTTTGTGGAGGGTCCCGAATTTCAGGAAGAACAGCTTTTCCTGCAGCATAGCACATACCATTGGATTCATCGCTAAATTCTTTTGCGAAACATTTAAAGCATGTTTCATTAATTTGCCCAATTTTTATATTTCTCATTTGAGCTTAATCAAAATTTTGATCATAAATGAAAGCCTATCCATTGCCATGTACTAAAATTCAATTATGAAACCTAGATTTGGATGCGCGTTCTCTCTGCATGGTAAGCCTCTGCGAGTGTTCAGTGCTAAACTCTCTAGCACATCTTTCCAGTGTATGTGTTTGGCGGACAGCAAGCTGCTGGGAGCACTAGATGCTAGATCACCTAGTGCGAGCATGCAAGGTTCTTGTATTTTGGCTGGCCAGCTACTGCGAGCATACCACAATAGACTCTCTATCTCTAATTCAATGTATATTAGCCGCCCTCACAGCAGAAGTTGACGAGTGCCGCGTTACCCCTTTCCAAATCTGTTTGCCTGCTGCACCACATTTCATCAGTGCAGCCATCATCTGCACTCGACTATGCAGTAGTGCATTAGTGTGCATGGTGGTTCGCATGGAATGCCCAATGCAAGTGAAAGGAAGGTGCAAGACAAGAACGTGTGTTAAGTACAGTGTAATGAGTGTAGCGCTGGCCGAGTGGCCACGTGTTCCACAGCGTGCATGAATAATAAAGCGCAAATAGGGATAAGTTTTTTTCTAAAGGGCTGCTGCAGCAAACACGCTGGCGGAGTAGGCGGGCACTGGTGTGGTCCTACCCCATCGGTGCATTTCCCGTAGCCGCAGTCACTCTGTTGGGGCACTGTCAGTGCCAATGATATTGTTCGTCATGGCATATGTGACACAGTGGCACCAAACCTCTCCATTGGCGCGGCTGGGTGGGCACAGCACTTGAACCGTAGTTTCCCGTCGTGGTTGCGATGCGCTCAGTATGCGCTCGGCCAGTCACATGGGCTGACGAACTGCCCAGAGCGTTTAACTCTTGGCGCAGTGTGTTTACACAGCTCGTGGAACTGGCACTTTTTTACACTCCAATTTTTGAGTCCCGGAAGTCCAAAAAGTAACTGCTCCTGGGTAATGAGTCACACGCTGTACTTATGGCAGCCCTTGTAAAATGCTGGTATCCACTGAATCACATCGGTCTCATAGCCGATGGATAATCCGGGAGCACTGTCTCAACGATTGACTCCAACTCATCTGTGGACAGGTGTTGGTAATGTGGGTTGGCAAAGCTGATTTTTCGGCCCACAAATGCCTCCAGACTTTCTTGCAGTTTCTGTTCTTGAGTGAACAGGGACAGTTGCTGCTTCAGCATCATGTACGTACTGGCGTACCGGGCGGAGGATTTCATTGCGAACTGTGTCCAGATCACGTTGTATTCAGTCACAGAGCGCCACCAGTTCTTGGTATATCATACCAATTGAGCCTCTATAGCATTCGGCCATTCTTCCACTATGACACCGTACCTTTGCAGGCGGCTGGTGCATTCTGCCAATGCTCTTGAATCTTCCACTCCTTGTCCGGAAAACGTCGGAAGTGTCTGAAAGCGGGTTGGCGTGCTGACTATAGGTTTGACTTTTTGCGGCATTGGCACCCTGGTTCACTCTCTATGGTGTCTCGGCATTGGGATGGGTGGCACACGTGGTTGTCAAGCATTCCACGCCCCCCTCTGTGGCATATGTGTTGCATCACAGGTGTTGTTGACATTTGCGTGTGCATTGTTATTGTTGACGAGGACCAGCACAAACTCTTCACAGCAGAATGTTCCTTCGCAAAAACTGCTCCAGTCACTTTCCGATACACACTTTCGATGGTATTTATTATTGTACAAGTTGCATGCGACAATAACACGCCCTTTTCTGCGGTACAGTCTAGCTTTGCACTCACTTGTTCGGTGTTCCCCTGTAGGAAGAAATTCACTGGATACAATCAGCTGTGTTGCTGTGCGAAGGCTTGCCTGGATGTTGGTACGTTCCTGTTCGGATGCACAGTTCTGGGAGGTGAAAATGTCACGTCGCAGCATTGGCAATTATGCTGTCTCACAGGCAAAGTGTGCCCCCTCATGGCAGAGTTCACAGTGTATTGTGTCGCTGCTGGGATCGTCACATGCAGGGCGTGAGCAGCGTGCTATCCTGTTGGTGGACGTGACTGTCGGAGCGAATATTACACTTCTTAACTCCGGTACACTGCGGCAGATGTTGGCTTGCAGGTCGTATTTCTCGTATGGGTCCAATGAGACAGGCTTCCCACATGATGCACACGTTTCTTCGGTGTCTCACATGTTGGTCAGAAGTTCCATACCACTGCTGTTCGTGGTTGTTCGAGATCCCACGCGCACAAAGGGTTCCTTCAGGTAGCCACCCAGTTTAGCTGGTTTGGTGGGGTGAGAGGTCAGCGTACAGCCCGTATCACACATGCACACACGCCAAGCATCAGGCACGCGGTGATGTCACAGGAAACTCCGTGACACGTAATGACGTTAAGGGTATTTCCGCCCTCCGACCATGAGGGGGTCCGATACTCACACAAGATGGCAACCAACCCACTGTTCCACGTGGTTTCCTGAACAATGGTGAACTTCCAGTACCTGAATTCTTTCGCCACGTGCTCTTTTTCACGACACGCGTCTTCAGGCCGCACTAGTTGTGGCGCCATATAATGTGGGTTGGCAGCTTGCGAGGCGCGAGGGATGCCTGGTTTGAGAGAAACCCAGATGCATGGCTATTTATCACAGAAAAGTTATAAGTTCTCGTAGGGCACCAGCTCATCTATATCACGGGTGAGCACATGGACTCTTCTTCTCAGGGCGGTAGTTGGTTGACAGCCATGTGGTGTAACCCTCTCACAGCTCAAGTTTACAAATAAAGTACACAAAAAAGACACTGATGCCTTTACATTACATAAATGAGCATGTGGACTTAACACTCTGGAGTGGGTAAGGACCCAAGAAAAATTGACATTAAAATGAATTAAGACAAGAGACACTGTAACTAGCATATTCATTGAAAATGAAACATACTGACAATTAACTACACAAAATCCCTTGAATGAAGCGGGAATGGCGTACAAGGCCCACCATTGGCAGACATTGCGAAAAGCATTCGTTTATGCATGAACAGATTAAGGCAGTAAAATCTCCAGGGCCACGAGTCTACGGAGATGAGAGTGCCGCATGGGGGAGAAAAGAGGGAAATTTAATGTTCCTGTATAAAATCACTTACTATTGTACTTAATGATCAGACAAAGGCGATGAGGTTCCCAGCGGCGTGGAGTGCGTGCACTCACCTAGGCCCAACGCCCAATAGGGATTGAGCAGACTCCACTGGAGAAGCAGGTGAATTTGACGCAAATCAAAACCAGCAAGAAAAAACACCAGAAATAGCAGAAGATACGTAATCACATCCGACGCCTGGCGTCCCGTGCCCAATAGGGACCAGGTAGGAGAAGACGCTGCCTTAGTTGCTTCAGAGGTAAACAGTCCAACTGCAGAACCACTGCAGATTTTACTTCTTCTAGTGCCGATGCCCGGCATCCCCACGCCCAATAAAGGAGCAACTGGAGAGTTAGAAAATGTGTGGGGTCACGTGCTACCGACTCCAGTACTGCCAACGTGCATAGTAGAACTTGCCAGCACCAGAGCTCCCCGAGCCCTGACTGGAGTGCTCACCCAGAGTACGTTAGTCACACCGACGCCCAGCCCCCAGCCGCACAGCAAGGGCTCGGTGACAGCAACTGAAGAAGGTGGGGACATTTCAACCTCGGCACCTCTGCCATAAGTAAGAGCTGCGCTTCGGCAGTCACAACAGCCGTCAACCAGCCCTCTCATAACTGCACCCTTGCCTGGCGTCCCAGGGCCCAAGAAGGAAGCGACGAGCAGCTAGCCCTTGTTGACCCAAGCACACCATTTCTCGGCGTAGCTTGGAACCTCTCAACCGCACAGCGCCCTGTCGAAGGCCATCAGCCGAAGTCCAGTTAAGTGAGTCAATGCAACTCCTGTAAATGTCACAAGGCGTAATTTCTTTTATTGTGTGAAATTTGTAATAAGTGATGTACCAAATAAGCCCCCTGGAATATCAGTCAGCTACAAATGAATGTGGCACTATTCATTTTACGGCCACATAATAATCATGGTTGATCATAATCATGGCCGATCACATAAATCTAATCAATCCGGCATTTTTTACAAAAATAAGTAGTGATCATAATTAACATAAATAGGTAACTCAGTGAATGGCAGATAAGCTGTTTTACTACAGCACTTTATTAAAGAGTTTACATTTGTGTTTTGTTGCTTACAGTATGATGCGCCACCTTCGTACTGTGCAACATAAAATAACTTTAAGAATTTATTATCCATTTAAAAATTAATTTCAATTCTTGTGATTAATGTCATGCAATGTTTTTTAAAAAATCTACACTGTCAGTGTGTGTTTTTCGTTTACAGGAATCAAAAAGACTCAAATTGAAAAATTAATGAAAAATATACAAATTAGCGGCACATAATTTTTATTCTGTGTTTTTTATGTTTAATTCCATTTTTATGCACGTGTGACGATCTGAATATCGTCACCAGAAGTAGTTATGTTTTAATTACCATTGGGAACTCTGAGTAACTTTTATAATAATTATAATAATAATAATAATAATTAAACATCTTTATTTTTTGTGGTGATTTTAAGGTATTATCACCTTCTCTTACACTTAACCACTTTCCATAATAAAACATAACACTTATTTTTTTTAAAGAAAAAGAAATAAAAGAATGTGACAAAACTTAATGTCTACTATAAACTTAGAAAGAGACTTACATGACATATATAAAAGGAACTTACACAAAATAAAATAAACCTTAATTGTGAACTTACACAATTAACACATACATGCGTACATAAAACCATATACCCACCTGACATATATCCATATACATATAATTGTACTATTTATAAAATTAAACTTCAGATAACACTGACTAGCAAAAGTTCTAAAACTGAAATTTATTTTATGGAAAGTATGGGCTTTAATAAGAGACAGTGTTTCATTTCTTGTTTCAGGAGTAATACAGGTACATGGAGTTGTGAAATGAGTATTAAGTTTGTCAGCACTTGGAGTGATTTTCTGGTAATAGTTTTTAGTGTCTTTAAACTTTACACCTATATTTTTAACACTGCTCCATAAATGGCGCGGGAATGAGTTTGGCTATATCAAGCGGTGAGCGTACACAATTTTAGCTGTTCTAATGGTTTGGGTACACCGGTTTCTGAGTAAACTGTATTCCTCGGAACTCAAGAGGAAATAATTTTTTCTCTTAGAAGATTTATATTTACGAAAAGCATTATCCCGATCAGCCATTAAAGCTTTAATTTCCTGGGTCATCCACGGTGCTGGTAGATGAGAAACCTGCTTAATTTGTTTTGGAATGTGCTTATCAATAGGTTTGTATAATAAGGTGTTAACATTATTAAGTTTGTCATTAACTGCATGCAAATAATCTATGTCACTCCACTGTATTTCAGAAGCATCGTAAATAAAATGTAGTATGTCGATCCTTTTTATATCTCTGTAGATGACCAATCTTAGTAACCAGTTTTTATCTGTGTGGATTTTGGTTACTGTTGGTAGCTTTTGGTAACCGTAGTTGTTACATATTGGTCATTATATTTTGAAGTATATATATTTTATTAGAAAAGGCCGGCCTTATTCTTATATTATCTGTATTTATGATTGTATGTTTGTGTATCACATATATATTGTTAATATGAAAGTATGATATAATAATTATGATGAGATAACCTTTTGGTTTATTGTTTGCAAACAAAATGTATTATTCGTGTGAAGGATTGCTGTTAGGCTTCGTTCCTAGCAGGTGCGTGACGTCACCTGGCCAGCTGCGCGGGTGTAGCGCCAGCCAGTGTGCGATAGGGCAGTCAGCTGTGAGTTGAGCAGCAGGCGAGTTGTGGGCTGGACGCAGAGTGGGATACTTGTGTAGTATGAGTCGGGCAGTGGTTATGCTGTGAGGCAGTGCGGTGTGAGAAAAGTAAAATGCATACAGTGCCAACAGTCATGAAGTTACTTTTTAAGAAATATAATGAGAACTAAACATGACTATTTAAATTATGTGAATATGTATGCGGGTCATATGAAAAACATTTATATTTAGAAGATGTGCACGGGGCTTACCCAATGCCTAAGAATGTTTAATTACGAGTCCGTAATAATGCACGAGCGTGATTCGAATGTGCGGAAGATCTGTCGCTGGGCAAGGTGGCCATTCACAGTAGTATTCCTGTTGAGTCCCGGGCCACATTTGACAGTAAATGAAATTCACTGAGTCTGTTCCCGAGGCATCGCATCTGGTTCTCCATATGTAAGGCTACCGCTGGTTTACTCACTGTCTTGTTTCTGTGTGCACGTGTTGACGTGCTTCTGCATAAGGTATGTCTACGATGTCCTTTTGATGACAGGGTTTGCTGGAACAAGTTCTTATATTGCCATCGGAAGTCATCGTACTGTGTAAAGAATGATGATCCCACTACGAGCGAAGACCCGCACAATTCCTATTGAAATAAACTGTAGTCAAGTGATAGGCCAACATATGTTAAATGTATTAGTATTCATGCTATCAGAAATGCAAATTAATTCATGCTTCGTGATTTTGATGGTGTTATGTGTGTAAGCAAATGGAGCACATTTTTAATGGCATTTGTATACATGAATTTAATCATAAGAGATATAAAATATTTTTAGAGGGCCCAGAAATTTTAATATGATTTTTATAATAACTGTGAAAAGAAATGTAATGTTGATGGAGACAGTGTAATGGCCAACTTATTATTAAACGTATGAAAATCACTGAAAATGGGCCTAAGAGAACACTCTTTCTGTACCACCTTAAAGAACTGTTAACAGAATGATTTGGAACAGTAATTGCGCAACTGTACTAAATGGAGTGTAGTAATAGTATGTATATATGGGGCACGATATACGGGAAACTTTAAGACGAGATTGCTTTCCACCCCATCGACCACTGTTCAGGAGCTTTGTAATTAAGAATGTGAGTGAGGCATGGTTCAAACTCCTGACGCCACAGAGGAGTGGAAGGCATCTCACACGGCGTACATGGCTATATGTATTTGTGTACATTCTGTGTCTCACATCATTCATTTCTCATTTCTTATCAAGGGACATTTGTGTTCTGGTGGGTGTCGGTCACGAAGCATCACTGACGCCATGCCACCCCAGTCAGTCTTGGAAGTACAGGTGGAAGAGTAAGTCGCATCTCGCATGGCTCTGAGGTGAAGCATCTTTTGTAACTGTCGTTTAACAGCAATATTTAGACTTTAATCATCTTGGAACCTCTTTTGCTTCAATTAGCGTGCACTGCTGAGTTTGCCTATATCCAGAGCAGACTTACTGCCCCTCTGGCATAGACGTTTTTGTTCAGCTTCGGCCGATGCGGGACCTAATACCGCATGACCGCTTCATTTCTAACATGTACCATCACATGCTATTTGTTAAATAATAAACAATATAATTTCAAATCTGTGTATGCATACCATCATTCTCACTTTTCCTGGACGTAAGTCGGTGAGTGTTATATGTAATCTATATTCAAGTTGACGCCGGCCAACAGCCAATGACGCTAGAGCCCATCACCACGCACGTGTCGTGTACATGCGCGTGTGCAAACAGGCCAATATTTTTTAACTTTTTTAACATAAAGAATATTATTTTGCAGCGTAAAATGTGACTTGTGTTTTTATTTTCAGGCTTTGATATGTCTTACGGGTTTTTAAAATGTATATGGTTATTTTTAAAATGTTTTGTTATGGAATTCAAAGAGTGCGCTGCACGGAGATTAAGAACACTAATATTCCGGCGTGAACGCCATCATAAAAAGACACTGAGATAGTACAGAAAATTCAGAAGAAAAATATAAAATAATATTTAATTTATTTGTGCCACTTTTATTTTCAAAGTATATAAAATAAAAGTTTACTCGGCGTGCATAGCACTTCCACCTATGTGAACTCCGTAGGCAGCCATGGTAGGTCCGTGTGATGCTTGCCTCTGGGCAATCTGTCTAGGAGAGCTGGCGAGGTAAGACGCTGTCACGTATGCACTACAACTTTTTGTTCACTGATGCAGATTTCAATAGCACTTTTAGTATACCGGTTAACCTTTTGCTTGCATAAATTTTGCCAGACATTTCCCCAGCATTTTGCTTCCGCTTAACTAATTTACTTCGCCTTGTGGCATTTTAAACTTAATCGAAAAGGAGGAGAAATACGTCGGAGAGGTTATGCAACCTGCAAAACTGGAATCGGACGCCATCCACTTCTGCTAAAGGTGTTTCATCGTAATTTCTGTATTATTGCTGCGGGCAATTTTAAGTGCTCTGTTTTCTGATATGTATTTGAGGGTAGTTTTCATGTTTGAATATTTTACGGCAACATCATGTACAACCCGTGACTAACCAACGCCAAGTCTATGTATGCGCCATCATAGCATTTTTAGAGCTTATTTATATAATATCACGTGTGCAATATTTTACTAAGGGTTCTATGTTAAATTTTGTCAGGGCTCCATGTAATTTTCACATAAATGGATGCTTTTATGTTTGACCAAGCGGTCACTTCAATGTTTGCTTATTCTGCCATTAGGCAGGCAACAAGCCTGCAACCACTATAATCGTAAAGAGAATAATTTTTTCTACCAGAATAACATTTTGTTGGAATTAAATTTACAGTTTCCACGAAAAATTATTACAATTTCACCTGCACCATGTGGTCCGCTACGAACTTTATCCAGCGGCATCCGCGCCATATAAACGTGTTTTCACACATGTGTGTTTATTGTAACTACTCATCTCATGCCCCATCATCTTATAAGAGTCTTGGTGCAATTTATTTAATTTTGTATTTTGTGTACGGTGACATTACTTCCATCCTAGCCGGCTATGTGTATAGACTGTCACCACACTACCCATGTGCTGGCGGGCGAGCCCCGACGAGTTTGCGTTAGTGATGCCAAGTAGTAACACATGTTAATGTATCATTATTGTTTCATTTTGTAATTCACCGTGTCCTATCTTCAGGGAAAATCGTCAGTCCACCCTAGCAGCTGTCGACTTTCTCCCCTTGTCAAGATTGTATTGTCATACACCACAGTGAGATCATCCATCTAGGCGTGCGCTAGAGTAATTGCGAGCTGGTGAGCACCCAAACGGAGTTAGCTAAACACGACCGAGTGTATCATTAATTTCATGGCACGTTGATTTGTATGCACTGTATAAATAAAACAGGTATCACAGTGAACCATCTCCTTTCACTTGTAGTGACAGTGTCCTAGCTACATGTTTCTTTTTCAAAGAGTTAAAATGTTTAGTAAAAGTATAGTATTGCCAATGTGTTTGTAACTATGCTCAGGTGAGATGGACACACAGAACCCACAGCATTCCTGAGAACCCTGAGTCTCAACAGTGCGGTGATTGGAAAGCACTACTGGCACCCATATCATCTGTAAGTAATTGTGTCATCGTTTGTCTCGTGTCTCACCCGGGAGCATCAAAGTGTTTATGTCTTTGTTGAGTAAGGCATGCTGGGAAGCACAATATCCCAGCCCGAGTGCATAAGTACCAGTATTTATTCAGTATTCTACCGTTGGTTATTTCTACAATCACATATAGACGCTGAGGCACAGGGTCATTTAGTCCAGGCTTTTCAACCACAGGCCAACTAAAGAGTCTCGTGTTAACCCGAGAGGATTCTCCTCAAGTGGTTAGCTGGTGCCCTTCGGACATTTCTACGTATCCAAGACCCTGTGACCACCCCGATATGCGCCAACTGGCTAGTCCCAACTTGGGGCTTACAATGACAATTTCTGCTTAAGCGTCAAAACCTGCCTCACTTCTGTTGTCTACCAAAGATTTCGCACAGAGTTGTCTGTGGACAAATACCAACCACAGCAGTGGAAAGCAACTATTTAATCAACTAACCATGGCATGTAAAGTGAGTAAATAGTGAAGCTAATTAATATACAGCAATCTAACTCTTCACGGAGATGTATCTGTGAAAAGCATAAACTCAAAGCCATGCTCACCGTCATGCCGCACCACTCGCAGCGCATCCCAGACAGGCACTCTGCAGACCAGCAGGTCTTCTTGCACACGGCGCACTTGGTGTTGGAGGGCAGGTTACCCTCGCGCCAGTGGTGCTGGTGGTGAACCGACGACAACTCCTTGCCCGGCAGGTACGTTGCGTTCTCCTTGCAGTCGGCCACCGCAAAGTCCTGGCAGTCCACGTGCACAAAGTACTCGCAAACTGCAACAATACACCACAACACCTGTCTGTATTCACTCGGCCCCTGGCATTCCACACATCTGTTGCAAGTCAACAACTTATCTCTTCACTTCATTTTCCTAAATTACAGAAATAAGCTATTCGTTTAAGAAATAATAAAAGGTTCTAAATATGCACAATTAAGTGAAGGCAGAGTGAACAACCATAAAATACAATTTGCTTATAACCAAAATCTAGTAGCAACTAATCAATCAAAAATGAAAACTATAAAAATTTATATAATAATTTAAGTTGACAAATTTGGTTAACATTTTAATAGTTTATAAATTTTACATTCAACTAACACAAAGATGTTAGAAATGGGAACAACCATATAACCTCAGTGTAATCCTGTACTATCGCACTTGATTCTTGATTAATTTGCGCTTTCTTTAAACTGAAAAGTCTCTGTCTACTTTATTCTCACTTGCCAAGGTCCTTTAAATTTAATGAAATTAATATTTTATTAATTATCAACCACGTGTTGCAGACCACATGATTACAAGTGTTTTATGTATGTCTTCGACAGCAAGTGTACTTATGCATTGGTAAAGCATACTGGGGAGCCTCAATATCCCAGTACGTGTGCAAATCTACGTAATTTCAATGTATTCAGTGTGTTCTTCTGTTACGGTGTGCTGGGGATCCAAAATATTCCAGTCCAAGAGTAATTTATTTGTTTAAATTTTTTAAATTGTTATCAATCAGAACAGCAAGTAGACGCTAGGGAGCTCAGGGTCATTTAGCCCAGGCTTGTCGACCATGGCCCAAAAAGGAATATCATACTCTTTCAAGAGTCTTGTGTTATCTCGAGCGAATTCCTCTTGATGTTTAGCTGGCACCCATAAAACATTATGTGACAAACCAGTATAGCGCTGAATTGACACGCCCGTACTTGGGCTTCACACACACCGATCCCCACTAGGCGTCAAGTAATTCTATATCATGATAACCATAGGCTGCATTCAGATGCTGCACTCTTGGTCTATAGTAACCTCAGACTAGAGCTGCAATGTATGACAGGAACAAATAATAAAATCCAACAAGACTATAAGTTCAATTTTATATGCTAAATTCTCACTATATATATATATATATATATATATATATATATATATATATATATATATATATATATATATATATATATATATATATATATATATATATATATATATATAAGTATAATGATCATTTAAACATATTACGGTTAAGGGAGCAAGTTTTTGAACATGACCTCAACTAGTGCCCCTAGCATGTTATCTCCATGCTGGATACCTTGCACCATTTTCTTGTGTGTGTGTGAAGTTGCCAAAAATGGATTATGACAAGCAAGTTTGTTCTTAGCAGAAATCATATTAAAGCAAAGAGCCAACCCCATGAACACCCCAAAGGAAGTACCAACAGCAATTAAGATGGAGCACTATATATATACATATAAAATCATGGTTCCCACTGCTGCAAATGGCACCAACCTTAAACTGCAAAACTTCCTCATGAGTGACACAGATCAAATGATTGTTGGGTGTGTGGCAAAGAGAGATATACCACTGCCAGGTGCATCAGACATGGGGACGTGAGGTGCAGGTCAAAGTGACAAGTCATGTGGAAAAGCAAGAGAAAGGGAGAGAAGGTGGCCTGCCTCTGCTCCATCGCGTGTAACAGCCAGAAATACTCTTACCTAATTGATGTGGCACACTTTACCAGAAAAGATACCAGTTATTTATACACAGCAGCAAATTTTACTTCTCACTGCCTTTGTTTGACGACCTTGTGCTAATGCGCCATATTTATAAAAGGGACATTAAAAATGCCGATCCTTTTATACAGCATGATTATTAAATGTTACAGCCTTGTTTTACTGAACAAATAAAAACAAACATGGAGAAGTATAACTCTATATACTCTATATGTAGATTTTCTTCCAAATGATTACCGTTAACACATTTTAATGCAGAAGCTCAAACTCTACTAAATGTTAAATGATAAATTTCTTGCCTGAAAATTTAATAACCATTGAGGAGGAAGGGACAATGTCAAGCATGGAACTTGGCACATCTGGTGCTGGATAAAGGATTCCTTCACAAAATTTAGTTTTTAAAACAATTATGTCATTGTTTAAACATGTATATTGCTTCCTAAAGACACATTTTTCATTTAAAGAAAATACAATAGAAAAATATATATATAACATTTTAATTACCTCCAACTTGACTAAATATTAGCAGAACTACCCAGTACTGACTAGGTATAAGAAAGCAATGAGACACACACAACCCCATTTTAGGGTTTTTGGGTCAATGCAGGTACAGAGATACATGACCCGGTTTTGAAGATTTCCGGCCCAATAAGGGGTTTGAGTATATTTTGGCCCTAACAGAATTTTTAGTTGGGTACTGAATAGCATTCATACCAGATTTGGTCCAGTTTCATTGAATTGTGTAGAATTGAGATAGATGACCCTGTATTAGGGGTGTTGGACTCAATGGAGTGCCAGAGCTCATTTTGACGTAAACCTCATTTTAATTTTGTTTATTGAAGAGCATCCCTTGCAACGCTGGTCCAGATCCATAAAATTATGTAAAATTGTATAGAGAACAAACATACATACATACATACAAACTTTTACTTTTATATATAAAGATATATAATTGATGAAAATCTAGTTATACCACATTAATTCTTTGGCGCCTCTTAGTGAAATTTGGGGAGGGGCTGCCCTTTTCTGAGACCCTTGAATAATAATGAGTAATTTAACTGAAATTAAACTCTGAACTTTACGCTGACGCAGGCTAAGCGCCAGCGGCAGCTAGGCCATGACGGCACTCGCCGCTAACATGACACGTGGGTAAGCACGTGCGTGCAGCCCACCACGACCACAAACTTTCCCTAAATGGGAAAATCGTTTCTGAGTGCTATGTATTTTCTTTTTTAGGGTCAGCATATGTTATATAAAGTGTAAAAATGTTCTTTTCTCAACGTTGTGCAAGGTTTATGTTTCAGATTCAAAATGTTCGCTATGCTGACGAGCTGGACACTGATATTCAGGCGAGAATGCCTTCAAAAGACATTTATTGAATAACAGTATTCCAGATTTAAATTTAATAAATTAATATTTTTACTCGGCGTGCATAGCACTTCCACTTGTGTGAACCCCATAGGCAGCCATGGTAGGTCCGCGCAATCCCTGCCTCTGGGCAGACGTTCTAGGAGAGCTGGCAAGGTAAGATGCTGTCATGTACGCACTTCATATTTTTGCACTGAGTTAGATTTACATAGTTTTCATGTAGTATACTGGTTAACCTTTGCTTTGCGTACGTTTTCCCAGACATCCCCAGCATTATGCATCCGCTTGACTAATTCATTTGCAGCCCTTGTGGCTTTTTTAAACTTAAATGTGATGAGAGGAGAGAATGTCGGAGAGGCCATGTGGCCCGCGCAACTTGTGAATAAGATGCCATCTGCCCATGTTAATGGCTTTTTCTTGTAATTTCTGCTTAATTGCGACGAGCAATAATAAGGGTAATATTTGTATGCGCTTATTTAAGGGTTTTTGTCATGTTTAAGTGTTTTACGGCCACATCACACATGACCACGTGGTTAGCAGCCACCAAGTCCGTATCTGCCCCATCACTGCGCTTAGATGGTTATTTCTGGTAATTTCATGTGCGCCATAATTTTTCTCAGGGTTGTATGGATTGTTTTATTCAGTGTTCTTGTAATTTCTCATGCCTGATGTTTTTGTGTATGACCACGTGGTCACTTCATATGTCTGAATTTTTCCAGCCATCAGGTGCGCTAGGAGCTTTTGTATGCTCACATTGCACAGAGAATAATTTTACTAATGCTGTTATAATTTTCGGCTGAAGGAATTTTATTGAATTTCAAGAGAAATAATGTATTTTACATCTGCACACGTGGTCCGCTAAGAACTTCATCCAGCAGCATCCGTGCCATCTAAGAACCTTTTCACGCATCCGTGTGTTTATTTGCCTATTTCATGTCGTGCCCAATGTTCACCCAGTGATATTTTGTAATTTTGTATGGCGGTATTATTTTCCGTCCTAACCCGCTATGTGTATTGACCGTCGCCACACACCACGTGGTTCGGGGACATGTCCCGAAGAGTAGACGTTAGTGACGAGAGTAAACGCACACGGTAATTTCATTTTTCATTCCCCGTGACCTGCCTCCAGGAAAAATCTACAGTCCACCCTAGCAGCTGTAGACCCCTTTCCTTGTGGAGACTGTGTCCTCGTACAAGACGGAGAAGTCATCCATCTAGGAGTGTGTGAATTGAGTTACATGCTGGGGGAATCACCCACTGGAACTGGCTAGTCACGTCCGAGGTTAATTATAAACTCATTTCTGGCTTTAACTGTAATTTGGCTTAATAAAAGAAATCTTACCAGTGGAATTATATATGTATCTTTGTAGGGTCAGAACCCAGCTTATGTCCAGATATTCAAAGTGCAATGTTTAGTAATGAAAAGTGTTTGGTAAGTACGCACAAGTGAGACGCACGCACAGAACCCACAGCATCCCTGAGAACCCTGAGTCTCAATAGTGTGGTTATTGGGAAGCACCGCTTTCGCCCATATTACCAGTAAGTATTTGTGTCATCGTTCGTCTTGTGTCTCACCCAACGGCGTCAACTGGCGTTCCCAAGTGCGGCCAAGTGTGTTTAACTGTGTCGCGTCAACCGTGCCAACTGCGAGAAGATGGCGGATATCATGCCTGAACATCTGTGAGAAGTCATCAAGACTTCCGCGTCTGCAACCAAGACACCCGCGACCACGAATGATATGAACATGCCGTTCGAACGCTGCATACACTGCGGCAGAGTCTGTGAGATAAATCTATTTGCAGAAAATTCATGAGACCAACACTTATGTTAGTGTACGTCCGATACTGCTTCTACGCCGTCAGAGCAACGCCTGTGCATGCGCACCAGATGCGATGGGGCGGGAACGAAGTGGGCACAGTTCTAACAGCGTAGGAAAGACTCGCATTTACGATGCATAGGGCCTGCGGAGTTTACCACCTACCGCGACTGTGTTATAAACTGTGACGATTGCCATAAGACGAACCGTGCTGAGATTGCGGCACCGATAACACCTGAGGTGAAACTCAAGCCGCCGCTGCCGGTTGTTGTTACGTACATGCCACAGGGCTTAACCAGGCCAGATCGTAATGTATTATTGCCAACTTTTGCGAAACAAGACTCCAAAGATCCGGGTACGTTTTTAGCAGTGTGCGAGGAGAAGTTGAACCAACACCATGTACACCGGGAAGACTGGACTGAAGTCACCGCCAACTGACAGAGGAAAAGCAGCCACATGGTGGAACCTTGTAAGAGACTATTGTGTCCCATGGGAGGAGTTTTGCGATAGGTTGTTGGAAAGGTTTGATATTGATGGAGATGCCATTCAAGCGAAAGTGCAGTTGTATAATGAACAGCAACATGAACGTCAAGGTATTGAGGAGTTCATATAGTGTAAGTTAGATTGTTCAAGCGTTTCAACCCAGATCAGCAGACACGCTGTGTTTTAGAGATAATTGTCGCCTTGTCAACACTGGACATTAGGCAGTTGTTGCGTGGAGCCAGCCGGGAGAGCGTGAAACTTTTTACCCAGGAGGCACATGCCTACGAACGAGATAAGCAGGCGAAACTAAGTGAACAAGTGCCGGACCGATACCGTAAACCCCCGCCGCCTGTAACCCCCGCGCTAGTTATTGATATCATGCGACAGCAACTGCTTGTCCTGCAGATTTCACAATCGCAGCAGCAGCAGGAAAACCCGCCTGCTATGGGCGCAAGAGTGTTGCAAGTGACTAACAATACCGTCAAAGCTTTAACGGTCTGTGTTGAACTTAAGGGTAAAAATGTCACAGCTGTTATTGACACAGCCGCCAGTCACAATTGTGTATGCGAAGGACTGATACGAGCTATAACAACTAGAGTACCACCGCAACATTTGCAATTCGCTACTACACAACAACTGGGAGAAACAAAAGTGTTATGTGCGTAATGGTAGGGATCCGAGAGCTACGTACCAAGAGCAATGTTTATATTGTGCCGGACGTGTGCAAAGAAGTGATTTTGGGACTACTACGGCTTGCTAACAATCACGCTGTGATAGAACTGCATCTGAACCATCTGCATGTGGGAACATGTGGACAATGGAGTGTTTACGTTATGGGAGCAACACCACCAACAACTGCTGAGCCGCTTGCTGACTTTGAGCATGAGGTGCTCACTACACATCAGCAACGTCTGCAAGATCTCCTGGACCAGTATGCCAGTGTGTTCCATGCTGAGTGGAAGCTGCAGCGCACCACCATCATGGAGCACCCGATCATCACAACAGACGAGGACCCGGTGTACTCCAAGCCACGATACCAAGGTATTTTATTTCGCCGCTACATCAACCAGCAGGTAAGTGAGATGCTAAACAACAATGTAATTGAACCTACACAGTGCAGTGTCTATAATTCAGGTATCACCCTTGCACAAAAAAAAAGTGAAAGCAATTCTGTGTTGATTTTCGCCCCCTCAATAAAATAACAGTAAACATGAAAGACACTTTGTCAACATTAGGACCAGCTACCGTTTTCATATCCTTGATTTAAAGTCTGGATATTGGCAAGTGCCTATCCGCCCACGGGACAGAAAGAAAACAGCTTTTACTACCCAGATAGACGTAGATTTCAATTTGTTGCCATGCCATTTGGTTTAAAGTGAGCCCCTGCAATGTTTCAAAACTTAATGGTTAATGTATTGGATGGATTCATCAGCGAATTTGCGATGGCGTATGTGGAAAATGTACTTGTTTGGTCTAACAGCTGGGAAGAGCATTTGCACCATTTGAGCATTGTATTTTGGAACGGCTCAAACTTAACAAACTTATGTGCATAGTGGAAAAGTGTAAGTTGGGTATGAGTAGAATGAAATTTTTGAGACACACTGTAACAGGGGATGGACACGAACCAGAACAGCAACACATACAAGAAATTCAAAACAAACCCACACCCAGATCACGTAAACAAGTCAGGAAATCTTTTGGTTTAATTAATTGGTTAAGGGAATTTTACACAAGCAGTAAATCATGTACTTCAAGATAAGCTACAGAGAGTTTGACAACAAACCGCCCCCAATCGTGCGAAGTGAACAAACACAACTCGAATGTGTGCAGTAATCTATTGTGGCCATTTGTTTACTAACTTTGGCAGATGTGCGTGAAACGAATGTGTGATATCTAAAGTGACACACTAAACAAATTCTTTCATAAAATATCTAGTCTCAGAAATTATGGAAGATGCTGCAGCCAAAGTGAAAGACTGTAAAGTGTTTATGATTTGGACATTTTATCATAGCCGGATTAATATAGTAGCAAAAGTAGCATTTGCTATGTGCCCCGCACTTTAGAGGGCCCCCGGCCTCGAACTTAATGGGGGAAAAAAAATTGCTGTGTAATTAGTTAACTGGGTTTTCGTCAGGTTAAATATTGTCAAGCAAAATTGTAGTGTGATGTATTACGTCTCAGGCCTGTACATGTAGTTTGAATTGTCTTATCATCATAGGATGTAATATTGTGCGTATACTGTACCACAGTCTCAAAAGTTAGAAAGATGAGCAGGAATTTAAATACCTCAGTCTGGCTCTGCTAATTTCCTTTATGCTATTACGTTCTTAGCACTTGTTTTTTATTCCAAGCTCCATGCCCTGAGCGAGCCCCACCAGATTTTTTTAAATTTGTGGTTGTATTTGTCGTGCGTGTCAGTGCTTAACTGTGGTTGTGATTGAGTGGACATTCACGTTGTAACTCGCAAATGTGGTGCAATTACTCTTTTTGTTTTCTAATAACACAGTAAGTACAAGTACTTTAACATTAAAATATAGCCCGTATAGTAATTACAATGTTTACAAGGCAATGTAAAATCTGTTTGAAAACACTTACAGCAGTATTCACAATACAGCGGCGCAACATGGCGCGTCGAGCTTTAACCAATCAGAGCGTTGTCGCCATATTTTAATTTAGCCATGTATGGTACATTGAGTGAATGATTGTAGTCAATAAATTGTATTGCAAAAATTGCAAATTTTGCAAGTGATTAATTATTGAAAACTGTCAATTGTACATGGGCATTAGCTTTTGTTGATTTAATCAAAATAAAATGAAGTATTTTCAAACGAACAAATAGACGTGTGTTTTTCATGCGTCTCTCGTATGTGATAAAAATGAGTTCTTTCCTTTGACGTTACACCAGACAGCAGCACAGTCTATATTGGCGATTGACACTATGTTGCTCGATTGCAATTGTAAATAGCAGTTTTAAAACATTGGCGCCGTGTCGCTGTATTGTGAATACTGTTTTACGTTAATAAAATGAATGCTCACAATCTCCAGTTACATTCTGGAGAAACTAACTACAGACTTTCCGTTAACACGTGTTCATGTTTGTGTTAAAATATTGAATGTTTGCATTACAGATTATAAATGTTTGACAGAAGATGTTTCAGTTTTAATGGAAATTATTAGGGAAAGAGAAATGTAACGTAAATAGACAGTCTTTTAATGTTTATTTACTGCATTGCTGGCAACCATTAAATGATTTGAAATAGCATAGTAAATGTAACAGCTTGTGTTGTTAAGAGGGACTGATTCCTGCGATCTTGAAACGCTCTATTTCCTGCCAAAACATGACAAACCATAAATAATATCTTCTTAAATCATCGTGCAATGCTAAAGCTTTGCTATCTTCACTATTTTTGTAGTAGTAATCTTTGGAGAAAATAACTAATTCCTACATGTGAACAATTACAAAGATGGTTATATCAACAGCAGACCAACAATATAGAATTTAAAAAAATGTGTTAAGCTATGCACTTATCATGTAAGACCATAAAACATGGCTTATTATTTTACTTTACAATCATGAAATGGCACTAATGCATTTACGATCTGAAGTAATTTTTTTTTGTAGTTTTGAGAATTTGTTGTATTAATTGAAATATGCAAATCAATTATATGTAGTGTTCTGGAAACTAGAATTGAGATTTGGCATATTAATAAATGCTTAATTCCCATGTCATACTCTTAACTCTATCATGGTTAGGTCTGTGTGCTTGTCTTTGATGAACCAGTTCTTAGAGTTATTTATTAAAAATATTGATGTAATTTTGAATTTTTCTTTCTACCTCAAACATTTTCCCCTGAAGTTTTTTTGTGTATTTTCATCGTTTCATGTTGTCACGAGCACGTTACAAAGAAATGTTTCCCATTGTAGGGAGGACAGGCAACAGCAATGAGTCAAAGAAGCAGAGACACTGGACATCATTATCCTTCTGGAAGAGCAAAACGGAAAGCGAAAGAAGAAAAAGAAAGTAGAGATCAAATTGTGACGTTAAAAACTTGTAAAATTACTGAATATTTTAATGTTTCGGGGGACAATTACAATGCTAAAAAGACTGATGCTGAAAATATTGAAACATTTACGACTAATTATACAATAGGATTTGAAGAAAATACTGAAACACCTACGACCCCTACAACTAGTGTGGCAAAAGGGAAGCTACAACAATCAGCATTTAGTGGATGTGAAATTACGGTCAGTGTCGATAAAGGCAAGAGGCAGCAATCGGAATTCAGTGAATGTGAAGTCACAACCAACATTGCAGAAAGCAGGATACAACAACCTGCACCTAGTGAATGTGAAGCCGCAACCAGTGCAAAATACAAGAGACAGCAACCTGAATTCAGTGAATGTGAAGCCACAATCAGTATCGCAGAAAGCATGATACAACAACCTATATCTAGTGAACGTGAAGCAGCAACCGGAATTCAGTGAATGTGAAATAACGACTAGTACGGCAAAAGACAAAATATTGACTGAAATGAACACGTACTCTAATGACCTCAGTAAATGGCCAAACAATCTAAATGATCGTGATTGGGATTATTGGCTGAACAAAGGCAGTGACGACTGTCAACACGCTAATAGTGAATTTTATGTCTCAACAAAATTGTACGACGATGAAAAGAAACCCCATCAGCCATTATCAGAAATATTATTTTACATTGCTTCATAAACCTACAAATCAACAATATGCATGAAATTGGTTATGTTATTCAGAAAGCAAAGGGAGACTTTTTTGTTTCCCATGTAAACTTATGAATTCAGGATGTACATAAATATTTACAAAAGAAGGGTTTAATGATTGGAAAAATGCCAGCAATCTTTTACGACGGCATGAAGAAAGTTCCTTGCATAGCAATCTGTAGTTTTGATGTCAAAGCTCAAAAACAAAGGTGAAAATGTTGATTCCCAACTTATGAAACAAATTAGCACAGAACGAAAGAACTGGCGCACACTTCTGGAGCGAATAATTGAAGTTATAATGTTTTTAGCAGAAAAAGGCATTTCATTTCAATGTAGTGATGAAACCATTTGTTCTCCCCATAATGGAAATTACTTAGGATTATTAGAACTACTGGCCAAGTTTGACCCTTTTCTTGCAGAGCATATAAATACTCATGCAAACAAAGGAAGGGGGCGTAGTTCATACCTTTCAAAACACGCATACGAGGAATTTATTAGTTTCATTGGATTCAGCATATTGGATTATATAGTAAATGAAGTGAAAACCTACAAGTATTATTCCTTTTCTCTGGACTGTACTCCAGGTATAGCCCATGTAGATCACCTGACATTAACCATACGCTATCCTTTGCCATCTGGGCCAGTTGAAAGATTTGTGAAGTTTTTGGATATGGAGGGTCATAGTGCTGAACAGCTCATCAAAAGTTTAATGGACTTTTTAAGTGAAAACAACATCACTATTGAAGACTGTCATGGTTAGAGTTATGATAATGCCAGCAACATGAGTGGAAAGTATAGTGGATTACAAGCGCGAATAAAAGAGTTGAACGAGTTTGCAGAATACATTCCATGCGTTGCACATTCACTAAATTTGATTGGGGAATGTGCGGCTGAATGTTGCCAAGAAGCTGTAATTTTCTTTGACTTTGTAGAAAGCCTGTACACATTTTTTTCTGCTTATCGCTGGAGTTTACTTTCTTCTGCATTATCTGATGGTGGTGCTCACTTTCCCACTGTGAAAAGATTGTCTGACACTAGGTGGTCAGCTCGTGCAGATGCAACAAAAGTTCTTTTGCAGAGCTTTCCTACGCTAAAACAAGTCTTGGATGACATTTCACATAACAGTGATCAGAAGGCAGAATGTCGACAGCAGGCTTTCAGACTACTTTCAACAATGATGAAGCTAGAAACAGGAATAATGATCACATTATGGGATCAAATATTACAGCATTTCCACATAAGAAGTGCTTCTCTGCAATCTTCTGGGCAAGATTTGAACACAGCTTATGCACTTTATGAATCATTGCAAAGATATATTCAAGCTCTGCGTTCTACGTTCTCAGACATTGAACAAAAGGGCAAAATTCTAACTGGATGTGAAGAATATAAATGTCAAATTCAAAGAGAACATAAACGAAACCGAGCATATGATCATTTCAGTGGTTCCAGTTCTATCGATCCAATTGTTGAATCCCAAACTCCCTCTTAACAATTTAAAACTCAACCATTTTTTGTCATTATTGATAACTTGCTTTCTGCCCTGTCAAAATGTCGTAAAGCTTACCAGAAGATGAATGGTTTATTTGGTTTCCTTCATCGGTTACAGTCGTTAATGCCGAAAGAGGTTTCGATGAAATCATCCAATCTTGTCAAATCTTATCCAGCCGATCTGGAAAAGAGTCTTGGTGAAGAACCGCTGCATTTTATTGAACTATTAAAAACAGAGCTTCTCATTTCTAATGATTCCAAATCCAAACAAAAATGAGTAGAAGTGCAGTTGTATCGTTTGATAACAGAAAATTCTTTGGAGTGTTGTTTTCCGAATGTAGAAACTGCCTTGCGCATCTATTTGTCACTCATGGTGAAAACTGCACTGAAGAACGCTCATTTTTGAAACTAAAATGGATTAAAAATGAACTCAGAACCACCATGAGTCAAAACAGATTTAACAATCTCACTCTAATGAGTATTGAACATGAACTTTTGCGTCAGGAAACGTTTCAGACATCATAAACAAATTTTCTCATGCTTAAGCTCTAAGAGGTAAATTTTAAATCACAACATTTTTTTAAATGTTGAAATTTGAAGCTGACAACTGTGTAAAAATAAAAATGCTACTACTAAAATGCTTAAACTTGTAAACAAATAAACAGTATTTTATACTTAAGGCAAACAAAAACAATTGAATTCATGTTTCACATAAGCAGTACATGTTTTAAAATTGTAAGAGTGTTTTTTAATTTACATCGTCTGTCATCTTCGTCATATGCTACGGGTCCCGCACTTGCTTAATCTGACCCTGCATTTTATGTAAATATATAAGTGCAAAGTGAATGTAAAGTGTGCAAGAAATTAATACAAACTCAGACCTGAACTGGTCTGAGAAGACTTTTTTTTAAAAATAAAAAAATGCAGATGGTATTGATATTACGTCGATACTGCTTGCCTAGTTTATTATGTATCTCATAATTAATTCGCATTAAAATTTATTAGTGTAAATAATATTTTTTTAAATAATTTTTTGTTTTTCCAGAAAAATTGTTTGTGAATTTACAAAAATGATAGTGTATTTTAAAATTGGAGCATTTTAAATAATTACTGCTTAAATTTTTTTTAACTATGATTGGTTTTCAATAAGTGCCAGTCTTGCAAACATTTTAATAATGAATTATGTTGGTGAACATTTATCATGGCAAGTGAGGTTTGGAAATATTTTCAAATAAACTATGTGGACTAAATATATAATGATATATATGTACATTTTCAATATTATCTCATATATATTAAGTAGTTCTGTAAATTAAGTGTCTGAAACTATAGGAATCGTGAGTTTTGGAATCGAGAATTGAGAGTGGTATCTGCATCGAGAAAAAGGGGAATCGTTACATCTCTTGTAACCAAAGTGTAAATGTAAATTTTGACACAAGTGAAGGCGAGGCACCTTTCAGAGGCTTTCCAGTTCCCTCAAGGGAGAGCATAGTAGGACGAGAATTTGAAAGGGTTCGGGGAAACTAGTAGGGCAGTGAGTGTGATGTCAAGTGTCAACAAAGCGCAACACAGCACTTGCAAGGTGCGAGCTGAGTCACCACCACGTACCCACATTGTTGTTCCTGCCTACATCCCCGCCCCCTGCGAACGCCGAAGAAACCGACGACCTCCGAGGCCATATTATCTTTGCCCTCAGCCGGGCAGAGCCCGCCAGAGCAATGTTGTGTTGTTCGATTGTGTTTTCATACACCACTGTGAGATCATTTATCTAGGCGTGTGCTTGAGTAATTGCGGGCTGGGGAGCACCCAAGCGGTGTTAGCTATACACGACCGCGTGTATCATTAAAATTCATGGCATGTTGATTTGTATGCACTGTATAAATAAAACAGGTCTCACAGTGACCCATTCTTTTATTTTGTAGTGACAGTGTCCTTGCCACGTGTGTTTTTCAAGTGTTAAAATGTTTAGTATTGAAGTTTAGTTTTGCAAACGTGTATCGTAAGTACGCTCCGGTGAGACGGACACACAGAACCCACAGCGTCCCTGAGAACCCTGAGTCTCAACAGTACGGTGATTGGGAAGCACCGCTGGTGCCCATATCATCAGTAAGTAATTTGTGTCATTGTTCTTGTTCTTCTCGTATCTCACCCGACAGTGTCAAGGTGTTTGTCATGTTGTGTATCAATGCCTTTTTTTATGTTTTTGTAAAACAATTTAAGGGGAAGTATTTAATGTTGTAAATTATTTAGAAGACTTGTATGAATTGAGTTGTGTACATCCCATCCAATGCTTTTTTTTTATGAGTAATTTGACAACCATCTTAAAGATATGAAGGGCTGAATAACGTAGTGGAATTATAATCAGTACTTTGAGTTGACCAACGCGTTATTATTTAAAACCATATATCCCAACACTTTTGATCATGCTAATACTTGGTTAATGATTAGAGCTAACCAATAAGCAACAAAACTCGCCAAGGTTTGCACAGTGCATGTAACTTCCAAAACAAAAGAAAGAGTATTATGCAAATTCTTGAATCAGTGAAATTCAGGAGGAATGATAAGTTTGGAGTGAGGACAACTTAATTGTAGAGTAAGAATGACTTTATAGCACATACTTACTTTACTATATACTATAGTTATAGTATAATAAGATAATTGGTCTGAAGTGAGCACATGTAGCAATTTATTGCATACTGAGGCAGAACATGTTCTGGAGGAAGTGATGATGATAGAGGCCAGGATAACATTTATAATTCATGTTTACTATGCATTAGGTAATATCTTCAATTATTAGATTTTACTCAAAGAAAGAAGTTAACCACTAATGGCGGAAGTAGATATAAATAATAGATTCATAATCATATAAAATATTTCAAACAGAATGTAATTTCAACTACATAAAGTATACATCAAACTGTGAACAACTTGACTGATCTCATCCCTTTGGGAAGTACGGTAAACATTTCAATGCCTACATCATGCTCAGAGATGGTGTGTCACCAGTATTTCTCACAGCCAAGACACCTCACATTAATTGAAAAAAATATAGCAGCACTTAATTACTTGGAACAGAAACATGTTTTGACAAAAGTTAAGTACAGCAACTGGGAAAAATTCCTGTGGCTGGTACCAAAAGCCAAAGGCAATATTATGTTATGTACATGTTTTTACTCATATGATAGTCATATTACAAGGATTCTAAACAAAGGACTGTACACACATTTTGTAAGTAGTTTTGCAAGGGTAACAAGACTGGAAATAAGGAACACCAAAAATAAGTACTATTTACCGGAGAGGGAAATATAGGACTATTTGTTGTGCCATGCATTGGCACTAGCATGTTTGTGGCCACCTGCCCCACATCTGAACATCATTACAACCATGGTGTTTCCGAACATGCCCAACATCTGTCTATAAGAGAGGTCACACATCCCAACCCCCATTAGTGTTCAGCAGCATCACTCCTCGATAGTGCTGTGCAAAAGGCCATTGTGGAAATAAATGTGAAATGGTGCACCATCGTGATGTGTCGAGCGTCCTCATCCCTTAGACCATTTACCCTCTGTCCCCACCAGCAACTGCAGCACAGAGCCGCACTCCACCATATGCGGTAGCGCGTCTGTGACCGACATGACACAGGTTAAAGTGCAGTGTAATGTGTTTCAGATGGTGCAGTGCAAAGCGGAACAGGGACAGTGGCCATGCGGTCACGTGTGCCCACGCGCAGTAATATCAGGAAAGAATACCACAGTACATTAATTTCCATAAAAGACATAACAGGGCAGGGGTGGTGACAAGAGGTCACGTACAATTGAAGGGACACCCGCAAACCTAAATTAAATGCCCTACAGCTCTTTTTTTAGTGTATTTGCAATGTGTTTACAAGTGTATCATCACCACATATAATCATCCCCACTCCAATTCATTTGTTTTATCACACTAATTTATTGTTTGTTCTGTACAAGAGTTATTAGGCATGTAAGAGCAGTTTTAGCGAGAGTAAGTTTTTGTTTTGCACAGTGCTATGAGACAAAGTAGTTCCATTTGGCGCGCTTATGTGGCAACCCCAGCAGGTGCGCCATGTTGGAACTGCAGTAGACGCCAAGAACTTCGAGAGGCAGGTCGCATGAACGATTGGTTCCGCGTCCAGGCTGTATTCACTTCTAGCACCGGTCATTTTATTGCAATAGACTTTTAATTCAACCAAAACATTTTTTGTTAGCCGCCCAGGACACCGTCTCTTAACTTCCCCAGTGCTTGCATCACATGGGGAAGCTTAAAACCACACTAATTCACACATAGGCCTTCGCGGCATTTTATTCTGTGTTACCACTTGTAGTTCAAGTACCTAATAAACGTCACTATGTTTAAACGAACATTTTTATTACGGTAAGCCGCAAGGTACTTCAGGGTACGGGCCCTTATAATTTCCTGCCCAAATCACATGTTTATTTTGACTTTTCAGCTAAGTATTATTGCAAGTGTTTTGCAGGACTGTGTAACGTAATATGGGAGTGTGGATAGCCCTAATAATTCACCACGTAGCATGCGTACCATTTTTCTACAATCTACAAGAGGAGTGCCGCAGCGCAGGGGAAGGATAGCTGCCAATGTTCGTCGGCCAGATGACCCTGAGTGAAGGAAGAGTCTGCTTTACCACTTCAACGGCACTAGGTCTGGATAGTGCCTGGCGCCCTGGGTAATACAACCTAATTCCAATCACCTCACCCAGACATAACAACTCCTCAATTTTCTATTGATCACTCTGACAACTGGAGCACCGTCCACCGGCCAGGTTCACACACCTTTCTGAGCCATGACAGACGTCAATCAGGGTGCACGGGAATCACCAGTGAAAGAGTACAGTGTTAAACTGAATATTCCAGTGTACTCCTGGTAATGTGTGAAGTGCCAAAGGGTTCAAAGGAGTTGGAAATTATACTTAATCTTCTTGTACCAAAAGGCAGTAAAACATTATAGAAGTCATGTTAAACCCCCAAACAATATACACAAACCCCTTTGAGCCACAATAGTCAAGGGTAACGTGTAAGAGTATCCAAAATTCAGTGAACACATTTCACAAAATTGTAAAATAAAATATAAAACATCAAAAAATAATATTTAAAAAAATCTAATTTGTACATAAATATTTAGCATGAAAATGAACAGCAGCTCCTCCCAACTGTAACATAAAGACAGTAGGACCTTCTACTTTGTTCATCATTTGTCTGATCTGCAACCATGAAAGCTTCATTATCATTTTCAGCTGTGTAGAACACAAAGCACTGGTTTTTAAGGTGCCCTTCAAATATCTGAACAAGCACTTAGCACTTCTTAAGTATACTGACTATGTGCCTTGTACATATTGCCAAGTACATAAGTGAACCTACCAACAACTGGGATGTTGGTGGTACATAGGCGATTTTTAAGAATATATTATGGGCAGAGTATTTATCTTCCTGTCCAATTCTGCAGCCAATGCCAACAAAATTCTGATGGGAGACACTAAAAGAGGGAACTGGCTTTTCTCCAGCTGTGCAGATATGTTCCCCTGTGGCTGTACAGACTTCTGTGTAGGCTGCCTTTCTTCCTCTACATAGTTATCTTCAGGCCCTAGTTCCCCCATGTCAGACCTCATGTTTGCCTTTTCAATCAAAGTTACATTACAAGCTTTACAAAGTCTTCTGAGGTTCTTTGGATCTACAAGTCTATAGCCCTTTGTGGCTTCATAGTAGGTATCCACAAAGAATGTAGATTGGCTCATTAGGTTCCACTTCGCTCATTGTTTTGGGATGTGAACAAAGGTAGTGCAGCCAAATACCACAAGAGAGCTTAGATCAACCATCTCACCTGCACATGCCTCTTCTCTGGTATCATATTATCAACTGACTTCATTGGTGATCTGTTTGTTATGTAAATAGCTGTACTGACAGCCTCAGCCCAATACTGTTTTCCAAGCCATAGTCTTATATTAAGAAATTAGCATTTTTAACAATTGTTCGATTGTCCACTCTGACACTTCACTTTATTCTGGGAAATATTCCACTTTTAGTTGGTTTTATAAGCCAATCGATGAGAGGTAATCCCTCAAAGTGCGACTGTCACAGTGCAGGACTTGGATTCCCATCCATGTCTGATTTTCCATAAGCTTACTTGTGACTTCATCTTTTGATGAGGAACTAGCCAAAAAGGTTTCCTTGTGACAAAATCAGTGTACATCTACAGGTAACATACACCACTCAAGGATGCTTCTTCCACTGGCCCACACAAGCCTGAAAATAAAAGCCCAAGCTTATACATGGCTTGCCTTACTCCACTTGTGTCAAAAGGTTTTCTTGGCTGCTGTTCCTTTAGACAGAGGATGTAAGGCTCCTCCTCTCCATTAGTAAACACAAAACTTATGACACTGCCACTGCAAAGCAACTTCATGGTATGCTCACTCAATTGCCTGTAGTCTATGCCAAAATGCTCATGTTGGCTTTTCCATTACAAAATTTGTCTTGCCAGATGTCACATTCAACTTATAATTACTACCTATTTCTGACAGTCATATTAAATTTACCCACAATTTTGCATTGACTTCTCTGATAAATTTCACAACCTTCTGCAGTGAATATGAAAACCAAGCCTCTCTTAACCATTGCACTAACAGATAACAGATTTTTTTAAATGTGGGACATAAAATATATCTTTGTTTTCAATAACAATTTTCTCTTTCACATCTCCTACACAATAACCAAACAATTTCCTGATGCTTTATCTGCAGGTTGTCTGTTGGGGTAGTCATGGACTCTGAAGCATCAGAACACAACCTTTCTTCAGGCTTTGTTGACATGTTTCTCACATACTACTCTTGAAGCTGTAATACCTTTATCACTTGTCAGTAGAATGCTGCTGATTACAGATTAAATGCTTGACACTATTTTTAAGCAGATCACTCTTTACAAACTCACTCATTTTAACTCCCAAGATTTCCAAAGCCATTACCATTGGATCACACTCTAGTGTGGCAAGCCACTCAGCATAGTGATGTCAAAGAAATCATCACTGGGTGAGATAATGTTAGCCAAGTGGTGTGCAAGAACCCCAGTTACATACTCCTCCATATTTTGTTGACATTATAATTTCACCACAAACAAGCTCTGCAGATAACCTAGATGTTGTGAGAGACTTTTGTCTTCATACAAGCATTTAAGCATTTCCCAAGCTTTTTTGTGATATTTTTTATTGTCGTCATGCATAGGGCAGTGTAGCTGTACGAGACGTATCTTAACTTACCTTTAAATACTCTTTTGTTTTAACCTTTTCACATTCACTTCAAGCCAGACAAATGCTCTCTTTCATGTCCTCATGTGCCAGATATAATACACATTAGGAATTCCAGGTATTCTAATAGATTGCGCCTTTGAGTTTCTCGATCAGCGGCAATGAACGAACTTGTGATGTTGACAATAACTGTTTGTATTGTACTTGTATTACCTCCATACTTTCGTTGCACATTCACATGCTCTGCAGAATGCTGGCACAAAGCAAGCCTTCATGTAATCTTGAGTGGCAAAATTTTCATAATTACTTTAGCTACAAAATAAAAATTGTTATTCTAGAACATTCTGGGCCCATTACCTATTACGTAAAATATGAAATCTGTATAATTAAAGTACTGCGAACATTATACACGAACAACCGTACAGGTCTACAACATGCAATCAAGTAGAAACAAACAACAAAAACGAGGTAAAACATATGACAGATAGCCACAATATTGAGTGTATGTCAATTGCAATTATTCCAATCCAACAATTATAAATTGCTGTTCCTTCATGGCTGTACAAGAGTAAGGCTGCAAAACCCATAAATGACTATTAGCCACGTGAAAAGAAAACACTAAATAATTTTTTCTTCCAAATTTAACACTTTGCATCAAGTACCCAAACAAGTTAGATGGCATACACACAAAATTGGCAAAACAGGAGGAAGATATATAAAATAGGCATTACATGAATTCATCATTAATACGTGAAATTTATCATTAATAAATAACATCTTTGCATGTTACTGTGCAATGTAATTAAATTGTTTGTGAAAGTTATCTGCATACAATGTAAGTGTAGGCCCTGTGTGTATGTGTGTGTGTAACACTTTTTTATATCACATGAATGGTGATAAAAAAAGTTCTCAGGATTACTCATACTGTTAATGCTGTCAGCACACTCAACTACAACAATGCCATAAAGTTGACGCCGGCTAACAGCCAGTGGCGTTAGAGCCCATGATGGCGCTCACGTGTCCCGCACATGTGCAAGGAGGCCAATAATTTTGAACTTTCCTATAAATGTTAATTTCAAGGTAAAATGTGTTATATTGTCTTTACTGTGTTTAATATGTCTTAAAATGTTTAAAAGTGTTTGTATTAATTTTAATTGTTTGGTTATGAATATTCAAAGTGCCTGCGGCGCCAAGATTAAGAACACTTAATATTTTGGCATGAACGCCATCACAAAGAGACATTAAAATAATATTGAAATTCGTAACAAAATTATATTAATCTAATTTAATTTGTGTCATTTTATTTTCAATATAAAATTTTCACTGGGCGTGCATAGCACTTCCGTTTATGCGAACCCCGTAGTAGGCAGCTATGGTAGGTCCGTGCGATGCTTATATCTGGACAGTCTGTCGAGGAGAGCTGGTGAGGTAAGACACTGTCACAAGCGCACTACAACTTTTGTTCACTGATTTAGGTTTCCATAGTCAATTTAGTTTACCAGTTAATCTTTACTTGCGTACGTTTTTGCCAGACATTTTCCCAGCATTATGCTTTCGCTTTACTAATTCTTACGCCCTTGGGACATTTTTAACTTAATCGAGGAGGAGAAAGATGTCAGAGAGGTCACGCGACCCACGCATTTCGAATCAGATGCCATCTGCCTATGTTTATGGCATTTCAGTGTAACTTCTGCATTATTGCTACATGCAATTTTAAGAGCTTTATTTTTATGTATGTATTTAAGGGTAATTTTCGTGTTTGAATATTTTAAGGCAACATCATGTATAACCACGTGGCCAAGTGAAGCCAAGCCACTGTATACGCCATCATTGCATTTTCAGAGCTTATTTATATAACATCGTAACTGCAATAATTTATTTCAGGGTTCTATGTCAAGTTTTATTCATGGTTCAATGTATTTTTCATGTAAATTGATGCTTTTGTACATGACCACACAGTCACAGTAATGTTTGATTTCACCGCCATCAGGCATGTTACAAGTCTGTAACAACGCAATCGTACAGAGAATAATTTCCTTAGCAAGAATATTTTATCTGAATTTAGTTTGCAGTTTCCACGCAGAAATATTGCACTTTCACCTGCATCACGTGGTCCGCTACGAACTTCATCCAGCGGCCTCCGTACCAGCTAAGATTGTTTTCACACATGTATGTGTTTATTGTGAATATTCATCTCGTGTCCCATCTTATTTCATGTATCATTCAAGTGTCTATGTACTTGTGTAATTAATGTATGGTGCAATTACTCCCGTCCTAGCCGGCTCTGTGTATAGGCCATCACTACATTAATCACGTGCTGGAGGGCGAGCCCAGACGAGTTTGCGTTAGTGATGCCGAGTAATCACTCGTGTTAATGTGTATTAAGGGTTTTCATTTGTAATTCACCATGTCCTGTCTTCAGGGAAAAACTGTCAGTCCACCCTAGCGGCTGTCGGCCCTCTTCCCTTGTGAAGGCTATGCTTTCATGCACCTCGGTGAGATCATCCATTTAGGCGTGCACTAGGTTAATTATGGACTAGGGAGCACCCAAGTGGAATTGGCTAGTCATGACCGAGATAACCATTTCATTGGCACATTGATGTGTATAATCAATATCAATAAAACAAGTCTACAGTGAACTCAAATTTTTATTCAATAGTGACAGTGTCCTAGCCACATATGTTTTAGCTATTGTTTATTTCAGTGATTTTATTAAAAGTTTAGTATTGCCAACGAGTTTGTAAGTATGCACTGGTGAGACGGATACACAGAACCCTGAGTCTCAATAGTGCGGTGATTGGGAAGCACCGATGGCGCCCAAATTACCAGTATTTGTGTCATTGTTCATCTCGTGTCTCACCAGACGGCGTCAAAGTAAACATGAGTTCTGAAATTAAGAAGACAGTCCACATATTAGGAGCAATCTGCAACAATCATCAATCCCATTGAAATTTGATGCCAGCTAAGAGCCAGCGGCAGTCAGACCATGACTGTGCTCACAACTCATGTGACACGTAGGTAAGCACGTGAGTGCAGACGCCACAACTACACACTTTCAAAAAAGGTATTAAGTAAATTTCAATGTCCATGTATTCTTATTTCAGATCAAAAGTGTTATAAAAGTGTAAAAATGTCTTTCCTTAAAATGTTGTGCAATGTTACTTTCAAATTCAAAATGTGCACTGTGCCGAAGAACCAGACATTGATATTCAGGCATGAACGCCTTCAAAGAACAGTTATCTAAGACCAATATTTAACCATTTAAATTGCTCTTGTGAAAATGTATTAAAAGTCTACATGTACCTTTTCGTTATGAATTTAATAGTTTTGCTCGGCATCACGTACGCACTTCATATTTTTGCACTGAGTTGGATTCCCATAGTTCACTTTAGTTTACCGGTTAACCTTCGCTTCACGTACGTTTGCCAGACATCTCCAGCATTATTCTTCCGCTTAAATAAATAATTTTCAGCCCTTGTGGATTTTTAAACTTAAATCAAGAGACGGAGGAAAGATGTCGGAGAGGCCATGCGGCCCGGGCAAATTATGAATCAGGCGCCATCCACCCATGTTAAGGGCTTTTGATTGTAACTTCTGCTTTAATTACAACTAGCAATATCAAGGGTAATCTTTCTATGTATGTATTTTCAGTGTTTTCTTATGTTTAATTGTGGTACAGCCACATCGCCCAGGCCACGTGGTCAGCTACCACCAAGTATGTATCTGCGCCATCCTTGTGTGTAGAGGGCTAATACTTGTTCTATCATTTGTGCCTTAATTAATCTCAGGTAATATGTATTGTTTTATTCAGGGTTCCATGTATTTTTCATGATTGATGCTTTCTGTGAGTGACAACGCAGTCTTTTCACATGTTGTATTTTCGCGCCATCAAGCATGTTATGAGCTATTACATGATTGATTATTGAAGGGAATAATTTCCCCACCACCGTTGTTACTTTGTCCGGTAATGATTTACCGATTTTCACGTAAAATTACTGTGATTCCATCTGTGCCATATGGCCCACAAAAAACTTCATCCAGCAGCATCCATGCCATTTAAGAATACTTTCACGCATCTGCATGTTTATTGTGCCTGTTCATGTTATACCCCATATCCTGCAAGTGATATTTGTATAATCTTGTACGGCGGTATTATTTTCCGTCCTAATCCGCTAAGTGTATAGACCATCGCCACACATCATATGGTTCGGGGAAGTGTCCCGACGAGTAGGCGTTAGAGACCAGAAGGAACGTACGTGGTAATGTTCATTTTCATTCTCCGTGTCCGGCTTCCAGGAAAATCTGCGGTCCACCCTAGAGGCTGCAGACCCCTTTCCTTGTGGAGACTGTGTTCCCAAACATGCAGATAAATCATCCATCTATGAGTGCATAAGTTCAGTTACGTGCTGGGGGAATCACTCACCGGAGCTTGATAATCACGCCCGAGGTTAATCATAAACTCATTTTGGCAGGATGTGTAATTAATTGTAAATAAAAACAAATTTTCTCAGTGTAATTATATTCCTTCTTGTAGCGTTGAAACCCAGCAAACTCCTAATTACAGTGTTTTTATAAATGTTTAGTATTGCAAAGTGTTTTGTAAAGACACTCGGGTGAGACGAACACACAGAACCCACAGCATCCCTAAGTCTCAAAGTGTGGTGTATGGGAACCACCGCTGGTGCCCATCTATAATAAGTAAACAGTGTCTTTGTTTGTCTTGTGTCTCACCGGACGGCATCTAATTGAGGTTACTTTTTGTATAGTTCCAGCAATAAAATATTTTTAAACTTTATGAACTATTATTTTATTGTAAAAGATGTGAAAAGAATGTAATTCAAAAATTTTATTTTAAATTTGATGATTAAAAATATTTATTAGAATGGTAACGCAATTCAACCTTTATCAATGGCAATGTATTGGAAATAGTCTCTGAAAAGGTGTAATAGTCTCTTACAGTAAAGTATTAATTCCACACTTTACTCATTTATTTTAATGCACATGATGATAATAGCGTAATATAAACATGCCATTTACAGAGTTCTTGTCTCTTTACAGTGAAGTATTATTATATCAAATAATATGACAGTTTCTCCATAAAATAACAATGCAGTTGTTAAGTATTTCTTGCAGGCAACACACAACAATTGTTTAAGAATCAAAATAACAATGAAATACAACAGAAACTTGCCATATTCATAGTTATGTAAAATCAGGTATAAAAATATGTAATACAGTGGAGAAGTGGGATGTCCTCTGTGTCTTATACTTACTCTCGCAATGGATGGAGAGACTATCCTCCAGTCTCTTACGGCAAACATTGCAGAATTTGCGTTTGTGGTGCGTGGGCTCCGACCAGCAGTGGGCTACGGGGTTCTGCAACAGCAAAACATACCCACCTTTACTATACTGGGTGTTTCACTAAAAATTATTTTATTTACTTCTCAAAAGAATATGTAGGGTGTACGAGGGATATACTGTATTAGAGATACATAGCTAAGAATTTTTATTTTAGTATCTTGTAGTTTTAAAGATATTTTCTTTTCATAAACAAATTACAACATTGTTAATTTTATTGCATAAATGTATATTCAGTTTCGGATGTGCTTTATAACTAACCTAAACACGTTCTCCTGCTTATTTACTTTCTTGAGTCTTTTTTCAACATGAAATATGGTGGATATTGTAAATTGTTTAGAAGGTTGGTATGACCTGACTTATGTATTCCCTCTCTTTGTTTCCGTAGTCAATTGTCAACCATTGCTCAGAAATGTAGAGCTTTAAAGTATAATCAGATTATAATCAGCACTTACAATCGACCAATGCAATGTCATTTAAATCCGGGCCAGTTGTATCAATTAAAGTGGACAACAAATGAGATGCTGTTCAACGAAAAGTCAAGGCAAAAGATGCAAAAGAACAAGATCACAAAGCATAATCCAAGATTTCATTGTTGGTGAAAGGAGTTAATCCATTCATCATATTGAACAGTGTGAAACATGAAAAGCAAGCTTGGTACACGATTCAAACACTGTTTGAAGGATCTGGCCACATGACAAAAGTCAGATTGTTGCATCAGCTAATTATGATCCATCTAGATAACTGATATTATCCCAATAGTTCATCATCTAAGAGACATTAAATTTGAAGAATGGGTCGGAAATCTGTTGCTATAAATACCAACCCATGCCAAGGCAACAACTACAGAACACATCTGTAAAAAAAACAAAGCAACCAACAAATGTTACAATTGCAATCAGACCAGACATTTTGCCAAGGATTGCTGCAATAAAACAAAATCCAATGAAAACATTGAAAAACCGAAGAGATGAAGTGGGAAATGTAGATGAAGCACATTTAGGGCAAAACAAACCTTAAAAGTTTGTGCACATGGATTTATGTGGACCCATGGAGAGAGTTTCATTAGGAGGCAGTAAGCATTAATTTATCCTAATAGATTATTGTTCCGAATACACTCATGCACATTTCTGGAGTCAAAGGACCAAGTTTGCGATGTGTTTAAAGAATATTGTGCACTTGTATGGAATCAGAGCAGATCTTTACGTTCAGACAATGGGACAAGGTTCATAAACAGTGAGTTCTTAGTTTCATGAAAACAAAGAGCATTAGGTACTAAAGCACTGACAGGTCTTCACCACAACATAATTGTGTCACAGAGCATGCTAACTGCAAAATCACTGAAAAATTACTACGCTGGGCAGAAGCAGTGTCAACAGCTGTTCACCTCAATAACAGGTGCTTGACTGAAGCTCTTGAGAGCAAGACTCCATTCGAAGCTTGGTACTATTTGGATCTTTGGCTGTGTAGCTATTGCTTAAATCCCAATACAAAAGAGGAAGAAATGGAACCCATGATCTACAAATTGATATTTGTTGGCTATTGTTGTAATGAAAACAAGGGTTATTACCTCATAAACCCCACCACCAAGCAAGTCACTATCAGCAGGGATGTTTTCTTTGTCAAAGAAAATATTATGATAATAGGAACCCCATCACAACAGGTGAGCAAAGACTTGTTGATGTTACATGTTGTTAATAGCAATGAAGAAGTTATTCCAAAAGAGCGTAAAGAAAGTCAAGGAAAATGACAACCAAACTCCTTGTTGGGATGGAGAACCTTTTCATAGTTTTGAAACCGAAGGTGAGGCGATGCAACATCCAAACCTGAACAGGTAAGAAGATCCTACTGTATTCCAAGACCCAACAATGACCCTGATTTTGTGTCATACTTTATCTCAGAAAATAATGAAACACTCACCCCTGGGGAAGCATTGACAAGTCCACAAGCTACCAAATTGAAAGATGCTAGGCCTATAATGAAGGGTTGACATTATTCACTAAAGTAACCAAATTTATGAGTGGAATAATATCCCTCCCAGTGTCATACAAACAGTAGTAAAGTTAATGCTAGTGCGTTTGACAAGTGTTCTGAAGCAAAAGTGAGGGCATGCTACATATTAAAGCCATGTACAGACTAAAGCAAACTGGAAGGTGCTATAATCATTGCTTACACCAAGTCTTCAACGTAATGGGACTCCAACAATTGAAAGCAGATCCTTGCATTTACTTTGAACATACTAACTTATGATGATATCTTTGCAAATGAAACACAAATTCAAAAGAAAGTTCAAAGAAAATTAGGCTGTGAATTCCACATGAAAAACCTAGGCAAGATAGAAAAAGTCCTAGCAATGAAAATCACCAGGGACCAGAAAAATTGAAAACTCTCCATTGACCACATAAACTAAATTCACTGAATGTTTTAAAAATGTGGAAAGTTAGACTGCAAACCCATCTCATATCCCATGGTAGCTGGTGCCAATCTTCAAGACTTTTCGAAAAATGCTGCAACATAGGGAGTGAAAGTACCATGAAGTATGAAACAATGTCATACCATACCAACAAGCTGTCCACACCAGACGTTTCAAGTGCTGTTTGTTAATTGCATCACTGAAAAGGTGCAATTATCGTTGATGTATAAGGGCCCAATATTCAGACTGGTTATTAATTTTCCAAGCAGAAGCAGTTGTTAAAGCCAGGCATTGACATATTTCACAGTGGAGCATCACTGTTTAAGAGTCTTTTCACATAAAGTATACAGCATTAGTTTCAAACTCAAGGTCGCAGGGCTACTGAAACCCATGGAGTTGAAGATTCTCTGTATCATGAAGAGAACATTCCTCTTCGCAAGTGTTTCTAGTCGAAAAAACTGTCTCCCAACAAGGAATTTGAGTGTACCACAAGTGCGATTCCATTCAGGTCCCAACATAAGAGTCAGGTCTTTGGGAGTACCAATCTTGAGCTGTTATAATTTCTTGGCATCATCAGGAGAGCAATTTGGAATACATCTGTTGAGGTGATACTCCAAAACTGCTGCTAAAAGGAAAGGGCTACCTACATGTTACTCCAAAACCAACACAGGAGTGTTTCAGTGTCATAATCATCTCCCCTTCAGCAGAAGATCAAATGCTAATTGCAATCCTCTGGAATAACTGTGATTTATAAAAATGCCTTTTCGATGTCTGCCGACACTTCAAATATTTTTTTTTCCCTCTAAACCATAGCAAGACATCTTGGTAACAGTTCAATAAGATTTAGCCATCGCTCTAAACAATGACTGAGCGAGGGATATCGGCCAATCTTTGTCGAAGCATCAAATACTGGGAGTACCTTTGTCATACTACTTATTTCTTTCATCACTTGGCAGTACGACAACTAGTAAACCTTGATGTTCTTTTCAGATTTCTCAATTATGCTGAACCTTCATCACTCCCGGATCACAGAATGATAGTTTTGGCACAGCATATTTTCTTTGTTACTCTAACAAGTCATCTTTCAGATAATTTAAGGTTTGTGGGCAAATCAAAAAGGAGGTTATACCAAGGTAGTCCTACTTGGTATCTGCCATCTATAAACTCAACAGTTCTTTTTAAGTGTTCCAAGGCAGCAAGTCTCTTGGCATTTCTGTCATTTTTCTAAACTGGATCATTAATGCCAATGGCCTCAAGCTTCCACATATCTATGACAGCTCTGGTCATAACAGTTACAATCATGGACGTGGTTAAGAGACTAATGCTATGACATGCAACAGGCAACTTCTCCATTCCCATCAATGTCCATGTGAAAAAAGTCTCGACAGCCACAACTCCGGTCGAGAGGACAACCCTACTGCCAGACCAGATCTTGCCTGCCACATCAGCACCTATCACTACATTGATTGGTTCAGGTATGTCTTCAATAAGATGAATACTCAATATCTAATATCTTACTGAATTGCTTCACTCGGGCTGGCCAGGGGAATGGATGAAAGCTATAGTTGTGTTGATCCAAAACTTAAAATTTGTAAGTGAAGTTTCTGTACAGCCCTCGCAGACGATCCTTGTAACATGAGTGCTTCACCACAGTCTAATGTTACAGCCTTCAAACAAAGAGTGAATTGGATGTTCTTCACAAATGTGATCATAATTAATTTTTCTGGCCAAACTACTTAAAATGTAGGATCTCTGAGATCCACTATCAATTAAAATTCAGATTTTTTATGGCCGCTCCCATTACTTGAAATAGCAGCAAATGTTTGCAAATACACCCCACAGGATGCACTGATGGCGAGGCTGTGATTGACTGCAAGGAGAATCAATTCTGAGTGGAGTAGAGAGGTTTGGGTGGCTCCAATATCAAAATCTTGAGAGCCAATGAGAGTGAAGTGAAGTGAGTATGGTGCAGCGCCAGTATTAGCTAGATCATATGCGGTGGTATAGTGATCAGTCTTGTGGGGAGACTGCATATTTTTCTTGTCTGGTTTTAAGTACGGGGTGATCGGGGGAGTATTAGCAATGGCAACCCGTTCCTCTGCCTGAATTTGCCTTTTAACAAAGAGGATAAGGGTATCCATTTAGTGTTTCAAATGGGTACCAAGTTAATTGTTAATTTACTTCCAAAGCCACAGTCTCCACAGACAAACATTTCAAAATACTTCATGTAAAGAAACACTGATTTATTGAAGCTGCCTCATGTTGCTGCAGCATCAACAAAGATGTTCTTGGCTCTTTCGGTACCTGTCTGACAAACGGTTCTCCTGCCTCGTGGTATGTCAGGGTCGTTTAGAATCAGGATGATGTGTATGTGTACCTTTGTGTCCACAGATCCCAACACAATAGACTGTAAGTCAAAAAAGGACCAAATGATTGACAATTTGGTGCGCCCTCTGCCGCCAGCAAGGACCAGCAGCTATTATTTGTGATGACCCAGCTATGTACTAACTGTTATAAAAATATTTGGCGCATATCAGCAAACTTAGAACTGATTAAATGGAGACTTAATGTGTTTAGCACGACATCAGGCTGCGGCAGGCTGTGCGCACAGGTGCCTCTCCTCTCGCCGGCCAAATTCCGCTCCCCGTAAATTCACCTGCCAGAAATTGTGGCGCTAACAGTATAATCCAACTTCTCTCAAATTCTATCAGTTATTCATACACCTGTCTCAAGCAACTTTTCTGCATGTCGCTCATTAATTATGCCTGAAAAGTATAGTGCGGGTCATATCACAGTCTGTTACAGGACAGGTTATACACTCCATGTAAAAAGTGATGTTGCCACCCTCATGCAACAGATGTGCATGTGGCATCACATGTAACTTAACTTGAATCATCTGCATATCATCCATCGATGTACCTATTGACTGAATGTTATGGTTACTAAATGATGTAGAGAGTGTGCACATTTTTATGGAAATGAGTGTATATAAATAAACATCTAGTATCATAAAAAAAGTTTAGATTTTTTTGTTTGCCTGAGACAGGCTTCCACAGCACAGACAGCTGTGAGCCAACTTATTATAAGAAAGGTCTGTGAGCTAAAGCTCCAATTAAGGCATGCATGTTATTGTGAGTTTAGTTTCATGTTTAAGAGTAGGCCACTCACGGATATTTCACACTTTTCTGAAGCCCTGCTAAAGTTCTACTTTTGGTTACCGATTATGTATCCTTCCTCTACATGTAAAAATAAACATTGCAGTATTCTAAGTTCTAACGGTCAAATGCTTTGTTTACTGTATTTAGCTGTTCAAAGAAGTCTGTCATATTTGAAAAACCATTTTTTACGAATGTTCACCAATTAGGCCTATAACCATATTTAAGTCGGCTTTGTGACTTTTTAACAATGTCTGAATTGACTATAGTTCTTACGATTATTATTTTACATTGTTAACATAGTTGTTATTACCAACATAGCATATTGCACGTATTACACGTTAATATATGCTGTGACTGCGTTTAACCCTGTTACAACTATAGGGGAAAGAATTGCAGTATTTAACCATTTGTTATTGATATATGATGGGTTACTTTGTTAAAAGGACGGCCTCAATTTGAATAAATATTAAAACGAAGGAGCAATCAATCCAACGAAAAGCAGTAAATTAAAGCATGCAACTCCTGTCACTTATTTGTTTATACAGTGCAGTGACAAAATTAAAAATAGTGGTGAACATGACCAGGCCTACCGTAACTTATATTCCGCTCATAATTATTGCCAGATTTATTTTAATATTTATTTATAATTTTCAGGCTGGGCATGTATTTTGTTGGAAATTTGGCAAATATTCAAATCACAGAAACATTACCATGGTACACAATTGTGTTTCAAACGTCTAGGGTAAAGTTACAAAGTTGTGATAAACAGACGTGACTTTCAAATAACCAATTTCGTCATTAAATGTTTGCAATCACACACACATGCACTGGCCCAGCATAAAGTAAAGGTGACAATACTCTTTCACATGCAACAGTTATGGCACATATTACAGTAGGTATTCCTGTCATGGAAACACAGATCTATCACAACATCGTAACTTCCATAGGTAGGTTAAAAAAAACACAGTGTGTGCAAACTTGATGTAGTAATTTTAAGTACTTTCGCAAGAAGAAAAATTAACACTTTGTTCAGCAACACGCCAGGTCAAGTCGACAGTCATCACTTCCGCCAATTTCAGACTTGTAATCATCCCGCCATCACATGAAATAACTATTCAAAATTATAATCTCGTATCTTTTTAAAATGACAAATTCTAAAATAATTATTTTTACTATAATACGTATGAAATATGCTATAAATTTGAAAACCTGTACAATTACCGTGCTACTACTACCGATACAAAAAAAAAAGAGAGAGAGAGAGAGAGAGAGAGAGAGAGAGAGAGAGAGAGAGAGAGAGAGAGAGAGAGAGAGAGAGAGAGAGAAGAGAGAGAGGAGAGAGAGAGAGAGAGAGAGAGAGAGAGAGAGAGAGAGAGAGAGAGAGAGGAGAGAGAGTCGGAATACATACACATTTTAACTGGTTAGATGGCTAATAATTGATACCGAAGCCAAGAAGACTGCCAGTCCGAAATCACAAAGTTTGGTGCCCAGGGTAAGTGAAGTATGCAAGGATGCAAGTACGCAAGCATATACCTGAGTTCGGACATGGCCTAAGTTAAAGTTTCATTTATTCAAGAATAAAATACTGTAAGTTAATTACATATTTTCACAAATTTCTCCAAGAATACACGTAATATGATAAAAACCAAAATTAATTGGGACACATATTTTTTTTAAACTAGTATATTAACTAGGCGTATTTCCAGAACTTTTATTTACCGAGATATGGGTATTCGCGCAAACAATTGACATGTGCCTACGTTGACCCATTCTCCTTAGCCCGCTTGCCAGCCGCACCAGGTTCTGTAATGCAGTATGTGTGTGCACTCTAAGATCACAAGTTCACTGCAGTGTGGCAAGGAATGACGCAAGTTCGGAGCAGAGCGAGCTGCGACCACGTGAGTGTGGCGCAAGAATCTGAAAATATAGCCTGTAAAATTTATGTATAATTAATTTGTGCAATTAAAGGGCAAGGTAAGTTCATGCAAGGGGGCACAACTAATATAGATGCCTGCCTTCACAGCCCGAAAGCCCTCAGTTTTTTTCAAAGTGTCTTTTTGTAATTTTCTGTAATGTTCATTCACGTGTTTTTCATCTCCACGCAGTTACAATGTTATGTTATAATGAATATAATTTACAGGGTTAATTTTATAAGCAGTGTATAACAACTGGCACGCAGGGTACGTGTCCGATTTGCAAATGTTGTGTGCAAGGAAGTAGTGCAGCGTGGGGTGCCAGCCCAGCAAGCCGGCAGGCACGCAGCGCTGAGGGAATTCAGTAGTCGTTCGTGTTTGCAAGACATGTGCTGCATCACGTCGGGGCTCGTGTTTCATGTGATCAGACAGCCATCACCATGTTGGACTAATCATTTCACTACAATAGCTATTTAATATACCAGAACCTTTTCGTTTAATATAATATTGATTCCTTACAAAAAATATAAATTTATATAAACTTATAAAAACACACAACATAGTTCTAGACACACATAATGTAAGGAATATAATAAATGTCAAGAGTGAATTTGATATAAAGTTTGGTGATGAATTATAAGATATTTTGGGCTTTGCAAGAAAATAAATAGTAAAAAATGTAACTGGTAATAAAATTCCGAAAATTTTTTTCAGAACTATAAATGTTTATTGTAATTTGGTTTCTGGTACGTCTGTCAAATATGATTAAATAAATCATTTAAAATCTGATATTATTGCAAGTTTTGAACCAAAAATAATGTTTGAATTTATGATTTGATTGTTTACTAACCTTACCCATAATTTTATAAAATTAATAAACAAAGGATTAATCATATTACTTTAGAAATAAGATGATGGTATTCGTCATTTCCTTTTTTTTTTTATTATTAGAAAAGTTATGTGTTTATTAAATTTGCACATTTCAAAGATGTTTACAATTTTGATCATTCCGATGGATGGGATTTTATCTGTCATGAGTACTGTGGTTCTGATTAATCCTTATTTTTAGATTTTAAAAAAGTATTGGCCTTTTATTTTTGTTGAAGGTTAAGCTTTACGTTCGAAGCATAACATTTCTTTGCCCCTTTGATTAAAAAATAATAATTTTATTGTATCCATGTAGTAACATGTTTATATAATAAATTTAATATATTTTATCATTGTATGGTAATGATACTATTTTCTTTAATTCAACAGTATCTAATTTAATATATTCTGAAACAGTTTCATAAACCAAACCAGTTGTTATCTCACTAGTAATTAAACAATTAATCTATATTCCAAATGTAGTTTTTTTTCAATATTTGATTTGTTAATTTCTTTACATACTTTTTATATTTATATCATTTTTGATTTCAATCCAAGAAAATATCTTGCTGGTATACCTAAATATTCATGTTTAAATACTGCTGGAACTTTACTATTAGCGCATGTTATCCAATAAATATTATAATCTGCAGCATCAAATATAATGTAAATGATATTTCATATCTTCATAAACATATTCTGTCTCAATTTCAACAATTAAATTATCTGTATCTGTTCCTTGCAATTATATTTTATCGTTCATCTTCTTCATCACACTGTAGTAAAATTTATACTTCAATAATGTTGAAAATTAAAGCAAAACAAACCTTCAATATATTGGTTTCTTCAATTCTATGACTTGATTATTTTTATATTGTAAAACAACATCTTTATTAATATTATAGTTCTAGTTGTATACTCTCTATGTTAATGAACTTCTTGAAAGGCGACAATTAATGAAGGAAAAAAAAAAATAACCTTTCTAGATTATATTTCCGGAATTATTTGGGTCCAAGCAAATTTGGAAAAACTAATATGATGATTCATTTTGTATACAAAACAAGTTTGTTAGATTTTAATAAATAATACATTTGTTCAAAATTTTCAATCAGGCAAAATATGTTCGTTTAGCAAATAATGTTTAGTGCAAAAAAAAAAAAAAAAAAAGAAAAAGAAAATGAAACAGGGAAATTTTGTTAAATAACTTTGATGAATTGATGCATTTTCATGAATGTGAAAATAACTCTTAAGTTATATTCGACAATGTGATTTTACATGCCCAGATACAATTGAAGGGCTTGCAGCAAGGAGAAAGCCGCTCCCTTGCAGTAGTTTTCGGGGAAACAAAAAAAACTTACAAGCTGTGGCATTTTACTTGTGCAATACTGGAATAATTTACAGGTATTCTTGATGAGACTATGCGTTTTAGCATATTATAACAATGTCACAACCATGTTTATAAGTAGCTTAAAACGTAGATTAAAATTTGCTTTCATATTGTTTACGTCGTGTTACCTCTCTTCCTTGTAACAGTTATTTTAGGCGCAAAAGGGCGGCTACTTCCGATAAGGGGATATTTTGTCAACTCTGTCAAATAAAAAACTTGAACCAAAAATTGAATAAGTAAAAGTCTGCAGCTCCAATCCCCCACCCCAACAAGTTTCTGGCTACGGCCTTGTGTGCATCTTCTTACTCCAGTCTACTGTAGAACCACATTTAACTTTGCCCTACGTATTTTCGTGCTAGTTTCATTACATCTTTTTTTTTTTTGCACTTTTAAATCATAAAAAATTTAGTAGCCATTTTGCAAAAGCAGCTATATAAAAAACATAAATGAAATATTGGTATCCTAGGATTTCTTAGCTCCTTCGTTACGAACTAAGCATTTCAAATATGTGCAAAAGGAATTAGAAACCCTATAAAATAAAGGAAGAAAAGTAGGTCCAGTGCCAAAAGAAGTTAAATCCATGCTCTTTCCAGTTGCAAGAACTGTTGCATTCATCTGCCATATATACCATTGCAAAACCAGATAAATCCTAATGGAAATATTGATATGTTAAATTTTACGAAGCCAGAAGATATATCATTTTTATTTTACCATTGGGTTTAGTTTGGTTAATAATGCTTCTAAAACATTAATATATTTACCGGTGTGTGTGTGTGGTGTGTGTGTGTGTGTGTATAATTACAATTACTATAGAGTAATAGAATAGTATGTCTTTCAGTAACATAAAAGTTTAAGAAAGTAATATGTTGGTGATAGTGGAAAACAGCTGGTAGCTATAGTTGGGTAAGAAACAAAAGACCCACATTCGTTTTTGTTCTGCACAGCGGCTGCCTTCCTCTACTTCGGCAAGGCGGGAGAGATGGAAAACAGTGTCACAACGCTCGAGTCCGTATTTCACAGCTTGTTCATCACATAAATGTACCTGTATTTCAACATGATTAAACTGTATCAATCAGAGCCAGCATATCTAACATTTGTTTTGAAATCTTTATAGTAGATAGTACCTGAAGACTGAACAAAACATTTAACGTTTGATTCGCTGTTTATGGTACAAAACGGAATATAATCGTCTTTGATACGGGCATAAAAATATGATAGGCACATGCAAGGCTATGTAACTAAATGGCGATGGGTCGAACCCAATCTATGGAGTAGTAAATACAAATAATAGGGCAGAGAGAGCACTTTAGGGTTAAAATCGGCATGTCCGAATGCAAATATTTACCACGAGAAAACAGATAATAGCCGCTCATTACCATGTTTGTTAAACAAATAGTGAACACATATGGACATATAATGTGGAAATTCAATACAATAGTATATAGTATATTATAAACGCAGCATGTCAAACAATTACAAAACAAATCTAACAAATATGAATATAAATAACAAACACAAATAACGCACCTGTTCCGATTCAGAGTCTGTGTCACATGCAGAATCATCATCAGTTGAATATCCGTTTCCAACGTTTATTATTATCCTATCAATTTCAATGTCTAATAAGCCATCACTCTTCACATACGCTACTCATCTTCAATCTTCTGCACAAGTTTGTAGCACTCTTTCCATTTGTCCAAATAGAAACTACTGAAAAAATCCTTGCACAATTTCTTTTTACAATCGAGGGATGAAGAGATTCCATCGCGAATATTCCTTTTAATATCCGCCCATACTAACTCAATCGGGTTAAGATATGTGTGATATGGAGGCAGACGAATGACTTCATGACCATGTACATTTATTAATTCATCAATTTCAATTTTTTTTGTGTTTGGTGTACTTTTAACCAAAAGCAACAGATTCGCTTTTGTCACTTACGGAGTGAATCTGGAATTATTATTTGTCAGCCAGTCCTGAATGTTTTGTGTTAAGGATGATGATTTTGGCTTTTTATTCAGCTGTACATTATGGTATCTTGCATTGTCGAACACGACAGAGTTGCTAAGTAAATTTGGTAGTAATTTTTTTTTCACCCACTAAGGGAAATTGTTATAGTTCATGTCGTCATGATAGTCTCCCGAATTTTGTTTGGATTTGAAAATAAGCCAACCATTTGGAACAAACCCTTCCTCTTCACCAGCATGCACAATAATTAATCGTGGACCTTTCCCAATTGATTCTGTGATGCCTATTTCTGTATCTGATTGCCAGCAAGAACATACGCTATGGATAGCATGAACATACGTTTCATCAGCATAAACTATGACCCTACCAACTTGCCAATATTCGCGTATGTCCTCTAGAAAGCGCCCCCTCCAAGCTGTTATGTCCTGCTTTTCAATTAAAATTATTTGTTTTGACTGAAATTTTTTATAGTGGAACCCAAGCTGCTTCAACAAATTTGCAAGTATTCCCTGCTACTATTTAAAATGCTGGCTTCAATCAGAGCTGTATTCAACTTCTTCAATGTTGGTGAAGGTTTTCGCACTGTGTAAAATTCGTATATTTTTCTCTGGACAGCACCACATGTAAAATCGTTTATTTCAATAACTTTCTTGTACTCTGTTTTCTTCCCTTTAGGTGTCAAAAATGTTAAACACGTTTTACTGTTTACCTTACCCTGTGTCAAAATGCGTTTAACTGTTGACTCTGCAACCCCAGATGCTTTGAAGATGTTGTAGATCAGTTTATACATTTATACATCAGTTTATAGATTTATACGTCAGTTTATAGATGCTTTACAACATTATATACGATCTTGCGTGCTTGTCCCCGCAATAGTGTACCAGACTTAATACGCGACTTAAAACCCGACATGACAGTAAGTCATACCGTGCAACTCGGGTCGCCCAACAACTGTGTCGGAATGATCCCGTAGTGCCGCTAGCTGCGAGTGACTAATCCTCTCCACTACCTCAAGTGCTCGTCGTTTGACTGCCTGCTGAGAATGGAGTCTGCACAGTTTCCTTTGTCTCTTATCAACAGCATATTTCTTATTGTAGGTTTACAGTTCTTCTCTGTTTGGTTAAAGTATTTTCCACCAGTGTACTGAGACAGTAAATTAAGTCTAGGAAGAAGAGGCAATCTCCACAAACGTGGAAGAGAAACACTGAAAAGAAGTGAGTAAGTGAAGAAATTTGAGCGGCTCTTAACAATGAGGTCTTGAGAGCTGCGGGTGATTGAGGTGGGTATGGAGCAGCGCCAGAATGAAAGGGGAGGAGAATCTGGAAATCTCCAAGAAAACCCGCCGACCAGTGGCATCATCCGGCACGATTCCCACTTGCAAAAATCCGGAGTGAACCGGTCGGGGATTGAACCCGGTTCGTCTTGATGGAAGGCGAGCAGTCTAACCACTCAGTCACCGTGGCCCTAATTCCATGTGAATTTGATGTAAATATAAAAGAAGACAATATTTTTTGTTAAGATATATCATATGAAATTATACTCATTTTATATAATAATTAACACGTCCATCTCATTCAATAATCTAGCTTGAACTTAAGCTGTTTTTGCATCTGTGCAAAAATTATACGTGGTGGATACTTCAGTTCCAAAACAGCTAAATCCATTATTCAGTTCCAAAACCATTTTGGTGCATTTTATTTTAATCAATAAGAATTATATTTATTATGCTAGATTAAACATATTTTCTCCACTAAAACAATACATTTCTCTTGACTGAATTTACAATAAAGTATACAAATACCTCAATTAAGAAAGATTCTAGAAGTTTTTTTCTCTCTCGCCGAAAAATTGGATATAGCTACTTTTTCATATAGGTCACTCAAGTGTGGTTGGGTAGGTAATGTAGGTACTTCTATATTATGTCTATGAAGATATGTGTGTTCACAGAAGTACTACACTGCACACAGCCAGAGTCACAAACGGGCTCTTTAGTCATACACAAAAAGACAATATTTTGGTGCTTTTAAATTTTCATTCTTCTTGTTACCGACACATTTAAGTGCTTTTGAAAATGACTCCTTAATGGTGCCCGACCCAAAAAAGTTTATAATTTTATATTTGTACAAAACATTATTAAACTCTTAAGCATGTGATAAAATTTTCTTCAAATAAAACAATTTTACACCTATATTTTTTGAATAATTTGATGTCAAATGTAAAATTCTTCTGTTTTGTTGCAGCCCATCATAGTAAATAAAGGCTGTTCACGATAAAGTGAGCACTTTTGAAAGTCCTGAGAAGATCTACTTGTATGCACATTGTGTATTTTACCGCCTTATATCAAATTAACACTGCCATGGGCCTCATTACTTTATTCATGCGTCGCTCAAGTGAAACTTTGAATTGATTAAAAAAGTAAATATTTCAGAAATCAGCTCTTTTTTTACACTCCGATACATTTAAAAAAAAAAGTACTACATGAAATAAATAATTTGAGCTGTTACAAATGGTTACCTAATATATTTTGTTTGACGTTAAGATATGGAACTATTTTCCATCCATCGTTACCAACTTTACTGAACGTATGTTACCAAGTGCGCCCATTATAATACATGTAGGCAGGGGCAGTGACATTTTTCTTAACGTTGATTTCAAAAGTGCTCACTTTATTGGGAACAGTCTTTACTACTAAGTTGTACATATTAAAAAATTTACAAAGTAAACTAATCCCATGGGCTACCATGTGGCAAATGTAATCACCACAATACAAGCCATATGAATGAAAGAAAGTCAAACAATGAAATTTTTGCATATTTCTAACATTATTTTTTAAATTTTGAATTCTTATTTGGTGATTACATGTATGTCAAGCAGTAATTCACAGTATTTGATTATTACAGCTGCAACCAAACAGAAGAATTTTGTATTTTACATTGAATTGTACAAAAAATATAAAGTGTAATATTTTATTATAGGAAAATGTCATCGCATACAATGCGTACGAGTTGAACAATGTTTGGTACAATTTTAAAACAATTAATTTTTTGAGGTCCGACATCCTTGAGGCATCCACGACACTTGAACTGCGTTACAGTACGTTAGTAATTCATCTTTCTGCGAAACTATCAAACGTGTGTCCAATGTGCTGGTATACAAAAAGAACACACTCTTCAAATGAGGGTTGTTGAGTGCTTTCAAGACATCGCGAACATTAGAAACACAATTTTTGAGTACTCCAAAATGGTTAAAAACTGCTTTTACAAAGTGTAGTATCTGAAAATAAACACATCAGATACATACAAAACTACTCAAGGGCCCACCATTGAACATTTCTTCCACCAAAAAAATAGTAGGGAGGGTTACCGCTGAAAGTCCCACAGGTAGTCTACACGCAGTGCGACGAGAGCACTGCACGTCAGTTCAAAGCCTTGCGCTTAGAGGCGATGGCACACTTGCAGCGCAAGGCAGTGTCAGCCTTATCGCTCCTGCGTCTCTCTGCCTCAAAAGCAGAAAAAAATATCCAGGTAGGAGAGAGCATCAAGGTGATTCACGAAGTCCATCAACTTTTATAACAACAAACTTTGTGGATCTCTGTTTTTGTATGAGTGTTCCATATTCACCAGGTAAGAATACTACTCTTTCTTTTTTCTTTACTTTCTTCTCTATTACACCAAATGCGCTATCACAGGTCAGAAAGCTATGGCAAGATTCTGAGTAACCGTAGACATCTTCTCCAACCTTCCTTGCTTGACAAATGGAAACAAGAACCAGCAGAGGGTATGATACTTGTTGTAAAGAACATTCACTTTTGGATCCAATACATGTGTCACATAGTGATGTATGAGACTGATCGTTTTATTTGCTGTCTTTTCGCCAATCTATTTCTCATAAAGATAAAAGTGAATCTGCCTGTTTTGCTGAAGCAACACAGAAGTTATACATCAAGCACTGCCTTTTGTAGAATGCATCTGAAGAAGGTAGTCAAACAAAAGTGTTTCTGTTTAATTGTTTTCTCTTCATAATTTTAATTTCTCTCCAAGATCTGAATAAAATTATTCAGCCGTGCTTAAATGCACGGTTTTTCGTGTGGGCAGATCTGTAAGTAAATTCTTGTTCTAACACAAGCAAAAAACTTAGTTCTTTGCATATATTGTTGCAGACCCGATGTGTGTGTGTGTGTGTGTGTGTGTACATATATATCTATTTTTTTCTGCTTTTTCAAATGGAATTTCAGCATAGGTTTTTAACATCCATATATATTTCAGCATACTTTTTAACACACACACACAGAGAGAGAGAGAGAGATATATATATATATATATATATATATATATATATATATATATATATATATATATATATATATATATATATATATATATATATATATATATATATTATATATATATAATATATATATATATATATATATATCTCTCTCTCTCTCTCTCTCTATGGATGAAGAAGCAGAAATAGAAGTCATAGCTGACGACAGGTTTTGGAACAGGCTCTCCATTACATCAACATGTCTGTATACAGCGGGTTCATTTTTCTGTAAATACAACTCATGCATTTTATTTATAGAGAACTTACTGCTAAGAAACTTTCCTCAACTGTTATCTCCCCTATTGTAGTGGGACTCCCTACCTGGAAAACTGCTTATATGGTTGTGTACTTTATACGACTACTTCTTGTGGAACTGCATTTGTGGCTGCAGTTTCATGAAATACACTTATCACCTAGGTAGCATGTTTTTGGTATTCTGGTGAAGTTACGTTCATATCAGAGTAGGCATTTACATTTTACTTTCATATAACCTCGGTCAAAGAAAGCGTAGTGTCACTTTTAGAAACATGTCTGTACAAAGAGTTTCACAACCTTGGTATTCGACATGTGGTTTTGGCACTTCTGTTAGTATAAAATAAAGTTATAGGAAACTAAAACCCGACTACTCAAAAGTCTAAAACAAGTATTCAGTTAAGTGTATGGGTATAATCATAACGCTGTAGTCACACGTTGTGCTGTTTAAGACACTTTACATATAGTGGAGGTACAGGGTAAAAAATCTAACTGAAGTAGGTACTAAATTTTATGCATTTCAGTTCAGTGCTGTAGAAACTACGTCGCTGTGATGCACCAGAATGGACAAACGGATGGACCTACTTATAAAGGCTCCTTGTTAACTACGGAACCATAAAAAGGTGCAGTTTGTAAAGTAATGTGTGTGGTTGAATGGATTGATGTGCTCAATCAATTGTGCATTATACATACCTACTTATCTTTTTATTATTAGCGTATTGTATACCATTGATAAGCAAAGGCCCCCATCTTTGTCTTCAATTTGTCATGGTTTTGAGCCAGACTTTGTTAGATTTAAAAATGACATAAAATTGCAAATTAATTTTCCCCTTGTACCTCCCCATATAATATGTTAAGTGCATTACGGCACAACATGTGACTACCACGTTATGATTATACTTGTACACTTAACTGAAGACTTGTTTTTGACTTTTTTGTATTCAGGTTTTAGTATTTTATAACTTAATTTTATTTACAGATTTCCTGTTGAAATGAGTAAGACAAAAAAGATTTTTATTAAATTTATTTTCTAGAGGCTGTTTGTATAAATATATTTTTGAATATCTTTGGAATTCTACCTACACAAATATGGCTTGACAATTATTATGCTTAACATACATATTATTAATCTTTAACTTAAATTATCGTAAAAAATTAATGCCACATACTTCCAACATAAGCTGCGAATGAAATGCTTGCGCGAGCTAACTTTACCTGTGGCGCCATTTAGTTTGTCACGGCCGGCATACTTTATAACACTCTGGTCATCTCTGCAAAGCATATCGTGCAGCTGGGTTCAAAACTTGCCTACAGTAGTTTCCAGGTGGTGATGTGCCTTGCATCACAGGCTGCTTGTGAAGCGACGTCGATCGTTTCCGGCCTTGAAGTGATTTTTTAAAAATTCCTTTTATATGTAAAGTCAAAGCAAGATAGTGATAGTCGAACACAGTTGAGAAACAAAAAGGGTTACATATATGAGAATGACTTTCAGTTTTATGTTAGGTGTCGTGTTGAGTGGCCGTAGCGTCTCTCGATATCTTGAGCGTGGTTATAGGCTGTTCATGGTAAAGTAGCACTTTTTAAGACCCTTATAAATTTTTCCTTTCATCCAATTCCCATCTTCCTGCTGCTTTTTAATATAAACATTGCAATGTGACCAATAAACACAGTGCATACTTTTCACCACCCTCAAAATTTAATGCCTGAGGCTACAATAAGATATGTTTATTAGTGGTTAATGCCTGTTGGAAGGGCCTTAAAAAGTGCTCACTTTACAGTGAACAGCCTATACTAATTATCATGTGCATACCTGCATTTTGTGTAGGTGTTGGTAGATGTGTAAAGAGTATTTAGTAATTATTCATGTGCATACGTGCATATTTGTGTAATGGAAATTATGGTTATGGCTATGCAATTACGTACATGCAGAGATGCGTATTTAGTAAATATTCATTAACTACTTCGTTATATGTGATAAGGCAAATGTGAGTGCGCTGTGCCACCTCTTGTGACACCCACTTTTGTTTACCTTATTTTGTGCAATTTTTTTTTTGTATATTCCTTTCCTAGAAATATGTTTGTTTGTTTGAAAAAACCGGTGTTCGATTTGGCCACTTCATTTGCATGGGTTTTGGTGTAGTAATATTATTTCTTCATATTCACTGTTAATTTCTGTTAGTCAATGTTACTGTGAACCAGTAAGTTATACTGGTATTTATATTTCACCAATATTTGTGTCATAATATTTGTTATTCTGCATAATTTTTCATTGTTGTAATTGTCTTGTCAATTTATTTTAGTGACCAGAATTTTGGTAAAGTTTTCTGTATTTTTAACAAAGATCGTGTACCTTATTAATTATCTTCGTATCAGGAGAGATACAATATTTACAAAAAGTCACGTTTTATGTGAAATACCTTTCTCAGAATTTTGTATTATGTTTAAATATTACTAATTGTTTACCTTACTTTTGTCAGTTCAATAAATTCAAATCATGTGACTATTTACTTTATTATTGTAACTAGTCATATATTGATTGTAGCTATAACAACCTGAATCGATATCTGGTCTACGACCACTTCAACCATTCTCGTTTTCGTCTTCATCATCGTTAAAATATGGCATGATATTCTCTGAAAAATTGTTCTCTTGTGCATCTTCATGATCCTTCGATAAATTAGCACTTTCGCCGCATTTGGTGTGGCTTGTAGTCCTTCTTGCGTGGCAACTTTTGTTTCTTTTAGTTTTAACAGGCCATGGTTATTTTATTTGTCTCTTGTATTTTTAGCAGTTCCCGTGTAGGGCCTAACTTTAACATGGCCTAAGATGTGACGAGCCTGTTTTTGGTGTCCATCTTCGCTATCATCATGGATCGATAGCTCTTCTACTTTTCGAGGACCGCATGGCTGCGGGCGTGTTCCTACTGCTGCTTTCAAGCCAAACAATTTTTTTTGATACTTTGCATGTGATTGGACTAACCAACTTCTTAATTTTGAACTTTTTGGTGTCTGCAGTCCAGCGCTTCATTTGAAACTTTCCTCACGCTGTTTTGGCTTTTGGACCTTTGCGCATTGAAAACAATATATATATATATATATATATATATATATATATATATATATATATATATATACACACACACACACACACACATGTATTATATATATGTAACTAAAAATTATGGAAAGTCTGTTTCGGCGCTGGCCTTGTGCCACTTTATAAAAACGTAATTTTAATACATTTTTTGTGTCCAGTTCTAAGCTTTTGTCACCTTAAGCTTTAAGAATACATAACTTAAAATATACATTTTATTTAAATCGGGATCCCGTTTATGAAAAATTATTGAGATTAAAAAGAAATTGATATTATGTAGGTAGCCTATTGAGAAATAGTTTTATACAAAGGTGTGTTAATTATAACAGCTATATTTATTTTGATTAAAAAGTGTCACTACGACATCCTTTTTATTTATTTAGCTAAATTTGATCACCGTTTGGCACTTACCTTAAAATATTAAAATCACAATTTAAAACTACTTTTTCTATGCAGACAAAACTATTCATTGTGAAAGCAAATGCAAGTTTGCCGAACTGGGCTGGTGTTCAGCCCTGTGTCTTATCAACTTACCTTTGGTAATCCCCACTTGACACAACTGGTCCATTATGTTATTTGGTGTTTGTTGCACGGGGTCGTTGGGAGCAAGGTAAGTTCTAGGGTATTTGCCCTATAGTGTGTTTCTCCTGAGGCCCTGTGTAGCACACATGGTAGCAGGAGCTGGTGGTTGTGTTCGAGAGGGATTACTCGTGCATGCTTTCTGCATGTTGCCTTACCCTTTTGTGCGGCTTTCTGGATGTTTTTTTTTTTTTTTTTTTTTGTGTGGCACCCGAAGAATGGACTCCATATACAAATTAATTGTTAGTAATTTTTAAGGTTTGTTTGTCTTGTGTTTTCTTGTAATATTTTGTGTAAGATTTTTTGTGTATTGTGTGTCCCTTTTGTGTCACTTTTGCCATGGCTGCCATTGTCCCTGAGTTGCTGTTGAAAGATGAAGTTACCTAATGAGTGCGCTGTTCGGGGGGGTCCAACCTCCCAAATCCACATTCATGGCATGTAGAAATGCCGTTCGTCCAGCACTCAATACTGGCACTCCCATAATTAGGGAGTATTTTCTGACATAAATATTGAGGAGTACCGTGTGTGTGTGCCACAAAAATTATTTCCCTTCAGGAAATAGTTGAAAATCTTGAAGATGACTCTAGTCCTACAAAGTACCCTCTGTTTAAAGGACGGCTTACTCATCTCATTACTAGGACAAACAATTTGCTCAATTTTTGTCTTGACAAGCTTTCAGAAGCCCAGTCCCTATCTTTAAAAAATGTAATTGTACAGGCACAATCTTTATTTGAACTTGCGAATAATTTAGAAGCAGGTGAAGTGCAAAAAAGTCCCACCATCATGAGGTTGCCACTGTTGCCTCAGTCAATGAACAACTAGCTAACCTGAGCTGCAGTACTGCCACCACCATTTCACCACCCACACCAAAGCTGAACAACTTTAGTCACTTTGCCCTCCATTTCCCAACCTCATCCACTGGTCGCTTTTTCCTCTACCTCAGCACACATCCCCACCACATCCTCTCCTACTCACATCCACTCTGTTTTTGCCACCACTTCACTCATGACACCTTCAGTGACACCAACCCCTGGCATCACATACTTTTGGCAATATTACCCATCCATTAGAGCATTTGCTGTGTGATTTCCCTGTTACAGATGGTTTACATGTTCAGAAATTTCTTGAGTTTTTGAAATATATTATAAAATTGCACCAAAGTAATACTGCCTCTGAACATCAACGTTTGGAAATTATCTACCCATTCACATCTTGAACTCTATAGTGTGTAAAACCAGGTGCTATTCTTTATTTAAGTTATTGTATACAAAATAAGTGATTTGCTTGAATTTTTGAAAAATTACATTTTTTTTTTGGGGTGCTAATTTGTGGTTTTCACATACCAGGGTCCCATCAAAGAAAGAACCAGGCAGACCATTTCAAATCACCTCACCTTTGATCAGTATCATGCCGACATTCTTCACTATTTCATCCCATCCCGATTACTCACACAGTTGCAGTCACACATGTTCAACAGACTACAAGAGTATAATGAAAGAATTTCAGTCTATGTTAGCAGCATTAGAGAAGCTGCTGTCATCCTGCGCCTAAACTTATCTGAAAGTGAGATTGTAAACTACATTCTAGAAGGCTTGGAGCAGCAGGAGCTTTCATGCTTAGTTTTCCTGGGCAAGCCAAACACATTTTCTGAGCTGGACCACATTTGCATTTACTCAAAAAACATTAGGTATATGGACCAGCAACGAGACAAATTTTCTGCTCCAGACAGGCATCGTAAGACGTCCAGTCCCACTGTTGACAAGAAAAGTAAGCCACATGGTCTTGACACCAATGCTGTGGGCACAAGTAATACCATTAAAGAAAATAGTAAAACTGACACCCCAACTGCTTCTCACAGTGACCCACGAGCATGTTTTTACTGCAAAGTAACTGGTCATTTGATAACTCTAGAGCAGTTACCGAAGCCAGGGTCGAACCCGAACCCTGGGCCACCATTTCTTTCTTCTTCCTGTTGACATATATTGTGTATATTATCAACAATCGCGTCTTCTGCTGCAGATGAATGTGACACAGATACAGCCGAAGTCTTGAAGGTTCTGGTACAATATTCATCTTCGTGAGGTTCTGGTTTTGTATAGCTACAGTCCAGCCACTATTATATTTGACAGGACCATTTTGTTCTACTTCATCGATAAGTTGGTTTATTATATTAAGGCTCCTACTTGTCAGGAAAGAGCAAACATTGTGTGGTGTTGTGAACATGTTCGGTGCTACCAAATCTTTCAAAAGTCCTTTGAATGCAGAGCACTTCACGAAAAAACCATTATCATTAAGCTGCATAGATGGTGAATAATCTTTAGGTTGTTTATCAGTGGTCTCTCCTTTACAAAGTTTCAAATGACTACTTAAATCATCATCATGTACATATCATCTTCGACATTTATCGCATTGATATGTTGTATGAATGGCATTTCTCACACAAGTACTGTTTTCGTGTTTCCTAGCATAATATGCACTTATAAATACCTTGTCACAATAGTTGCATGGATGTCTTGGCGGGGGGAAAAGAACTAGCTTTGACATTTGTAGAAGAATCTGCATGTTTATTTGCTAATCTTCACCTGGCAAGCAGTGCTGGGCGACCCTTACAGGTTACAAGATGTCGTCTCAAGTTGCCATGTCGGGCGAACTATGATTTACACTGTTCACATGAGAACATGGTACGGTCTAGATTCTAATGGCAACCGGTTTCATGTTGTCTGCAGCTGGTTATTGTAGAAAAGGTCTCTCTTCAAGGTCTGAATAGCGACTACGCTGACCGACCAATTCCGGCCTGTTTTATACCACATTGTCATGACAACCTGATCAGGGTACTATTAGTATCAACTTGAGAGCAAGAGTTTTTTTTTGTGACTTACAAAGTTTCCAATGCAGTGCTGTTGTAGTACTTCATACCTACATTCTGCTGATCAGAGATGAAACTATGCCGTAGTGGGGTGAGGGAAATCGGTATGTGCCTATTCGTTAAGCAGATAGTGCTCAATCATTCACACCTCTAGATTATTTATTAACGGTAGTGTCCATCAGGACGAAGTCATTAACATTAGGCTTCGGATGCAGAATATAACTTTGAAATTGTTCATCATCATCGGCAGTCCCCGTATTCTTTCTGTTACAAAATTTTAACTTTCTAGTTAAATCGTTGGTTGTGACTTACACAGTTTCAAATGTCTTTATAAACCGTCAACACGCACATACATTCTTCGGCACTTATCACATTGATATTACATGCAAATTATACTCTTCTTACATGAATTTTGTGCATGTCTCTTTGCGTCGTATGCATTTGTAAATGTCTTGTTACAATATTTGCATGGTTGTCGTGACGGTACCAAAGAACTGCTCCCAGATGAACCCTTACCTTGGACTGGTAATATTTTCAGAAACCTCTTGACAGGTGGTGCGGCACAACCCTTAAATGTTGCACACAATGTCTTTTCAAGCTGCTATGATGACGACCAAACAGAGATTTACACTTTTTACACACAAACATAATTCAACCTGCATTCTGATAACAACCAGCTTCATGCTGTCTGTAGATTTTTGACAGAAAATGCCTTTTTACAATAGCGAAACGGATAACTTTCCTGTTCCATAGATGAATAACAGCACGTTATCCACAGCCGATGTTCTCTCTTCGAAGTCTGGATGACAACTGAGCTGGCCAACCCTACACTTAAATTGAAAAGAATCATATTGGTAGATGCATGGTGAGATGCATGTCTATCGTCGTCAACTGCAGCCAGGAGGAGGAACTGTGAGAGTGCACCCTGTCAGACCATCTCTACCACTGTATCAAGGGCTCTCAGGGACAGAACTACAAGATTGATGGTGAGTGTCAGCCGAACCTGTGTCGGAACAACGACCTCGTCAGCTGCTCCAGGTACATATCTCTCTCATTCATGAGTTCCTAAGGGAAGGAATCAATGTTAGATGCTCCTTCAACACTCTTCCGGTGTACATTACATCAAATCTTAGAATGTGGTGTGTCCGTAAAGTAGTACATCCTTGCAAACATACTGTACATAGGAGAAATTCACATATGTCATCGTCCTGTTGTAGATATGTGGGTAATTGTTTGTAGACAGAGCGTATTTTATGATGAGCATATGTGAGACAGAATTCTTTAGGCAAGTATGCGAGCTCAGTTTCTTTGGCGAATGCTGCAAGTGAGTTATGCTTCCCACATGCTACAATAGCTGATAGAATCTTCTAACCACTAGAACAGCATGCCATCATTTTCAGTGTTCGATTACAAGGTTTTTTTTTTTTGGTGTCGCTATGGCACAAACAGCTGACCTGAAATGATACACTATCAGGTCTGTCCGAGCTCGAACGATAGAATAACTGTGAATGAGACAGATAGCTCATGTGACTGCGTATACCCTCGTTTTATGCACAAACGAAGTCCTTATGTAACATGGGTAACACACCAACAAGGAAGCGGAGACTGAAGAGTGAGTGTGCAAGCAGCTGTCTGTAGTGACCTGTGTTCGTGACTTGCCACAGACTATTACTATGGTTACACACTTCAAAGCACAGCATCGCGGTTATCACAGTAAAACTGTTGGGCTGCTGGACGGAAACTGCCTGTATGTGCACTAATTGAAAGTTTGAGTGCAGGCAGGGTCGACAGAGTATGACTGCTTTTTACTTGGAAAGGATTGGTACATGAATCGAAGGATCAGGCATAGGTAGGGTCAATAGAGTTTATCTGTCTGTAATTGTAAAGGCTCAGTACATGAGTGAAGGTCAGAGACAGCGCATCACTATAATTACGAACATGACATGGTGGTTTGTGATGTTATGACTGCTGGCTGTCAGGTTGGCATCTGTACACTTGTAGTCAATCAACTTATTCTTCATTCGAACATTTCCTGCCGTGTGCATACAAGGTACACACTTCGCCTGCATCATATGGTTAGGGCTTGTAGATGATGGCTCTTCGTAACATTTTGGCAGTGGAGTCTTGCTTCCGACAAACGAATGTCTGCCGGCAAACATGTAATCGGTAATGTATTATGTGTACAGAATGGCGGGGCGGTCATTGCTTCCAGTGAGTTCATGACGATGATTATGTGCTTGCGACCTACAGGTCATCTGAAACAGCTACATACGTTAAGGTAAAACCTCCGCTCTGCATCGTCTAAGAGCAGAGTACATACACAGTTGACATATGTGTGTGTGTGTTGCGATAACTCCGTACTCGGTTCGTGTCTCGGGTTGTCACAGTGTGTGACCTATGACTGTAAGTGTTTGTGATGAACATACATTGCACGATGTAATCGTTACTATCCATTCTGTTTATAACAATTTTTTTCCTTTCATACCCTCTAGTGGACGAAACTCGGCTGGGGAGAGCAAGCAACTGTCTGTAGGGACCTGGGTTTGAGACTTGAGACAATGGGTAAATAAAACATCGCAGTTATCACAGTGGAACGGCTGAACATGTAATGCTGCACGGACTATATAACGGTGCATACATTAACGGTTCGGGAAGGGTCGACTGCTTGTAATTTCAAAGGCTTAGGACATGATGTATACTTTCAAGTACATATGCTTATTGACACAGTGGTTGTGATGTACTTTCTTGGTCGGTAATGTATACCATACACAGACATACAGAGCAACCATTATGCTCTGAGCTTCCAGTGAGATCACGTCACTACCTTCAGGCCTTCTGCTCTACAAACAGAGTACATACGTAGTTGAAATGTGTGTGTGTGATATCTCCTTACCATGTCTAATTCTATTGTACTTAGTTGTCTAGAATCCTCGATGGATGTGTGTGTGATGTACATTGACGTCTAGGTACATGTCAAGTGCAGGCTGTTCCCCAGTTCGTGTGGGGGTACACACTAGCTGTGAGCATTGAAGGTTCGGTACGCGAGTGTGGGTTGAAGTATGACTGTTGTACATTGAAGGTTCCATACGGGGTGTGAATTACTGTAATAATATGATTACAACCATACAACGAGAACCTAAAATATTCTTACTAAGTGCAACACCCATAAAAATAGGTTTTCATGAATATAATTACCCTATATTATTGTCTTGTTTTTATCACTGCACATATTGTCATGTAAGATTTTATGTAATATTTTTCACATACAATTTCAACGGTTTATGTAAATTTTATTTATTTTTATTGATTAAATTTTTTTATCATGTAGGATTTTTAAGACTTAGCTGTATGGTGGCAATATTTTATGTTTAATTTGGACATGCTAGTTCATTTTTCATTGAGTATTGATTTTATATAATTAATATTCATTTTTGGTGTGATTTCATTTTTGTAAGTGTTTCTATTTATTACTGTATTATATTTCAGTTCCAAGATCACGTATCCGTTATGGTTCATCTGGGTGGTTTAAATAGTTTTGATCCCCATTGACCCGCAAGTTTAAACCCTGATTGTTGATTGGCTGGCACCTTAGGCCCCCTTAAGCTAGCGTCAGCCAGCAGGGCATAACGTTCTCTTCGCTAGCAACATCCAACCAAGTCAGATCTAGGCCAGGACCTCCCATCTGAAGTGGATGAAGGGGCAGGATTTTAAATTATTTCTAGGGTGTGTAGTTTCCCTGAACATACGTTTAAATAATTATTGGCAACCAGCAATGGAATATGAGTTAATGGTCACCCATTTTCGAGATTTAGTGGTCAGGAGATAGCTAGTTTAAATACGCAGTCTACGTACGTGTAGAACTGAGCTCCACGTATAATCACCTTATACTACTACACCATTTTCCTGCAAGAGCATCCTATATTTAATCCAATTGGTCAATTAAAAGAGAAGTTCTACGCTGCGATCTGACATTTTTCATCTGGATATAATTTTATTAAAAGTTTGGGTGATCTCAATTTCCGTTAGTGTCAGTAAGCAAGCGACGACATTTTGATTTTTATAAGTACGGAAGTTTCCAGCACATTTACGCCCACTGCAAAACCTGAGATAAGAGTAACTTTTTCCAGAGCTAGGTTGTTTAGTGAGCACACAAATTTTAAAGCAACATTAGCTACAGAAAACAGTTTAATCTGTCATTCTTGAAACAATTGTTTTCAGACACTGGCAAGTTATGATACGCAACTCGCAACCGTCTTAGCATTCAAGCTGGCTAGGCACTTTGAATGTTGTTAGGATAGTGTTATATGTCTTTCTAGCTTTGCTCATATTGCCATCAGGATTTTTAATTATTTCCTATATCAAACAAATGCAAAGACGAGAGAAATTAAAAAAGCTCAATAAATGAATAATATCCACAGGACGAATGTGTCGTGTCGTTTTTTCAGTTATAATGTTAAGATAACCTGTTTCTTACCCAGTTCATAACATATGTTTTTATTAGAGTTTTCAATTGCTTGCCTTGTTGTCACGTACGTACACAAATATTGTACATATCAAATGTTAATTTTCTAGAGGGTGCTAACAGTAATAGTTTGTTCACCTATGAGCCCAGGACAGCACTGGGCAATTATACAGCGGCAGCCTGGGTAAGAACACTTTTTCATACTGATTTATTTCATGTCAGCTGTTCAGCTTCGTCACTAAGTTTTTATGTGTGTTGTTTCATTGTTGTGTATATAAACTACAGTATTCATGAGAGTGGAGAATATCAAAAAAGACATCACACTGACACTAACCTATATGCAAAACTGCTCTTGAGTGTCATATGCAATTGGTCCTGGCTGGTGTTGACGAAACTGACAGAATTAATCAATGCTCAAAATTCCCAAACATTCAGTAAACAGTGATCCCAGCAAACAGTTATTTTACAAGCTGAATATTTTAAGTGTACAACATTTATGCAGAAACCCCAGAAAACCAATCTGTGTATGGTATCTGGCATACACCTCTCTACAAATAAACATACAACCTTTGTGAAAATTACATATAATATTTCATATTGGGCACACGTGGCGGCACTGGATATTTGCATACCTACAATTTTACCCAGTACTATAATATTTCATATTTGTGAAAATAATGAACACATCAGATTATATTTCGTAACTATTTATAATTTTTCACGATAATTTATATTATAATCTATTTTAAATGGTGAATTTCAAAATAGATTTACAACATACCTTTAAAAATTAAATTTTCGTAGTGAATTAAAAATATATATTTACAGCATGCATTTAGAAATTCAGTTTAAAACTAATGGGGTATATGTACTAAATAAAGTTAGGAGTTAAATTTAAAACTTAAATATACAAATAATTTTTTTGGAATAAATAACCTTTTGTAATTCAACTATAACATTAACAAATAAAAACTTGCATGTTTAAATTCAGTTACGTATACACAAAATCCCAAAAATTTTTTAAAATTTATATTTAAAAATTTAAATTTTTAAAATTAATTTTACAATATTTTGATTATAACTATATAAATAAATGTTTTGATGTGAAAAGTAGCCCATGTTATACTACTCACCGCCGTAATAACACCGACCGGAAAACTGCTGCTTACCTGATCATAAGATACGAACAGGTGGTTACATGAGAGACAATTCATAATGTCCGACGTTTACTTGCCCTGTAGGGAATCCCACATTTCTTTCTATTTCCCCACATTTTCTAATATGTAAAATATGAATATTGAAATGTGTGTTGTGTTTGAAAAGTTGGGTTTTGGTATTCACTAGAACCTATTTAACCAATTTTTTAAATATTAAGATGAGTGAAAATTAGAAGCTTAACAAAACTAGCTACGTTTGGTAATTTTTAACAGAAATTGATTGTGAGTATTCTTCTTGTGATTTATGTAAACAAAAGTTTTCTTACAAACCAGTAGATGAACGTCTTAAATAAAAGTACAGTAGCATGGAAATACTTGCACTGCGGACACAACTACCTACCAGGAGGTAGAGCTACACAGAGGTAGCGGAAAAGATCAGCCAAGTTAACGTTTGTTCTACTCAGGTTAGGAAACCGAACGCGATTTCTTATGGGACAGTTTGGCATAGGAAAAGTTCCGCCGCAAGGTGTGCTGCTGTTCAAGGGAGATGGTTTTTAAGCTGGCGGTTAATAAATAAATTCCATATTTGTGTGTAAAAGTTAGTGTTTGGATCGAATTGTAATATATACTTGCTTCACTCAAAATTTTAAGTATTAACATTATTGCGTAACTGTTGTTACAAGACGCCAGAGGGGCGTATACAACTTCGTGAGGGATGGAAGTCTTAGTAAACATAAAATAACTAAATTTGATTTTAATTTATTCACGGAGCTATCATTTACAGCATTAACCTATATATCCCCACTATTATTTATTTTATTTCTCAATGAGGGCAGCGTTAAATGTGTATTCAATTCTAATTAAAGTCCTCCTTTATGTCTTTTCGGTTGTAGTCAATTACATCACACTCGTAATTAAAACATGCTCAGTCTGTCCCTTCCATCATTTGAAGTGTCTTGCACTAACGCATCCAGTTCAATGGTCCAACCTGTAAGTCACACTCTTCACTGTATAGGAAGCTCACAATAAAGTGAGCACTTTTAAAAGCCCTGCTAAAATTCTACTTTCTTGCCAATTATGTATCCTTCCACCATATGTAAACAAACATTGACATGTGACTGCCATGTGATTGCCACATGTTAATTAACTCAATGTTTACATTTTAGGACTGCTAAATGTAATACGTATATTATATATAAAACATGTAACATATATGATGTATATAACATCATATATGTATTTTACATGATATATGTGTGTATATATATATCATGTAAAATATACAATATATATAAAATACGTAACATATATAATTGTTTCGGTCATCTCACTGCTCCGATAGACAAAAAACTTTGCACAACAAACAATTTAAAAAATGAACGCCCTAGCGATGAAGTCATGGAAATGGTAAAAAAGCAAACATTACACTTTGGTGGTGAACATGGACCAACATGACACATTAAAAAAGGACACACATTAGTCAAACCGAAAAATAATTTGGAAGAGCAGCCAAATCCAGATTTTGAAATAAACTAGCACTACTGCACACCCAAGGTACAACACCACTTGTCACACAAATTACCAAACATTTAAAAACTGTACCACACTTTACCTTTACGTTTCCTATGACTCACTGTTTTCTAAGTGCCCGTCGCTCTGTAGCATGACAAGTAAAACGTCAGTTCTAAAACATAGTAGCTGTGTTTGGCCACAGCTGACTGAAGTTAGGTGCAACTTAGCCATCAGGAAAAAACATACATCCTGCAGGCATAAGGTAGAGGCGAAACGTAGCAGATGTCTGAAGTGTATAACGTAGGCAGAGCGACTCTGTGCAAGGACTTAAATAAAAAATTACAAATCAAAAAATAATGATGCACGAAGGGTAAAGGGGAAGACAGGGAGGCAAGGAAAGATGAGGGGATCTGAGCCAAGCAAAAAAAAAAACCACTGCACAGAAGTAGATGGTGTTAATAAACTTAACGTGATGGCGCAAACATGGCAGTATATAAAGATATGTAATATATAGAAATATATATATAGATATATATATATATATATATATATATATATATATATATATATATATATATATATATATATATATATATATATATATATGTGTGTGTGTGTATAAGCACCTATATGTACATTTCAAGGATAGTTTTATATGCACCTTAATAAATGGAGAAAAATATATTTCAACATAGGCCTATAATGTATATATAAAATAAACATAATTTACACTAAAAATATAAAACATATCAACAAATGCAATTGTGTATATGTACATATAGTTTTTTTTGGCACCGTTACTCTATGTTCGTACCCACCCTTCTGAGACCTTCCAAAAAAGCACTGAACATTTATACTGTGAATTGAAGTGGTAAAAGGGGTATACCAGGCTTGTAACTGGCACCACCTTCATCTGTACAAAATAATTCTAAAAATAATGTATATTATTTATAGCTAAGTGAAATGCCGATCCGGTGATGACCACATTTCTGGTGGCCCAAATGGGTGCGACATTTCCTTTTTGTCAAATCCACACAGACCTCAAGAAACCAATTTTGCAGGTAAAGTGCATGGACTCTCATCATTGTTGTGGTTCCTTCATTGCAATGACTGCAGCAAAACTGAAAACTTAAATGAGAAAAGTATTTAAAGAAAATTACTATACTTACAAAATTGGTTCATGCGTGCACACACAAAGCTGAAGTAAATGTCTTATTATTAATGTAAAACCAATACATATCCACAAATGACAGCAAAATGATAATGTAAAGGACAAATTAGAAAAGTAATACTTACAGGCAAGTTACTGTGCTTAGCGATAAGCACTTGGTTTAACTTTCCTTGTTACTATAGCTGTGCGTCAATAAACAGCCAACCAGAAGCCCCGACACTTATACTATGTTATCAATTGAAAAACTTATTTACAAATCAAGAAAGTGTCTATTTTGACTTTATTCCTCGGGAAGATATTTTATTTTGTTTATTTATGGATAATCACAACAACGGAAGTTTTGTAACGCTTTTAGGTAACGTTTAAAGAAAATATTGAAATGTAAATAATTTACCATTTTAAAAATGTCTCAGATCAATTGAAAATATTTATTTATGAAAAACCCCACTATCAACTTTATGTACAGACCTTAATTTTTTTAGTACAAATGTAGCAAGATAAACAAACTAATATTATTATCGTTTATCAATTGTAGCCAGGACACTGTGCTTTTGTGTTTTGAATGTGCTTATCGCTATAACTGTGAATGTGTTTGGTATGTCAATTGTAGCCCGGCCCTTATTGAAAGCTAGCTCATACAGCGTCTTTAGAAATACTTAATTTAACACATACACTGCATAATGTAATCTAACCTTTACAAACCATGCACTCGCAAGTAAACAGGAGCTCTGGGAGTCTTGGGGTGTTGACTATGACGTGTAATTTAGAGTTACATTAAATTTCAATAATTACAATATTTTTGCGGCCAAAGTGGCAGATATTACCCATTTTACCCATTTTACAGCAGGATAATACCCGACCTCACACAGCAGGGGTGTCTCTGGCCTGCCTTCGTGATGTCCATATGCTTCCGTGACTAGCAAGGTCCCCACACCTCTCGCCCATCGAGAACGTGTATGGCCAGGACGGCAACACCGGCCAGAAGCTACTACAGCGGATTTGGAGGGTCTGTTACGTTTGCTGTTGCAGGATTTTCCTGAGTAGAACATTCTACGTTTGTATGCCCCCATGTCCGATCGTATCGTATGCCTGTCTCCATGCTACAGGTGATCCAACATAATATTAAGTGCATCCTGCAAGGGTTGGTTCTCTGCAATACATGCTTGGCGTGGTAAATACTTTGATGTTTTCTGTATACATACTACTATGTCCTTTGCCTGTATCGACTTCGGGTCCCTGCGATGACACCTTTAGTGTAATCAATTTTTTTTTCAAGAGAGCGTATATAAATGGATATAGTCATGCCTTCGAATTTCTTGAGGTATGCTTTTGAAGCATGTTTGACATCTGGTTGGTGGGTCTGGTCGGTTGACCAGATTGGGTCGGGTTGACCAGGTTGATTTTTGAACATTTGGTTGGTCAGCTAGTACCTATGCTTGTTTGGAGAACTGATTGAAATATTGATTATAATGTTCAAAGATTGTTGGAATGGGGGATAGATGTCTGATAAGAGCACAGAATATAAGACTATATAAACCCTAAGCCTAATGGTTGCAGAAGAAATCATTGATAATGTAGGCAGTACAGCGGTACTACCACCCCACCCAATTACACGGATGTTTCATATTAATATCTACTCTAATAGCTTGCTGGACCAAGCAGAAACTCGAAAATTGAGCGTTTTTTTTAAATTTGTTTGAACATACGAACATAAAATAACTTGCCAGACTGAATTCTGGAAACGTCAGGGAAGAGAGAGTGAGCTGTCACGTAGTGCATAAGACGATGATGGCGCGGCGCACCTTTGGCTACATTAATTACCCACAGAAGTTGAGATATCATGTGACGAACAACAAATCACGAGCGAACAGTGACATCATCGTTAAATCACTAGAACAGACTAGTGGTTGTGGCGGTGGGGTTGAGCTGTACTGGATAAATTGTGTTAGAGATTGTGAGGGGCTTCGGGGAAGGGAGTAACATAAAACCCATGATTCATTGAAGGGGGTAGTTGGGTGGGTGGGGTGATCGACTAGATAGTGAATGGGATATAGTGGTTGGGGTGGAGGCTTGCCGACTAAATAACCGGTGGGGTCAGCCATCTGCCGACCGTCGTGTGGGGAGGATGTGTGGTCCACTATGTTTACGTTACGGGAAAAGAGCTCTGGACTTCCAGTACGCAAGTCTATGAAGAATGGTTTATGTAATTTTTCGAAAAGTTTCCAAATTTTCCGAATTGTTTTTCGAATAACACATTTTTTATTAATTCTTTTTAGATTTTTATTTTATTTCTTCTTGATGTTTAAGATTTTTTGGATAGAGTTCACGGGGGGACCGGATCAATATCGCAGATATCCAAGATAGCGGTCGGAGTCATTAATTTAATTTTTTCGTGACGACCCAACGATTTTTTGTGATTGTCTTTTTTTTTTCTTTGAGTTCCAGGTTAACTAGGGTCAAGGTCTTAGAACTCCAACATAACTGGGCTCGTTAATGAAATTTTTCCTCTGATTTTTTACGATTTTTTTGTGTTTTTATCAATATTTCCGTGTTCGAGCTCGCCTGGGTTCAAGGTGAAAATCGCGGACATCCAATATGGCGTTCGGGTTCAGTGATGTAATTTCCCGCCCCATTTTTTATCCTCCCCCACCCCTCCTGAAATGTTTGATTTTCTTAATTTTTTCGGATGTGAGGTCATTTGGGGTAAATGTCAAGGTTATGAAAATGTAGCATGGCGGTCGTGTTCGTTAAATATTTTTTCTCTTAATTTTACTATATTTTTACATACGTCAGTGATTCTTTTCGAATTTTCGATTTTAAGGGGTTATTCCAGAGCCAATGTAAGGCCTAGTCCACAATTACTGGTCCGCGGACCACCCCGTAACTGCTGATTGGTGCACGTGACCCTCTGACGTCATACTTCGCCGTCCCAATGTCCCAAGATCATCCCCCAACCTCAACTTTCGTCCGTGGACAGGTTCCAAATTTTTGTTTACATTTTATCGCGCGCAAACGGTAAAAGTAAATTGTGGGTGTGTTATTATTAATATTATTATTAAAACTCGCCATTTGTTCAAAAGTATAACATTCAATCTCGTAACAGCGAAAACGAAACTAAGTAAGTAAAAATACAAAAATTCACTGACTTGAACAAAAAATAAACAATATCCGAATGAAGTTAAATTAAAGCAAAATCACAAACGTACTTATCCACATAACTCAAATGAGAAAACAAAATAAAATTAGCTAGAATGATCAATATTAGGAGTAATCGCATACCATTTACTGTCGCGCCGATTAGGGTGCACTGTAGTTTCAGTATCCGAAAGCTTAGCTTCAGATTGCGTTGAATTTGGTGCACTCTGGTGCCAATGTTGGAAAGCTTAGCTTCGGACGTCGTTATTGTAGAAACGCATGCATATACACGCACGTTGGGACATGCGTCCGCGGACGAAGTAGGTCCGCGGACCATTCAACTGCGGACGAGCTATTGTGGACTAGGCCGAAAAGATACAGGGTCAAGGTCACTGGCGCAGTGTGAAGGTCAAGATCGCTAGCGTGCAACCAACTGCACTACCGGTAAGATTCGGAGCATCAGTTTCGGATGTAATCAATCTAATTTTTTGTGTAATAGGGTTCAATAACCCAAAATATTTACAGAGCCTTCATTTTGAAATAAGTGTCTCAGCCTCTTAGAACACTCAAGTTGACATGCCCTACTGTAGCACTACTACTTATATGTAAAATGTGGTGGAAGTCGGTTGTTTGGTCTGGGAGATATGCCATAAAACCTCCACTTTTCCATGTGATGATCTTCATAAAAGGAGAACAAAAAGGTTACGCATTAGCAAATTTTATATTTGTGATAAACACCGCCAGTGTACATACTTAAGTTATAATCTGTTAAATAGCCACATAGATATAACATACTAAGCTAAAATGTTTGTGTTTATGTAGATGCCATTCTGAAAAGAAGTTTCTGGCACACATAAATTATATAAATATAATATAACCTACAATATTACAACTTGTTCTTCAAATTTAGTGTAAATCGGTTGATTGTTTCCTGAGATATGAGATAAAAACTTTATTTTTCAAATGGGGCTATTTTAAAAAAATGGCGAAGAAATGAGGCTTTGTATAGACACAAAGTTTTTTTTCTAAATGTATATTTTAAAACACCCAGAATGGAAATACAGTAAAATTCTTATCACAAATAAACAATTATTAATTTTTTTAAATATTTAAATATTTGAATTTTTGCAAAATATTTTTCATCGTTACAGAGTCTAAGCTTTCTTCTTTCATATCCCAGCAAACACAACCTATCAGCAAAGTGTCGGCAATGTGTCGGCCCGATACCTGTTCTGTCGGCAACTGTCATTTCAATGCATGAAGATAGCCATCTGACAAAGGCGTGTTGTTTTTTTGAGACAAAATGTTTGCCGTTAGAAAAAATACAATGGCCTGCTGTATCATTTAGGATCACAGATGGATGTCATCGTAAATATGTCGGCATGATATCGCAGAGCAAAAATGTTGCAAGCATCTTAAAAATGTTTCTGGGCCGATTCCCATAGAGCATCTTTGTCTTTTCGGTAAGCTGGCCATTATCATATTTATTCCGGCCCTGTAATGTTTTCGAGACATGGCTCTTTGTCACAATAAAGGTATAAATATGATGTCTTTTTGCCGACAAACTTTTGGAAAGTGTTCTGAATAGGCAAGATGTTAGCTAGCTCTTAATGGCATGATGTATTATTTGAGACCGTGTGTTAACCATTAGCATGATTTTTTCGCGATTGTAAATGTCCATTTGGAAGAACGTTACTTTCTAATAGTGGAAGAATTGTGAGAATCGGCCGTGTAGTTTCCAAGATTACCTGTGACATATAAACAAATAAACAAACTCAAATTACCTCTTCATAATATTATTGCCCTAGCCACTGGACCACTGTGGTCCCACTTGAGATCGCTCTAGTCACTGGGCCACTGCGGCCTCACTTGCATTACTCTACCCACTGTGCCTCTGTGGCCCCACTTGATATATGCCTATGTCCATCTGGAAGAATGTAGCTTTCTAACAGTGAAATAATTATAAGAATCGACCCTGTAGTTTTGGTAGAGCATGCTTAGAAAGCAGCCAAGTAGCTCATTTTTCTCTGACTTGATTTACAAATTTTAAAATTTCTCAAGGAATTTTTCCTTCTTTTTGAATTTAACATAATCTATGACCGTCTGGAAGAATACACCTTTCTAATAGTGAAAGAATGGTAAGAATCGTCCATGTAGTTTCCGAGACTACCCGAGACATATAAACAAACTCACATTACCTCTTTATAATATTAGTATAGATAAGGTAAAAAAATCAAATTTAAAAAAAACGAAAACAGAAGAAACCTGATGCTAATAAACATTTTAAAGTGTTAGTGAGTTTCACATAAATAATGTATAACTATGTGTAAATAATTGAAATTAAGTAATTAATCACTTTACATAACCGAATAAAATCTTTCAACTAACTAACTATAAAACATTAGTTTTGAAAAGTATAGAATTTAGTTGTTAACTGGTTTTAATGTTCGAATTTATATAAAACGTCTCACTTTAATATTGGCAAAATCTCTATCATCAAAATTAATATTGGGGTGATTCCATGGAAAATCACCCAAGGGTCGTTGCTGACCCATTTTGAAAAAAATTAGAAATTTTGCCACATGGAAAGTACATATTCCAATAGTGCAAACCCGCAGTTATAGATTTTTATCTGCCACCATATTGCTTTTACAGGCCAATATGGCAGCCGCCGCGTAGCACAATAGACATTTTTGAGCCTTTACTTTTTGTTTGATATCATAATAACTATAAAAGCTACAAACTCATGTGAGATGACATTGCAAAGAGGAGACTTAGTGCTATTAAGAATGTCACTACAAATAAACAGAATGGTATTTTATATGGCTTCTAAATCGACATGAATGTTGACCTTGAAACTGACTCGTCTTCTATTTTCAACGCTTCCTGCTTTCTTCCCAAATTAAAAAAAAAACATAATGAAACCTGAGGGAAGTAAGACTACATGGAGTACTTTGCAATTATATATTGTCAAAAGATTTTACTCCATCCCTTCTGGGTGAAAAATCACTGAAATTTGGTGTTTTTGGGAAAAAATAATTTTTGGGAGTTATAAAAATAGGGCAAGTGCAAAAATTCTGAGAATTTGGCAAAACATTGCCATTGTGATCCTTAACACACCACTAAAATCCCTGTGTTTTTTTTAATCGGTTTATTTCTGTAGCAGACCAAAGATACAGAAAAATTTCAATTGTAGTAATCAAGTTAAATTAATTGTTGATCACTATTACGCTACCAAGTAATTTATCTGTCACATATTTGGCATATGTGTGCCTCAAATTGCTTACACGTTGGTATATAATTTAAAGAAGTCCCTAGTTAGCTTTGTGTACATATATTATGAGCATGCCTGTACGCTCGTCGGAGCAGATTATGACAGGAACTGCTACTAGTAAGCCAGTGTCAGTCTGGAAGTAGACCAGTTCAGATGCAGGCTTAGGCACTCAGTGTTCAGTGTTTGTTGTTGTAAAGAAAACAATTTCTAAATTGGGACGCATAACTACACAGCTTCCGAACATCCCAAAGCCAGTAGGCACACAGACAGCCATTATGCCAAATAACATTCCAGTTCTTTAATCATTTGGATATGAATATGTGATATTGCTACTTGCTGGAAAGTGGTTAACAAGAGGTGGCGTGCAGTACAAAGGTATCAATAGTGCGATCTAGCGACAGCTTATAGCACGAGATTCATACTTCTGTCGATAGACCACCTACAATATGTGCTAGTCAGTGAGAGTGCCTAGAACAGCAACGAAATTTTTTCTTTTAACGTGTGATCTGAAGTAAATTGTTTATAAAAGTAGCTATACTATTTGAAGATGTGAGAAAATTGTTAAAATAGTATTCCGGGTTGTGTTAAGAGCTTGTTTTTAATCAATGTCAAAACTAAAGTTATGGTTCAAGGTTCAAGGGCTCTGCAACAATTGAGCACATGTCTCTGTCAGAGTTGTCTAACCGTGGTGCCCGTCCGTCATGTGTGATAAGTAGCGCACCATCATTGATTTAGTTGGCGAGCTTAGTTTGGGTGCAAATTCACAGCAGCACGTTGCCAAGCATTTAGGGATTTTGCTTATTTGTTTTGGACGAAATTATTTTGTCGGAAATTTATTTTAGCAGTATTCTACTACATGTATGAATAAAAGTAATATTTCTTGTGAAACATGTACAGTATTGCGTTGCTGCGACATTTAATGTTGATTAGGTCTGAAACATGCTGTTAAATGGTATTTTAATTACAAATGATCCTTTCATTAACGAAGCTGTGTTGTTTCAGATCAGTTTTGAGCATTAGCTCTTTTTATAGGTAAACTGGCACCGGTATCACCAGAGTAGATAGAAATATACATACATTCTGACAGTGGTAATTACAGAACTGATATATCTGCATCTGCAGTAGCTTAGCTACATTTCACAACAAAAAGAGCTTATCTAATTTACTCAATGTAAGAGGAAATATTCGAATTGTTGTCAATTTATTATTACATTGGGAAATTTCAAACACTAACTTTATTTTAAGATGAATCACTAAGATGTTTTGTTGCAGCAGAATGATCTAACATTGTATAACAATAGGAAATATATAATTTAAAATCTCTTTCTTAAGTAGAGCATCGTAGGGCACCTTATCTTGTACATTTTCCCATTTACTTAACATCATGTTGAAAAACAGAATTTTATCAACCAAAGTTTTTTATACAATAACTACTTCGTGATCACCAAAGGTACAGCAAATGAGCAATTATATTAACAAGGTTTCTGTAAAAATTAGTTGATAAAAATGTGCCTCTGACCGAGCGAGGTGGTGCAATGATAACACGTTGGACTCACATTCGGGAGGGCGCAGGTTCGATTTCCGGCCCGGCCATTCTGGTCTCGGTTTTCCATGGTTTTCCGAGATCACTCCAGGTTAATGCTGGGATGGTTCCTTCACAAAAGGCCATGGCCGATTCCTTCCTCAGTTCCTGTCTCTTGTGCACATGTGTGTACTCGTCTCTAATGAGTGACCTCGCTGTCGGCGAAACGTGAAGTCCCATAAATAAATAAATAAATAAATAAAAGTGTGCCTCTGTAGTACAGCAATTTTTAATGTTAATTTGAGTTATAACTTAAGTTATTTTGGTTGCTAAGTAAATATTTATAGTTATAGCTTACATTATTTTTGTTCAGGACTTGGAAGAATAGCCATGAGTATACGACAGTGAAAAAAAAAAAAAAAAAAAAAAAACATTGCACTTAGACCCAGTGCCATCCACTTCCACTTATGTACCTACTGTTGGACAAAATCAAAGTGAGGTCAAAGAAAAAATCTCGGCGGTAGCAGAGGAGCTTCCATGTAGTTCAACAGTGAATCCAAGAGGTAACTGTAATCCAGATGTCGACAACAAACAAACAACTTATTCGAGTGACAGTGAAACAACTGTCAGTAGTCTGGATATTGGGAATTACATATCAACATTTCACAGTGTACCCAGTGATCTAAAATACGAATTGCTAACAAAGTGTTGGAAACCTGGACAAAGTTACGACTTCAGAAGAGGTATTTCCAAATCAAGTTCCCGTGTATTTTGTTATCCTTGGTTATTGCACTATGAACCATGGCTAGCTTATTCTAGTTTACTGAAAGGTGCTGTACATAAAAATTGTGTTGTTTCCACAGCCTGTAGTATGAGGTTTACGTGGTGAATTTATCAGTAAAGAATTTTCTAAATACAAAGACTTCCACGAAGCCGCAAGAGATCACATGAAGACTCAGTGGCACCGCAGGTCACAAGAAGATGCTGCCAACTTTGTGAAAATCATGGAAAGAAATGCCACACCTGGAGGCCAGCAAATCAACGAAGCACGTGCTGAAGCAATTGAAAATAATCGCCGGAAGATTGTTCCAAGTCTGTTCACAATTCTGTTCTATGCTTCTCATGACATTTCGCTAAGAGGAAAGAAAAATGATTCGGGAAATCTTAAAGATCTCCTTGATTTTCGTGTTGAAGCAGGATACAGCATTTTGCATGACCATCTGAAAAGTGGGATGGGTAATGCTAAATACACATCTGGAAAATCACAAAACGAATTTATAGAGTTAAGTGAGAAAATAATCAAAGAAACTATTGTTGAAAAAGTGCATTCATTTGCTGGATTTTAAAATTTAGCCGAAGAGAGTTGTGATATTTCTGGAACTGAACAGATATTCTTGGGGGTTCGATATTTCGATCAAGCAGAGACACTTGTCAAAGAAGAATTTCTTGGTATGATACCAATTACTGACCAATCGGCTGAGGGGATTGCAAATAAAATACTAGATACTTGCACACTGTTTGCACTAGATATGGACAAATGCATAGATCAAGGGTATGATGAATGCTCTACCATGGCAGGGAAAAAATGTGGAGTCCAAGCTTTGATTAAGAATAAATTCCCCAAAGCTACCTATGTTCATTGTTCCTCCCATCGACTAGATCTTGTAGTCAATGATTTGAATTACGTGAGCTGTATTAGAAATGCCATTGGAACAATAAAATCAACGATAAAATTTTTCAGAGAAAGTACTCAAAGAAAGAAGATGGTCCCTAATGTTTCAATGCTATGTGAAATACGATGGGCCCAGATGTACAAGTTCATACATGTTTTCTACGAGAACTTCATTACCATTGTGGCTGCCCTGCAACACCTTTCTGTGAAAAGCAATTCCCGCACCAGGCAAACTGCATACCAAATTCTGTGTGCCATAAATACATCTACATTTATTGTCTCCCTACATGCAAATATGCAGCAGTACTGGAGTCTATTACACAGGCTCTCCAGGGTGTTCAAGTAGATCTGAAAGTGAAAAGTCATGAGCTGCACGGCAAACTATGAGACCAAACCTTCCTAGTGAAAATTTTGAGGAATATTTTAGGCGATCTGTGTTCATACCATACTTGGATTCAATTATTGCTTCCTTAGTAAGTCGTTTCAGTGATTGCAACAACCATATATATAGCTTGCTACAATTGCATCCTACCCAGTTGGTCAGCCTGAACAAAAATTACTTCGAGAATCTGGTGAACACCTTTCAAGAAGTTTACCATATTGACCATTTTGAAGATGAGTCGAGTATTGGTACGAGGTGTGGGGAAACAGAAAACATCATCAAGGTGATATGAAAGATGATGTTAGCTTGGTAGATCTTCTTGAAGAGGCATATTTATATCCCGCAATCAATATAACCATGCAAATAACATTGTCTTTACCAGCAACTAAGTGCACGATCGAGAGGTCATTTAGTACCATGCGAAGGGTCAAAACTTGGCTTCGGTCGACAATGTCAAACAGCCGATTGTCAGGGTTGTTATGCTAAGTGTGCACAGGGAAAAACTTCAAACGCAGAAGTCGAAGGTGGAGTTCATTGAAAAAGTCATTGATAGGTTTGGACAATCACCAGAAGATTACAGTTTGTTTTTAATGAGTGAAATAGTAAACAAATATACTATTATTCCCTTCATAGTTTCAAGAAAATAATGTAATGATAATTCCATGGTCAATATTATCAATTTAGTATTCAGGGGAATTCCGTGTCCCATATTGTACAAACTAACATTATAGTATAAAGTTGCATAATTTTATTTGAATTAAAATTCCATGCATTGAATCAGTGAATTTAAAGAGGGATGCTATGAAAAAAAAGAAACTTGTTCGTAATTTACGAATCATAAATGAAAGGTGTAAATTAAGATTTTGTGCTTTATTTGTAAATTTTGTCTTGCAATATTAGGGTATGATTATAAAATTTCGGATCAGTTTTTTGAAGGAACTTAAATTTTCAATTACTCATCTAGCTCCAAAAATTAAGCCCCTGATTGGCGAAGAGTAGCCGAGTTCGTTATGGTTCTGCTTTCAAATACTTTATTTTAATTTATATATATATACATGTGTGTATATATACATACATACATATTGTATTTATTGAAACATTAAAATTGTGGTTGTTGTAATAGTAAAGGCGAAGGAAATAACTCGTTTGTTTGTATAACATATCATAAAATATTTGCTGCACTTATGTATCTTTTTCGTAATTTTTTTAAATTCTTATGCGCCCCCCCCCCCCCCGAAAAACCTTGGTGACGTCCATGTTTCATGGGTATCACTGGATTGCTTTAGAGATGCTCTTTCCAACCGCATACGAGTCCTGTATTTCGTTGGCTTTTTGACGAGTTTAGGCCGACATTGTGTTAAGTTTTCTTAATTTTTTTAATTAAACTCATACAATTTCATAAAACCACATAACACAAATGTTTTTATACACGTAATCGATTAATCTTGACGAGAGCTGTCGATTGAAACTCAAACAAGAGTTGTAGCTTCTCCTAGCCAAAAGTTATACAACGCGGAATTTATGAGACGCGGCGAAACGAACTCAAAATTGCCCCCCCCCCCCCCCATCAACAGCCCCACGCAATGCTTCGTAGTCCTCACCCAACGTAACGTATTCTTTGATCCTTCGGAAATCGAGTGGTATAATTGAATTTTGAATGTTGGGCAATAAATTTGGAGCTGCAATGCCAAACTGTATCCCCCGATTTTATCATCAAAAAAAGTACTGAGAAATTACTCTGGCATCAAACCAAACCTCGGGCTCGAGACTTTTATCCCCACCCAATACACTAAAAATTTAACAAGCCTAGATAATTTTAGCCTTCCTGCCTCTGAAAAAGGCTACGGTTTCTTCGGATGTTTTCAAACGAACCATTGAAAAATCACCCTAGGAGTAACATGTCAACCTGTTTTTTTTTTCAATAACTCGTATACCACAAGCATATAACAGTATGATTAACTTTAAAGAATTGTCTTCTTGAATAAGTAAAACTTTAACTTAGTATCTTCTATAACTTGTAACATTTATTACGTATTTAATACGAATTAAAAACAGTGAGAGCAGTGATGAATTGGCAACGGTTATTAAGAAATAGTTCGCAGTTAAAATATTGTTTTAACCAAGTTTTTGGTATCCTATTTGTAAATTAAACGTTGCCTATTGAAATATTTACTTATATATTAGGTAGCACTGATGGACACATATTTCTTTGTTACAGCTAAAATATCAGCACAAAATATTGTATGTAGGCCCTATAGTGACGCGGAGTTTTTTTTTCGACCGAAGAAGTAAAACTTCAAATATCCTGTCGGCTGGGCGGAACTTGTCGCGCGCGCTCTCTCTCTCTGTTTCTGTCTCCCCTCCCCCTCTCACTGTCTCTCTCTGTTTCCCCCTTCCCTCTCTCTGTCTCGGGAAGTTTCGCGCCACTAGTCTTAGCAAAAATAATGATTTTTGAATTAGTAATTTACAACTGAAATGAAATTTTAATGTTGTCAAAAAGGAGTATATGTATAATACGGAAACCTGGCGCACCCCACTTTTTCCGGTAATTTCCGCCAAAAGTACACGAAAATAGTAACATTAACTATTTCCCGCTATTTTTAACAAAAGTACAAGAAAAAATAATAAAACCCAAAATCTTCAATTCGATGAAAAAATGATCAAAATCATGCAAAGTTAAGCTAAAATCAAGGAAATTTACAGTTTTCAAGCTGCTTTTTCATGTCACTAGAAACGACAATTTTCAATTAAAAAAACAAGCAATTTTCATCGAAAATCAAGAAATTTACGCCCTAAAACAAGCAGATCTACCTTTTTTTTTTTTTTTTTTTTTTTTCACGCACTCAGGAATTCTGTTAATTAAAAACTAGCAAATTTAAGCTAAAAATCAGATGAAATATTAAAAAATATAATTGATAGATTAAAAATAATATAATAGTTACATTTTTAAGATAATTCTATATCATGCATAGTTTTTCCATCTTTCGTTTCCTTTAAACCTTTATAAAATACAAAAACTTGTTTCTCATTTATTAATTTTAAAGCATTTTTATCCAGTATATTTACATAACGATCTGATAAAGTAATTTTATATTTACAACCTAGAATACAATTTTTTCCCCAAATTTAGATTCGTATAATTGAAATTCGGTAACAACATACAACCATACTATTTATTTTTTCTAGGTCATGTAGTTTAGTCAATTCAAATGAATAGTTCAACTTGTTGAGCAGCGATTACATTCTTGTGTTTACTTAAAAAGAAAAATACATTTAATAATAAAAAAATTATTTTAATTTTATTATTTTTAATTTTACTTTCGATTTTACTTAAATAATAATAATATTATTATTTTTTACTTTAAATTTTAATTTTAATTAAAATAATTTTCTTTATTAATAATTTCTTTCCCTTTTAAATAAACACAAAATGGAATCGTTGCTCAACAACAAAATGGAAAATAATACCATATCTAAGCAACGTAAAAAGGGTGGTGAAGTATTAAACATAGAACAATTTTACTACCATAAAACAAATATGGATAGACTTTATAACAACTGTAAAAAATTTGTCATTGAAAACACCAAAAAATAAATTTGTGTTAAAAAGGGAGAAAGTTTTGTGTGACTGTGGAAAATATGTTGTGTTGCATCTCTCAAAAAGCATAAAACTACTAAATCACACAATGTGTCAGTAGATATTCTAAATTAAATTCGACATGATAATTACCCAACAAAAACATGTAGAGTATGTAATAATAATAAATATATATAATTATTTTCAGTTCATACAAGAAATAAGGACAAACTTAGAACAATATGTAACAATTGTATTAGTGAATATAATCAGAATTATCTCCTTAACAAGACATTTACTGAACTTAAACACACAACCAAATGTAAGTTACACAGTTAAAACGATTTCACTTATTATAGGCTGTTCACGGTAAAGTGAGCACTTTTTAAGGCCTTTCCAACAGGCATTAACTAGTAATAAATATATCTGATTGCATGCTCAGGCTTTAAATTTTGAGGGTGGTGGAATGTATTCACTGTGTTTATTGGTCACATTGCAATGTTTATATTGAAAAGTAGCAGGAAGATGGAAATTGGATGAAAGGAAAAATCTAGAAGGGTCTTAAAAAGTGCTCACTTTACCGTGAACAGCCTATATAAATAATTAAAACATTTTATACATTTCATTGTCCAATAAATTTATTATTTTTATAGCTCTTCATTGTCTATATCAAATTTAAAAGTTTCATAATTTTTTTTCTTTATAAATAAACAATCAAAAATGTCAGCGAACAATCTTGCAGGTGAGTTGGGTGAGAAGACAGTGCGAGAGCAAAGAATTATAGGTAGAAATTAAAAAACAAAAAATAGATATTGGCATACTCTAAGGAAAGATGATTAAATTATACTTTGGTATACTCTAAGGAAAGACGATTTAATTACAGCTATTATACCATTTATTATAAACGAGCAAAGAAAAAGAAACTGCAAATTTACCATTTTCATATGTCAATATCGACAACTATATTCAAAAGATAGAAATTAATTAAAATAAACATTCCCATTCTCTAATCATTTATTTGTTAAGCCTAGAAATAAAAGTAAGAGGATATATGAATGGATAACAAAGAACAACTTTACAAATGTACCTTCATCAGATGCCAATATCAATTAATTATATAAGCAAGACAGAACAGAATTAAAGAAAATATTCCCCTGTTCTACTAACGTATTCGTAAGCAAAAGAAATAGAAGAACCAATAAAAATGTCTTAGTTAATAAAGCTTTTCAAGATAGGATATCAACACATAACATGGAAAATAACTTTTATTTAGTAAAGCCAGATAATTTAAATTCAGTAAAAAATAAGGTTTTTGAGATAATACGTGATCATCTTAGAGCATTAAGAGGGCTGAAAACTAACATTGAATTATATACCAATTGTCGCAAAGCAGGAAAATAATCATGTAGAATTATTTACATTTCAAGATGATAAAGTTACGAAACATCGTCCTGATCCTGGTAAAATTGATATTTAAAAATGAGAAATTATGTGGCCTATTGTTGAATACGAATCTAACACCGCCATTGCAATTAAAGAATAAATATACATATATCCAATAACACCTATTAGTTTTGATTAGTGGCAATTTTTAGAACAAGAAGTACCTGTTAAAACAACTGTTTTTAACTTTGATATAAAACATCACTTTAATAATTTAAAATTTTATATGCCTGATTTTGTAACTGTAGGTTTTCAACTTAACAGAAGAAATCGTGCTAAACAGCGTAAATATGCTACTATGTTTTATCATTGTGATATGAGAAATATTTCTGTTAAAAATTGTATAAATGAAACTTTTCCTAAAGAAAACTGGAATCTAGACATTAAAATGGTGTTTGTCTTAAACAATTTCTTGCTCATAATGATTTTAGAAATTCAAAAACTAAACTAGATACCAACTATAGAAATAATGAACTTTATTATAAATCAACTGTAAACTTTGATGGTGGTATTAATTATTATTCATTTTGGGGTCGAAGACAGTTATATGATATAGATTGCATGTATAGAAAAACTATAACAATAAAATAAAAAACAAATATAAAAATTAGTGTTGATTTTAATGAAGCAGTTGAAGCAGGTACCATATGTAATGTTGTTTTAATTAGTAAACGAAATCTTACTTATGATTATTCCAATGAAAGAATTACTGACGATTTATTAACTGTTTTTAAAATTAATAAATGGAAGAATAAACAAAATTTTTCGATATTTTAATACAATGTTTTAGACTTATAGTTGGCTGGTTACATTTAAAAGTTTTACGAATTTTTTAGAAATATAGATTAATTATTTGATCAAATGAAAAATAATTTTCATAATTCTAAATGAGTTTTTTCTTTCTCTGAATAAATTTATTTTCTTTATAACTAGAATAAAAATGCCTTTGCTTCCATGCAGTTTGACTAACATTTTAAAAGGTGATGGTAGTGGTTCAAGACCGCGTTCCTATAGATTAGATAATGCATCTGAAGATCTTAAAAATATGGTTCACAAATTTAATTCAAATTTACAAAGCTTACAATTATCAATCTTAGATAACATTGACGATAAATATGAACTTCGAGAAAGTGGTGAAAATCTAAAGTAAATAGAAGACATTTTAAAAAAATTAGTAGAGCTTCGAATATAAACTGAAAAGAATGGTAGTATTATATTTCATCTAATTTTCAACTTAAATTTGCTTGTTTTTGAGAATGAAAAATCTGAACGCTTATTTTGGAAAAATGGTCAATTTGCTTGATTTTGGGGATAAAATTGCTCGATTTTCGATGAAAATTGCTTCTTTTCATACTATGAAAAGTTCTGCACGGCCATTTTGTGAAATATTGGTAAATTTGTTAGATTTACGGCTTAAATTGCTGTTTTTTTTTAATTAAAGATTTTCGTTTCTAGAAACATGAAAAAGCAGCTTGAAAACGAGACATTTCCTTGATTTTGATCGTTTTTTAATCGAATTTCAGATTTTGACGACGAGCTATCCAGCCGGGACCCGTAGGTGCCCGTCGTCCCTGAACATAACTTGAAGGGAGACCCTGGGATGGAGCGGCGCTGGTATGCACGGGCGGGGGAAGCGGGAGTGTCCCGAGAAGGCCCGCCGGCAAGCGGCATCGTCCAGCACGATTCCCACATGCAAGAATCCGGGAGCGAGCCCGCCGGGGATCGAGCCCGTATCGCCTGGGTGGGAGGCGAGTGCGCTAGCCACTACGCCACCGCTGCCCCACTTTCGTTAAAAATAACGGGAAATAGTTTAATGTTACTTTTTTCTTGTATTTCTGGCGGAAATTTCCGGAAAAAGTGGGGTGCACCGGGTCCCGCATTATACATCTACTAAAAGGGAATTTGGGCTAGTTCCAGTGAAAAGGTTGGAATTATTCGTTGCCTTTGCTTTTATATCAATATCTAATCGTTTACAAAGCTTTTCCCCCAACATCACAATAAATAAATTAGTATCAAAAATATAATTCTGTATAAAAGTTTCCCCACATATACATTTTATATAAATACAATCTTTCAAGCTACGTGCAGGTTACATTAAATATTTTCCTTTACATAACACTTAACTTAAAATGGCAGCAAGTCACCCCCCTCCTTAAAATGTTTACGGAACAGCAGTTCCTGCCTAAGTGCTGTCTCCCCGAACATGGGTGAGACACCTCTATATATTTTATTCAAAACCATCGAGAACATTACAAAATGATCTTTACTCAATCGATATCCGGAAGTCCTGGAAGGGCACCCTGGTGGTACCTGGCTGGCTGGCGTCACGTGGTAAAAGTGATGTACAAGAGAGGGGAAGGCAGCCCCGCGGCGCCCACACTTGCAGTGTACGTGAGGCGTGGAGCTCGTCAAACACACCCCCGATGTATAACACAGGTAAGCCATCCCAAACGGCCAACATTTTCTCAACTTCATATGGTTCCGTCGGTTTAATTTTCATTCGATGTGCAGGGATAGCCATCACACATGTTTGAATACTTATTATAATATATTTAGATGTAGCGGGAGGGTTACCAATCCGACGTTTGTAGAAGTACGGTTTATTCTACTAAAGTTGGGAAGTTCAATACTTTTAGTTTGGCAAATAAATTTTTTCCCCACTAGGTAAGCGCTAGTGTTACATTGTATACCGGATTTCTTCTATTTTATAAGTTAAAAATCAAACAATTGCAAATAATCATAAATCACATACAAAATAACTACTTAACTAAGTGAAAATTTTCTCTTTCATTATTCACGTAACTTTAAATTTTAATTATAAGTGACTTCTTTGGAACACTAGCGCTTACCTAGCGTCTAAGATTTCCTATCATCAGAAAAGTCGTTTTGTTCCTAACCGCAGTAGAATTAACCTTAGTAGAAAAGGCGTCCGGCGAGTGGCGACTTGATATGGCGTGTTGCTGTTCAATGATGCGTTAATTTTTCTTGCTCCAAAAAATACTTCAAATTGCAACGTCAAGTTCATACACGTTGTGTATTTTAAACCTGCTTAGGCAAGTTACGATGTTGTGATAAATCAGTGTTTCCACGGCAGTAATAAATAACACTGTAACGCGTGCGGTGACCGCTGCTTGTGAAAGGGGGTAGCTGCATCATGGTCGTTACGTTGGCCCGGTGTGTGTGTGTTTTGTGCGTGTGCGTGCGTGTGCGCGCGTGCGTGCGTGCGACTGCAAATATTGGACGTGCGAAACTAATACGTTTTAAACATGAACTCTCTTTATGGCGAAGTTAATTATTTAGATTCAAGATTGGTTATATATCACAAACTCATGACATTGCCCGAGGTGTTTGAAACACAGTAGTGTAACATGTTTCTGTGATTTGGATGTTTGCCACAATCCCAACAAATTACTAAATCCAGCCAGAACGTTAAAAAAAAAAATTAAGTAAACCTAGTAAAAACTAAGTAAGCTACATATGCAAAGAATAAGAATGAAAAAAAAGTTACGGTAGGCCTATTTGTGTGCATGTTCACCACTATCTTTTACGTTTGTCGCTGTCATGTACAAAAAAATAAGTGACACGAGATATGTGTTTGAATTTACTGTCTTTTTAGTTGGACTGGTTGCTCCTTCCGTTTTAATTTTTGTTCCAACTGAGGCCATTATTTTAACGAAATGCCCGAAAACACATCACTAACAAGAAATTAATAATACAGTTCTTTTCCCCACAGTTGTAACAGGATTAAATGCAGTCGCGGCAAAATATATTATCGTATATGACAAATACGTATACTGTAAGATAATAACCGTAAGAGCTATCGCCAATACAGACATTGTTGAAAAGTCATAAAGCTGACCTACATATGGTTATAGGCCTAAATTGTGAACATTCGTACGTAATGTTTTTTGAAATAATACAGAGATCTTTGAACAGCTGTAAACAGTAAACAAATCATTTTACAATTAAAACGTGGAAGTCACGTGGCAATATTTACGTTTACATGTAGCGGAAGGATTCGCAATCAGTAACCAAAAGTAGAAATTTAGCAGGGCTTCAGAAAAGTGTGAAGTAACAGTGAATGGACTAAAGTAAGGATTCATTTGTCGAAATACAAGTTCAGATCTCATTCCCTCTTGTGGCACTTTTTAAGATTAACTGACACTGTAAATGTTAGATTAATTGTACTCCACAAGTTTATGGCAGCGAATATAGGTTAAGTAACGGATTTTACTAACCTTGTGAAGAAATATTTTAACACAGTGATGAACGCCTGCCGAGATAATTCTTAAGCTATTAATTTTGACAACATTGCGGCGCAAGAAGTTATGCGAAATATATGCATCAATCTAACAAAATATTTGCTCACAGACTTGGCAAAAATCATAAACTAGGGCGATCCTTTCTTAGTATATCAATGTTGTCTTCCACAAACCTGTGGACCTCAGTGAATATATTTGGGGTAAATTTATGTGTCATGCTCTTTAGTTGTAGATCGAACAATAATAAACGTTATACTTCCCTCAAATGCATTTTTTTTTTAATTCCAACAATATCTAATATGAATTTTCAAAATGGCCGTGAATATCAAAACATTACGTTTTTTCACCTAGGTGTACATATCTTACATTTCCGTATGTCTGCGGTGAATAATAAGAGTATTACATTCATTAATATATAACTTCATTAGTAAGTAATTTTGGAAGAGGGTGATATATGAAAAATTAACTTCGTAATATGAACTGAAGTTCTGATAACGCCCAGACACATGCGCGCGCATGCTTGTGGTAAACAACAGAGAGCTTTAATTACTTTTGAGAATGAAGATACGAAAATTGAATGGCTGCATTAACATGGCACAAGGAAACAAGAAATAACTGCAAATGGAAAATCATATCGTAACGCGAATAACCAAAATCACGTAATTATCGTGTGTATAACAATGATGTTTACAAGACGCTGGTCTGCAAACGTACTCGTCGAGCGTGTGTGGGCGGAAGTGAGCGTACCTCTTGCGCGGGGGAAAGTGAACGGCAGGCAAAGCGAAGCACTCGCTCCTCGGCGCCCCTGGGAGGTGGCAGCAGCCCCAGCGCCGTGCAGATGTGCTCCCCTCACCCCCCGGGGTTTCCATGGCAACGCTCTGGCGCACGGATCGATGCGCGGGCCGCTGCGCCTCGCAGCGAGGCGACTGGGGCCGACCATGGTCCGCCGTCTGCCGCGTGGATGGGGCGGTCCGCCGAATGCGACAGGCCCACTACCTCACACCCCGTCACTACCTCTTACCGCAGTCTCTTTTAGGCCATACTTTCTGAAGACCTGCTCAAGTTTTACTTTTAAGGTATTCCTCCACCTCATGCAAAAAAAGCTTAACTGAAACTAGAAAATTACACCAAAACTACAACACACTGAATTCATGCGCACTCTGTTGAACAATAATTTTCATGTGAACTATTTCTTACTATGGGCACTAGCAACACGCCTATTTTCTGTTTTTATTTACATTAATAATAAGTGAAATACAATAATTTGTACATAAAATATAAGGAAAAATTTAATCGAACTAAAATTAAGATAATTTCATGTTTAACAGAAGTATTAAACGCCTATGATAAATGAGATATTCAGTAAATAATCAAACACGGAATACGTGGGGTGATTTTTCAAACGTTTGATTCAAAAAGTGCGAAGGTAAAGGCTGTCCACAATAAAGTGAGCACTTTTGAAATCAGCCTTAGAAAAAGTCACCGCCCTACCTGCTTGTATTTCAACGGGCGCTCTGAGTGACATGCGACCAGTAAAATTGGTAACGATGGATGGGGAGTAGTTCCGTATCTGTACATCGAATGAAAAGTTTTAGGTAACCATTTCTGCTAACTTAAATTATTTATTTAGCTTTCTGTTTATTTTTTTATGCATCGAAGTGTAAAAATGAGCAGATTTGTTAGATAATTTTTAGAATAATTTCACAGTTTCACTTGACCGACGCATGCATAAAGCGATGAGGCTCACGACAATGTTAATCTTACATAAGGCGGAAGAATAACATGCATACAAGTAGATTTTAAGCAGGGCTTTCAAAAGTGCTCATTTTACCATGAACAGCCTATACATGGCCACTGCACTCAACCTTGCACCGTGTTACGTCAGCGCGCCCAGTACGGCATGACCTGCGAATTATAGCAGACTCTACATGTCCACTGCACTCAGTGTGGTAACGACACCTTACAATCCGCCACGTCAGCTCATCTAGTAGTGCATGACCTGCGGCCAATACAGAAACCTCTACATGTCCACTGCACTCAGCGAGGTAAGGGTCAGTGACCATATCACGACACATGATATTCCGACATGCCAGACTGCTGTGTGCATAATTCGCGAGTCTTTTACGAAATCCATTACAGTTCGGAATTAAAAGGCACCGGACATCATGCAATCCTCCAGATATTTTGGAGGGAATGTATCCACGGATACGTCATGATCTTCTGACGTTATTGAATAAATGGCTCGCTCAAGTATACGTTCTTATCATATAGAAACAATAAAGAGCTTCTGAAGATTGTGTATACAGGTGGGGACAACCCCCCTCCCCTAGGCCAAAAAATTTTTTACACACCACTAACACAGTGTTTTGGAAAGTGTTGGAAAAACTGACGAATATGAGACAGCTATCCAGTTTAGAGACTACACAAGGATTACCTAACAAACAATACGGCATTCGGAAAGTAAAAGGACATGAAAGAGCACTGCTGGATGTTCGTGAAAATAAAAAAACATCCACAGAAACTTAGGCCTATGTTCTTGGTATATTCTTTGATATTAGTGAAACATCTGATAATTCTTGATGGCCCGATGTGGTCTGGTGACTCAAGTAGCAAAGTCCCTGAAATTACTATGGCTTGATACAATCTTTCTTCGAAGAGAAAGTAAGCATATTAAGTTCGTGGAGTCCGCATAGAGAAACGAATGTCAAAGTGTCCACAGGGATCAGTTCTTGGACGACTCTTGCACAATACACTTTTTGGCACATTGATTCGAATAAATCTTTCAGAAGGATGTGAAACTTTTGCATATGCAGATGATGCACTGACTGTATTCCCAGCATGAAACCATCGGGAACTACAGCCAAAAATCAGAAGAAATCCTAAAGGAGGTAGAGAAATGGGGAATAAAATTGAGACTTGAGTTCTCGGCGAATAAAAGAAACGCTATGATTATGAAATGGAGTCTGCATAGATTCCCTATCGTACATTTTAAGACTCGGCAATGACTGTAACGCAAGATAAAAAGGAAACCAACCAATTATCATGCAGACAGCAATGGAAACAGAACATAATGTAGACAATATTCACGATTAAAGGACTTACTACAGGGGGAGGGAGGTCGAAAAGATGTTCCCAAAGCCCCGCCCCCTTTTTTCTCAAATGGATGTCAACACTTAGGGATTGAATAGAAAGTATAATATAAGATAGCCTAATTAGCCAAGTAGTAAGTAACACTATACAGTGACAGATGTAACGTATAATACTCTAGGAAATTTGGGGAACTGGATGGATTACAAGTTAATCGCGCCATGTCACTACTACAGAGCACCTGGATGTAGATGTATGAGAATATAATCAAAGGTGTGGACAAACGTCTGCATTTATCAATAGAAAACCAAAGGCCAAAAGAAACTAAGAAAAAATTAACAGGAAAAGTAAAGGAATACTCTTACATCCCTGCATTACCCAGAAAGGGCACATGAAGGGCACAAGTAGGGGTGATAAAAAAAAGTGTGTCCGACATTTGGCTGGCCATGCAAAAAAAAACATAGTTCAGCCATTCTACTCCTTAATGTATGTAGTTAATCTGATATGGAAATTGCATGCAATCTTAATCATGATTATTAACTAGCATTATACATGCAGCTAAGAACATAGATCTACCAACAATAAATGTTCTCATGCAAACTGTACAAACTGGAACAACCGAAACCTCTGAAGTAAATGTCATGACTGAGATTAAGAAAGGTAAATCGTTGGTTAGACAGGCACAAGCATATTAAGTAAAGGTATTACCCAAATATATCTGAAAGCAAGGTTAGTTTTGAATATTTTATCTGTATTGGCGAAGACTCTTCCCTGTTATTTACTCATCCCCCACTACTAGGCAGCTTAAAGTTCGATCATGACAGAACTTAATGGGGGTAAGTCCCCGCATTTAGGATTTAAATATTTTCGTTACAATTTTCATTTCAAAAGGTTTAGCGAAATATTTAGTACAATAACGCATACGCAGTAGCTTTTCAAACTTGATGAGAGACTAGCTACAGTTTCACTGTCTTCATTAATTAAGTTAGAAACCGCCGCGAATAAAAAAGTGATTTTTTTCGGGCGGTTACAGAATTTAAAGTATCCCAAGCAGTCAATGTGACTCTGAAACATGTCGAAAGCAATTTCCTATACCTCACTGATCCGTAAAACATAATACACACTCGGTGGTGGTGGTTTTTGGCGAAAATTCCATGAATCCAAAATGACAGGCACTGATTTCCAATAAGTTCCTGATATTTCCAAGGAGTTAGGGAGAGAGAAAAAATATTATAAATAGAACAAGTCTACTCTCAAACTAAGCGAGTTTATCAATTGAGCATCTTCTGTTGCACTTGAGACTCAACGGACATTTTACTTGACACACCCTGGGGGAATCTATGCTTAAAAAAAGACATATTTATTAATACAGGAGTGGAATGCCAGCTTGTCGGTAACACCAATTACGATAGGAACTTTCGTAGACTCGTGTTACACACGCCTCTGTTTTATACTTTATACTGCTCTTTATTATTATATTATGCTACTAGATGGGGCTGAAAATCTAGGACAATGCAATTACAATTTACAGGGATTTTTGGACAGGCAATATTCAGAGACCAATAAGTTGCCAATACTTATACATTTTAAAGCCACAATGGCATCTAGATGTGATGGACTTATGTATACTGTTAGGAATTTTCTGATAACTATTTCTCGTTTGGTTTTCTGACAGTCTGATCGGCAGCTGACATCACATCGCGAGTGCCTCGCCTCCTGCTTACTGATAAGGGTATAGCAGCTCCTCATTCCCCCCACTGTTGGCAGGCTCGGTGGTTTTCTGACTCGGTGAACAGTATCGAGAAACACGCACGATTCTGACACTACACATTGTCACATATATACTTATATTTACCTAATGTGTTCTTGAACATTTGCACAAATTTAGACAAGTAATCCCTTGTACCCCCTTATTACTGTGTCTAACTCTCTGCGCTGAGGAGCACGAAACAGCTGCATATGTTTTGCAACTACATGTGACTATGTGTGAATAGCTCAAAAACCTCAAAAACAATAAACGGTAAGGCAAGCTTGAGCCCGTGTACACGATTTTAAAATGAAGAGTAAGTGGGTGTCTGCCAGGGACAAAACTTATATCATCTAAGTTATTTCAAAATAAATATAATATTACAAAAAAGTCCAGTCATGAAAATATTCAAGGGACTAAATAATAGCATTGCTGTAATAGAGGATCATTAAATCCGATGCTGATGTTTGGGGGGAGACAATATGGAAAGGGCAACAAATTAGTAATATAGATAAAAAAATTTAATCTCCGCCCAATTTATCCACAGGGCGGCAACTGTACACAGCCCTGTTTTCGTGATAACAATGGCTGAAGAGACATACATCTAACAACTTATGTAAACTTAATAAGTCTTCATCACGAACATGATAAAAAAAAAAATTCTCTTTGGAGATGTTCATTCAGAAATCACATCCTGGGAGACAGTTATTAATATATTTATGAATTTTAAGGACTGCTAGGCCATTAATTCATTCTTCAGACATTGCACTGCGTACGTCAAATTTCTAACGATGTGAGGTTAAGAAGAATCTGTCATGGTTGTAGTAATAGGCAACACTACGAGAATCTTAGTAAGTTTTATAAAACTGAAGAACACTTGGATCTCAAGTCTCTGCTGAACGAGGCTTTCTTTAGATTTGTAGTTCATTGCCCATTTTCTAAACAACATTTTGACTTCAGCGATGAATTGATCTTCATTAAGGCAAACACGAACTTATTTATTGATAGGAATTAACCTCCAAGCCTTTCCCCTCCACCATCTGTTTGCTCTGCCTTGTAATAGCGTGAGGGGCCGCGGTGGCTGAGACGCTAGAATGCTCACTTCCCACCAAGACGAACCGGGTTCAATCCCTGGCCAGGTCACTCCTGTATTTTTGTAAGTGGGAATCGTGCCGGACGATGCCGCTGGTCAGTAGGTTTTCTCGGGGATCCCCCGTTTCCTTTCGCCCCACTCATTCCGGGCGCTGCTATATTCTCACCTCATTTCACCCTCGTAGGCTCTTAAGAACTCGCTGTTAAGAGCCGCCCAAATTTCTCAACTGAACTCAAATAATGTGATAGTGTGCCTTATTTGTTCATTTGTGACACATGTTCCATATTCGGTCATTAAAAAAAGTACAACTTAGTCTAGCATAATCCACTACATAAAAAGAAAGTGCCTACCATTTGTGTAAATAAATATTTCGATCTAATTAATTATAATTCAAAATATTGATGCTCTGTCTCAAGTAAGCATCACATAATACTTAAGTCTTTCTCCTTTCATGTCTTCTACAGCTGAGTATGTTTTAAACCGACCATGTGTGCCAAACCCAACAGAGTTATAAAAACCGGGATGCCCCACTGATACCGCAAATAGTACAGATGAACAAACACAGCAGGGTTTTTTTTTGTCAAAAAAGTGATTTTGGACAAAGAACACCAAGTCTCATGAAGAAAGGTCAATGATTCTGTATTACTATATTCCTAGGTGGTGGATCTTTGTTTTTAACAATGCACTGAAAGGCTTCCCAAATATCGATAATATACAAACCAGGTGAAAAACAAGGTCAATGAATGATTTCCGAAACATAATTCTGTGACTCTAGGAGTGCACATGTTGGTACTTTGTCCTGCTGAAAGAGGTCAAGACCGTAGGATGAATGCACAACGTGAGTGTAACATGTCAGAAAATATGTGCATACAATGAACACTGGTCACAGACATCTATAGACGCACGATGGGGTCCTTGAACATGCTAGCTGAATACCCCTAATTCCCATTATAGTGCCACTGTTAACCTACACCGTCTCTTGGTGGCATGCAGGATCTGTGGAGGATACAGGAGGCTTCCTCCAAACGCGAAATTTCTATCTCCCAGAGTCAGTTGAGAATGTGACTCATCAGACCGGGCCAAATGTTTCCAAGTGTCAAAAGGCGAAGTTCCCGACCCAGACGAGGCGCACAGTTGTGTTTCGTGCCGTTATTAAGAGTACTCGGGTTGGGTTGTCGGCCCCTGAGGTCCATGCACGGTACACTGCACAGACTTCATGCTGATAAACGTAAGGGCCCCAACATTGAATTCCAGTGACATTTTCTGCAGTGATGTACGCCAGTCGCAAAGAAAATTTAGGCAGTCAACACTGGTTACGTTCATCCAATCTTTCAACGGCCACACAGCTGCCATACGTTCGATTTTTAGTGGAATTTTTGTAGTGGTGGTATACCATTGACGACGAAGAACGTGAAAATCCAAACTTCACCAGAGTCGCCGAAATGTTATGACCCATCTCACGAGCACTTACGAAAACGCCATGTTGAAAGTCTCTTTAACCTGCCATCGACAAGAAGCTCTATGAACTTGCAAAGATGTTGCTTGCTTTATACACATAGCTGACGGGCATAATATTTTGTGCACATGGTGGCATTTCCATGTATATAGTTCGCAGAGGCTCTTCTATCTCATACCGTCTTCCATTACATGAAAATTTAATCTTCTACATAGTGAAAATTAACCATCCATTTCACGAAAACTTGCGTGTAGCGTAGTAACACAAAGGAACGTTTTTTTTTTTTTTGTTTTTATAAATTTACCACACTGCTTATGTCAGCAGATAAATCCTCCCATAATCTGGAAGTACACATTTTTTCATGCCCAAATAGGGTTCAAGCTCTTATTTTCTCATGGACGGGGTTGATATCGGCAAACCAATTTACCATGGATTGCAAATAACAAATTACACTGAACATCTGAAATCAAGCTCAGATACTGCATGTTTTATTTGCAATAAACATTTATTTTACCTCCACTTTTAAGCGCGCGTACACTCTTAAGGAAAGGCTTTAGGCTATAGGTCTTATGTAATAGCCCAGGCAATGAAGGTTTTTTGTCGGAAGAAATTAGAAACCAGCTGAATTTTTAAAAGTTGTTAGTACCTAATTAGAGGAGTATTTCCTCAAAAGTCTCCGCCCCTCCCCCTTGTGCTTCCTCTCCCACAGACCCTTAAACATCCATTTTGCAAGCCTTTTAGTTATCGCTCGTATCTCCGTCATTATTTATTCTAAATTTATAAGTGTTATACCGTTTTAATCCTCAACATCTATACTTTAAAAAAGATTTTGTACAATTTTTCTGTAAGCATAATACTTTCACGAGAATTCGCAAAAATAGGCAACATTTTCGCTTGGTATTTTAATTTTTTGTGGTTTTTAGGGCACAGCACTTTTATCTGCGATAATATCACAAAACAGTTTAAATAAAAGTTGTAGTGCAGTTTTCAACCTTTCAAACGATATGCATACTTATATTGTTGGGGGTCGGGAACACGTACAAACTGCAAGAGATTAGTGCACGTCTGTCACGGCTATAGCTTGTAGCCCAGGCACTGAAGACCAACAATGAGCATATGTCGGAATAAATTAGAGACAATCTAAATTTTTGCCAGATGTTAGAACTCACTTAGAGGTACATTTTCCTAAAATTCCCCGCCCCTTCCCCTTGTGATTCTCCCCAACCACCCCTTAAACATAAAACTGCAAACTTTTGAGTTATCGCTCATATCTTCGTTACCCTTTATTCAAATCTCTTAAACGAGGTATAATTTTAATCTTTATAATATCAGCTAAATAAGACTAGCTTAGTATTTTTTCTAGAATGGATACTTTTTTCGTAATTAGATGACTTGTGTAATTATTTTCATTTTTAAGTTTAGAAAAACATAATCTTTAGTATTTATCACATTTGTTATGCATTATTGAAAAAAAAAAGAAAAAAGAAAGTAGAATGAAACTTATTGAGCATTTCGTAAGCTTTCCAGCAGTAGGCCTATTAATATATCTGGAATTGGAGGGTCGTGATCAGGTGTAGATCACATTAACAAAGGGCGCGGTCAACTGCTCCTACCCCTACCCGGTTACCTGCTACCCTGCTCCGCCCGAGTCCGCCTTCAGTTATTCGCACGATGCTGTAGTGTCAACATATAAAAGTTGTTTGCACGTGTAGTGTATACTGTTTAATGCCAGTGCAGTGCCACTTTAGGAGCAATTGGTTTTCGAAAGGCGTCCTTTTGCTCTGGATCACTGAAGGTACCTAACTGAATTATCTATCTAACTAATTTTTGCTCGACATATTATTATTTCTGTTATTTATTATGTTTCTCTCATTTTATTCTAATGTAATACCAAAAGAGGTATTTGTTCTCCTATCCTTTTCTGATCTTGAAAATGCTAAAAACCTTATTTATGATATGTAATTAGAAATAAATTTTTATGAACTGTTATACCGTAACTGCATGGTGGGTAACTTACAACGTTGTTTGCTGCAGGATGTGAAACAAATCATTAAAATGGCCGATACTGATTTAGTATGTATAATATGCAACAAAAATCTAGAAGGAAATACAGCGGTGGTTACGGAAGGTTTGACAACAATAACTGAAGCTAGCCTAATACGAAGTGATGGGTTGCACAAGAAAATTGAAGATAAGACAACCGTTAGAGTACACAAATTGTGCAGAAAAATCTATACAAGACCGACAAGTATTACAGCTTCGACTACATCGTCACCTGATGAGTCCATTCCATCTACAGCAACAAATTCTCTGCGGAATGTAAGCGAGAAGTTTGATTTTAAAACCAGCTGCTTTATTTGTAGGAAAATGGCGGTAATTAGTTTAAAGTCTGCTTTACATCGTAGGAAGGAAATTCGCCTCGCAGCAACAGTAGAAATCAAAGAAAATTTACTTTAAAAATGTGATAAGCGAAATTATAAATTGGGAAAAAGAGTAAGAACCCTTCTGTTAAGTGTGACCTTATAGCACCTGAGGCATGGTACCATAAACAATGTCATGGCTCTTTTTCTAAGACAACGTTATGTGAACGAAATGTAGGTAGACCGAGGATGGATAAAGAAAACTTTCTATTGCTTTGTAAAACCATCAGAGAAGGTGATGAATGCCAATATACTGTTAAGGAATTGGAAGATATCATGAGAGACTTTTCGGGAAAATAATACACGTATTCTGATAGAAATCTGAAAGCTCGACTTAAGGAACACTTTAAAAACTGTATTATAGCGTCTAAAGTTTCTGGTCGAAAGAATATTGTGTGTTTATCACATACGACCCACCAAATAATGGAGAATTGGTACAAAAACAGAGAGAACGACCCAAAAACAGAAAAGCTTAGAATTGTTTAGCTGCGGCTGACATTATCAAAAAGATATTCAAAAGATGGCTTACAATTACCATACTTATCCAGGTACTAACGACATTAAGTCCGGAGGTGAAAATTTAATTCTACTTTGCTCTTCGTTATTAGTGGTTGGATATTCTGGATATCCGTCAAATATGACAGTGCACTGTATCCATAATTTTAAATAACATAGTCACAATACTTTTAGTTTTAAATAATAAAACTCCTCCATAAGTCGAATCGTTTGGCCAGCTCACATAATGAATTAAAAATCCTCCGTCTAGTACAAATGCTGCATCACGAACGTCAACGTAGTTCTGTAAACCATTTTCAAATATCTTCATCAATGAAGATTTTGTTCCTTTACGGAGTGACACATCATCAAGTATAGATGGTGGCCTGGAAACCAACTCGTATGAAAGGTATTCTTTTAGTTTCATAGGGCTATCGCAAATACATCAAATTCTGTCTAAAAGCTGTTGAGGAATGACTATTACTTCCTTTGATCGAACCTTCACCATCCTCGCCCACATTGAACGATAGCTTTCTGGCTGCTATCAGAAGAAAAAAAAAACACTGGTTTGGCGTGGCACATTACTCACTCTTCAGCATCTTCGGTGGCCTATCCCGCTTCCTCAGGGCAGCGTGTTGCGGATAAGGCCAGGTGAACCTGACAGTCGGTCTCCAGGGGGCTTCTCGATACCGGCCTGGCAGTGACTTCTTTGAAGCCTTTTGCGCTAAATGATCTTTTGCATTTAATGTCATGTTCCTGTAAATATGCTTGTGGGAATCATTGTGGATGTAGAAAGTCAGATGATAAAGACATAATTGATGATGATTAAGCATGCAGTGAGTATGTATATAATGTAAATAGTAATCTAGAAGTAACCTAAGGATTTGTTAATATGTACTATTTTATTAATTATTTGTCACAGTAAAACACAAAGTAAGAAAATGAAAGCGAAGATAAAAAATTAAAAGGTAAAATCAACTAGTGGTGGGTGGGAGGTTCGCGATGCTGTGAATAGAATTGATTTCTATTACTCAAATTAGTGACAGTTCATTAAACTCCACAGCTGCCGGTTGTTACCAATCCGGGACACGACGGATCCATAGGTGGTGGATAATGCAGCGATCTTAAATATTGTGATTAGGAGCAAAGCTCCCCCGAACCAAAACTGGCAAAAACTTAACATAACAAAGAAAACCTGTTTTTATTAGAAATACATTTGTAAAAAGTTTATATTCTTATTAAGGCCTATAGTAGCATAGATGTTATAATATATAATCGGTTCTAATTTAAGATAACAACTTTCTCATTTGGAATAACTACTTGTCTCACACAAGAAAGAGGCAGCGAGCGCCCCCGCGTTTAGGCCAGGCTATAGCCGTGACAGACGTGCACTAATCTCTTGCAGTATGTACGTGTTCCCGACCCCCAACAGTATAAGTATGTATATCGTTTGAAAGGTTGAAAACTGCGCTACAACTTTTATTTAAACTGTTTTGTGACACGTAAATAAAAGTGTTGTGTCCTAAAAATCACAAAAAAAAAAATTCAAATACCAAGCGAAAATTTTGCCTATTTTAGGAAATTCTCGTTAAAGTATTATGTTTACAGAAAAATGACATATAAGCTTTTTTAAAATATATATATTAAGGAATAGAACGGTATAACACTTATGAATTTAGAATAAATAATAACGGATATATGAGCGATAGCTAAAAGGCTTGCAAAATGGATGTTTAAGGGGGTGTGGGGGCGGGGACTTTTGAGGAAATACTTCTCTAAATAGGTCCTAACAACTGGCAATAATTCAGCTTGTCTGTAATTTCTCCCGACATATGCTCATTTTTGAACTTCATTGTCCGGGCTATATCTTCCTCCTAGCACTTTTTGAGATAAGGGAGGGGTTTTCATGGGTTTGTGCATTTGACTGTAGCTGTGGCGGGGAAGGTCGTGTCATCCGCTGGGAGATGTTGCATTGGATGTGGAATGTGAAAAAGACACGATTGTTCGGTTAATTAGTTGTAATCGAGTTATGGACATCAAATTAAACGCACGTCTTATTTGTCTGTAACCTCAACAACGGCAACAAACAACATTTCGCATTTGTTCGATACCTGTTTACTGTATCAATAAGTAAACAGGTGTCGAACGGATAAGTAAGGTAGTTTGTTGGCGTTGTTGGATCACCAGCGAGTGTATCACCTGTGTAGGAACACACTGCTGGATGATGCAACCTACCTTGCTACAGCTACTGTCAAATGCATACACCTATGAGCACCCCCTTGTATATCAAAAAGAGCTCTCGAGTTTTCAAAATAATCACTATTATTAACAAGATATGCTATTGGAATAAATCGGTATATTTCCACTTACATACCAAAGTTGATAACAATACCTCAGTACTTAATTACATCTCGGAACAGATATATAAAGTGTCTTATGAGCCCCGTGATGCCATTCATGAACTCAAAATCAAAATGTTGACACCTTCACCGGTTCGGAAGAGATTTGATGAGAACATCTTGGCTGAATAACCCTTGTGTGTGTGTGTGTGTATATATATATATATATATATACACACACACACATATACATACACACAGGCATAAACAAACACACACACACATATGAGAGTCCCTTCGCTATTGCTTACTGAGCTGTAACATAAAACCAAGATTTCAACGAGCTAAACTGAGGCATTTCGGCGGAGCTTAGTCATTTGCTACAATGTAGTCATGTATCAACTTTGATAGAACAGCTACCTCGTCTATTTCACGAGAGCGGCAGTGTTGTGTTGCAATATCATGATGTTTTCTGCCAGCTGCTATTAATTCTTAGAGCCAAGTGTGCACACCGGATGTTTACATTGCCGCTAGCGTAGAGTATATAAGACGTAACTCATTTCGAGTAGAATAACTGAAAAGAAATTATTTCGAATTTTGTGTAAACATTTTGACAGTGTATTTAATTACTGTATTCAAGGGCTGCCAAGTTCGATTATAGTAAGAAGAAAATCGATTTCGGATCTTTTTAAACATAACAGACTGATGAACCTCAAGTAAGTAGTATTATCCTGACTTGATTCTTTTCTATTAGTAAATTTTCAGTCTTATTCATATAGATACGTGATTTTAAATAATTAGATTTACATAGAAAATATGAGCGAAGATTTTCTCCCTTCAAATTTCAATATGGCATGCGAATTTCATCTTCAAAAGTGTTCCTACAATGTACCGAATCTTCACTAAAATCACCTGCTTTATTGAACGTTTTTACATTTTTACAGTACCCTCTGCGAGCCAATTTTATTTCGAATGTGGATTTGATAAAATATTCATAAAATACCATTTTTAGGGCATTCATGATTTACTGTGCGTCAAAGTTTTAGTAGAAATTGTTATTTTACTTACATTTAAACATGCAACAAACATCAATAGAGAAAGCGTGTGATAAGTTTAAATCAATATCTGTATGGTCAGAAAAAAATCCGAGACACTCCCCCACCCCAAACAACGCCATCCTCCTTGAAACAGAAAGTAGGCGACTTTGCATGCCAATTATTTCAATATGAAACTACAGCATACTTACGAATGCAGAGATGAAATTGACGCTAATGCCTGGTTCACATGTATGCCGACCACGCCGAACAGACAGCGCGGAAAACTAGAAAAGCCAATCAAAAGCCACCCTCGGTTTCTACGCGACTCGCGCGGAAACCGAGGACGGCTTCTGATTGGCTGTTATATATAGTTTCTCGCTCTATCTGTTCGGCGTGATCGGCGTACATGAGAACCAGGCTTTATACTGCGAATTCAGCCGAACACGCCAGCAAAATGGCGTCACTGGCCAGAAGAATTTTGGAACGCTGTTCGTGAATCAGCGCCTGGTAACTACTCGCCAGTCGGCAGCCCTGCTGATGAAGAACATTTTTCAGCACGTAGCCAATCAGACACGAGCTCCGTTTCCAGAGCCTCGCGCACGAAAGAATGGGCACGCCCACATCAAAGAAACCTCAACGCCATTTCGTATCTGTATACTCATTTACTCTGTGATTAAACTGCGTGCAAGCCTCAAGAACGGCGGGATTTAGGTTAGTAATAAGTGCCAATCTTCTCAACTCATTTTGACATGCTGACTAACAATCCCAAAGTGTGTGCGTGCGTGTGTACGCGCAGGTAAATACACACGCTTCAGCGTTGCTAGATTCTTAAGCATAGAAAGGGACGTCAGGGCACTTTCGACAGACGAGACTTCGGATTATACTCCCCTGTAAGCCATGCATGTAGGCGTCATTTTCAAACGTTTACGTTCTTGCAATGGGGGTGAAATATCAAGAGAAATATTCCGAACGCTTCACTATGTCGTCACAGAAAACCAAGTATGGGACACAAAGAACGAACACAAAACGAGTCGACAGTAGCTATCATCCTGTCCTCTGGAAAAATTGTTGACCTATGTGTCTGTGCTTGTCTGTGCTATTTCAACTAGGGTTTTCCTTGATTTTTTTTTTTTCGGTTAATAATTCGTTTTGTATTTTTATTTATCTAAAAAAATTCCGTGTGGGATTTATTCCACGTTTTATTTATATATTTTTACTACAGTTACTCTCGGCTCATGTTCTGTGTTCGTTCTTTGTGTCTTAGACTTGGTTTTCTGTCACGACATAACGCAATAGCGCATGTTCACAATATTTCACTTAATCAGTAAAAAGACAGTACTGTATTTCAAAATATGTATTTTCACAAACAGCCTCAAATCAAACTTGGCGTGCTGAGATATCCCCTGTGTAAACTAAAATCACTAACGTCTTCAATCTACTACATGTCTCGGGAACTACATGAACGTTTACGCTAAACATGTTGGAAAATTCCTACTGCCGAGTCATTTCTTTCACACAAAATGCTACTATCCAAGCCCCTGACTAAATCATCAAAATTATTCGCATACATGCATAGGATAGTAGGATAATTAGCGAAATCGGTTGCAAGTGATAGCAAAGAAAACAAATCCCAAGGTATCCCATGGTTGTTAGACATTGTTACAGTGGGGGTATTAATGCAGGGAGATACAAACTATGCGTTTAGGTGTTACAATATTTATAGTCCACGCGATACAAGAACATAAACATAGTGCTAGCAACTATCCTGGAATGAGAAAGCCAAACTTTTTGGGGGAAAACTTGAACATTTGGTTCCCACTTTTGGTGGGATGTGCCTACCATCTAGTAATTTTCGCTTCGGGAAAGGTCGGTGTAACTTTTCCATGTGCCGTTCACAAATAAAAACCGATATATTTCACTAACTCGGAAATACTGCCAAATTGAATTGCAGTGTACAAGAATTACATATACGGCTTAACATAGATTTTGTTTGCAGACGTCGGCTTTATTTATGAAAATGTTTGTTAAGCGTCGGTCTCGTTCGCCTCAATTTTTTGGTGATTAAATTTTTTTGTAAAAAAAAAAATTTGGAGACCGTCACCACAGTTTTTTGGCTATTGATCTTACCTTTCAGTAAAAGCATAACATTTTATCTATTAACGTAGACATACTTTAAAATTAACATGCTATTAACTTTCTTTTCAATTATATACCGCGTTAATTCTAACAACCAAACGCTAATATTTCAGATGTTGGGTCAGTACGAAAGGATAAGGTGTGAATAACTACAGAACTGTGCAGGTATTTTATAATTTTCTTCTTGAAATATTAATTCAGCTAGATCTACGTATGCCGTGTACTACTGGGCCTCGAGAATGGCGGAACAGTGAGAAGGTTACATATTAACAATAGAATAAAAGAGGGAATCAGACCGTAGAAAATATTAAAAGGTATCTAATCCTGTCTGTGATGGAAAATGTAGTTAGCGAGTTTCTTGCAGAAACACACAGTGCGTAATATCGGTCACTGGACCTATAATACTGTAAGTGAGTCGTGAGCAAATAGATGAAACAATACAAAAACTTTCCAGAAAACAGAGAGTACATCCATTTTATTAAAAGGCAGATTTTTTCTTCCCTATTTAATCCAAACATATTTTACGTAGTAATACCCCTGCAGTCAGTTAAAATTGTGGAATTTAAAATGTATAAGACGCCTAACTTATTATTTTTATTTATTTATATAATTTTGTGTTCCATGTTATATATGCCTCTGGGACAATAAAACCTATTGTAACTTGTAAGGCTAAAGATAATACTATGTGCACTAGTTAGTTGATAACCGAATTATAGGCTGTTCCACACAGTAAAATGAGAACTTTTGAAAACCCTGCATAAGATCTACTTCCACGCACGCAGTGTATTCTTACACCTTACGTAAAATTAACATTGCCATGGGCCTCATCACTTTATTCATGCGTCGGTCACGCGAAATGTGACAATTTTATAAAAGTAAATACTTTACAAATATGCTCATTTTTACACTTCGATGCATTAAAAAAAATAGAATGTGGAAGTAATAATTTAAGTTATCACAAATGGTTATATAACGAATTTTATTCGAGGTAAATTATGGAACTACGTTCCCTCTATCGTTACCAACTTTACTGGGAGCATGTCACTCAGTGCGTTCGTTAAAATATACGCAGGTAGGAGCAGTGATTTATTTTCTAAGGTTGAATTCAAAAGTGTTCACTTTATTGTGAATAGTCTTTAGTAAGCCATGTTGAAAGATGTCACTGAAATATTAAGGCAAACATGTTACAAAAGTTGTCCCCTATTATGGCCAGAAAGAAAAGTGAAAAATTGGGGGGAGGGAAATTAATTTCCTTTCTGATAACTACAGAAAAAAATATTTCAAAGCTTTAGAACTACAAATCATGGTGTCTATTAATAAATGCACATACTTCAAAACTGAAGTAATTCGGAATTTGTTATGGTAGTTATGAAATAAAATATAAAATGCAAAGAACAAGGCAAAACAATGATTGTGCAGCAGATTAAACAATGGCACATTAATTAAACTGAATTAGTAGTTTTGGTAAACATGTTATCAAATCTCAAGCTTAGGTTATATGGACAAGCAATAAAACTACCCATATAGCAAGCCACAGTCGGCCGACTGTGGTTTTACTGCTGGCACTGTTGGATGACTGCTGGCACTGAATGGGTTTACACTAATGGCTGGGTTATTGTCTGACTGCTGGCAAGAGGGTGATTGGCATGCCATTTGTGGCCCACTGATGGAATGTTGATGGAAATGAAACTGATGGTTGAGAGTAGGTGACCTATTAATGGCCCATAAATGGCTTTCCAGCTGTATTCCAGCAATGGCCACACAAAGCCTATACTTATTGCTGGCAAAAGTATGGGTAGCCAACTATAGGCAATTTTATGGCTGTGAAGTGGTACATTGATGGACCATTACTGGTGCAATTTGGTTTATTATGGGAATTTTTATGGCTCCCACTTTTCGCTGATAGCTTCTTCAATCTACATACACATGTATATGTATGTATGTGTGTTTGTTTAATATAATTATAGATCATATGAGACGAGTAGATTATTTGTAAATATATAGTGATGGAAGTATATATGGCAAAATGCTGTAAATACAGTATTAGGTGTGACTTTGTGACTGGTATTGAATAATTTGACATATGTAATGTTTTCAATGTATGACTGTATATAATTAAAATGAGAAGTTAAGAATAAAACAATACATAACCACCTAAAGAAGTTTACATTGAAGGTCTTTTGTTGTTTCACATAACTAAAATATTCATAACTGGCGACTGCATTTCAAAACAGATTAACAGCATCCAGATGACGTACATACTGCGATAGATTACATTAAAGGCAAGTTTTTGGGTTAATATCGCGATTCGTGTAGTAAGATTTCTTACGACAGTATTTTTGTAAAAAGGATCAACGAAATTATGTTCAAAGGGATTTAGTGGTAAAAATAAAAGCGCATGTGGATATTTAAAATATGAGAAGTCGCCGAATGTAATACTGGCAATTTTAACTATCCCCTATAGTACTTTGTGTTAATTTATGTTATTAAAATAATAATAAATTAAAATAGGTTTTCCAATTCCATATTTGCGTATATACTGTGTTATATCATGGCAAATATGAGCTTCGTTAGTGGCGTCTTCATTCGTAATGTGTGCTAATAATGTTACAAGAAATAAATGATCCCTTTTGTAAGACAACATAACACAAGCAATGGAAATTTTGGTTTGTATGCATAATTTGGAAGGTATGCATAATCACATTGTACCTAACTGACCTCTCAAAACGAAGTGAAAAACACGCTCAATTTTATAAATCAGCCAACCATAATTAAAAAATTCAATTTTTCGAAGTTATTAAAAACAAGAAAATTCCTTCGTTCTGAGGAAAAGTAAACTTAAGAGACATTCATGATCTTTTCATTAACGCTTCCCCCACTATGTGGCTATCATATGAATGGCTTAGAGACACAGAATGAATTAAACAAAAATCTATTTAAATACTAGTAAACCATTACTTTTAACTTAAGTTGAAACAATAATAGCTAGGCTAGTGAAAGGACAAGGGTAAAACACAACCATGGGTCGTAAAAATATGGATTACACACTAAGTTTAAAAAAAAAACGACAACGCGCAGTGAGTGATACAGGACAACGAAGTAGACATTTTGCCAGAGGGAACCCATGTCCGGAAATAGTATTTGGCCGATATGGGGCGTCAAAATATTACAGCGCTTCGGACATATATGTCGTATTATGATGTGTGGTTTACTAAAAATGTAACAACTAAGACGCCTCCACCAACCCAACAAGAGCATGACATCATGGTCATGGATTACAAAAGGGATTCGAATGATCGATTTCCGACTTCACTGCAAAGTGCGTATAAGCGGCGCAAAGATCTGCGCACGTGTTCAAAGGCGACTGGTTGTGTGCTAAGAACGTATATTTCAGACGCGGCCGTGGGTGGACCCGTACGATAATATATTACTGGAGTCTCGTAAACCATATTTTTCATAGTACTACAAACAAAATAGTAAAGGGATGTAACCTCTGGTGACCGTTCGGCCATAGGATAGGCCACCTTCTGTCCACACATCGATGGACTATGTGACATCCCAGTGGGCGCGCACATATCTGTAAAAGTGGCGCTGGAGCTCCGTCGTGTTGCAGACACATCGCCTGTTGAACTCACAGTGGCACCTCACCAGTCGTGTAGGAAAATCATCTCTTAGGAAAACGTGGCATCGCGGTCCGTTCAGCTTGTTTGGCAGTAGACAGTCCACCAATCTTGTGTTGATGGCTAACGGGAAGCGCATCTTTAGGAACCCAGAAATAATTCCACCCATATCTCTCGCCCCCTAGCTACCAAAACCACGCATTTCCAGGCATGTGTGTGACGTCACAGTTGATTATGCTTCACAGCTCGTTCGTGAAACAGTTGTGTTAAAGGCATGTATGTTGTGTTGCAATGTAAGAAGACGCCGCTTGGCCGCCCTGCATGGTCGGTGTGGTCAGGCTCGCGTGTTAGCGGTCAGAGTCTCTTGGTTGAGCAGCCGGCAAGTGTGGGCAAGCAGTGGGCGCGGTTCTCATTTTATTTCCCGCTTACCGGGAACCGACTTACGTCGTTGAAACAATAAGGGTGATGGAAGTTACCACGAATTGCAGTGGTCACCTGCCTTCTAGGATATCCCCAAGTCCGCTACGCCTGGCTAGCGATGCTCACGTAATTAGGTTCCCGAAAAGTGAACGACAATCGCGCCCTTGACTGCTTTTGCGGGAGAAGGCACAATTACAAGAGGGAGGCGGGGAGTCATGGGGGTCATGACCCCCACCTCCCCAAAAAAACCGTAGACAATTGTTTTTGTCACGGAAAAACGTTTGTGAATTTGCCATAAAGTTGATCGCATTTTAACGTTACTTGAACAGTTATTAGTAATGCAGCAAAAACTATATTTATTTGAGAGCGCTCTCTTAATATTTTATCACCTTTGGTTATTAACATGACAACAGTGAAGTCCACTGGACCCAAAAGCCAATATTTTTAAATTCGCTAAGTCAAAGAGGTGCCAAGAATTTGTACTGTAAATATTTATCCTTGCTGAGTTTGTAGTGTTTGTTTTGTTCCTTGTTTCTGTTTGTTTTCTTAAATACAGAGGAGTACATTGACTCCTAAGAGAGAGAGAGAAAAGGGGTAAAATTTGTTTTGTTGTTCTCCTCAATAGTTCATTAACCCGATAACATACCCTTGTGATATTAGCTTTAAAAGGTTGCCTACATAACTAATTTTAGGATTTTTTAAAGTCCAATCCCTAAGGTGGTAAAAATTTGCAAAGAATATTATAATACGACTTCATTTTGTCCTGTATATGTATTTTATATCTATATTGAATTGTATCAGAGGTTTTTTTTTTTTTTTTACATTTTTTTTTGCATACAGTTTCTACCAAAAGTTTAAGACCACCATCTCTTTTCACACAATGAGTCTTTGACCTTGAAGTTTTGATGCAAATAACATGGGCATTTTTTTTAATTGTTTTACGTATAGAATTACATATTTTAATTCAAAAAACATTTAAATAATCCAACTCTCCATTAAGTTATGATTTTGTAAAGAAAAGAAAATAAGGGAAAAACAATACATTTTTCATTAACTATAATACTCTACAATAAATTCTACTTATTGTATATAATTAATGATTTTACACAGCACGTATTACACTACAAGGTTATTATGACTTAAGTTGTAGCAATGAGCTAACCGCGAAAGCTAATTTTTTTGGCCGATTTACAATTTTATATTATAGTAGAAGAAATAAATACATTCCTACCAAAGGTTTAAGACCACCCAGTCAGAAACATGAACTTTGTATTACGAAGACTTTCTACATACACACAATTGAATTACACAATGTAACTTTTTATAGCATTAGTTTTGTAAAGGTTTTCAGTAATCTATGACACCTCCTGCAGCTTTAAGGCACATCTTTATACTTGTAGGCATACTGCAGATGAGATTCTGGCAGAATGCAATGGAAATGTCTGACCAAATTGTTACGGTCATGGTTCTGAGTTCGTGTATGCTTTTTGGTCGTGACGCTGCTAATTTGGCTCCAATATAATTCCAGACATTCTCAATGGGGTATAAGTCCGGGCTTCGTGCTGGCCATTGCAAAAGTGGGATATCATCCTCCTCGAACCACTGCATTGTTAGGCGGGACCGGTGGCAAGGAGCATTGTCTTGCTGAAACACATAATATCCTCCATGAAGTTCGTGTGCAGATGGATGCATGGTATCTTTCATCGTTTCAATGTATTATTTACAATCCATAGAACCGTCAGTAAACCGAATGAAGCCTGTCCCTTGCATGGATATGTAGCCCCAAACCATGACTGAACCACCTCCTTGTTGCACAGCAGAATAGAGGCACTCAGGAAGAAACTTCTCTGTGGGTGTACGGCGAACACGAATACGGCGGCGTGAATAGAGTTCGAAGCGGGACTCGTCGCTGAACAGCACCTTCCCCCATCTCTACGTCACCCAATTTCTCTTCTGGCGGCACCAGATCCGTCTGTTTTTCCTGGACACGGCTGTTTGTTGCGGTTTTCTTACTGCCATGTATGAATGCAGTCCCTGCTTTCGTAATCGACGAGATACCGTCATTGCTGACGCCTTCTTACCGCATATCTCTTGAAGTCGTGTTCTCAGTACTGGCACAGACGAATTCCGATTCTGTTTGGCAAGTCTTGCAAGAACAAGGTCGTCCCTAGGTGACGTTGCCTTTGGTCGACCACTACAACGTCGATCGTGCACCTCACCGCTCTCCCGGTATTTGGCTACTGTTTGTGTTACACACGTTTTACTGACATTCAACACACTAGCTAGTTCTCTCTGACTTTTGTTACATTTAAACATGCCAATTACTTGCCACTTTATTTTACTTGCCACATTATCTTACTTGAAACACTTGATTTGCCCATTTCACTAGAAAGTGTCGTGACAAACTGTAAACACGAGCATAAAGAGTTCCACTGCATTTACGTCTGTAACCACAAAGCTGCCAGGAAATGGTACAACAGTGCTACCTAGTGAGAAAATTGTGTACTATGTCGCGCTTCAGGAACGACCTCGTTGGCTGGGGTGTCTAAAAAAAACTATTTACTCCAATTACAGGAATAAATGTTCATGTTTCTGACTGGACTGGTCTTAAACTTTTGGTAGGAATGTATTAATTTTTTCTACGATAATATACAATTGTAAATCGGCCAAAAAATTATCTTTCGCGGTTAGCTCATTGCTATAACTTAAGTCATAATATCCTTGTAGTGTAATATGTGTTGTGTAAAATCATTAATGAAGAGTTGGATTATTTTAATGTTTCTGAATTAAAATATGTAATTCTATACATTAAACAATAAAAAAATAGCCCATGCTATTTGCGTCAAAACTTTAAGGTCAAAGACTCATTGTGTGAAAAGAGATGGTGGTCTTAAACTTTTGGTACAAACTGTAATTAGTTTGAATAAACGATTTCTCAGAAAACATTGACGCTGTAATCTTCGTCCATGCTTCTAATCGGAAGACTAGATCCGCGTCAGCCAGGGCCTTAACTACCACCGGGGCAGAAGGGGCAGGGCCCCGGGGCCCCCGATCATAAGGGGCCACCAAACGAGGAAGAGTGCAAAATTCCGGAGTTTGATAAAGGTACCTGTGTAAATTTTTTCGCTGAAACTAATTATATCTTTAAAAATACTACAATTTCTGCCAGCCCTGTGTTCACTGTTTAAGTTCAAAAACTGCTTAAATAGTACCAATTTGCACCTTAAAATCAAAATTTTCCAGGGGAGGGTCCCCGAACCCCCCGCTTCCAGTTACGGCCCTGGTACCAGCACAATTGCGTTGTGACCCCCTCCCCCTCTTCCCAAAAACCAAAGTCTAGATCCACCCCTGAGCAGGGACCTGGCGTGTTGTGGACAGTTCCGAGCCGAAGTTGCTATCCTCAAGGTCGAAGACAGAGGTCCTCTAAGACAGACATCCTACTGTGAGTACGTTTCAATTTGGTACCTACGCGCTAGACTAACTTAAAAGCATACAATCACCGAAGTACACAGAACTCTGTGTCAGACAAACGGGGACTGGAATTTCAGAGTTAACAAGTCGACAAGACAATAAAATTTGTAAAGTGTGCACGTAAATATATTTATTTTTTAAGCATATCTACACAGGGAGTCATATATTTCCCCACGCCACAGATAGCCAACCTCATGACTGTGGCTGGTTGTGGTAAAGAGCGCCACATACCTGGTGCTTGATTAGCGTTGCAATGTGTTTGAAATACGTGTTTTTTTTTTTTAATTTGACAAACTATTAAACGTGTCCCCATAATACCAGTGTAAGAAAAGAAAATACACTTCAGACGATGTACGCATAATACTCTCAATACATCATGTGCATTATAAATACTATTTCCGACCTTATAACATAGCTAAAAGCGGTTTTTTTTCTCTTAATATACTGGTCGGAAACATGCGAGACTATTACAGGGACCTGCGTTTAAATTTGCTGCATACTTTCCCCCAGTAAAATGATAAGGTCACCATTTAAAGTTCCATAGGTACACGCAGCACTAGGGAAATACTGCACGCCAGTTCAGCGTCTTGCGCATAGGAGCGATGGGGAGCTCGGCGCGCGTCAGTGTCGCCCTTATCGCTACCAAACTTCTGAGCCTCAAACACGCTAAAAAGCTCCGAGTAGGCTGAGCCCTTAACTATGGCTGCAACCGCAAGGGAATTGGTTAGGAAGTGTCCAATTCTTGTGAGCACCACTAGTGCCCGGTTGCACCAACATCCCCGATCCAAGATCGAATGATCCTAGTTCCGAACCCGGATTAAGTTTGATCTTGGTTCCATTGTAAAAGTGTTGCACCAACGAAACTGCACGATTCTTGATCCCCGATTCGTCTATCTTGGTTCCAAAGTGAGAAATCGAGATTAAGTATGAGACAAATTTTGCTATTGGTTCGTTATATATGACGTCATGAACGTAGACGTAGTTTTCACTATAGAAGTACTGACTACTTGTTTTTGAATTGTAATCTGTGTGTTTACCAAATATCCTCTAACAAGTCTCCGCAATTGCAAATTATTTAATTTTAAAATGGAGACAAAATATGGATGAAGCTGCAAGTGGTTCGAAACTAAATATTTTTACAGAAAAGGAGAAAAGAATAATCGTTGAATTGATAGAAAACCAATTGAATTTCATTGAATGAAAAAAACGGACCCGTTTTAATCGAAACAGAAAGACGAGGAATGGTAGACCCTAGAAGATTTTTTACTATATTGAATGCACTGCACATATTCTGTTTTAGTCGTTTTGTTTGATTGGATAAACTATGCACACACTTTTTTTGTTATTTTTAATACCAACGTTATTGAAGAAGGTAGCGTACGTAGAACTAGATGTACGATGTTTGATCTGTATTTAGTGAATTATTGTTCTATGCATTTTACTGAATAATATTCAAATGCGTATGATGTTTTAATTTCCCAACTACATTTGTCGGCGACGGCTGTTCTTTTGTGATCAAAAAATTCGATGTGATAGTTAACTTGTGCGGAAAATTAGGACAGTTTATGATATTCTGAATAGCTTTTCCAGTTTCAAGTTGTGTTTGCTCAGAGGGATAAGTATGAAATTCGATCTCTCTTAACAAAACATTACATCTTCAATTAAACAAATGTATTTGACCTTAAGCCTTTGTAAAATGTCTCAATTTACATTTTACAACAGTAAACAATAACCGAATCCATTTTTAAACTATTTAAATATTACTAAGTTTATTTCTAGCAAATAAATAAATTTTAAAGTGCTATTAAATTCACATAACCTATATTCAACATACTTGCAATCTCGGATCGAGATTTCGAACCACCAAATACGGCAGTTCGAAATGAAGTACATCTCGATCTTCAGTAAAGCTCTGAACTCGAACGGTGGAAAAGTTTTCTGTATCGATCTTAGATTCGATCTCGGATATCGAGTTTCAAACCACCATGGTGGAACCGGGCGTAAGAGTGTGTTGTGTGGTGTTGGCAGGCCAGTGTTCAGAAATGTATTTGCCTATGATTACACTGGAGAACCAGCATATAAGTGTGGTCTACTGGACAGTGGAGACTCACCTTGATGAGGCTGGCGGCGATGCTGGAGCACGGGGAGACGACGGTCTTGAGGCAGCGGTCATGCACCACGAAGTTGCACACTGCAACACACACAAACACACTGGCTCACTTTCCTGCACAAGATGCACATGTGCCGCACCACCGTCACAGACCATACAAGTAAAGGCTGTTCACGATAAAGCGAGCACTTTGGAAATCAACCTTAGGAAAAAGGCACTGCGTCTACCTGCATATATTTTAACGGACGTACTGAGGGGAACGCGCCCAGTTAAGTTGACAAAGAGTGGGTGGAAAGTAGTACGATATCACAACGTCGAATACAAAGAAGTGTTGGGTAACCGTTTGTAATAACTTAAATAATTTCCTTTTCTTTCCCTTTTTTTTAATGCGTGGAAGTGTAAAAATGACCATATTTGTAAAATATTTACTTTTCTAATAATTTCATAGCTTCACTTGACCGACGCACAAATAAGGTGATAAGGCCAATGACAATGTTCATTTTACATAAGGCCGAATAATACACAATGCGCATACATGTAAATTTTAAGCAATGCTTTCAGAAGTGCTCACTTTACCGCGAACGGCCTATATATATATATATATATATATATATATATATATATATATATATATATATATATATATATATATATATATATAATATATATATATACATACAAGCAAAACGGCCTTGCATTAGCTGGAATAGATGTACTCTATATCAATCACTGACTGCAAGGTGCGGTGAAAAGAGCCTTCCATCAGAATGGGTTCGCCATCACGGGAGTACTCTAAACTGTTTTTTTAAGAGTGGCAATCAAACCTCAGTGACTTATTGATAGTAGCCTTAAGGCCATTTGTGTGTGCTATATTTTTAAGTACAAAATTAATTAGATAACATACATTACATTTATTAATAGATGTCGAGTTGCATAATGTGTATTTTGCCATTTTTAAACTTTGTTTTGAATTATGTTTCATACAATGTACAATATTTCGTCCACTAGCGTATACATTAAAATGTAATTTATTCACAATACTTAAATGGGGCCGCGGTGGCAGAGCAGATAGCCTGCTCGCCTCGCACCAAGGCAAACCGGGTTCGATCCCCGGCCGTGTCACTCCCGGATTCTCGCATGTGGGAATCGTGCCGGACGATGTCGCTGATCAGCGGGTTTTCTCAAGGATCTCTCCTTTCCCCCGCCCCCTCACTCCGGCGCTACTCCATACTCCCCCCAAACACCCCCCATCGGCTCTCAAGACCTAGCTGTTAAGAGCCGCCCAAATCTATTCACTCACTCACTATTCACAATAATTATGTACTAGTATTGGCTTGAACAAGGTATATACGGGCCGTTCACGTTAAAGTGAGCACTCTAAAAATCAACCTTTGAAAAAAAAAACCACCGCCTGTAACTGCGTATGTATAACCATGTGTGTCACCACACAGGCTGGGGATGAACAGACCCAGTTTTGTTGGCAGTGAAATGTGAAAAGTAGTTCTACGAAATAACGCGGTATTGCAAGTGTAATGTTTAAATTTATGGCTACTTAAGCTGTTTTAAGTTTATTTTATACACTTTATAAAGAAATTATTGGCGTAAAGATAATGTGTTTACTGTAACTCATAATTATATTGTGTCACGTGATCAGCGCAACGGTCAAAATCAACGGTCCGTTGTGGTTCCTTCATGCTTGTTGCTTGGCTTTGCTTGCGTGGAGTGGTTGCGAGGCAAACCACAAATTTGGAAACTGGAAGTGGTTGTGTTTTAATATTCCTCATTTATTTTTCAGCTTATCTGCAATCACGATTGTTTTATTATAGGTCGTATAGTGATTGTGTTGTGATTTTGTGTAGAGTTATGAGTTCCAGCAAACTACGTACAAATATTCAGCGTAAGGAGGACATTATAAATCTCGCCGAAAATATTTATTCTTTAATTCGTCGAGCTAGGTGATCGAACGAGTTGCAGAAATTATGAACATTTCAACTGCAACTGTCTGGAGGTGTAAATGTGTTTTTACGACGTATTTTCGCCGCGTATCCCCCGTAAACAAAAATAGTGAAAAAGAACAAGTATAAATCGACAGTCATAAACGTGATATTAAAACCGGAGAGTTAATTATCAATTATAAAGTAAATTAACAACAGCAGAAACGTAACATTAATATATTCATATGAGTTTTCGAAGTACATGTTATATCCCAAGTTTGACAAATAATATTACAAGTTATTTGTACCTATCTATGTACGCCCATCTCTAAAACCTTTCTTTCAAATCTGTCATTATAACAAGGGCAAATTTGGCAGTCAATAATTACACGTTAATTTTACACGTTTTTACATCGCTGTGTAGTTTTGTAATGTAGGCCTAACATCAAATACACCTGCATGTATCTATTTACGCCCAGCCATGTAACATTTCTTAAATCTGCCATGATAACAAGTGCAAATGTGCCTGTCAATAATTATACATTAATCTGACACGTTTTGAAATCACTGTGTTATTTTGTAATGTAGGCCTAATCTAAAACTTGTGTTCATATAGTTATTCATCTCAAGTTACAGTGTCAAGTTCTACTATTGTTAACATAACATAAACGTCACAGTTTGAGGATACACCAAAGGTGTGCAAACATATAAACTATAAAATCTTGAAGCTGGTTTTGTTAACTATAGACCTATAACTGTGCTTGTTGCCGGCGTTCCTCCGTGATGCAAGTGTAGGCCTAATTATTTTATTTGGTAATGCTTGCCGTAATAAGAATTAGAAAGTATTTACAGTTAATTGTCAACAGTTATGCCTATAGAACAATTCTATGTTTAAATTTCGAAATGAATGTTCGACAAGACAACTAGCTACCTTTTGAGAAATGTCAACGAAGATAGTATGCGTTATTGAGTAGACATAATTGTTTGTAAGAACTGTCACTTTGGCCGCTATAATATTGTAGTTATTGAAATTTAATGTAACTGTAAGTTACACGTCATAGTCAACACTCCAGACTCCCAGAGCTTCTGTTTACTTGCGAGTACATGGTTTGTAAAGGTTAGATTACATTACGCAGTGTATGTGTAAAATTCAGTATTTCTAAAGAAGCTGTATGAGCTAGCTTTCAATAAGGGCCGGGCTACAATTGACATACTAACACATTCACAGTTATAGCGATAAGCACATACAAAACACAAAAGTACAGTGACCTGGCTACAATTGATATAACGATAATATTATTAGTTTGTTTACGTTGCTACATTTGTACCAAAGAAATTAGGGCCTTTACATAGAGTTGGTAGTGGGTTTTTTCAAAAATAAATATTTTCAATTGATCTGAGACATTTTTAAAATAGTAAATTATTTACATTTCAATATTTTCTTTAAACGTTACCTAAAAGCGTTACAAAACTTCCGTTGTTGTGATTATCCATAAATAAACAAAATAAAATATCTTCCCGAGGAATGAAGTCAAAATAGACACTTTCTTGATTTGTAAATAAGTTTTTCAATTGATAACATAGTATAAGTGTCGGGGCTTCTGGTTGGCTGTTTATTGACGCACAGCTATAGTAACAAGGAAAGTTAAACCAAGTGCTTATCGCTAAGCACAGTAACTTGCCTGTAAGTATTACTTTTCTAATTTGTCCTTTACATTATCATTTTGCTGTCATTTGTGGATATGTATTGGTTTTACATTAATAATAAGACATTTACTTCGGCTTTGTGTGTGCACGCATGAACCAATTTTGTAAGTATAGTAATTTTCTTTAAATACTTTTCTCATTTAAGTTTTCAGTTTTGCTGCAGTCATTGCAATGAAGGAACCACAACAATGATGAGAGTCCATGCACTTTACCTGTAAAATTGGTTTCTTGAGGTCTGTGTGGATTTGACAAAAAGGGAAATGTCGCACCCATTTGGGCCACCGGAAATGTGGTCATCACCGGATCGGCATTTCACTTAGCTATAAATAATATACATTATTTTTAGAATTATTTTGTACAGATGAAGGTGGTGCCAGTTACAAGCCTGGTATACCATTCTTTTACCACTTCAATTCACAGTATAAATGTTCAGTGCTTTTTTGGAAGGTCTCAGAAGGGTGGGTACGAACATAGAGTAACGGTGCCAAAAAAAATATATATGTACATATACACAATTGCATTTGTTGATATGTTTTATATTTTTAGTGTAAATTATTTTTATTTTATATATACATTATAGGCCTATGTTGAAATATATTTTTCTCCATTTATTAAGGTGCATATAAAACTATCCTTGAACTATCCTAGGTGCTTATATATATATATATATATATTTCTATATATTACATATCTTTATATACTGCCATGTTTGCGCCATCACGTTAAGTTTATTAACACCATCTACTTCTGTGCAGTGGTGTTTTTTTTTGCTTGGCTCAGATCCCCTCGTCTTTCCTTGCCACCCTGTCTGCCCCTTTACCCTTCGTGCATCATTATTTTTTGATTTGTAATGTTTTATTTAAGTCCTTGCACGGCCTCACTCTGTCTACGTTATACGCTTCAGACATCTGCTTCGTTTCGCCGCTACCTTATGCCTGCAGGATGTATGTTTTATCCTGATGGCTTAGTTGCACCTAACTTCAGTCAGCTGCAGCCAAACACAGCTACCATGTTTTAGAGCTGACGTTTTACCTGTCACACTACAGAGCGACGGGGCGCTTAGAAAACGGTGATTCATGGGAAACGTTAAGTTTGCGGTACAGTTTTTAAATGTTTGGTAATTTGTGTGACGATGTCGTACCTTGGGTGTGCAGTAGTGCTAGTCTATTTCAAAATCTGGATTTTACTGCTCTTCCAAATTATTTTTCGGCTTAACTAATGTGCGTCCTTTTCTAACGTGTCGTGTTGGCCCTTGTTCATCACCAAAGTTTAATGTTTGCTTTTTCACAGTTTCCATGACTTTATCGCTAGGGCGTTCATTTTTCAATTGTTTGTTGTGTAACGTTTTTGTCTATCGGAGTTGTGAGATGACCCAAACAATTATATATGTTACGTATTTTATATATACATATATATTGTATATTTTACATTATATATATATATATATATATGTACACATATATAACGTGTTATATACATAATATATGTTACATGTTTTATATATAATATATGTTACATGTTTTATATATAATATACGTGTTACATTTAGCAGTTCTAAAATGTAAACATTGAGTTTATTATTATTAACATGTGGCAATCACATGACAGTCACATGGCAATGTTTGTTTACATGTGGTGGAAGGATACGTAATGGGAAGAAAGTAGAATTTTAGCAGGGCTTTCAAAAGTGCTCACTATCGTGAACGGCCTTTAAAAGCTAATATTAAAATATGTTTGTTGGATTAATACAAAATAAATTTTATACAATTTTGTCCCGAAAAAATTGGCTTATTTTTGTTTTATGTTTACAACTGTTAAGCAAAACCATTTATGAAAATAGGCCAATCTATCAAGCAATGTTTCTAGTTCCATTGTTTTTCGGTTTGGATAAAATGTGACATAAAACCTGTTCTGAAATGGAAGTTACGACAATGTTACTGAACTTCTTGTCTCCACGATTGTCGTAAGCAGTGGCGTCGGGCGAAATTTATTTTGGGGAGGAGCAAGGAATTCTGAAATTGATAAAGCAGCATCTATTAAAGATATTTGAGCTGAAGACCAGTTCTTGTGTTTTTCATTTTACTTATTTTTACTGTCTCATTTATTTCAAACCTGATTTCTTTTTTTACGAATAACAATTTTTATTGTGTCCTTCATATTTCATGAGAGAGGGGTTGAACCCGGAAGTCCACCTACTTACCCTGTCTGCGCCCCTGGACGAATGTACCTGGAACTGAGCATCTGGCCTCCATGCAAGTTGTTGTGGTCTCCAAGAGGCATTTGCGCACTTCAGTGATCATGCCATTTGAATTAAACAATAAACATGATTCCCAGCTGACGCCATTTTCGCCGCGCGCCAGCGGTTCCAACCAATGTACTTATAATGTCGAGATATGACCGGCAGCTTTCTTCTGCACTCCCAGCAATCCAGTGGCAAGGTGCTGCAGCAGTTAGCACGCCGGTCTCCCACAGTGGCGATTCGTGCTCGATTCCCGGCGGGGTCGTAACATATTACAACACTATGTGGCAAACGTTGCCGGTTTTTCCCGGGGAAACTCCCGCTTCCCCAACCCTGCATTCTGCCACTGCTCAGTCCTGAGGTCCCATTTCACGTCACCTCAGGGTGAATTATTTACGTAATTATCAATTGGTGGTGATTTAGGTTACAACAGGAGACATAGAAGAGCGTATTTTGATACTGTGGAAATAAAAACTTAAAAGGTGATGTTCCAGGATTCTGTTACGGACGACGACAGCTCTAGCCTGCTGCCAGTTTAATTCTGAGGTGGAAACCGTTATACGATTTGGAACCAGTAATGTATATTTTAAAGTTAAATCGTAGTAAGAAAAGTTATTCACATCTCTTCTTGTGGCTCCTGTTAACTGCCAGAGAACATTTATGCAGAGTTCCTGTTAATTGACAAAACAGATTACTTTTTTAGAAAAAAAAAAAACTAACCACAGCTATACGTGTGACTCCTGTTAACCATTACAGAAGAGAGTACCAACTACGTATTTCCACTCCGAAAGTCCGTCACTGATCACGAGTGTTACCTCGCCGCCCCGCCTTTGGGGGCACTCCTGAGCATTATTTAATTCACTTATTCAACCATTCAGAAACTTCAACTGTTACTGTAATACATAAACGCTGCCTAGTAGCTACGCATCAAGACTTTTTTAACGCGCTATACTTGTACGAGTTACCCATTCCAGTCTTGACTCGTAAAGGCTGAATCAATAACAAACATCAAAATTGTATATGACCAGATACAACACGATATAGGCTGTCCACGGTAAACTGAACACATTTCCAAGTCCTGCTTACGATCTAATTCACGGATTACATTGTATACTTCCATCACGTGTAAATTTAACATTGCCATGGGCCTCGTGGTTTTATTCACGCGTCGGTCACGTTAACACTGTGAAATTATTATAAATGTAAATGTTTTACAAATGTGCTAATTATTACACTTAAAAAGCATTAAAAATCAGAAAAAAGATTTAATACTTCCAGTATCAAGAAACTTTCACCTAACACTTTTCCATGCAACGTTAAGACATGGAACTAATTTCCCTCAGTCATTACCAACTTTACTGGACGCGCGCCAGACACCGTCACCACAGTTAAGATGCAGGCAGAGGCAATGGCATTTTTCAAAGGTTGATTTCAAAAGTGCTCACTTTATCGCGAGCAGCCTTTAAATGACTCCAACGCGAAGGCGGAAAAGCAACCAATTTAAAAAAAAACTTATATTATCTGGAACTGTAAATGCAACTTATTGACTAAACACAATTATAAAATGTTATATATATTTCCTGTCTGTCACATTCATACAATGGCGGCTACACGAAGGTCGTAAATGAAAAGGACACTTGCTCCGAACCGCAACATTTAACTACAATCGCACCAATACACGCCCACGCCACACAGCCACTGAAACACATGTACTATACATAGTGCATGCCTTATCAAACCAGCTGGAAGTAAAAGGGGAGACAACTAAACTTAGTTATAGCTATGGACAGGAACATTTTTCGAATTGATATGAGGACAAGGTAGACTTCAAAAACACGTACAGCTTATTTGAGTTTCTTTATTGTCTCATAATTTACTAGACATCTCGTAGACCACGCTGGGGCACTAGCAAACATGCATGAAAACAAACATCGAATACCGTGTATCTTTGTCAAGGATAAACTGGCTACTACTTAAAGCGGCAGCCAATTAACAAACAGCTGATGTTCTAGTATATAGAGAACAGTTCCGCCTAACCTAAAGCCCCTGTCACAATGTCAAATTTTTTTCAACTATATTCGACAATAAAATTTTAAGACAAGATACGGCCATCAAATTTTTCCTTCCAACAAATTTTACCAAATAATCTTGAATGTGTTTGAAAATGTGTTACACTGCCAATTTTTTTTTTATTGTGAGAATCTACTTTGAACTATTATTTAAAAATTATTTTCATAGCGAGATATTGCTTTAGTTTTTCCATGGAGTCCATTACAGGAAGAAATACAAGAAAAGTTGTAATTTATTTTCGTTTCTTTACTAAATTTAAATTTTATTTATCAGAAATGTTTCCTGCACAATAAAATTAATACCTCTCGGTTGGCGATAGTATGTGCAATATTCACTTAAAATAGCACTCATGCCAGACAACTTCTACATAAATTAATTGCCTTCATAATATACTTCGTTTCAAACAATTGTTCGTTATTTTAAAGTTTATTGACGTCTATTTTTGTCGTGCACGATTCTGACTGGCTGAGACCGTCAAGTATCAAATAAATTTTAGTAACGGTCCAATCTTCAAATGTTTTATTGAAACTGAAGCCATCCAACATTTTCAGACAAATATGGCGGCGTTTATGACGTTTCAATGACGTCATCACTGTCCAAATTTATTTGACCAAACTTATTGGAAGCAGTTCGACGGAAAAATTTGGCAGTGTGACAGGGGCTTAAAGAACACTGAACCGCGAAATTTCCCTGTCCGTGAATATAAACAATCACGAGCAAGCACAACACACGCTACGACGTCTCGTACACTGGTGCGTCAACAAGAGTATAGTTTGAAGCTTGAAACCAGCACATCTTGCACCTATTCACCCACCTACACTTCTGGCCACTAAATACCACGAGGGAAATTCAGCTATACGCGTTCGCTTGGACTTGATATTACAGAAGATTGTTTGCTTTCGCGGCCATTGTCATGCTGGTTGTCTTAAATGGATTCCGGGATGGAGTCGCGTCTTGGTTTCTTGAACCAAGACGCGACTCCATCCCGGAATCCATTTAAGACAACCAGACTGAATATTACAGAATTCACACCACAAGACCAAAGAGACGTTTACAAACAACAACCTCCTGAAAGTACTTCTGATACAAAGGCAGGCGTTATATTCAGCAAGTGCTACAGTGGAAGAACCACAACGCAGTGTCACTTCGAGTTTCCATATTGCATTGTCGTTACCCTTAGACTTGGCGATAATGAATTTCGTCGACTTAGATCTCCGCATCAAAATTTTCGAAAAATCCCAAAAAAAATATATCCAAAATACTTCAATAATCAGTTAATAAAAACGTCGTGTTGTTAGTCTTCGACAGAAAAACGGAGATACATTTACACTTGGCAACATTTACATACCACAGACCACAGGGAGAGTATGTCAACGACTTCTCTGCGTATGTGCCACAGGCAGTATACCAGAGACCCCCTTCTCTTAACTCTCATTTTTCACTCAACGTTCGTTTCCTTTCTCTAGTCACGACATTCACTACATTCCATTATCCAAAGAATAATAAATATAATTGATTATTTACTGCACTTCAGAGCAGTACAGATAAATGGAGCTAGTTTTAGTATAATGCGCAGGTGTATACACTGATGCTGGTAATAATGCATTACTGTTGCTGTTATGGATGTATAGTGAATGTTTTGAAACTAGTGAACACTGATCAGAAACATTTCATTCTAACAAAGTATTGCTTTAAATAAACTGCGTAATTGTTGTAAGGAATACAGCAGTCAATATGTATTGTAATGCCCAAGAAAATTTTAGTTTAAAAATAAGTTACAGAACTTAATTGAACTAATTTCTACAACAGGTAAATATCCTAGGCAGTTTACATGCTGCGTACATACCTGTACTGAACTACCTCCTAATTTTGTATGTTTAGTTACTAACTAGTTCAGTAAGTTTTGTAACTCATATTTAAAATGAACGTATCAAGATATTACAAGATACATTTTACACACAACAAGTAGAGCCACCTGTTTTTCGCGAAAATATTTATGTGCTGGCTAAGACTTCACACTGTAAAAAATATTCTGGTAAACTTCCTAAACTGTAATGGAATTTTTTAACATACACACTGTGTGGTTTTAATACCGCACATCAAGATGCAGACATAGGAATGTTTAGCGTCCCTACTATACAAAGCTGGGAACTTCCCAATGCATTTGACCGTTTCCTTAGCAAATGTAGGAGAGCTACAATGAATGCATAGGAGAAAACTTTACAATTCCCGCTTTCTCACTAAGCATATGGTATGGTAAATTTCCGAATATATTCTAAGAGGGTAGCCAACATATACACACCTTCTATTTCCTTTGGTTATTGGCTAAGTGTCTATGTAAGAAAACATTTCCTTACGCGACTAGACTGAGCGGAATAAAGTTACTCGATTAGTGAACGTCCGTGATAAGCGAGCTGAGTTCTAAAAAACGAGACAATTAATATCTCCCAATCACGAAGATGCATTCGAACTCAAGAGTTTTAGAGTACAACTAGTCTCGAAAACTTTCCTTGAAAACTATTTCGCGAAAAACAGGCTCCCCTAACAATAGGGTTCCTGTGTTCATCGTAACAACACAGTTACGGGTTATTTGAAAGTAATGAAATTGTAAATATTGTGGCCTGCTGGTTGCGAAATATTCACTACATCCAAAACAGCTACCATATTTCACCACTGTATATGTATAACCACAACAATTACAATGTATTCTGAATCATCAGTGGTAATACAAAACCTGGTTGGGAAGGGGGGAGGAGGGATGTAGCCAATACAATTCCTCTTTACAAACTGTCTGCTCAAGCACAAGGAACTTGATATGCCAGCATAAACTGTGATTTACCAAAATTCCTGGATTATTTTCAAGAAGTTAAGTTCATAAAATTTGTATTGCATTTGAACGTTTTGTCATTGTCTATTCTCGTTGTGCCAAACCCTTGTGAATAAAAAAAATATTTGGTTAGCACTGAAAACAGGCAGAAATATAAAAGTTAGGCACTTTCCTGGATATGTTAGGGTGTTTTATACGTTCTAAGATAATGTGTTCGGTGCCTTTCTCCTGTATTTTCAAGAAAGCCTGCAAATAAGAACAAAATCCTAGCTTTATGCCCCGTAAAATAATGCACATAAAATATTAGGTTCGATGATTTATTAGGTTAGGGATAGGTTATTTTAGTTTAATATAACCAAGACAGAGGCTGCTGTGATCTACATCCTCTTACGGAGGTTTTACATTGTGAATTGTGGGTTGATTTAGTTATATTTAATTTTATATTTAATTTTTCTAGCTGGAGAGGAACAAATTTGCAGGGTTATGGTATTTTGAAGCTGTTGAATATGTTAATTGCTTACGGACAGAGTAATTTTGCATTCAGGCCACAGTCTAGACATTGTGTTTTTATGGCCGCAAATTTTAGTGTCTCACAGGCTCATGAAACTTTTGAATGTAATCTGATAAGTTGTTTCTGCATGCTAACTCAATTATTCTGAGGCATGCAGAGTTATCTTAAAGATTACTAAATCGGTGTTTTTAATTCGGTCTACGTACTAAGAAAATCTAAACTGGGGAGGGCTAGACATAATCAATGAAATTATGGGGTGAAATCACATACGCAACATACTTAAAATATACGTTACGTCCTTACCACGGCCGATTTATTCCCCGTTCCTGGTTCTCCGAGACGCTATCGTCGCGTCTCTAACAAACCCGCTGTCGATGAGGCATTAAGAAGAGTCATCAAATTCAGTGTGTTTATACTCAGCGCCTTACTTCCAACATCTAGGCTCCTTTCTGCGGATGTCATGTTCTAGGTCACTAGTACAACAGTAGCTATCGGTCTGTCTCTCCCTCGTCTTCTTTTCTGGCTCCCGCCTTGTTCCTTCTGCATCCAGGACACGTCCCATGTAAAGGTGTGTGAATTTTGCGATTTCGTTTGGCAGCAGCCTAGACCTCTCAGTCCTTTGCAAACTCGGGCCACAATTGTTTATTCATTCACTCCTGCCGTGGTGCCAGACTGTTTTATTCAGCATAGTAATGGTCACGTCGTTTTCGCGACTTCAACACGGACTAAATAGTTCAACAAAGCATGTCAGAACCACGGTGGTCCTATGCTAAAAGAAAAGTGAAGTGTATACATGCTTGAAGTTTAGCCTGCCGCCGAAAATAATTTGCGAAATTCACGTACCTGTGCCCATTTCTCTACCAGTGAAGTGTATAGACCTACCTTCTTTGTAGTAATAGTTTTTACTAAAAAAACTTTAGTTACAACTATAAAAAATAAAGCCAGGCGAATTTTTAACATATTTAGGACTATGGCTGAATGTAGTTAAAGCAACAATATAACGCTATACTGAGCATTTCTCAAATCAACATAATAAAAATGTCACGGCCCCTACTTGCATAAATTTTAACGCGTACACTGACGGCATGCACTCATAATACACACGCACGCGCACACATACACGCACACATACATACATACATACACACACACACCTTGCCTTGAAGATGTAACTGGTCAAGATACACTTCAGTTTTTAGATAGTGTTTATCAGAATCTTACAAAAATGCTTTAGTACATAGGCAAAAATTCTTGGAAATGAAAAATAAATTTTGTGTAGCGTCCATATGAACCTGATTGGTTGTAAATTGTGTACGTACTGCCACTTTGACTGGGACATAGATAACCAGTCTGTCCAATGGCTTACAACCGGCTGGTAATGACAGCTGTGCAGTGAAGTAAGCGTGTATCAGTAGGGCTGTGGCACCTCGACAAACGTAGCTGGAGGTTTTTTGAACCTTCAAGACCCAGAAGGGAGGGAGCCATACGCAATCCTGCCTGACGCCCCATCGCCCCTACGGGAAAGACGCTTTAACTGGCTTGCAAAGTGTTTCTATCGTTGTGCTGTACTGTGCAAATTAGCTCTGTAACAGTGGGACTTCATTATACGCGATTAAAGCCCACATATTTAACAACAGATTAATTGTTTTAAGTTGCCTTTCTGCTACCTCGGAAGGGAACGCAGGATTTTTTTTTAATTCACAATTTTTTCTATTTTACTACACTTAATATGATAAAAGCACTACTATACGACATTAAATTATTGGTTTTTACATTTTCCGGAAAAAAAGTCGTATTCCCTGAACATTTATTTACCGGGATAGATACAGGTATACATACAAACAGCGATTTAACAGAAAATATACCAGTATAGGAATAAGTAAAGTTGCTTCCAATGGAACATAGTGAATTATTGTACAACATTCAGAATTACGCACGTGTAGGTAATTTTTGGTCTGCACTACACTCTGCGAAGCTCAGTGGATAAATGATTTCAAACAGTCTTACTACTCTAGGCCACAATTGGTTCATATAGCTGTAGCTGAATGTATAGTCTACAGTTCATTGGCTGTGACAACGAAACAAGTGTTCTGTCGACGTAAGTATAGCACACATCATAATTTTTTTTGTTTACAGCACCTGAACCAGTAAATAAAGGCGGGTCTGAATGGGTTAATAAACCGCATCTTTTGACATTTTGGGGACTATGCCCAAGTGTAGTCCGGGCAAAGCAAATATGGAAATACCTCAACACACGAAGACAAAAATTGTACGAATATACCTAGTTTCATTGTTTTCATAATGTGTTCTCGGTGATTTTACATTAACACTTCGACTCATGAAAAAAAAAATTCGTTAGCAAAATACTACATTTTTGTACGACTACCGATGGAATGCAAGTCATGTTAAGTGCAAAAACATTTGATTGGAAGACTGTGAACTCTGCATTAGAGTGAATGACAGCCAGCCAGTATCAAAAGTTGTACGGTGTTAGTATCTGGTATGGTGTGAACACACAGGACTGTGATGAATGGGAACACATGCATACCAACATAACAGGTTTTCTTCTGCTGGATATAGGTGACTCACTTCTAGCTTGTCTTGAATAGGTCTAATGTGTGAACTGGAAAATTTCACGAGTTCAGTGACCTCTAAGCTATACTACACAATCCTTTGTGCAGTCTAGTCTCAGCTGTTTGTTCACTGGCTGCTGCTCCAGTGTTGCCCCACCTGGTCGTATGGGATTCGCTTTCTGTCCCCTTGCAGTTCTGCTATTGGCTCAGAGTCGTCTAGGGCGTGTATAACAAACTCTGATCCAATAGCAAATGTGACTTCAGTGTACACGCGTTTCGAATCTCTCTCTTGACCTGAAACGAATTCACGAAATTTTTCTATCCCTACTTTGTGAAAATATGCCCAGATCTCAACATGTTAAAATCTATCGCGGAGTTAGTATATCGTGATAGTAAACAAATGATGAAGAATTTTATACGATTTTGTAATAGTTGTCGCCATTAGTAACAATCTACGTTGAAACTAAGCTTATAATACTACAAAAAACATATTCAGTTACAAGTGTGACCAAACTGGTTACTACAAGAATTTGGCATTGACGAAGTTCGCTCAAATTTTGAATACCAATGACTACTATAACATTATCTAATGAGCATTTACGCCATTTTCAAACGCCATCGTGCACTCTTAACAAACAGGTTCACCATCTGAAAACCTAAAAAGTCTACAACAATAAAAAAAACTCAAAATTGTTCTTGTTTGTGGCAGACAAGCTTGGCTACGACGGACTAATCGAGATGCTGAAGGAGAAAGAGTGATGCCATCTCAACACGAACAGAAAGTAATATAGGCCTATATTTGCGCGACAAAACTAGTGTTCCAGAACGAAGAAGAGTGGTGACGTCATGGCAATACCAAAACTTCATTTTGTGTACTCGTGTTAGACCAACGAACATGTAGAAATGTCGTGTTGAAGATTGTAACTGCTAAAGGTTCAAATTAAACCTCTGGGACGATTAAGTAACAAAAATGCAAGAATGTTCCAAGTTTATAAGTCAGATTACTGGATACACAAACATTTTAGAATTGTGGATCAACCATTTCAGATTCGCCAAACATATTATTTAACCATTTCTTCTGGTGGTGGAGTCGCCATATAGCGACCAATAGTATTCCACACATTTTCAGTTGGGGATAGTTCTGACGATGCGGCTGGGCACAACCAAGTAGTAATGACTTCAAGGCACGCTCTTGTGGTGGCATAAGTTTGAGGACGAGTGTTATCCTGTTGGAATAGAACACTAGCGTAGGCGTTCACAACGTGCAGGTCCTCTGGTTGCAGGAGATCATGAACGTTAATTGGGCTGTCAAAGTGTCCATGTTTACAAAAGGTGACCGGGCATCGCAGGAAATCGCACCCTACACAATGACGCCAGGCCATTTGAATATATGACGTGTAACACCAAACCGTTCACCTTGGCGCCGCCCACACTGCCTCCCCTCACGGATGCATTGGTCGTCGCCAAGACAAAAGCAGGACTCAATACTTAAGATTGCCCGTTGCCATTCTGCATGGCTCCTTCACAGATGGTCACAACACCATTGCAGTCTATGGCGACATTCATGTGGTGTTAAGGTAGGTAGGTAGGTGGGCTTAACGTCTCGTCGACAGCGAAATCATTAGAGGGGGTAGGTATAAGGTATAAGGGAAGGAATGGGAAGGAATCGCCCATGGTCTTTGTTTGGGACCCATCCCAGTATTCGCCTCTATTGATTTCGGAAAACCATGAAAACCCGAAATCGGGTTGGCCGGACCGGGAATCGAACCCAGGTCCTCCCGAATGTGAATGTGGTGTTAAGGGCAGTTGTCGCAACGGTTTGCGTACAAGTAGTCATGTGTCGTGCAGGCACCTGCCAAAGCTGCTGGCACTGACAGGATGCTACCGGGTAAGCATCACTGCTCACTGAACGTCCATATTCGTGGAGATTGGACACTCCGCGTATGTCGGATAATCCATCAGTTCTCTCTCGGTGTGGTGCGTGGTGGTCTCCAGATCCTGCGTGTCGTGTGAGTCTATCTACCAGTCTCCAACAACGTGCTACGGTAATATTAGCTTGACCGGTAATGCACGCAACACAGTCTTGCGATGTGCAGTCCTACGATGATACCCTTATGCGCCTACAAGGGAGGGAACTCATGCAAGGAGCAATGCATCGCGGCAGAGAGGATTGGGCAGCCACACAACCCTGGGCGTGCCTATAGTTAACCAATAACTAAGAAGAGAGAGAGAGAGAGAGAGAGAGAGAGAGAGAGAGAGAGAGAGAGGAAAAACCGGTATTGGCACCGTAAAAACTCTCCCGACAGGAAAAAAAAAAAATCAAAATTGTTACACGCCGTATTAGAAAATGCTACACGGGAAAGATGGGTATGGACCATGGTCGTTATAAGTGGTTGGTGAAATAGCAGTAGAGATTATTGCCAGGGGCTGGAAAGAATCCTGCCATGTTGACGTCACTTGCGCGGCTGAGCATAAAACGTTTGTATACATAATTATTCAGCTAAGATGTTTATTCCAAATATCTTCCTAACCGTTCAAGACATCGAAATTTTAATTTAGATTTCATAAATGGCACTACAGGGTTCATAGGACACAGTCTATGTATGTTCAGAGATGTAATTTTAAGTTTTGAGGTATCAATATAAACTTTCGTTTTTTTTACATAGGAATATACCCATTTCTCCCAATAGTATAACATATTATTATGCAGAGAATTCAGTGATATGAATATTTTGAAAATAGAACAAGCATGGGTATGTACAAATATATACATTTGACTGTAACTGTGGCGGGTTAGGTTGCATAATCTGCTGGAAGATGTCCAGCGGAGAGGTCTTACACGTACCTCGCTGCACACATTGAGCGGAAAAAACGGAGGTATAAACGTGCTCCGTACAATGCAAAATACGAAGTAGGCCTACTACAAGGTTTCAACACTTGAGTTGCATTGGTGTGGACTGCGAAATAGACACGAGTGATCGGTGAATTAATTATAATAAAGCTATGAACATCAAATTAAAAACATGTTTTATTTATCTTAAACATTAATAACACCACAAACAAGCTTTCGCGTGCGTTCGATACCTGTGTTACTGTATCATTAGCGGGTGCGTCACCTGTGTAAGACTCTGTTGGACATCCCAGGGCATGATGCAATGTAATATTAGGTCGCCAATGTGTTTAAAGAATGCGGGATTTCGTAATGTTACGGCAAACAACACAAAACCCTGTTGAAATTTGACGTCATATAACGTCGATGTCAGTTAGAGTGTTATACATAGATGAAACCGCTTATTCCGTGAACACCAACCCCACGCGCAACTAAAATCACGTCACTGAACAGTAACATGTGAGAACGTCTTTCGCCAATCAGCCAATAGGGAACATTTCCCACCACATTTCGCAATCAGGAACTGTACCCACTTCCAAAGCCTCGCTGAGCCAATCAATAAATGGCTATGCCTATATAAAAGGAATCGCCACACAATCATGTGTCTGTGTTCTTATCCACTCTGTGGCAAGACCTGAAACTAACTTCCCAACTTTGCTGGAAGCGTGCAAGTCAATGATTACGTACATTACGTGCATACATGCAGCTATAACAAGAACTTTCTAAAAATTCAATTTCTAATGTGTTGCATTAACCGTTTATAACACTATCGCAGTATACAATCGAGGACATGTCGCACATGATGGATATTTATAGTCGGCACTGTACACAACAAGGAATCAGTGGCCCGTGTTTTGGGTGTCTTTCATGCGAGAAATCTGATTTGTTGAAATTTATGCATCTCTCATTTGTGAATGATTAATGCTAATAACATAGAGCACGCAATCGTTGTTCACTAGTTAGAAGCACGCACGACAGAAGCACCGTGAACATCAAATAACTAAACGATTCCACACTTGAGCTCGGAAATTAATTCGGGACTGAAAGGGTTGATAATACAAATGTGAAAAATCCGCTTACCACAAACTCCAGCCGTACACGCCTGCAAAATGACATCTTTGGCCAGCGAAAGTTGAACGCAGTTCGCTAATCAGCACCTGGTAACCTACTAGCCAGACGGCAGCCCAGCTAAAAGGGTCAAGAGTGAAAATATTTGGGAGGCTTTTAACATCGAGGTCTTCAGAGCCGATGAGGGTGAAGTGAGAAGAGTATGGAGCCGCGCCGGAATGAAAGGGCGGGGGAAACGGGAGATCCCCGAGAAAATGCGCTGGCCAGCGGCATTGTCCGGCACGATTCCTACATGCGAAAATCTGGGGGCGATCCCACCGGTAATCGAACCCGGTTCGCCTTGGTGGCAGGCGAGTAGTCTAAACCACTACGCCCCAGCGGTCCCCCGCCATTACGGTACCTTTCGCAGAATTCAGTAGCCAGTCTTACCATCACTGGTAGGTCCCGGATGTCTCGCCGAGCTCTTACTACAGCTTACCGAAGACCGACGGACTGTTTTAGAGGATGGGGAGGGGGTGGCTCCTCGGGCTATTACTCCTCGCCTTCACCTCGTCGTGAAGATCCTGCTATCAGCGCGGAAGAGCAGAGATGGAGTAGGTGCCATGAATGAACTGCCCAATTTTCCGACGCACTCGAAGAGAAGCAGCAGGGGTTGAGGGAGCGGCTGTGTTCAATTTGCTGCGGTCAATATTGTTGTGCTCGTTCGCCAGCGCAGAAATATTGACATCAGTACAACCTCAAGGGAGCCTACGCCCACAAACCTCGTCCCCTCTCTTATAGCACTTCCTAATGCACAGTAAAGAGAATGGATAACCACACCCTCTGTTTCCCGTAGTATTTCAGTAATGCACGAACAAGTTTGAAATGCTTTCCTGTCGGGAGGGGATTTTACGGTGTCTAAACCGATTTCCCACCTCCTGCTTCTTAGCTATAGGCTCAGCTATAGGTATAATACGGGGGGCAGTTATGGCACTAAACGGTGGCCATGGCTGCCCAATTCCTCTCTGCTGCGCTGCACACCTCCTTTGCATGAATTCCCTTCCTTTGGGCGTATGGGGCCTAACCTGAGACGCAATTAGTCCCAGTACCTACCTCGGACGTACATTTAATACTTAGTAATAGAGTAGGTTAGGAAAAAAGCAGTAGCCAGCCAGACACAAAGGCCATTCCCAGCCTCGTGCAGTCAATCAAGGAATGGGTACACCCACATTTAAGGGACCACCACAACATTTTATTTCTACATACTTATATACCCTGTGTCCCTATCCTACCAGTTCTCTACTAATGCATCACTCCTCTGGTATCCTAGTCGTACTGACACCTTGGTTGCCCGTGCCTTCATTTGGGGCCATTCCCTTGCTTGGCTGGCCCACATGCCACTCTGCTTTCCGACGGGAAAAAAAGATGAATCAATAACTGACTGCGAATTTAAGAAGCAACCAAGATTATCAGTACAATACCCGGCGTCTCCTCCATTTGGGATCAACCAGCCGCAATCAAGGTTGTATGAAGTTGCGGACGTATAAAATCCATTCTGCTCCTCACACAGAATTTGAGGACTTCTGTTTTAACGTCTGCTTACGGCAATGCCCATATCTCAAAGTCCTGTGCTATTGTTTGCGAGGACCTGTTGGGATATTCAGTAGTTGTCCTGCCAAATTCAATGAATGCGTTCATGTGACTGCATCCTGCTGCCATAAATTTTAAATGACTGCCAAAATATGTAATCTTCACGAGCAACATAGAGACGCGCGTGAGAAATCAGCACCTAACCTTTACAATCAAATTTATTATTTATTACTTGTGACTGGTACAATATTTGTACCCTTTTAATTGATTACATGAGTTCGTACTGCGCTGGCTTAGCTGAAACAATATAGGATAAGTGCAAAAGGCCTGTGGATTTACGTTCGTCATGATACGATTTGAAGCATTACGGAGAAGTCGCGCCACATACTCGTCCTTTTACATGAGATGCTGGTACATTTCCTCTGACCTAGTTTCAATGCAGATATGTTAATATTAACCAACTTTAATATGACCAAGCTGCATTGAAACTAGGTTAGAGGAAGTGTACAGACATCTCAAAAGTACTTACTTACATGAAGAGTGTCATGTACTTATAATCCTATAGTTTTTTTCTAGTGATATTGGCAGAAAAGCAGTCCAACGTTGGAATACGGAAAGTGCCTACGGGTCAGCTAACGTATACGCACTCTACACAATATTGCCTTTGCGGTAAAATAAGTCTATCGCATGTTCACTATAAAGTGGCCAATTTTTTAAGGTTCTGCCAAATGTTTCCTCTCAGTCAATTTCCAGCTTTCTGCCAGTTTTTAATATAAAGGTTGTAATTGAACTAATAAACAGTGTATAATTTCAGCACTCTCTGAAGTTAACGACTGAGGCTGTAATAAAAAACATTCTTTAATGATTACTGTATGTTAGGAGGGCCTTAAAAAGTGCCCACTTTACTATGATTGGCCTATACAACTGAGTTATCTATATCAACCACGGCAAGAATGATAGTATTGTTGGTCTCCAAATTTCCTTGTAATATTGTCTTCCTTTAGGTCTAAACTTCACAGTGACTGTACTGTCCAAAATGTTTTATGGTATGGATTTCAACCAATAGAGTGGCGAGTTGAATGTGCTTCCTTACGCAAGCAACGGAATTTACTAGCAATCATGTTCGTTGAGCTACATTACATAGTTCAATTTTTAATAATTTTTATGTGCCCAGTCGTTAAATACATAAACGAAAGAATTTAAAATATGTTGACGTGCACGCCTTAAAAAACAAAAAATTCTTTAAACAAGCACAGTTTGAGCTACACTACAGCATGGCCAGCACATTTTTGGAACAAATATGCTAATAGCAACACATCCCAAATACACCAAAGTTCCTATTTATGTCTATTCAGTACCCAAGTAAAATTTTGGGAGAACTACTCTAAAACCAGTTTATAAATAGTCAGAAGACACTACACCACAATAACTTTAAAACATCTAGAAAAAAAAACTGATGACAACTGTTTTCTGTTTAAAGTGTTAAGGTAAAACTAAAATTAACACTAAAAAAAATCCAAATAATCTGATTTACAGACATTGCGCCAACTTTAAAATGGACTAATATCGTAACGTAGGCCTACCACAAAAACGGGGCAGCGGTCGCACAGTGGCTAGGGCCAACGCCTCCCACCAGGGCGATCCGGGCTCGATCCCCGGCGGGTTCACTCCCGGATCTTCGCATGTGGAAATCGTGCTGGACGATACAGCTTGCAGCAGGTTTTCTCGGGGTACTCCCGGTTTCCCCGCCCTTGCATTCCAAAGCCGCTCCATCCTAGGGTCTCACTTCATGTCATGTCCGGAGATGACGGGCACCTACGGGAAAGCCCGTCACTTCACTCGGTGAGTGTAGCCTCGCCCTGGGTTCACTCCCCACTAGAATTTTTTTTTACCAATTAAACAAATGCCCGCCCTTTAATGTAAGCGTACTGAGTCGCTCATTGGCTGCTTGTATAGAAACAGAACTGGCGTGTGATTGGCCATCGCATTCTCTGGAAGAATCCCTATTCGTCGGGATGCCGTCCGGCAAGTCAGTTGGCAGGCGCTGATTGACAAACGACATTACATCGTACTACTGGTAACTCGGGCCATTTTGCTGGAGCGAGTTCGCGAAAACTCGAATCCATTTGGATTTTGCGTTATTGCGTACTCTGTATTCAAATCCAAGGACGCCCGAATTTCGAGAGAAGAATTCCAGTCTAGTTGAATTTCGAAACACATTAGCTCAGATTCGCTTTTGCAACTGGATGGTTTAAAGTGTAAGACATTTTTTTTTGTGCCTGGCCACTATCACAGACTTCCAGTACCTGTGTAACCTTGAATGTGACTGGCTCGGTCAAATACTACAACAACGCAGAGTATTTACGTAGGCTGTTCACGGTAAAATGAGCACTTTTGAAATCCGTGATTAATATCTACTTGTGGGTCTATGCATGTTGTGTATCTTCCGTCTTATGTAGAATTAACATTCCCATGGGCCATATCACTTTATTCATGCGCCGGCCAAGTGAAACTGTGAAATTATTAGGAAAGTAAATATTTTACATATATGGTCATTTTTACACTTTGGTGTATTAAAAAAAACGGAACGCGAAAGAAATAATTCGAGTTATCGCAAATGGTTACCTAACACGTTTTATTCGACGTTAAAATATGTAACTACTTTGCAGCCATAGTTACCAACTTTACTGGGCGAATGTCACTTAGTGCGCCCGTTTAAATACATGCAGGCAGGGGCAGAGACATTTTTTTTCTAAAGTTCATTTCTAAAGTGCTCACTTTATCGTGAACAGCCTTTACAGAGGTGACATAGCCGCTTATTGCGCGCACTCCAGCTGCAGACGCAGACAAAATGAAGTCACATGTCGGAAGGGAACCTTTCGCAGCACACCGTAACCAGTCATAGATACAAGGCCTGTTTCCAGAGCCTCACACAGCCAATCCGCGAATGGGTACGCTCACATCAAAGCAACCGCCGCGCCCTTCCTTCTCCATGTATTTATCTACTCTGTTTCAATACCTTCTCACGCACACGCGCGGCCAATAACTAGAGATCGAAAAAAACTCGCGAGTTCATTCGCCAGTACGCTAGGCTCCATATTCCTTTGTACTCAAAGAGATAAAGGTTGTTCACGATCTAGTGAGCACTTTAGAAATGAACCTTATAAAAAAGTCACTGCCCCTGTATGCATATTTTTACATAAGGCGGAAGAATACATAACGTGCATGTAAGTATATTTTAAGCAGGGCTTCCAAAGTTGCTCATTTTACCGTGAACAGCCTATACCAACCGTTTTCTGGCTCCCTGCTGCTATAGCTATACGTAGTCTACTCTTAGTATTTTCACATTTTTTGTGTCAAACGTCTGAAAAATCACTCCATGTATGAAGTGTTTAGTTGTTTCCTCAATGTGACATATATCAAAAGGGTTTTATAATTCTGGTAACATTAAATTATCTTATTTTTTGTTAAATTTACCCATTAATTTCATTTTTATAATATTTCCGTAATAATTAATGTTGATAAAAACAGAAAATAAGCAACATCTGAAAAATCACTTCATGTATGAAGCGTTTGGTTGTTTCCTCAATGTAACATATATCAAAAGGGTTTTATAATGCTGGTAACATTAAATTATCTTATTTTTTTGTTAAATTTAACCATTAATTACATTTTTATAATATTTCCGTAATAATTAATGTTGATAAAAACAGAAAATAAGTGCGTTGCTAGTGCTTAGTAATGAATAGTTCTCAGGTAAAATATTATTAAGTGTCCAGAAGCGCGCACCAATGCGGTTCGTTGTCCCTTTGGTGTAATTTTCTTGACTTGGTAAAGTTTTGTTTGCACAAGGCGAAATAATACCCTGAAAGAGCAAGACTTCAGAAAAGTTGGAAGTAATCATGAATGTGATAAGACTTGCGCTCTGTTGCCTTTTATTCTTGCCTCCGAGTCATTCAGTAGGTGTCTTTCAGAAAGATACAGGACGCTAATTGCTGAAATATTAAGTATGAATGTGGGCCCTACAATAATAAACAATCGACACCGACTCCAGTATAATAAAGGATTGTGACGTCTAGCACGCTGCTAGAATATAACATGAATTTAGCCGAAGTGGAGTGGAGAAGTTTGAGCAGATCGAAATATTAGGGTATTATGAACTCGTCGTAACATCAGGGTGAAGTGAGGAGAGTATGAGGCAGAGTCGAAAAACAAGGGAGGGTGATTCGGGGCGATCGCCGAAAAAAAAAAAACGCCGACCAACGGAATCATCCGGCACAATTCCCCAAGTGTGAAAATCCAGGAGTAACCAGGCCGGGAATCGAACTCAGTTCACCTTGATGGGAGTTGAGCGCTCTAGCCGCTGCGCCACCGCGGCTAGCCAATAACAAATGAAAATAACTCAAATGCACGTAGAATATTGAAGTCTAATCTGTGTTGAATTATTTTCGTGAAAATCATTCCTCCTAGGCATATCGCAGTCTACTAGTAAGCCATGAGCTAGACCCCTCCCCCCCCCCCCTTTCCAAGGCAGTCGAGGAACCAATGCACTAGACGAAGTGGAACCCGTTACCTTCCCAAAAACCCTACGGGAAACCTGCCTTCGCCTTATTGCATTCTTGGTTTTTCTATCTTGTTTATGTTTTTAGACAAAAAAATCCGAAAGTATCCCTATACCGAACTAGCTATTCACCTTACACAGCATAATGACTGAACTACAAACTCGTATTTATGTCACAATGTTGATTTCCCTTAATTTTAGCAGGCTTAGCATTGTGACGTAATTATGAGTTCGTTGTACAATCGTTATGAATGAATGAGTGAATAAATTTGGGGGGTTCTTAACATCGAGGTCTTTACAGCAGATTTCAGTCGTTATGCCTGTACTTTTATGTGAGGTGAATAGCTAATCGCGTATAGGAGTGCTTTCAGGATATTCTTTATTAAAAACGTAGAGAAGCTAGAAAAACCAAGAATCTAATATGGAAGCTAAAAAAAAAAAGGGGGGGGGGCTAGTGTATAAATATGTATACTTGCAATAATAAAACGTACATTTAAACAGTTCTTATAACATTTTGATAATCTTCCCCTGCATATCAATAACAACCTCGCCTATCGCATAAATTTACGCCAATTTGCACCGAAGTGTTTCTTTAATTCCAGAGTTTTCAGCTCGCTAATCTTTCTAGCTTTCAAATACACCCAAAAGAAACTATTTACATCAGTGTTTGTTATTATCGTGGCATAATACACAGTAAACAATCGAACCTTGCGTTGGTACGAATAAATATGAATACAGAATACAACATACACAGGAGTAAAAAGAAAATTAACACCACTTAAGTGGTGATGTCGAAATACCATGTGGTCATTGGGCACTGATAGAGGGCAGTATATGCAATAATTAACAGTGCTATGCTGTGGAACAGAGTAGGAACCGCGTACTAGGGATAACACCGCTGAGCCCAATACAACTGGAGTCGACTCGGTGAAAGAGTATTCTGTTGTTTCAAGCGTCGGCCTGTGTGGAATAAGCATTGTAGATATGCCACGACGGCATAGACGACCATATTTCGTGCAATGGACTTTGAACGAGGTCGCATTGTGGGCCTGACGCACAACTCGTAGGACCACAAGTGTCTGCTGTGCATAACTGGTGGTGCCGATGGTCCAGCGATGGTGTATGTGCTAGTCAACCTGGTTCCAGACGGCAGCGGCATACGAATTCCCGCCTGGACCACCGCATCAGACGAACGGTCATTGCTGATCGCACGGCGACCGCCGCACAGATTGGAGCCACTGTTGCTCCCAGGGTGTCAACTAGAACCATAACCAATCGTTTTCTGGACGTCGGGGCACGATCGAGGGTCCTGCTCGCCAGGCTTCTTCTCACACCTCATCACTGTGTAACTCGCCTCGGATGGTGTCGCGAAAGACGCAACTAGAGGGATGAGTGGCGCGGAGTTGTGTTTAGTGATGAGAGCAGATTCTGCCGTGGCGCCAGTGGCGGTCATTTGCGAGTGCGGCATCGATCAGGACAGCGGCAACTACCAACAAGCAGAGTGTATACGGCAGCGGCATACAGGACCAACTCCTGGCAACGTTATCTTTACGTTATGTTGATGCTAGGTCCACTTCTCGCGTGGAAAATTTACCTTTGCGTCGCTTTTAATGTAATGTGAACACACTGCTGCGCGATCTATACCTGAATACAAAGACGACGCAAAGTTATGGGGACTCCCTAGTAAAACATTGTCTGTAAAATCAGTGTATGTGCATATATGCGCATTACAGCGAGTAAATATTTTGGGAATACGACGTTTTATAAGAATATTCAAAAAACAATTATATGCAGCCGCCACTTTTTATTTTTATTCTACTACATAAATATATTAAAAGAGAAAAAAAGTAGTGGACACGGTTTAAAAAAATTGCACTTTAGTGCTTTCCTAAGCAGTTTCCTAAAAAACGTTCAGTAGTATGTCCATGATTGAGGGCATGTTGCACATGAAGGATATTTATGGTTGTACTGTACACAACAATGTATCAGCGTTAGGTGTTTTGAGCGTATTCTTTGCGAGAGATATGATTCGATGGAGTTTCTGTAGCTCTCATTTGTGAACGGTTAACTCCTAAATCAACGCGAACACGCAGAACATTGGTCACTGGTTGCGAGAAGCACACTCGGCCCAAGTACGGTGCATAACCAAACATTACACGATTGCCACACCTGACGTAAATTGATTTGGGAATTGAATGGTTGTTAAATGACAGAAGAAAGGTACAAAGTGGCGTATGTAGTTTAATCCACTGGCTTACATCACGTGTGATAGTATACTACTGTTACACATCTAACTTGCGAGAAATTTAGCTTCCCGGGAATTGTACGTCGCAGCCTTGAGAGGGCGCGTCACAACTTTCCCTATTGCCAGATGTGAAATTGAGTCGTTTAAACAGTTCCAGTATGGATTCCCCTTAACGCAACGAGCACAATGTTAGATTCGATGTGAATCTGCCCGTAGGCCTGCTAACCGCACAACTCAAACGTAAGGACGAGCGTCCTCCCCTCTCCCCCTTTCCACTTGAGAGCAACAACAGCAACAAGGCTTGTATTGCTCCAGTCCCCGGCTGTAAAGTCATTACTGGAGTTGCTACAATACGCTATGACGAACTACGAACTATACTTCGGGGTCATTGGTATGTCGAACCCAGTTTTACTTTATGTTATATGAACTAAAACTAGTTCAGCCAACCTCGTGGAGCTTCCATGGCTGCAAATCACTACGGATGCGAAGGTCTGAACCCCCCATGATTCTGTCCCCGCACCCCTCGCGGATTCCATCCACTTACACCTCACTGGGCGTATGGCCCAACTCCCCTATTGGCATAATATTTTATTGGTAAAATTTTCGTCTACTATCCACCGTCACTACGGTTTGTTCCCTCGTGAGAGCAGAGCGATGCCGCGCCGCTCATATCGGCAGTTCGGCACAAAAGTGGTAATGGAAAAAAAAAGGGGGGGGGGAGGACAGTTTCTCAGAGCCGCCGGCAGCGGGCGGCACGGTCCCAGGAATAGCCGCGTGTATAAATAGCGCGCGGGTTAATAAGCTTGTAGACGCGCGCTCGCACACACGCACGCAGGACTGTCAGGTGAGGGCAGTGCACGGCGCTCACCACTACGTCGTCGTGCATCGCGCCGCAGTCGCCAACAGAATAAATACTACGTACCATATGATTACATACTGTGAAGATACACATTAATTATTAGCATTCATTGTCATCTTCGTTACATTTGTGTGATTTCAAGTTGTATTTATATACCTGTTCTTGCAAACAGCTAACTAACTGGGCCGATTTTACGATTGCATTTAAGAGCTCGCGTCATCCGCCACATTTAATTTTTATTTCTTCCTAATCTGAATTTAGGATGATTAATTGAAAATGCGCCAATAGAAGCCCATCATTACGGACAAAATACATTCACAGCAAACGTATATATTAGAAACAATTAACATAATACAAAATCTTATATATTAATTCATTCTCATCTTTCAATGACAACCAAGGAACAGCTACTAATCAGGTACAACAATTTGCACAGAACTATGAAATCTAATGATTATATAAAGAAACATTTTCAGTAATGACCCTGACTCTACTGGTATGACACTAAATCGAATAATTTCCTTACAAAGGATGATACAGCCTCTTAAGAATAACAGTGCCCGTGGAAATAAAACACAATACAATCAAAGAAACATCGCCTATTCTTGTATCTTTGTGAGACGCCATTTAAAAAAAAAAGGTGTTTACTTCACCCCCATCAAACAGTATTTCTCTGCCCAGGGATGTATCCAGAACTGTTTTTCTCGACGGGAGGGGGAGAGGATGAGAAGATCCTTCATTATGACTATCGAGACTAGATAATAGCAGTTTAACCATTGTTATTTATTTGCAACCTAATGGACGGGGAATTGATTTATACACATGTATTACTATTTACCCCGACGACACTCATGTGTATGTGAAAGTACGCCGATTTAATAACAGCTTGAGTGTAAAACAATGCTGAAATTTTAAGTAGGCTACAACCCAAGTATTTAACAAACTACCTTTTTTTTTTCTCCCGTGAAACCTCTGCGCTCTGCGGCTAAAGGCCTACGCGGATTGTGAGTGGATTTATAATGGTGTGAACGCATTTGGAACAGTAGAAAAAGGTCGACCACAATAGCCCATTCTGACAACTCACATACATACAAAACAGTAAAACACACACACACCTCCACCAATAAGACATTGATGATTATGGAGGCCACGTCTGTTATTCTTATAAGTTATCCGTGATGTGTAGTTTACGAATTCTGCGTAATTTATATTTATGAGTGCTTGTTATCCTGATAGAATCATGCATTTCGTACTAAAATCTTTTATGGGCTATTCACGGTAAAGTGAGCACTTTTGAGGCCCTAGTTACTTTTTCCTTTCAACCATGTTTTGTCAATTAATCACCTTTTAAAATAAACATTGCTGGGTAAGTAATAAACACAGTGTGTAAATTCCACCGCAACTGAGAGTGCTTTCAAAAGCGATCACTTAACCGTGAATAACCTATATACACTGGTATTCGCACTATGCTGCCTGTACTTACTCTACGACTCTGATATTTAGTGTGCGCGATCGAAAAAAATGTGTTTTAATGATTATAGGTTGGTAGCGCGAATAGTGCGTTGCGCTGTATGCAGTAGTGTGCTGGCACAGCTGGTCAAGGTTGTACCAGACTACGTTAGAACACAGAAAAAAATTGCCGCGGCGGTTCCTTTGATGTGGGTGTACCCATTCTCTGAGTGGCTGCGCGAAGCTCTGGAACGGGTCTGATTAGCTACCGCGTTCTGCGAAAGGTTCTCTATTGGCTGAGCCGCCGGCTGGCAAGTAAGTTACCTGGCGGTGATTGGCAAATGGCGTTCCAACGTGTTTCTGGCGTGTGCGGCTGTAATTGGCGGAATAAGCGGCTATTTCACCTCCGTACATTTGAGTATATGCGATATTAACATAGTCCTCTTCTTTTTAAAGTAGTCTAGTTATCAATGAACTGACGACCGAATAACTTCACCTAGCGTATAATTTAAAGCACACACCACTCGAAAGATGGTGCCCTAGAACTGGCTCTTTTATAACGTAGTTATGTATACTGAAAACAGCTGTGTATTTCAAGCACGATTGTGAAAAGGCACTATAATTTCTTGATAGACACTGATTTTTCAAGTTTACAGACATTTTAAACACTATAATGTTTGGAAGCCGCGGTAGCCAGGGTTGTAGGGGCGCTTTTGAATCGCAAGGTTTCGTGTTCGAATCCCGGGCACATCATGGATGTGGTGTTATTTTGAAATGTAACAGGCAGGCTGGCCCAAGATTATATTTCCGGCGTAAAGTGTAAACATCAAAATGCAATAACAAAGGGAAAACTAGTTTCGTTTCACTTCCATGAACGGCGTAGACTTCTGACAAACGCTACATGTTACCGTGTTATTTACGGAAGTGTGCAGTTGTTTCGTAAAAAAGGGGGGGCGGGTGGGGGGGGGGGTACTCGTTCCACAGAACCACCGGACGTCATACATATGTTACTAGAGCTCACTTACTCTCTGTGCCTAGGTGTAAGGATATCTCAAGAAATACTGTTTTTATCGGAGGAAAGGTTATAAATGAATGCGTTGATTTTCTCGCAATGCAAAAATCTGACATCTCAAAACCAGTGGCAGCCGCGAATAGCAGCAAAATAAATTGACGTTAGCTTAGCGAAGTTCCGGAATATTTCCTAGCTATTTCCTAGCTAACCCTTCAGCATGAACTGGAATACGAGTTCGGTGTTCTGTAGGCTTAGATTTCACTCACCTCTACATACTACAGCTGTTGTCATTTATTCATCGGCTGCTACGAGAGCGAGAAAACAGTTTCATCCCAAAAACATTTAGATCTTACCTGTTATAAAATTCGCCTATTTTTCTGGCCTGTACTTATAAGCCACTACTACGCAGTTCTGTAGAAGTAGTAGGGGCGGCAAGGTTTTAGATAGAAAGGGATGCCGCCATTTTATATCGAAGGGTAAAATTGATTGAAAGGGTCAATTAATTTTATGAAAGGTTTAATAAAAAATGGTTAATTTAAAAGGGTTAATCAAAGAATGGTTAGTTTTTGATCGGATCGAATTTTTTTCTTGATTTATTTTCTTTCTTTCTTTTTGGGTGGGGGGAGGGGAGTGCCAGGAGCTCTGTCCGATGTTGATGGTGTGAAGTACTGGAGGCGACTGACCAGAGTGGTGGATTGCAATGTCTTATATAGGTGTAGAGTTCAGTGCAAGAAAGTTCTAAGGCTAATTATTTTATAATTTATCTAATTTTGAGGTGTTTGTATGGATGTTGGTGGGAAATAGTTGATTTTTACGAATATATTTAACACGTGAGAGAATTTCAGCGTGTTAAACCGATTTCTAAGAGTGGCCGAAGTGTAAATTTTATGTTTTTTTTTTTTGGGTGGATATAACTCGTAGAAAGGCGACTTTGGAAGATCCGATTTACGTGTTAAACAATCTGTTTTTGGAATCCAATTAAAATATAGAGAAATTCAGAGTGTTCTATGTATGAATAAATTACATGCATCGAATCGGAAATTTTCAAACGACTACGTGAATAATAATAACAATAATAATAATAATAATAATAATAAAGTGGCATTTCCTGAGTCTTAAACGTAAAGTAAGTGTCGAGCTTAGAAGTACAATTTACAGGAGAGAGAATTTTAACTGTGTGGAGAACATGTGATGGTCGGCAAGTGCAAACTCAGTAAACTAGATACAGCTAGTCAGTATGAATAAAATACATTAACACGATTCAGCCTGTGAATACGATTTAAATTTAAACCAGATACAATAGTGTAATAGAAATGTTATGTGCATTTCTTAATGCCTCTCGCAAATACCTTGAGTATTTTTTTAAACACGTCCGTTTGATGTGGAGTCCAGTGTACCAATTACGTTATCTTGTAAGCTGTGTGTTTGGAGAGCCTGATTATATATGCATAGCGAAGCCAATAGACAAATGAGTTGAAATTTACGAGAAAAACTCTGTATTCGTCCTACAACAGACAACGAAACAATATTTTTTTTAAAGCTAAAGTTTCACTATTTTCACAATAATTCACTTTTAACACAAATTATTTCCGTCGAAGCATAGGGACACTCGGATGATGTGAAGAAGTACTTAAGTCTGCAAAGCATAATCGTGCAACACCTTATAGACACGTACTACACATTTCTGTTAAATCTGTGAAATTCACATCACTGGGTGACAAAAACGCGAGTTGTTAATGCAAATGGTATTTTCGTCTACCGAACATAGAAATTGAAAATCTTATCGCAAACGTAGTATATCGATCCGGTCTTAACAAACAAAAATTTATATTTTCCGGATAAAATACTACATAAATTGCGGCTATCACTAGAGATGATCCGGAGCCACGGTAACCCCCGAGGGTGGCCTCGTCGGCCGCCAAGTGTGTAGAGGTACGTGTTTATGGCGCTGACAAGTAGCAGGTCCATCTCCTTTAAGCGTACATGAGCAACTGAAGATGGCGCCGAGTGGGATAGCTGAGGTCACTTCGTTACCTGTCCCTTGCCAGAGTGCGACCCTGGGTTGCCCGTGATCGTCAAATATTTTTCGGCATTAAGGCAAGATGGCGACAACTGGTTGTGTTCCAATCGGAGACCTGCCTGCCACTCACTCACACCCCAACCACCCAACCCTATCCTACACCCCTCAGAACTGGCCCAACTCCACGATGCCAGCAACCCCCTATCACCCCTCCTCTGCGAGGTCCTGGAAGTCTGTCATCCAGACTGCCTGCTAATGTAAATTGTCGCAACTGATTCAAGATGGCACCATCTAACCATTTGTGTGCACATCGGGTCCCGCTCGCTAGTAGGCACCCCTCACCCCACAGAACTGCCCCAAGTTCAGAATTCCAGCCACCCCCTCCCCTCCAAAACATTTCCAGAGGTACATGACCGTGTCCAAACACCCCTCCACCACCCACCCTCGTCATCAGAGCTACTCCGACCCCACAATGCCGAGCACCCCCTCCCCTGAAATGTGTACAGAGGGAAGTGCTCCCTACCACCCCCACTCTCGAAGGCAACTCTTTCTGAAGACCTCCCCTATCGAATGAGCCTGGAGCTCGCAAAAACCAGTTTTACACACCCCATACTCAGCCCTGGGAATGCTTTTCGTATTTTTTTTCGTGAAATTGTCAGCCTTGCAGTACCAGTTTCAAGACAACGCGCCCTCTTCGCTACAGTATTAAAAACACATTTTTTTTCTAATGTTGAGCTGCAGCCCTCTGAATGCATTCCCCAAGGGATTTGACCCGACTCGCTGTCCCTTCAACCTTTATACAACAGGTCGAGTATACGAACAGTGAAAAAAATATAAGTCCCAATATAAGTCCTGGATTTAATATTCCAACAAATTTATATTTGAATCAAGCACGCTACGATTTGTAAAATCACACAAGACTTATTTCATTTACTCATTAAAACAACTATTTTTACAAGTATTCAAGTAACATATGTTTTATTCACTCGTTAAGAAATGTTTTCTACGAGTACTCACTCATTAAGAAATGTTTTCACTGCCAATTCAATGTATAGGAGAGAAAAAGAAAAAATATTGGGAGAATTAAACTGCTCTTAACATCGATGTCTAGAGAGCTGATTAGGGTGAAGCGAGAGGAGAAGTGCCGACTAGCGTGCGAGCGTGTGAGACTAGGGGAAACAAGAGAGACTGATCACCTATAAAAAGCCTTATATAAACGGCAATGTCTAACACAACATCCACACATTCTGAAAAAAAATTGTTTTTATGCTGTGACCCACTCGGGAAGGCGAGCGTGCTAACCAATGCATTCCCTCTCTTTTTATGTCTAACCAGAAAATGTTCCAGCAGCAAAAAAAAAGTATTACATGTAACATAAAATGTTTATATTTGAATTTATTTAATATTTCAACAGATTCCGAAATTATCAAAACACTATGAATAAAGGTGGAAATAATGGTTTTTCGTAGTTGGAAAATAGAAATTTCAATGTTATTAGTACTTTTTTACTAATGGGAAAATATACTGGTATTATTACATAACTTGAGTTGAATTTTATTTAAACACTAGTTTAAATATATTATGTTTATCTTCTTCTCCAGACATCAATGTGTTGTATCTTGAACAGGAACTCCTGTAATTTGTGTTTTTGTACGTAAAATTAAATATATATATATTTTTTATGTTTGCTGGTTTCTGTTGGGTGGAGTCGTAGATTGAAGGTAAGGAGAGACAGAGATTTTTGCTACCTACCTATGTGCAGGTATGTGGGGCTTTGCTTTTAATAGATTCCCCTGGGGTGTCACAAAAGTTGGGCAGCAACCCGTCGTGTCCTGCTCCAACTTTCAAGTTGAATAGCTGGAGTATATCAAGGTCCTCTAAAGGTACTAACCTGTTTCATTCATTCATTCATTCATCTAGCTGTGTTTGATTTTCTCCATAGTTTTTTATTTGTAATTTCCTCTCAGCCCTTCAAAGGCTATGCGAGTATTGTAAGTTAAGAAAAGCAGATTTTATTCTTCGTGAAAGCAAGCAATAGTTAAAAAAAATTTAAGTCATCAGCTTACCAATACTGATAGACATCTACTCATAGCTTTGTTTTCTCATTTTACATAAGTTATTATTGAAAAAAGTTGTGACATAAGTTATTAAAAAATAAACAATAACTCACACTATTTGTTTTCAACTTGAAAGAAACAGTTTTATTTAAAAAAATTCATAATCACTTTAAAGACAGAATAAATCATACATCTTAGTATTAAAAATACTACATCCCAACTTTAAATGAAATCCAATCTTTTTTTACCATTCCCCTCTAAAAAACATTAGAACTTAAAATCATTACTTCATGGTAAATCACAACCTTAAATTAAATACAAACATTGTTCAGCTCTAACTTCTTACAAATGTTACACACCGATTTTGTTAATGAATATTACATCACAAATTATGAATATATATATATATTTTTTTTTTTGGTTCATCATGATAAAATTTACATGTATAAGCCAAACAGGCTTTTTTAACCCAAACAAAATCCATATTAAACCATTAAAACTGTAAAAATATTAATTGTATCATATCCTGATGAAACTTAAAAAAAAAACTATTCATTTACTCTATCAGTTACATGTATAAGCCAAACAGGCTTTTTTTTTAAACAAAAAACTCTCCTGTTCACCATTACGATGTCAAAAGGTGTTTAAAGTTAAAAAAAAATTGACATCAATATATTATTGAAATAATAATAAAGTTTCTTAATAAACTTTCTATCATGAATGATTTTTTTAAATCATTATACCGGAATTATAATTTTTTTAAATCGTTAAAAATGAATGAACTTTCATTAAAATCGTTACACCTGAATGAAATTTTTATCAAACTGAATGATTAGTCTTTAAATTGTCAAACATTTGAATGAATTTCGGTAAACTTTAAAAAAATATCATTGCAACAGAATGATTGATCTTTAAAAAAAATTTTTTAGACCTGAATTAAATTGATTTAAAATCGTACAAAAAAGCAATGAATTTCCTTTATAAATTGTTAGAAGTTTATATTTTCAATCATTAAGCTGTAAAAAACTTTTCACCCTATTACAAAATTTTAATAATGAAAAAATTTGTGAAATTATACTGTGGACGGAATCATTCATCATTGAAAATGAGAATTTTCAATACATTTTACGTCTAGGGTTAAGACCTAAACTTAATTTACGTTTCTTAACTGGAGTAACAACTACTTGCGGAGGTAAGGAGATTGGGCTATAAATTATTTCTTGCGGCGACTGATTGAATGCAAGCAGAGGCAGAGAAATTAATTTATCTCGTGGTATTTCAAGTTACAATATTTCAATAGATGTCTAACTTGGAGCAGGTGATACAACAAAATTAAAATTTAGGAATTCGTCTAATTCCTGCAGCAACTTATTATTGTTAAATACAGCTTTCAGACAGACATTTAGAGAGTGAGATATTAAATCTAACGGTTTACAACAGGAGCAAATCTTGGGTATTGGCAGTCACTGCTCACCTGGTTTTTTCTTAAATCTAAAGTTGCAAAGTCTGTAGGTGAGAGCACCATGGTGGACGGTGCTACAAACTTGGAAGATGTGAACACAGCAGCTGACAGCGCTATGGACACCCTCTTAGACATTGGCACCATGGCGGACGGTGCTGCAAAACTTAGAAGATGTGAATGCCGTAGCTGACGGCGCTGTGGCCACACTCTTAGAAATTGGTACCGTGGCAGACGGTGCTGCAAAACTTGGAAGATGTGGAAGCACTGGCTGCTGTGGGCACTCTCTTAGAGATTGGCACTGTGGCGGACGGTGCTGCAAACTTGAAAGATGTGAACACAGTAGCTGGTAGTGCTGTGGACACTCTTAGACATTGGCATCATGGTGGACGATGCTGCAAACTTGAAAGATGTGGATGCCGTAGCTGATGGTGCTGTGGACACACTCATAGATGGTGATAATGATGCCATCTCTGGTTGCAATGTGAAGGTAAACTCCTCTTCCTCTAAGGGAATTAAGAAACTATTTACTAAATCATTCGAACTGTTAATTAGTATATTGAAATACTCCCAAACAAAACCATTAAGCTCTTTGTTAAAATCTTGCATAGATAAGCCAAGAAAATAGTCTCCATTCGACCGCGACATCGCAAAACGATCCGAACTGACTAACAACTGGAAAAAGTGGAAAGGGCATAGAGAGAGAAGCACCTATTTATAATAAAAATTTCAAATTCTCAGGTCAAACATTCGAGAAGCCTGATTTCTCCCCTCCAAACAAAAGTCAGAAGTTCAAACACCCATTCCCCTCTCTTCCTGCACATTAAACTTTCAAATATCTTCAAATCAGCACCCTCAACCTCGGAGATATTCCTCTCTGCTAAGTTTCTTGCACTAAGAAATGAATAACATTTATTTATCAGGAAAATAACTTCTGAATCATTACAAATAAATAAAGTGTATTTAAAAACGATTAGCAATGTAATAGAGATAAACATATTTTAATATGATATATAACTAATAGGAAAAAAAGAAAGTAACATTATCCACAAAAATCCTGTTATAATCGCTTTTAACCTTATCTAAGATTACTTCAATCTTTTAAAGATTTTTTTCTTATTCGCAATATATCTTATTTAAATCAAGATATGTGACATGATTCAATTTTAGTAAACATGTTCCGGTTTTTCTTAATTCGTATATTGAGAATCATATTTATGTTAAACATATACGGATATTTTTTTCCGTTAATGTATCCGAACACGTTTCCAATTTGATTAAAATCTTATTTAAAAGATATTTTCATCGAATTTTTCTTTTGATACAGGCTGCTATGGGGGAGTAAAATCTTGTTGCCATAAATATTTGTTCATTTTTATATAAGTCTTGTGATTTCATTTTCTGTATTTTTTCCTGTGTAATGGAGTTTCCTAAGTGAATATTAATATTTTTTTTTATCAAGAAGAGGATAATATATTTTTGCTCGAGATTTCAAACAGCTAGGATATCATTTTGACCTTGGTAGTCTCGACGGTTGAAAAATCGTTGACCTGAAACGCCCCCTCCCCTCCAAGAATGGGGATCTCCTTGGTTGCTTACTTCATGAAAAGCTGGCCACTGGGGTTGTGTCCAGGGTATAATATAACCAGAATGCATTCTGCGGGGGTTTGTTGGACTGCCAAGCTTGAAATCTCAGTTTCTGTAGTTGGTATTATTGGAAAAAATGTTGAACGAACAGTCATACTGCATATACCTCAAATCTCTAAACATGTTTTTTTTTTTTTTTTTTTTTTTAGACAATGGCAAATGCTATACTTCTAAAATTTCGAAGCAAGTACAAATGGGAAAATTAATAACATTTAATCAGAAAAGTTCCATCGATTGATTTAAGTTTAAACATCTATAAAATTGAACATGTCTACCTTTTTCATGTGGACGAGCGAATTAATTTTATTAATTGTGTGTTACATTCATTATTCTGTGAAAGAATGTTATAGTAATAGGTATTGTAATGTAGCACTGTAATATAACATATCAACATAATGTCTATTGTGAATAATCTATTACATTTGAACCCTCAGAAGGGAAACTTGATTACAGTCATACCTAACTCGAGACTCGAACCCAGAATCTATATATCTACCCCACACTGAAAGTCAGAAACGAGATAACATTCGTATATGATCTAAGCAGGAGTCGAGCCCAGCTTATTTCAACCAAGCCTTATCAGGGATGGTGTATTGTTAGTTATGGAAAAGTGGTTAGAGTGCTCACTTCCAGAACTTTTCTCTCAAAAGTGTCTGGGGAGAAAATATATTTTGTAGCAAAACATGAACACTTTTAATAAGGAACAGGGGAAAATAAATTTTTAGAAACATTTTTTACTTAAACACAAATTTATTTACAAAATTAGGAAACTATAGGTTGTTACAAAACATAGGACATATTAGACAAATGTTTCAAAATATATACCAATACATTTTGTGTGCCAACATTTATGTACAACATTTTATCACTGAAGCAGCGTACTATGATAAAAAAACATATAAAGATTACACAATTGTTTAAATTATTTTAACACTGACAAACCCATAATTATTTCTTTCCAAAACAAAGTTGAAATGGTTTGCTCCAGCATGTTAATAACTTGGTGATATTCAATATACACATTGATTTATGTATATGACAGGTGATTTCACTATCTTGTTGATCCATCTTTACAACTAGTGGATATAATATAAGCAAATACTTTTATAGTAAATTACACTCATGCTAAATTATGTCATATGACTCGACTAACAACCACAGGTGATTCGAGAGAAGAACCATCTAAGTATGTTTCACCCTATTCAGTCCTCATTGCCCAACTTAACATTAATTTCGAGTTTTTCTTTGCAGAGAAAAATTTTTTAAAAAATCCATATGTTTTACATAATTGTTTGAACGAAGGGCAATTATATTCTTTTTGAATATATATTACTTTCCCATTATACACACTTTCGAAAACACGTATTTTGCTCAATTCAACCTACATATATTTCACAACTATTTAGGTAATATTTGCAAATAGCTTTAATATTCTCATACTCTATATATCCACTGTCACAGGTTTAAGCATGGTGATGCTTAGTAACCCATATATAAGTTTTCTTGTATTTAGAAGTTAGATATTTCCAGTCAAACAGTGATTTGAAGCTGAATACAGTTGTTCGTTCTTCCCTATCAGTGATAGGTAATTCTTCAATTATAATTTTTTTTCTGCAGACTGAAATCCTTGTACATTGCAAAACCTCTCGCCTCAGCCGCGGTTAGTCGCCTACTGACTCAATTCATTATTTTCAATAGCTTATCTCTTACATTGTAAGCTTGTGTATTTGCTGGAAATGGTGTATTTGCTGGAAATGGTGTATTTGCAATAATTTCAATTTGTAAATCAATCACGCCATTGGTGATTCAATCATCTTGCTTTCTGACATCAAACACAAATAACGTTCCTCTGGTTTTAAATGATTCTGGTTCTAGGATAGGTAAGCTGATTTTGTTATAGTATGTTTCTTGAAACTTTGTATATATATCATACAAATAAGGAACCCCCCATTGGGAAAGTTCATATTTAAACCCACATAGGGGTAAGCTTGAATGTTTAGATATAGTTAAATATTTTTTGTATCACAATTATCGAATACTGATCGATCTGCTTTTAAATTGTTTTGTCGATTTGTTTGAAAACAAAAGACAACATATTTCGGTTTTTTCAACGAAAAACTTGATTGTATATTCCAAATGACTTTTTGCAATGTTGGCAATGTTGTAAAAACCCCTAACGCCCACAATCTGAATAGAATGCCTGGGCTCTTCCCTTTTTCGATATATTTTAAAAATTTTACATGCTCACGAGAGATAATTTCAATATGCTGCATTAACCAATCGACACTGCTTAATTCAATGTTACACCTTCCTCATCATTAGTTGCATCGTATAGAGTATTTAAATGTGTATTACCTAATAGAATAGATCATTCTTGTTAAGCATTTAATATGGTGTGTTTGTAGTCTTCAGAAAAGTCTAAAATCATACTTAACGGTAAAACAACTTACTATTTTCAACCTGGGTTTATTTGTTGTGAGTAATCACTAGCTTTGTTCCACCCAGCCGTAAGCCCTGTAAAAATATTGTTTACAGTTCCTGACAGATAGTTCTTTATCATGGGAGTAATTCCAACATCTCGTGTTTGATCGATCTCCACTCAATTTAGCAGATATGCAATTCTGTCGATTAAATGAAGTAATCAATTTACTATTTTTTGTAGTTGCTGGAATACTTGCATCTGCTGTCTTTTTAAGTTTTCCTCTAAACCTTAAACTTGAATTCGACAGTAACGTGTAAATATCATGATTTTGTATTGAAATCCTTATTTCTGAAGGAAAAGTGTACAGACCTGCTCGGAATGGTTCATACACATGTATTTCAATATTGGTGATTGCTTTTTCATAACTGATAAGTTCTTCAACATTAAGTAAGGCTTCCATTTCTATTAACAGTATATCCTAATTCTTTTAAATACAATTCATAGCCCTGTGTACCTTCATGGGTATCTTATTTGAAGTGATGGTTTTATGTTGGATTTAAGTCTTTTTATACTTCCTGTCTTCGGGATACATTCCTTACTCATACAGATCATATAAAAGAATCACCTACTTTACGTCCGAATTTACTATTGTACACAACACCCATAACAATTGTAATGCGCAATAGAATGCAGGTGTTTATACACCTTTTTTAAAATGTAAATGAACAGTAATTTCTTCATTTCTAAAATTAATACATTTACTGTTTTTTTCGACAATTGTAACAACTATTTCATCAACACAATTCACTATTACTGGAATATATATCAATGTATAAGGTTTTTCAATTATTTTATATCCTGGAGCTACAGCACACGTGAATTCATGTATTGTATTTCTCTGTTTTTCCATCCAAATATGAACCGCCTACAATATTAACATTTATACGAAATACATTTATCGACAATATACTAACCTGTTTTGATGATTTGTGTAATTGATTAGCTGGATATACTCTCTGTTCAGAACCCAACATATTTGCAATTGAATTGTCTTCTGAGAAATCGATATCGATGTTACTATGCATTGCTCTAGTTAATGTATTTGGATTTCCACATAATCAGAACTGTACATCTTCAAGTAATGCCACTTTAATTAATGTTTCAAGGTCATCCAACTCATAAGATCCTACCAGTATCACAATCTTGTATGTATTTTCACCAATATTAGTCATATAAAATATTTTCACCAATATTAGTCATATATAATTGGCTATGCATATCAGTGTTTGGTATGCTGTTATAAGTAACATATTTGATTAGACTCATTTGTCATTCTCCATCTAACTCTAACACAGGGAAATATACTGCATGCAATTGCGACGAATTTTCAGTTGATATCAACGTAATTGACATATTACTAATATGTTTTACTATTACAATTACTTATATACCCTATTTATAGCCAAATAAGAATAAACATAAACGTCCTAAATTGATTGTATTTCATAATTGTTCCATTTTGTAATCGTATCTTGATTTAATGTTTTTTAAATAATTGTGTATGTCAATTGGAGGATGTAAATCGCCAAAACAGACATCATACAATGATTGATTTATAATTAATGACACCTGATGCATTCCTTCATTTTTTTCGCATCTAAATTAACAATCATATATTCACGAATATTTGGTTTCTTTTGGTAAATTCTCTCTTGTATACACACATCGGAAATAGGGAATATCCAGTTTCTTTACAAATACATTAATATCTTTGTTAGTTAATGCAAGTTTTGGAAGACTGTTCAAGACTTTCTGCATTTGTTCCCCGTGTTTGGAGTTTTTTCGTCCTCGTCCAGCTGTATAGGGTTTCAAATACATTGCTTTACCTTTTTATTTAACTGTTCTACTAACTGCCGAAACCCCTTCGAGAATTGATCTAAGAACTTTTAATGCTGGAAATAGGAATGGAATGATTCCTCCTTTCTTTGTTTTTTGTTTGGTTGCATTTTAAACCCATGCCTCTCTTCAACTTAGCGTGCATAACTTTATCAACAACCCAAGCACCTAGCTTTTCACCTGTATATGTAGGTGTATTCTTCCTTATATTTGCTGCTTTAACGGCTAGAATTGTATCTGCTATATGTCTTTCTTTCAAACTGTTTGTTCGACCGTAAACTATATTGTGTTCTTTACAAGTGTTATCCAAAGCATTTATTCCTTGAACATTCCAGGCCAAACGTTTTGCAAGTTTAGTACCTGGTCCGCAATTATTGTACTTTGGTAAATGTAATTCAAATGGTAATTCATTAATCAATGTATTCAATACACTGCGTCCTGTTTTCGTACGTTTAGTAGGAGACATTGTTTTCAACTGAACGGAAGCCTATTACAGACCTACATTTATAGTTTTACGTTAGTACGTTACGTAAAACTGTGTAATTGTGTAGAAGTCTATGTTATAAAACCAAATGTACATCTGCTGGTAATTGTAAATATGAAAGAAAACATAATTGAACAGAAACATGGTATTTTTATACCATTAAAAATACGTTGTATAATAAGCGGTCCTTCTTCATGTGGAAACAGGTGTTATTATGTCGTTGTTGGAACGCCCGAATGGACTTAAATTTGAAAATGTATATGTGTTTTCTAAAGCAATACAAGAGAAATATCAACAGTTAGAGACCATTTTATAGTTAATTATGCGATATTTCCCTTTTACAAATAAAGAAAATATAGTGCCTATGAATGAAGCACTAACCAATTCCGTATTTATTTTTGACGACATATGGTGTGTACGAGAGGGTGAAATACAGCAATACTTTAGTTTTGGCCGACTTTCAAACATTGATTGTTTTTATTTATCACAAAGTTATGTACGTATACAGAAACATTATTTTCACGATAATGAAAACATGGTAATTGTGTTTAAAATGGATAATATGAATCGGCAACATATTTACAACGATCATGTTTTAAACGATATGGCATTTACAAAGTTTAAAGATATGTATTTTAACTGTTGGAAAAAAATACAGTTTTTTGGTGATTATACCAACACTTCCTCTATATAAAGGCAGATATAGGTTTGGTTTGGACGGTTTTTTACTTCCAGCCGAAGAACAATGAGTATTTCAAAGTTTGGACATAGCGGTATAAAATGCAATCATTACAATAGCTATTTAACCAGAAATCGCGATGGGAATTGTGATTTGAATGGACATAAATTACGTAATACGGGTATGACTGTGAAAGATAGCGATCCAGTAAATAAACATTATGTGAAAGACAAACACCATTACGCTAGACATATTTAAAGCCCCATGAAACAATATTCAAGAAAAATTAAAAAAATTAGTAGATTTGATTGATGATGTTTTAAGAAGCATGAGTATACTTACAAACATTTTAAGCAATATTAGCATTGATTTGCAGAGTAATGAATTTAGAATATAAAAACATTCAAATGGATTTAATAAGGATTTTAACGATATTACAAACATATTTAAAACACAACTTACAGAAATGCAAGAAAATTTAAGAGTTATAATTAATGAAGTGGTAAAAGCTGCTATTGCAAAACAACTTAAAACACAAATGGAACAAATAACACACTATTTTATTAATGATTTGAAAGCTAAAACTTTAAAAAAATTAATCTTTTAATTAAAATCGATAAGATTGAAAAAGCACAAAGTAATCGATCTACTACAGCAGTCAGAAAAGCAACGACTTAATTTATATATAAATGTATTAAACTTAATGTACCTTAATCAAACATGTCTGCCTCTGTTTCGGATTTACATAATGTTATATCAGCTTTAAAAGAGAAATATTTGCAAGCCAAATGAGCCCATATGGAACAAGATATTTTAAATGAAGAAATATTTAAACCTGTTACGACTAAAATGGATACATTACATTCTATATTGAATAAACCTAAAGAAGCAGCTTTGGAAATTAAAACGGAAAATGAAGCTTCAAAAACGAAAAAGCAATACCTTTCTCAATTAATACAATGTTATTTACCTTTAAAACTATCTACATCTACGCGCGATACTAGCTTAGGTGTTTATCGAAATGAAAACAATTGGTTCCTGGGAGATTCGGTAACTACATTTTTACGTGAGAATAGAATCAAAATAGGTGATTATGTAACTGATTTTAGTGAAGGATTATTTGAATTATTGTTTAAAAACTTTCCAAAAGAATATTCTGACACCGATTTGCAGAAATATACACAACTTATTTGTTGAGCGAATGTTAATGTAGGTTCAGGAGATGAAAACCATCCGAAAATACATTTAATAGGAGATATAGTTGGAAGTGGAATACATAAAGATGAAATTAACAACCGTTTTTCACCTGTATATTGGAACAATCCAAATGAATTGGTCGATAGATTAAAAATTCTCATTGTGTCGAGAGAATCTGGGAATAATTCACATACAAACGAAATTGTTTATATTATTGAGGAGTTAACGGAAGATGATTATATTACAAATGAAGTTTAGTAAGATTGCCCAAGAGCTTTACTCTCCTGCAAGATAAGATATCCTAGAAGAAAAGTTTAAATTATATTTTTCAAGCCGATTTGTGTAAAATGACAATGCTTTCAAAATACAATAAGGGATACAAGTATATTTTAACCGAAATAGATATTTATTCGAAATATGGTTGGGGTATACCTTTGAAAAACAAAATTGGGAAACAGCTTACCAATGCAATGAAGATTGTTTTGAAAGAGAGAAAGCCCAATTCGCTCCAAAGTGACAGAGAAACTGAATTTTTTCTACACCTTTCCAGAAACTAATGACTGAATATGGTATAAATCGCTACGCAACGTATTCGGAGATTAAAGCAAGTGTTGTGGAATTTTGCAAAAAATCGATTAAGCAGTAAATATATAAACATTTCACGTCGAGGACTTACAAATTGGTTGCTGTTTTGCCTGAAATAGTTCATTTTATAATTCCAGACATCATAGAACTATCAAGTTGGCGCCCAAAGAAGTTACGGATAACAGTTTCATAAAAACTATTTATAATAATGTTAAAGTCATCGATGAAAGCAAACCAAAGTTCAAAGTTGGGGAATTTATACGTATCACGAAGCAGAAAGGGATCTTTCAGAAAATATTACGGTGAATTGGTATTTTGAAATATTTAAAATTATTTCAATCAGACAAACACATCCCAGAATATATTACATAGAAACATATGACAGAGAATCAATAAAAGGTGGATTCTACGAACAGGAACTGCAAAATGTCCGTTCTCCAAAAGAATATTTGGTTGATAAAATCATTAAAAGGAAGAAAGACATGTCCATGGTTCGATGGAGAGAATTCTCAAAAGCACACGACTCCTGAGTTAAAAATCTAGATATTAAAAGATTGTAATACAATATTTGAAAATTGTTTTTATACTAAATAAAATATGTTTAATTATATTTGTGTTATTTGAATTAATAAACCTCTGGATGACGATTGGCTGTATAATTTATTGTGTAATCATCCCTTTTTATTGGATTATCGTTTCAATGGATATGATTTGAGCGATAACCCTTGTGATTACATCATTTTAATTGTGACATTCGCATTTAGGTGATAATTGAGTGTGTTTGATATGCCCTGTAATTCAGTGTGTTTGGGCGGTATTCTGTTGCAATAGATTATTTTTAAATACAACAATTTTGATTGATTTTATGTTACAGTTCTTGAGATCGGGATATAATCTTGTGGAATTTTACAGCTTACAGACATTTAAGATGTGAAGTGTTTAATTCGTTATTTTAATTTTCTGGAATTCACTTTTCCTTTGCACTGAATTTTTCAAGTTAAAGGGATTTGGAATGCAATTCCGTTTTAATGTTATTTAAAATGTATTTGTAGCATGATATATTTCTTGGAATTTGGATATTGTTTCTCGGAATTTGATTTCTATAGTATTTCGTTTTTTATTTAAATATGATGTAATTCATCGTTAGTTTATTGGAACACTTTTATGAATTTCATAACTGTTTATGCTATATTTCATTGTTTGTATCGGACAAGTTCTTGGAATTTGGTTAGTTTTAAGAGAGCAAAATAATATTCCCCATGCTAAGAAATTTTTCGATGGTGTGAAACTACATAAAAGTTTTTGAGTGTATTGTAAGTTGTAATTTTTTGACAGTGTAGAAATTTGACCGTGTAAAACTACTTAAAAAAATTTTTAGTGTAAGATTCATAAAAATTTTAAGTTATTTTCTCTCACAAAAGTAACATTTAACTGGACTTAAACTGAAATTCAATATTATAATCACAGTCCTCTTGCTTTGTTACTAAATGCAAAAGGTGCACGCTCCAAACTGTAGCTGTGAAAATAAGACGAAACAGGTCGGAAAATGCTGTGTTTAGTGTTCATGAGATGCAGACAGGGCAAGGCGCATTATGGATGAAGTTTGGTGGTGGGGTGGGTGGCGGAGGGACAGGGCAAGTTCTCCCTCCTAGTCATATTGTATAGGCGGCAGCTGCGAGCATCAGACTGTGCGTGAAGGGAAAGTTGTTGGGTGGATGAAAGCGGGCAGGTATCGATAGTGTCGTGGGCTGCAGCGTCTTTCTGAATCATTCCCTCACTTAGCCAGCTTGCGCGACCCAGTCCGGCCCGCCCGCGCAAAGTTCGTTGCACATTCTGCTCCAACAACGCGCAATACACTGTCATCGGTTCTTGAGACCAAAGTTCGCACACTTCTGCATACACTCGATTCTCGGCAAACCTTAGCTGGTATTGTACACGAGGTTTTAAAATGTTTAGTATCCATATATATTGTAAAAACATATCATTATAGTAGATTTCATTTCCTAAATAAATTTGAAGTGATTTTTACTCAACATAGAATAATAAACTTTAGCGAGATTATATTTTCCTATATGACAGTATAGTCAAATTTTTAGTGTCGCAGAGAAGTCTACACATGAAACACGTAATTTTGTCTGCCAGACTAATAAATATACACCAGGATGAAACTGAGACAACTTTTCCAATATGATAATTTAATGTATGTTTTCAATGGTAGAAAATAAAGTTTGACTGAGTATTTGCTTACAACGTAATAGTTGAAACTTGAATTAAAATTCTGTTTGAAAACTAGTGTTCTTTCAATGTTTAAAATCTTAGTGAGTTAAAATTATGTCTTATAGCTTGTGTGATAAGTTATTGGAAAATGTTATAAAGTTTGCTGGAAACATTATAAAGTTTAAAATAACTTTAAGTTTACAGGATTAAACTTTAATTTTTACTTAAAACTATTTATATTTTTAATTGAATTTACTGTGTTAAAAACATTGGAACGTATTTCTTAGTGTAGAGGAAAAATAAACTTTTATCGGTGGTATTTGTGAAATTTTATGTAGCTGGCAATGAGTCAGGCTCTTGCCTTTCGAAATATAGGAGGATTTTTCAGTGACTGTGCGAAAATAAAACTTGGTAGAGGAGAGAGAAAATAGCCCATGTCAGTTCAAAATCCACTGCTACCTCACTAGGGAAACCGTCGCTTTAGCCTTGAGGCAACCTCCATTCATAACTGAGGAAACACTCTGGTGGCGAAGGTCTAACCAAGTCGATGTCCCGGGGGGGGGGGATACACTTTCTGAATAATGTAGTGGGGGAGGGGTGTGTAACCTTGTTCTTGGAGAATAACACGCTTTTTGCACAAAGACAGCCTCCAGGGTAAGGGCGGCAGGGATGTTCTGATATCATGACCTCGGGATAAGTTCCTCTGGATAAGGGGCACAGGGTAGAGTGGGAGGGGGTGCCTGCTCCCGATGTGCATACAAGTAGGCATATGATGCCATCTTTATTCAGTTGCGACAATTGACATTCGCTGGCAGTCTGGGTGACTGCGCTGGCAGTCTGGGTGACTGACCTCCAGGACCTCACAGGAGGGGTGGTAGGGGTGGCTGGCATTGTGGAGTCCGGCCGATTCTGAGGGGTGTAGAGTAGGCGTGGATGGTTGGGGTGTGAGGGGGTGGCAGGCAGGTCTCCTCCGATTGGAACACAACTAATCAGTTGACCGCATCTCATCTTAGTGCCGAAAAACATTTGACGATCGCAGACAGCCCAGGGTCACACTCCGCCGAGGAACGGAGAGGAGGTGCAGGGAACGAAGTGACCTAAGCTATCCCACTCGGCACCATTTTCAGTCCCTCATGTACGCTTGGAGGAGATGGACGTGCTACTCGTCAGCTCCATAAACACATTACCTCTACACAATTGGCAGCCAACGAAACCACCCTCTGGGGTTGCCGCAACTATGGACCATCTCTAGTGATAGTCGCGATTTACGTAGAATTTTATTGGGAAAATATAAATTTTCATGCGTTAAGATCGGATCGATATACTGCGTTTGCGATAAGATTTTCAATTATTGTACTTCGTAGATGTAAATACAGTTTGTGTTAACATATCGCGTTTCTAGTTACCCAGTGAATTGAATTTCACAGATTTAACACAAATTTGTAGTACTTCTCTATAAAGTGTTGGACGATTACGCTTTGCAGGCTTAAGTACTTCTTCATGTCATCCAAGTGTCCCTATACTTCGACAGAAATATTTGTGTTAAAAGTAAATTATCCTGAAAATAGTGAAATTTTAGTACAAAAAAAAACATTGTTTCGTTGTCTGTTGTAGGACGAATGCACAAATTTTCTCGTAACTTTCAACTCATTTGTCTATTGGCTTCGCTACACATATATAATCAGGCTCTCCAAACACACAGCTTACAAGATAATGTAATTGGTTCATTGGACTCCACATCAAATGGACGTGTTTTAAAAAATACTCAAGGTATGTGCGAAAGGCATTAAGTAACATACCTAATATTTCTATTACACTATTGTATCTGGTTTAAATCGTATTCACAGGCTGAATCATGTTAATGTGTTTTATTCATACTGACTAGCTGTATCTAGTTTACTGAGTTTGCACTTGTCGACCATCACATGTTATCCACGTAGTTAAAATTCTCTCTCGTGTAAATTATATTTCTAAGCTCGACACTCACGTTATGTTTAAGATGCACGTAACTCCACTTATTATTCTCGTAGTCGTTTGAAAATTTCCGATTCGATGTGTGTAATTTATTCATACGTAGAACACTCTGAATTTCTCTAACGTTTAATTGTATTCCGAAAACAGATTGTTTAACATGTAAATCAGATCTTTCAAAGTCGCCTATCGTCGATCTATATCCACCATAACATTAACACTTAGACCACTCTTACAATCGTTTAAACACACTGCAATTCTCTTGTGTGTTAAATATATTCGTAAAAATCGACTATTTACCACCATCTCTACAAACACCTCAAGATAAGAAAAAATATTTTAAAAAAATTGTTTTAGCACACACTTGCACTCAACTCTACACATATATGGCATTTCATCCCACCACTCGACGCTCGGGCTCCGGCCCCCATGGTGGACGGTCGTGTTCGTCGGGAACCTAGATGGCTCAGTTGATGATGGCTTTGCGCATCTGCTGGGTGTGGCTTAACGGTTAAGGCGGAGGACGTTGGGGGTATCCCAATGTGCTGATGAAACATGCGAAGTGTGGCGAATCACTTCACTACTGGATACTGCAGGCTGTCAACAGTGGGTGCATGCTGAATGGAATGGAACCGCATCGGATTTCGAACGACCTCCCCCCGAATCAGAGACCCATGGGCCAACTTGCCACCCCCCAGAGCTGGTTAGCCACTGTAAGACCCCGCACGTGGATTCTTTTGAAAATGGAGGGGATGGCATCCAGGAACAGTTCTCGCCTTTCACCTGGACACACTGTGTCTGGGCCAGCAGATTCACCACAGGGGGTAGTGCCTGGAAGTCCCACCAGACGGATGGTTTTGGAGGATGAGGAGAGTGGTTTTGGAGGATGAGGAGAGCTGCCCTCCGTTTTCAACTATGCTAGATGCTGGGCCAAAGAGAGAAGATGGAGCAGGTGCTATGACTGAGCTGCCCGGATTCTTGCACCCTCGGCTGGAAGCTTAAGGACCCTGCCTGAAGTCACTGCTGTTGGTGTTTCTGTGCAGGTCGTCAGGCTGCCCAAGCAGGAACATGCATGCCAGTTCCATCTCACGGGTGCATATGCCTTGAACATGCTGGCGCGAAGTACCGCCACCTCTCTAATAGATTCTTCACTCCCATATTAAATAGCATGAACTCCACACCTGCTATCTCCTTTAGCATTTTCACTAGTGCTTCCACGAGTTTAACTCCTTTTCTGTCTGTATGAGTTTTACTGTATCTATGCAGGTTTTACCATACTCCTTCTTAATGTAGCTTTAATACATGTACGCTTAGGGAGGTAGGCATGGCCCCAAAGTGCAGGCCATGCCTACCCAATCCCTCTTGGCTGCGATGCCCACCTCCTTTTCATGAAATTCCCTCTCCTTTAGGCGTAAGGGGCACAGCCCTGAGGTGCAATTGGAACCCGACCCTACCTTCGGTATTAACTAAACACTTGGAATAAGGTAGTTTAGAAAAAAAAAGTACCCACAACTCTGGTCAGTCGCCTCCAGGCACCACACCATCAACATCGGACAGAGTTCCTGATATATACCTCCTCCCCCCAAGTAAGAAAGAAAATAAATCAAGAAAAATTGATCTCATTAAAAATTAACCCTTTCAATTAATTTAGTCTTTTTGATTAATCCTATCATCAATTGAATTGACCGTTTGAAATCAATTTAATGAACCCTTTCGATCAACTTAACTCTTTGATCCCAAAAAAGGTAGTATCCCTTTGTATACAGAACCCGTCCGCCCCTACTACTTGCAGCATACTTACATAGCAGGTAGCCACAGCTTGTTCTAGCATTGTGGCAATATTAACTAAAACCTGAAAACCGATGCTTTTGCTAGTAATCATTCCAGTCTATATGTCCAGCTGCATATTGCTTCCTATCAATGTGTCGAAGGTACAGGAGTCACTACAATTATAGCCATATGATATAGCTACACTATTTAATGGTCGCGGAAGAATTTTATTGAGTAACTGACAACCAGGGTAAAAAAAAGCCATCCGAAAAAGTTGGGAGAAACAGGAGAAGATTAAAGATTGGGTGAACATTTATGACTGCAATGGGCTCCAATCCTGTTGTTTACCGGTTTAATACTTATGAACTGGTGAGTCATGTTTGGGATTAAGTACATGTCCGAGGCAAAGAAGCACTGAAGCGATAAAGGCAACACTGCCATGTGCATCAAGTACGCCATCGCCGCTAAGCGTAACCACACAACTGGCGTGCAGTGTTCTCGTTCCTCTGCATGTACCTATAAGACTTTCAGCTATGAACCTATCATTTCATTGATGGAAAATCTAAAGAGAGTTTCAATGCAGGGCCCTAGTAGTAGGTCCAGGGAGATCCTACATCACTTTTGAATAATCGGATTAACCCTTCGACATCAATTTAATATGATCAATTCTTGAGTCTATCTTAATCCGATCAAAGTTGTTAATCCGATTTTAATACTGTGTAAATTAATTTTGTTAATCCTTAATCTTAATCCGAATTGATCGGATAGTTTGATCAAAGAATTCTGATAGAATTTTTTGAAGAAAAAGTTTGATAAAATTTCTTTGACTGATTTTGTGTGTGTAGTTAGGTGCACTTTATTTTCTTTCTTTGATTTTGGGGGTGGGGAGCAGCTGCGGTATGTCCTCACTGTTGGAGCTCTGGCATTTTAGTGAGGTGTGGTGTGTTGAAGAACGAGTGTATATAGAGGAGTGTTGTCTGCATGACGAGTGGCACTCTACTGAGGGGAATATAACATTCCCCCCAGTTGAGTGCCACTCATATTTTTTTCATGTATTTGGGTGCGTGTAATAATATACATACTGGTAAAACAGGAAAAGTTTAATAAAATTGTGAATACACTTCGACACTCACTGGTAGACTTATATTCGGACACATATGGTATACAGGGAATTTTTTCAGATCTGGACAAGATATTAAAACATTGCATTTTCCTCCCTCTAAGGGAAATTGATAATTTTGAAATGAAACAGCCCATTGCATATCTCTCCAAAATTGTGCATTATTCTGTTAGACCAACAAGAGTAATTCATACTTGAGTTTCCAGGGGTGACAGAGACGATGAAGCTAGTTGGGTGGAAGAAAGACATGTTTACAGTAGGAACATCACAAAGATTTTTAAAACTATATCTGTCAGAGACAAGCTCTGAATGGTTTACTCCAACATGCAAATAACTTGCTGATATTTAATTTACACTTCGATTTCTGTATACACGAAAATATGATTTCGTTCTCTTGTTCATTCGTTTTCAGAATACTGGATTACATACAAATAAATGTTAATTAAACCAAATTTCACTCATTAATTTACAATGTTCTCTCATCCTAAATAGTGCCATATCACTCATATAATATCCATGGGTGATTCAAGAGGAGAATCATTATAATCTGTTTCACTCTAGTCAAATATCATTGCCCAAGTTAGCAATAATTTAGAGTTTTCTTCTGCAGAGAAGAATGTTGAATTACAGCTGTGTGTTTTACATAATTGTTTTAACGATGGGCAACTGTATTCTTTTTGAATATCTGTTACTTTCCCATTCCACAGACTTCCGAAAATAAGTTTTTGCCCAGCTCCACATACATATATTTCACAATTATTTAGGTATTGTTTCCAAATATCTTCAATATTGTCATATTCCATACATCCACCCACCCATTTTAAACCATGGTTCTGTTTGCTTACCCACCTATTAGTTTTCTTGTATTTGGAAGTTGGATATTTCCAGTGTAAAGTATGGCTTCCATTTCAGTAATAGCTACTTCTTGAGTGATAATTTTTTCTGGAGATTGAAATTCTTGACATTGCAAAACATCTCCTCATAGCCATGGTTCATCGCCTACAGACTCAATTCATTAGTTTCACCAGCTTATTTCTTACATTGCAACTCGCTAACCAATTGTGAATTATCAAAGCAAATGTTTGTGTATTTTCTGGAATGGGAGTATTTGCAATTATTTCAACTCGTGACTCAATTATGCTATTGGTAATTTTGTCATCTTGCTTTATTACATCAAATACAAAATAATGCTCCTCTACATTAAAAGGTTTCGGGATCTAGTATCGGTGAAGTCATTTTGTTATAGTACAATTCCTCAAACTTTGTACACATATTGTAGCAAATAAAGAATTCCCCATTATCAAAATTTGTATTCAAATCAACATAGGGATAAACTTGGATGTTTATATATAGCTTAATATTTTTCATATCACAATTCTCGAATAATAATCGATCTACTTTTAAATTGTTTTGTCAGTTTGTTTGAAAACATATGACAACAAATTGTGGTTTCTCAAACGAAAAACTTGATTTCACATGCCACACTACTTTTTATGTAGTTGGTAGAGTTGGAAAAGTCTCTTGAGCCCATGATCTGTATGCAATGTCCAAATTCTTCCCTTTTTCGATATATTTTAAAAACTTTACATGCTCATGTATGTTCATTTCAATATGTGGCATCAACCATTCGACACTGTTTAATTCAAATGATACACCTTCCTCATTATTAGCAGTTTCATATATGGTGTTTAAAATAGCATGATTATAGTCTTCAGTGAAGATCAAACCATATTTAATGGTATAACAAATTCAAATTTTCCGCCTGAATTTGTTTTTAGTGAATATTCACTAGCATATCTCCATCCAGCTTTCAGACCTATATAAAAATTATTTACAATTTGCGAGATAGATTTTTATCGTGGAAATAATTCCAACATCTCTTGTCTGATCGTTTTCTACTCCATTTGGCAAATATGAAATTCTATCGATTAAATTACGTATTCCGCTTCTCACTATTCCTGTAGTTACTGGACTGCTTGCATCGGCTGTCTTTTTTTATTATTCCTTTAAACTTTAAACTTGATTTCGATGGTAATGTGTAAATATCGCAGTTTTGTATTAAAATCATTATTTCGAATGGAAATGTATACGAACCAACGCGGAATGGTTCATACACATGTATTTCAGAATTTGTGATTGCATCTTCATAACTGATCGGTTCTTCAACATTAAGTACGTATTACATTTCGATTAACTATATACCGAATTTTTTTTTAAAAACAATTTGTTACCTTGTGTTAACTTCACAGGTAACTTATTTGAAGTGAGCGTTTTATGCTTGCATTTACATCTACCTTTCATCGAAATGTGTTCCTTGGTGATATACTTCTTAAAAGAACCGCCTACTTTACGTCCATATTGGGTGTTATATACAATGCCCATTTTGATTGCAATGTGCATAGAATGCAACTGTTTATAAAGCTTTTTTTTAAATGTAAATGGACTGTAATTCCTTAGTTTCTAAATTTAATAACTTTACTGTCTTGATAGACAGTTGTAACAACTATTTCATTAACACAATTCACTATTACTGGAAGGTATATGAACGTATTCGATTTTTCAATTATTTTATATCCTGGAGCCACCGCTCACATGAATTCATGTAGTGTATTTGTAAGTTTCCCATTCAAATATGAACCACCTACAATATTAACATTTATACAAAATATATTTATCAACATTATATTACCCTGTTTGGATGATTTGTGTAATTCATTAGTGGGATACACTCTTAATTCATAACCTAACATATTTGCTATTGAATTGCCTTCCAAGAAATCGATATCAACATTACTGTACATCGCATTAGTTAACATATTTGGATTTTCCCGTGATTGGAAATGCACATCTTTAGGTAATGCCCTTTTAATGAATGTTTCTAAGTCTTCCAACTCATAAGATCCTATCGGTATCACAATCTTGTAGTTAACCATAAATGATTGTTTGTGAATATCAATTTTGGTATGCTGTTGTAAGTAACGAATGCAGTTACTTATTTGCAATTCCCCATCTAACTCCAGTGCAGGGAAATATACCGCACAAAATTGCAATGAATTACCACTTAATATCAATGTTAATGGCATATTACTAATATGTTTAATATTGCACTTACTTATAAATCCTATTTATAGACAAAAAGTAGACATAAATGTTCACAAGTGATTGTATTTGGTAATTGTTTATTAATTGCACATTTTAAAAATAATTACATAATTAAATTGGAGAATGTAAATCACCAAAACTATCATAATACAATGACTGATTTTGGTTTTAAATTAATGTTACCCAATGTGTTCCTTCGTTTTGTTTCGAATCTGAATTAACAATCATACATTCACGGAGATTTGGTTTCTTTGGTAAATCGTGTCATAAACGCACCTTGGAAATAGGGAATATCCAGTTTCTTTACAAATACATCAATATCTTTGTTTGTTGATGCATTTTTTGAAAGAATATTTAGGACTTTCTGTATTTTTTTCCATATTTGGAGTTTTTTCGTCCTCGTCGAAATTTATAGGGTTTCGAAAACATTCCTTTACCCTTTGATTTAACTGCTCTACTGACAGTCGAAACTCCTGTGGGGATTGATCCAAGAGCAGTTAATGCTGGGAATAGGAATGAAATGATTCCTTCATTCTTTGTTTTTTGTTTAGTTTTACATTTCAAACCCATGCTTTTTTAACCTTTGAGCACATGACGTGAACAACCCAGGCCCCTAGCTTTTCACCAGTCGATGTATATGGATTCTTCCTTATATTTACTGTAATTGAACAGAAACCTGGTATACTTTTACCATCAAATATACACTGTATATTAAGCGATCCTTCTTCATGTGGAAAGACGTGTGTCGCTGTTAGAACATCCAAATGGTCTTAAATTTGAAAATGCATATATATTTATATGTTTTATAAAGCAATATAACAAGAGAAAGATAAATGTTTAGGGAGTGTTTTGTCACTAATTGAAGGAACGCGATATTTCACTTTTACAAATAAAGATATTGTGCCTCCGAACGAAGCATTACTCAATTCCGTACTTATTTTTGACGATGTTTAGTGGAAACCGCAGTGTGAAATACAGCAATATTTTAGTTTTGGTCGACATTCAAATATTGATTGATCTTATCTATCACAAAGTTACAAGCGTATTCCAAAACATAATTTGCACAATACAAATATGATACTTGTGTTTAAAATGCATAACATGAACCTGCAACATATTTAGAATGACCATGTTTTAGGTGCAAGAGTAATGGGCATTTCAAAGTTTGGACATAGCGGTATAAAATGCTATCATTACAATAGTTGTTTAATCAAAAATGGCGATGGGAATTGTGATTCGAATGGACATATATTACGTAATGTGTCTATGGCTGTGAAAGATACTGATGCTGTAATTTAACGTAACGTGGAAGACTTAAACACCACCATGCAAAACGTGTTTAAATCAGAAATGCACGATATTCAAGAGAAAATAATTAAGTTAGTTGATGGGAATGGTAATGTTTATAAAAACACCAGTGTAATTGCAAACAATTTAACCAATATTAGTAATAATTTGCAGAGTAATGAACTTAGAATAGAAGAATGTTTAAATTGATTTAGTAAGGACTTTAATGATATGACAAACATAATATTTACAACACAACTTGCAGAATGTAAGATAATTTAAGACATAATTAATGAAGTGATAAGCGCCAGTATTACAAAACAACTTGAAACATGAATGGAAGAAATAACAAAATATATAAGTGATGGATTGATTCATTAAAAATATAGTTAAGTTATGCAAAAAAGATCTGACGAGAAAACAAAATAATGATTTGGAAACACGATTAACTTATTTCATTAATTATTTAAGAGTTATAATTATAGTTAAATTGGAAGCTATTTCAAGTAAAGTCGATAAGATTGAAAAAGTACAAACTAATCGATCTAGGGTAGCAGTTAGTCGACCTACTGCAACAGTTCGAAAAGCAATGACTTAATTCATATATATATATAAATAGCTGAAATTTAATGTAATATAATCAAACATGTCTGCATCTGCTTCGGAATTACATAATTTTATATCTGCTGTGAAGGAGAAATATTTACAAGCCAAACAAGCCCATATGGAACAAGATGTTTTAAAAGAAGAAATATTCAAACCTGCTACAAGTAGAATGGATGCTTTACATTCTGTGTTGAATATGCCTAATGAAACACATTTGGAAATTAATTCGGCAGAATATTTCACGAAAAAGAAAAAGCAACACCCTTATCATTTAACATGTCATTATTTAGTTTTAAATCATACTTCACCTATTCACTATACGACAATTGGTGTGTATCGAAATGGAAACACATGGTTTCTGAGAGATTCAGTAATTACATTTTTGTCTGACAATAGTATTATATTGGTGATTACATAACTGATGTGAGTGAAGGTTTGTTTGAATTATTATTTTTTAATGTTCCAAATGGATATTCCAACACCAATTTGGAGAAATATAAAGAACTTCTTCGTTGTATGAATGTGAATAACGTTTTATGAGATGAAAATTATCCGAAACTACAATTAATAGGAGATATTGCCGGAAGTAGAATATATAATGATGAAATTGGCGATCAGTTTTCTCCTCTATATTGGAACAATCCTACTGAATTGGTCGAAAGATTAAAACTTCTCATCGCTTCGAGAGAATCTGGTAATAATTCACATATGAACAAAATTGTATCTATTATTGAAGAGCTGAAAGAAGACAGTTATATTACCAATGAAGTTCAGTAATATTGCTCAAGAACTTCACGCTCCAGCCAGGAGAAGATATCCTAGAGGAAGAGTTATTACTAAGGGGTTAAATGATCTTTTTCGAGCCGATTTGTGTGAAATGACATGGTTTTCACATACAATAAGGGAAACAAATATATTTTAACTGTAATAGACGTTTATTCCAAACGTAAAACAAAACCAAGAATCATGTTAGCGATGCAATAAAGGCTGTTTTGAAACAGAGAACACCAAATTTGCTCGAAACCGAATTTTTTCTGCACCATTCTGGAAACTAATGACAGATTATGGTATTAATCACTACACAGTGTATTCAAACCTTAAAGCCAGTTTTGTGGCATGATACAACAAATTGATAAAACAGTTAATATATAAGCACTTCACGTCGAAACGAAATCAAAAATGGGTGGATGTTTTACCTGAAATACTTAAATTTTATAATTCCAGATATCATATAACTATCAAAATGGCACCCAAAGAAATTACAGACAATACTTTGATGAAAACCATTTATAATAATGATAAAGTATTTGTGGGAGAAAACAAAATTTTAAAGTGGGTGAATATATACGAATCTCGAAACAGAATGGAATCTTTGAGAAAAAAATTGTGGTTAATTGATCTTATGAAATATTTAAAATTATTTCAATTAGAAAATCATTTCCCAAAATGTATTACCTCGAAACTTATGACGGATAGCGTATAAAAGGCAGTTTTTACGAACACGAACTGAAAAAAGTTGTTCTCCAAATGAATATTTAATTGGTAAAATCATTAAAAGGAAAAAATATATTCCCTTGGTTCAATGAAGGGGTTTCTCAAAAGCACACAATTCGTGGGTTAAGAATCAAGATCTTAAAAGACTAATGCAATATTTGCAAAATTATGGTACTAAATAAAAATATTTTAAGTAATATTTGAGGTGTTATTTTTTTAATGAACCTATTGATATCACTGTTGTTTGTATGTGAAATCAATTTGCTTATTGACTGGATTGGCATTTAAGCGATAATCCATTACATTAATTTAATTTTATTTGTGATGTAATTCATTGCGTTTGATAGCTCTTAATTGTGATGTAATTCACATTTAGGTGGTAATCCGTTACATGTTATAGATAATTCAATTGGTAGCTGTACTAGATTCGTATTTGTAAGACAGTCTGGGTGGGTTGTTGTGTGTTTGATTTCTAATTCATTTAGTATTTGTGATTGAGTGGTATAATTGGAAATTCGAATTTAAGTGTTAATTTGTTGTGTTTAATTTGTAATTCAATTTGTCATGTTTGGGTTTTAAATAACTGCATTTAATATGTACTTGATGTTCGTATTCGTGTCTCGTGTTCTTTAATTGCTTTCAATATTACATTTCTTGGAATTTAGATAGAATTTTGTGAAATTTAACATCTTAAAGACATTTAGGGCATGATTCAGTTTTAATATTATTTAGAATGTGTTTGATACATGATATATTTCTTGAAAACCGGATAATGCTTCCCAGAATTTCTCAGTTTAATTTAAGTAAATTAATTTTAGTATGCGATCGTGTTTAGTAAGTATTAATTGCTGCCATTAATATAGTGTGGAAAACAGTAGTCCCCTCGCTTAAAACATTAATATGAAAATTGTTATTAAAATTATAAAAAAGTAATGACAGTGTCAATTATTTTAATTTTTTATGGTGGGTGTACACTAGTTTTATTTTTGTTGGCGTGAAGTAGTTTTGACGGTGTACTCTAGCACTTTTAAGATGTAACATTTTCTCTTAAACAAATCATTTTTGCTATTGAGAACTGGGCTTGACATTCAATGCAATAGCGTGAGTTTCAATTTCAATGTTGTAAACGCAGTCTGCTCGCTTGTTACAAAATGCAAAAGCTGCATGCTCAGAAAGGTAGAGTAGGCAAGGCAGGTAGCGAAGTGCGGTGTTTACTGGAGGTGACAAGTCAGGGGCGATGCACATCGCGGAATAAAATCATCGAAGGGGCGGGGGTGGAAGGGAAGTGTCCAATCTCCCTCCTTGTCGTGCCTGCGTGCAGTCAACAGCAGTGCATGTGCAATGGGGTGTAGCAGGGAAGATCGTGCTGAGGGGAAGGGAGTGGGTTTGGATAGTGGCGCACTAGTGGTGCTTTTCTGAAACACGTTTCATTCTCTCACCTGTGTCGTACACTCTCCGCACGTCATCCTCTTCAGCTCTTGCTAGCCGACTTTCGCCCGCTCCCCACGCACTCAGTTCTCGGTCGCTCGCTACCTGCTTTGTCCATGAGGGTTTAGAAAGCCTTGTCCCCTGTATTTTTTGTAAGCACGTCGCGCTGTTGAAAACTACACGAGCTCTGCTTTTTAAACACACAGATTGTTTACAATAAAGTTGAAAAAAAAAATTCCTTAACATAGAATATTAAAATTCAACGAGATTGTAACCGAAAGCCTCGCATGCAAGCTTGGAAAAATATACAAGTGAAATACGTATTTTCTCTGCTGTGCACAAATATTTGAAACAAATATAATATGTATGAATTTCATTCCCCTAAATTTAAACACAATTGGGTTTAATATGAATTTGCTTAACCTAAGTTTTCAATAGTTGAAAAAACTTTTACTTGAGTATTGCTTAAATCAAATGATGCGTGTTTTTCATTACTTACAAAATTTTTGCGAGTAAAAATATCTCTTGAACGAAATATTTTTATTTCATAGATAACTCGATTACTTAAAACTTAAAATTAATAAGTTTGCTGGAAAACTGGCTAAACTTAAAGTTTCTTGGATTAGAATATTAAATTTCTTAAATTAAAATTCATTTTAACTTCACGGAAATAATTTCATCATCGGGACTTTGGTAGCAAAATTTTATTTCGCTTGAAGTAAGACAGGGTTTCGAGAATAGCAGAAACCTCCCTTTCTAAACACATGAACAGAAAAGCGAAAGCGAAAGTTTGATGAGCAGAGGGGAAAGGGGAGCTAGGCAGGCAGGGTGAGTTCAAATTCGTGGGTAGTTTTGCACACACATAAACACCTTGGAAGAATCCAACTCGGTTTCTTGAGTGCAGGTAAACAGTTGTTGGACAGCTCTTGTGATGGACAAAAATGCGTTCTTGGGTGGAGGAAGAACGGGACCTAGCCGAAGCAGGTAGTGCTCCAGCTAACCAAAAATGGATTCTGAGAGGGGCGAAGGGAGCAGAGGGTGTAGGCGGAAGCTTTGTTACCACTTCTAGCTGGCTGTTGCCATCTTTAGTTCGTCGTAAACACTTGTTCTGAATATATAGCTCTCTCCTTTGAAGCAGCTCTTCCGATATCACCAGTCACTGCATCGTTGGCAGAGCCTAAGGCTATGACCAAGGGATGCCAAGCAGTGGAGTTCAACTCTCGTTAAGCAATATTATATGCTCCGGGTTCAGATCTCGCTCGACATATCTACTCACAGTATTTGTACCAATCATTTTCGAAATATTTTTCAGTACTTTTTATAAACATTAATTTATTGGGAAAAAATTTTCATGTGTTACGACCGGATCGATATACTGCATTTGTGTTAAGTAACTTAATATTGCTTTTCTTCGAGGAAGTTTGTATTTTCAAATCGTTTTTGTTACATCGCGATTATATTTTCTCATGAAGTATATGTAATTTCCATTTTTAAGTTAATCTTCGTTATAGTTTACAGTCGGCTTCGACACAAGCCGACTTTTGTACTAATCTTCAATGGAAATTAAAAGTGAACTCTTCTTCTTCTTATAATAGGAACATTTATTTGCAGCAATAAACCAGTTCTCTTGATACGTCGTTAAATATTGCAAGTGATTTATTTTTTCCAGGGAAGTGAAATTTTGAATTTCAAATATGGCAAATGCAAAAATGCATATCTAATCAGACAAGGTAGATTTGATTTCACAGAAATACCCACTATAAGTCATTCATTCTGCGATCTCCCGAACCCAATGGACGCATATCAAAATAATTTTATTTATTTCCATAGCTAGGCTCCATCATTCGTTTTTCCTGTGTGACGTTTCATAATTTCTCTCATGTAATACATCACTGCTCTTATTAATTTGGAATAATCGTAAAATACACAACATAAATACTATGTTTCAAAGTCGCCCATCTCCTACCAACATCTACGAGACACAAAAACACTTATGCCACTCTTGCACCAAATTCGTCATATATATATACCCTAGACAGTATAACATTTCCCTCAGTCGAGTACCAGTCGTCTTGCAGACAACAACGCTCCCCTATATTCACCCCTTCCAAACACACCACACCTCAGTACAATGCATGAGCTCTGACAGTGAGGATGTATCACAGCTACTCCCCATCTCAAAGAAAGAAAGAAAGAAAATAAAGTACACCTAATTATACACACAAAAAAATTCTACCAAAGAAATTTGATCTAACTTTTTCATCAAATTTTATAGAATTTATTTGATCAAACAATCCGATCAAATCGGATTAACAGTAAGGATTATCGAAATAAATTTTCACCAGGTTAAATCGGATTAATAATTTATCATCGGATTAAGAATTAGTCCTATTAAATTGATGTCGAAGGGTTAATCCGATTAATCAAAAGTGATGTAGGATCCACCCGGCCCTACTACTGGTCCTCGAGTAGTATTGTATGTTTATTACGCGTGTATTTTAAAATGCCGTTTTATTACCATTTTGGAGTACCTACTCTGAAATGGTGTTTGGGCCTGGGTACGAACTGCCATCCAAAAGCGGGCGAACGTTAACAAATCTTATACGTTATAGTAATTAATTACTCCAGTATACATTTTTCCTGTTACATTTCAACTGCGTCAATGAGAATCCTGTAAACGCAATGTAGAAGAATTCCGAGCCGCTCGGCCAAATAAGGAAACAAATGACCACTTACATTTGAAAGGGTCCTAATACTGGCCATTCGGAAACTCATTTCTTCGTGAAGAAATATCTTTATAGTTGACATAAATGACATTCAAATAAATGTTTTTATACGTTATAGAAGATGACCTACTGCTAGTCGTTCCACTGTTGTAGTCTAGTCGCTGTTTCTTCGCAATTTTTTAGGCAAACCTTTGAAAAATGACCCTTGTATGACAGGTTTGGTTGTTTACTAAGTATTATACGTATCACACAAGCGTTTTATACTTGTGTTAATATAAAAGTACCTTATTTTTGGTTAAATTGATCTTTTACTTACGTTTTACTTATAAAATAACTATGTAATTTAAATATTATTACTATGAATAAAAATATAGAGAATATAGGTGTGTCGGTAATGCTTAGTAAGAAATAGTCCTTATGAAAACTATTAGACTTTACACTAGTGCACACGAATGCGTAACGTTGTCCCTTTGGTGTAATTCTGTAGACTTTGTTCAGCTTTGTTTGCGCGAGGCGGAGGAATATCCTGGAAGTTGAACTTTACGACTGCTGCATAGTTTTTGTGCAGGTTGCTTGTATGTACAACCACACTGGGTTCATGGTTGTGCGTTCACGTTCATGTGGCTATGACACCATACTCGTTCTCGGTATTACGTAGAATTTGAACACCTACCCAGAGCATTACTTAGAAATTGAACACCCAAGCCGGTTACGTGTGGTTCGGAGCCCACTATAACCAAGATATTCAGCCACCTTTAGCTTTCTGTGCCTTACCTTGCTGCAATGTAACGGCAAGTAGTGCACAAGCCGTTTCACACACAACGTGACATCCTCAAATACGCTGCGCAGCTGTATTCGCTGCTGATAAGTCAACAGCATAACAAAAGGAAATAGTTCTGAGCAGATAACGGCACACTTCACTGCCATTCACGAGAAGCACACGTAGCGAAGTAACGTACAGCATCGTAGCATTCCGGAGAAGAGGACTCGCATAATTTCCATTTAAGTCCACAGTTGTATCGTAGGACAAAGCTAACGTTGGTCTGATGATTGCACGACTAAATAATGGATCTGTGAATGTTTCCCCGGGGCTGAAGAGACGCCAGTTCCTAATAGTGTTTACAGGCACCTCCTCGAAACTATTGGAATCCGTTGCACAACAGCTGGCAATGAATTGAGAGCCCGAAATATTTTTTATTTTAAGATTTCAACACTTTTGAAAAATTGTCATTTGCTCACTAACTCTCTCTCTCTCTCTCTCTCTCTCTCTCTCTCTCTCTCTCTCTAATATATATATATATATATATATATATATATATATAGAGAGAGAGAGAGAGATGCATATATATATATATATAGAGAGAGAGAGAGAGAGAGAGAGAGAGGCTAAATATTAAGTCCATTAAACATTTAAAAAATTCGGTAGACGTAAATGGTTCAGAAATATATCACTGACACACTACGTGAAGGACAAAGTCTCGCAGTTTTTTTTATATGGCGTAGGCGGGGTGGTTGTGAAAACCGCCGACAGGGTGGCCAGTAACCATAGTTGCAGTAATGGCGGCGAACCAGGTAGAGGAAGAGTTTTGTGTGCTAGAATTTGCTCGTTTCCAATCGGTAGTGCATGTGGAAAGAGCTTTCCGTGCCAAATACTATAAGACACCGCCAGTTTTCATTAGAATAGTGAAGCGGTGCAGGAAATTCGAGGAGGATGGTTGTTTGTGTGATGAAAAACGTTCGGGCTGACCGGGCGTGTCGGAACAGATGGTGGACCGTGTGAGGGACGTGATGCAGCGTAGTCCCAGAAAGTCAACCAACTCAGATAGTGCGAAATTGAACATCCCTCAGCCAACAGTGAGGAAAATCCTTCGTAAACGGTTAAAATTGAAACCGTACAAATTGCAGCTCCTGCAAGCCATAAGACACGATTACAAATTGTTCCGATTGCAGTTCTTCATTGCTATGCATAACCAACTGGAAGGTGACGACTTCCGAAACTAATTAATCTTGATTGACTAAGCAACTTTCCATCTTTAATGAAAGATTAACCGTCACAACATATGAGTATGGGAAACAGAGAATCCTCATGCAACTCTCGAGCACGTCCGGGATTCGCAGAAAGGTAACGTGTTCTGTACCATGTCCAACAAGACAGTTTATGGTACCTTCTTCTTCGCTGGAACAACTGTCAATGGTGTGACCTATTTGGACATGCTGCAAATCTGGCTCATGCCGCTACTGGAAGGTGGTAGCAGGGATTTCATCTTCCAACAAGATGGCGCCCCTCCACATTCCCACAATTTTGTAAGAAATTTCCTGAATGAGATGTTGCCACAACGCTTGATACGCCGTGTGAAAGCAGCTGACCAGGCGCTAATCTGGTGGCCACTGCGTTTATCGGACTTGACGCCCTGAGTAGTAGAATTTGGGGAAGTCTGACGCAAGGGGATCGGGAATCGGAATTGGATAGGCTCGGCCGCCACCTTATTACGTCACCCAGCCGCCATCTTGGATGAACTTGACCTTGACCATTGACCTGTGACTTATCGCGACCCCGGTAACCTCTGACACCAAAAACCGAAAAAATTGCGAAAAAAATTCTAAAACATTTATAACGAAATAATTTAATAAAAATTATTAAAGGGAAATTAAAAAATCGATTTGAAATTTCGAAAAATTTATTATTAAAAATTTAGTAAAAAAATTGTTTAAAGAATTTAAAAAATCGTTAAAAAATTTATTTTTATAAAATTTTATTTAAAGAATTTCTTAATTGAAAAGTCGTTAACCCTGGCGGCCATATTTCCCTTCTTCCTTCGAAATTTCCCTTTTTCCTTAAAAATTCCAATAGTTTTTATTTTAAAAAAACTTATGTAAGTTACTGCCTCTCTCACACCCGTTCACCCACTTTCGTTCGACTAGCCCCCCACCACTCCAGCCTTGCACTATATATTTAAGTGCACAATTACCCCCTCCACCCATTACTCACCTCTGTTCGACCCCCGCCAATGATTCTCATTGGCTAATTAGTCACATTCGTGGCACCCCTTCCACCACCTCCGTTCCTCCAATTACTGTTTAGTTGGCGATCCTCCACTACGTCTGTTCGATCCCCACCAATGATTCTCATTGGCTAATTAGTTGCTTTGCTCCATTCCCTCCATCCCTACCAATGTTTCTCATTGCTAATTAGTCACCTTTGCTCCATCCCCACCACGTGACAACCCTCACGATTGGATGATTAACTCAAGTATCTTCGGAAAACTTTGTGCCACCAATGATTCTCATTTGCTAATTAGTGTTTAGTCGGCAAGCCCCTGATCGAACAATTAGTCATGTATGTTCCACCAGCCAATGTTTCTCATTGACTAATTAGTCACTTCGTTCAACCCCGCCAATCCATCCGATTGGCTAATTACTCACTTTTAGCTCGATCCATTGATTCTCATTGACTAATTAGTCACTTTGCTCCATCCCCTCCAATCTCTTTGATTGACTTTATAAGGCACTACCCCAAGAGCCTCCGGGAAAAAGTAGCACCTCGCTCTTAGAAATGTATGCATGTTGTCCAAACGGTCATAAAATCCTTTCAGCCATTTTGGCATTCGGAAGGGTACAATTAGTTAGTGCCCTGCACAAATGGGACGTATCTCCCGAAAGAGTTTCTGCTCACATACACTCCGGACGATAGTTCGACAGTATTCAAGTATTTGCGAGCCTACCTATAGTTGGACGAAGACATATGGGACTGCCTCCCGTGCAAGGAGTGTTTCAAGAGCTGCACCACCACCTCAGTTCCCGACATGCCATACTGCAGGGGCTGGTGCAAGGCACGCAGGGCGGCCCTGGCAGCGATCAACTTCCCCGTGGAAGACTCTGTACAAGTCTTCAAATGGCAAGCAGTACCCAGCGACGAGGAAGTTAGCCCAGAACACAAGTTAACACAGTGTGAAATAACATTTGTAAAAAATGTATAGTGTCTGTAAAGAAAAAAAAGTGTTTTGCAACATCCAAGGGTTTTGCATGCTGCACTCATACGTCATAAAGCAGATTGGCATCTCGTACAGCGACGACGATGAGCAAACCAAAGTGTTTACATTTTTACCACCATGCCAATGGAAGTACTTCGGCCACACCACGCAACAGGCACGCCGCCAACAGCAACAGATGCACGGACTTAGGTGGAACAATGAAAATATTCCGTACAGTGACGTTCACAAAGTGTTGGAAGAAGCCACAATTCCCGATTACCCCATGTACGTGTATCGACAAGAGTCGGCGATGCACAGTGTGTGTCCTGCCGATACGAAAATTGTAGACCTCAGAAAAACAACCACGATGTCCTCCGTCCAGGCAGCTGGTAGAGAAGTATGTAGCATGGTTTCAAGACTGTGAAAATGGACTATGTGCATCGTGCAATACCCAGGCATTAAGGCTCTGGATGTGTGATAACCCGTGGCACATATAAAACAATATTATAGGCCGTTTACTATAAAGTGAGCACTTTTGAAGCCCTAGTTACTTTTTTCTTTCAACCAATTTATATCCTTCTATCACTAGTTAATGTCAATCCTATCATGTGAGTATATACATTCACCATACCCGAAACCAAAAGTCCGAGGTCACAATGAAAAGTATTTATTGGTTGTTATGTCTGATGAAACAGTTTCAAAAAGTGCTCACTTTACCGTGGACGGCCTATATATGTATTCAATGACCTCAAAACTGAAGGAAAAAAACATTGTGTTAATTACTGACAAGGAGAAGAATCTTCGTATGCTACGTATGTAGAACAGAACAATATTGTAATACGTATGTAAATTAATAAATGCAGGTTTATAAAGAAAATTTGTACATGTTACACCCTGCTCACATAAGTTTTAAAAAATTGTTTTGTTTCGACGTCTCAAACAAACACTGTTGGTAAAGAAAATGTTTTGTACCAGCTTTACAATATTGCAAATAATGTTTTGTTTAAAAAACATGACTGGTAAAGAAAATATTTAGTATAAGTGGTTTAAAAAAATACACAGCTGGTATACATACATATATATGTTTAGAAGTCACTACATCGTAAATGTATACTGACTGGAGGTACACTTTGTAGGATAATGAAAGACAGACGCGAGCAGTCATAAGGTTTACGAACGTAATTGAATGTGCTTTTTTTTTTAATGAAGCAAAAGCGCGTATCGCTCAAAGCCACTGCGATTGTCTCAGCTCTCAAGGCGATGGCAGACGAACGTGCCAGCCGGAAGGAGTTTGCAAGTCCGTGCTTTTTCAGCTCGACGGATGTGTAACTACCATTCAGCATCTTGTCGCTGGCTTGCAGCCATGCTCCAGAGGCGACTTCACATCAGCCATCATATGCATGAAAAATATTTCACACTTAATGTCTGGAATACACAGTTAGTGTCCCAACAGCGAGCGACTGTATCGTCAATTAGCATGTAATATGCCGTGCCCCCAGTCCAAAATATGTAAGGTCTACATTCGTCTCCCTAGAACACCTCGAACAATCACTAGCGAAAAAAGAATGATTCTGGTAAGAGCATTCTGATTTATGAAAAAACCAGCAAAGATACCAATGAGAGAAACATATACACTTTACACACGAACGTGAGAAAATATGGTACAGTACTGTTGGGGGAAACACGTACGGCACTAACGGCACTAGATTGTCCTGGGAACAAACCCAATTTATTTTTTGTAATTATACAGGTGGAACTAAATACGTACTACTCTTCATATAGCCAGGGAATAAACTCAGTTATGAAAAAAGTATACACATCACAGAAAGTCCAGGTACGATACCTGGTACCCACCACGGTACAATGCATGTAGTACAATATTCATACCCCACGAGCGCATACACACAACAGCCCCGTAGGCATCGGGAGGAGACATAAATGAAAAAAAGAAAAAAATGGTTCTGTAAAACAAGCAAAGCTTTATTATAATAAAAACATTGTAAGTTTTAGATTATATATTCGTTGTAGCAGGGGTGTTACGACAAAATGTTCTTCTCGTCGACCCAGGAATACTCACGCTTCAAGTGACCCAGTCACTGTACGTAAACACGACCTTTACGCCGTTTCAGCACCTTCTCCAACAAGTACACGCCTGGAAGCCATGTAGGTCAGATCTCTTCTGCATAAAATCCACCAATGATGGGTTTACCATGTAGGTCCTCCAAATAAAACATGCGTGAGTACGCATGTCATATACGCACCACCTTGTACAGCTCTACAGATCAGTTCTGGCGGAAGCCTTTGTGGAAAATTCCACTTTTTTTTTTTTTTTTTCTCCAAAATCCGCACCAAGTCGCCGATCTTGATTTTGGACTTGCACGGGTCCCTCCTCTTCGGAATATCGTTCACAGTCCGAAGCATGGCTTTGTTCTTCATGTCTTCAAGCTTCATGCGAGTGGTAGAATGAACGGTAGAATTATACTCGCGTATAAGTTTCAGGAGTAGTGTCAACCACATGTAGTTTCCATTCGCCGTGAAATGTCGCCACAGTTTAGCCTTTAGAATCCTGTGAAAACGTTCGATGATGCTAGCCTTAGGCCCAGAGAAATTAGAATAGTGATTGATGTTATGTTTCTTCATCAAGGTACGGAAAATAGTGTTAAAGTATTCTTTTCCGTCGTCAGTGTGAAAATTTTTCGTTATGCGCCCTTTGCGCAATACGCTAGCTACAGCTCTCACCACATCGTGTGCATTCTTCGATTTAAGCTGTCTGGCCCTGGCGAATTTGCTATAAGTATCGATCATGGTCAAAATGTACCGGTAACCTTTATTCGCATAAGAAAAGTCTGCAAGACTTTGCTCGTGCGATTGGAAAGAATCGTGCAACCCTTTCATGACGTATTTTCTACGTGCGTAATTTATCCTGGCATACTTGTGCAACTCGTCAGCAACTGCATACTTGTTCATCTCGAAACGTAGCACGCCTGTGAGAGTTCTTCGATGAAGGGAATTATTTCGTTGATGTGCGAGCGGTTTCCTGCAGACTGTGAAGCGACCAAAAGTCTCAGCCTATCTACCAACTCGTTCGGATCGTTCCAATACTGATAGTCGATTTTTCCTCCACGCTCCAATTTCAGAGTCAATCCCGATCCATCAATTTCACATACCTTGGGAAAGAGTTCGGCGATGATTGGAAATTTAGCATGCGTCACATACTTATATAGCTGCGTTGAGGGGTTATTCTCGGCATAATGAGCACGACTGGACTGTAGCAGGCAGCGGTACTTGCGCAAATCCGATTCAGAGTAGTGCCCGGGTTGCCTACGAAACAAAAGTTCGCTCAACCCCTGCGTGATTTTCACCTTGCGCTTGCCGATCTGCAGTACATCCCGAGGCAAAAACAAAACTTCCTTGTTTCCGAGAAACCATTTTCCACCGCTTTTCAGCAAACCATAAGTCTTCTCTGCAGTACGGTAAGAGTAGGAAGCGATGTAATGAGATAGAAGAGTACCCAACTCAGGTCCATGCTCCCGGGTTCGTTTCCTTTCCTGTACAGGTAGTAAATCGATCAGTGGCAAATCATCTTCGTCGCTAGTGATAGCACCTTCCGATTCGTTAAGTTCCGGACTTTGTTTCCATTTATGCGTAGAGGTTGGTTCTTCCACCTTGATTTCACGTTTAATATCAACGAAGATATCGCCACTCAGTTTTTTTTTTTCCTCCAAATTTCGTCTAGCCAGTGGGTAATAGGTTTGGGAGCCTCCCCCCTTCGAGTCTCGACAGCCATTATGTTAGTTTTCGCGAGTAAATATTTTGCCCGTACCGCCTCGATCGCTCGCTAAGCTCGCTCACCAGTTCGTCTCGGTTATCCATCGTTCAGCGAGTGGAAAAGACTTTTCTTACACACATAATATATATATATATATATATATATATATATATATATAACACACACACATATCACCTTTGTTTGGAGTCACTCATTGAGGATTTTTTTCCCGCGAAACTGCTCTATCGGGGTACTCCGACATCGGTTTTCGTAGCTAGGTTTGACAGTACAAAATTTTGTAGCTTCTTCAATTCTTATCGTCTCTGCTCATTCGATATGTTGATCAAGTCTATTATCCAAGCCTCCACACCCCCTATGTGCTAGTCGACAGGTACGAAATCCTCAACCACTACGTTCTTCACACTTTCCAATTTTCGAGCGATAAGAGACAAGTCTTCTCTACGTGCAGGAGCGAGGCGATTTTGGCCACATTCGTGGTCATCATGGCGATCGATATCGCCAAATTTGGAAATACTTTCGTTACTCATTGTTGTGTTCTTAGGATAAACTGAGCAAACCCACACCTATACCTGCGATTATATAGTCGACGGTCCTTTACGATCGTCAAAAATTCGTATTTCTCTTTCCAGCACAAGGCACACATTTTTGATTTCTACAAATGTCATGTCTGTATTGATCTGTTCATCGTAAACGTGACGTAAATTAGTGTCGTCCATGCGAAACAGCACAAACACATTAGCATTATTGCGAAGCAGTAGTTTGGGTACGCGAGAATAAATCTGGCCAAGGTACACACAGTCCACGTACGCATGCCATCCCATGCTACAATATTCTTGAATGCAAGTTTGTGTTTCGCAGGCAATGTCGTCGAAGACAAATATAGAGTTGGGAAGAGCTTCGCTCGGTGGCACGATGGCATCGTTATCGCTGCATCGGAAATATTTCAACAGCCTGCAGTACTCATGTCAGCAGTTGGTATTTCGGTTGCTAGAGCGATTTAGAACAAATGTACACATTCTCGAACCGAAGCCCATTCGGTTCCTCCAGCAGGCTCAGCAGGGCGCATGTCTTGCCACAACCCGACGGGCCACAGATCAGACCTCGCACACTAGTAGGCAACACGGCACCGTGACGTGATTCATGGGAGATAGCTTCATCTTCAGCATGAATACGTATGGGTAGAGTAACATCTTGCTTGGTGATCCGTGTGTTACCACTACGATCTTCTGGAACAGATGATGCCGATTGTACTTGCAGAGAACCATTGCTACAAGTTTTAGAATGTGTCTTTAATGCATCACTCCTAGAAAAATGTCTATGGCAGAATTGACATTCAAAAGTCACACTCAAACTTTTCATTCCGCAGATCGTTATTTCATGTCACCGTAAATTCCGCAAAGCTGTAAATTCTTTACCGCAGAAGCGACACAGCAGATGCATCGTCATTCTCACACACACACACACACACACACACACACACACACACACACACATATACATATATATATATATATATATATATATATATATATATATATATATGTAATTTCTATACATATGTACGGTGGGCACAAACCGAAAGATTGCAGAAGATCTATGAGGCGATGGAGCTATGGGGTGATGGAGCTATGAGGCGACGGGGTGATGGAGCTATGGAGCGATGGAACTATGGGGCAATGGAGCGATGGGGTGATGGAGCTATGGGATGACGGAGTGATGTAGCTATGGGGTGATGGAGCAATGGGGCGATGGAGCTGTGGAGCGATGGGGGAATGGAGCAATGGGGTAATGAAGTGATGGGGTGATGGAGTTATGGGACCAAAAAAAGTATAAAAGAAGAATAGATATTGTTTGTAGGTCGGTTTAGTTAGATTCGCCGTGAGGTGAAGACAGCGAAATCCGGTCGTGGGATCATCGTCCCTACCAGATTGTTTTGTGGGACCAAGCTAAATCAACGGTACAGTTACCAATGTGTTGTATGAGGTTTATTTACAAGCAAAAAAAAATTCCCGACATTGCTAGCCCCCTAAACAAGAATCTGAACACTAGGCAGATTCTTTATCCAACATCATGAAAGCCAAGGTGAAACTAGGCGTGAAATTACGTACAAGCAATAAGTCTTCACAGAACAACCCTCGAAAGACCAAAAGGAAAGGGAAGAAGAACGAGGTACGAGAGTTCCTGCCTGCAATGATGCCTGCAATCGGCACTCTGACCGATATCGCTCGGGCAGTCACGAGCTCCGATTGAAAACAGGTAGAGGAAACACATCGCCATGACAGAACTTTGGAAGCTATCGCCATGGGTAAAAAAAAAAAAAAAAAAAAAAAAAAACGGCAAATGACTCTATTCGCCACCCGTATCGAGGAAGATGTAAAGCGGGAGGGGGGGGGGGGGGTGATCAAATGCCGGAAGAAAGAAAATAGGGGAAAAAATCGAAGAAGGAAATAAAAATGATGCTGCCTAGACGTCCACTGACGAACATGGATTTTAAACTGTTTGCGCGCAAATTGAAAATACCTCATTTTAGAGGAGTGTTTCCGAGAGATACCTTGCCCGCTAAACCAAAATGTAATGAGTGCGCCATAATTAATCTGGACACGACAGCCGGGCCTGGCACGCACTGGGTAGCTTATGTAAAACACGGCAAACAAGCAATATACGACAGTTTTGGGAATTTGCACCCTACGCCCGAACTGCGCGAGTACCTGAAAAATTGTAATCTAACTTATAACTACGAAACGGAGCAGATGCCCAACACGTGGAACTGTGGACACTTGTGCCTGCGCTTTTTAAGCAATTGTGATTTCTAGTAATAAACTGGGGAGGAAAAAAATAATATAATTCGTGAGGTATATAAAGGGTTGCTCCAGCCATACCGACCTCATCAGTATGTCGGTGTCCATCATTCTGAGTGGTACGTCCGAGCTGAGGGCTAGCTTTTATCCTCCCTTAGAGCTGGAGGGTGAATGGTGTGTGGGGATAGTAGACTTTCGAACGTACAACTCCATATCCAACATAGAAGAAAACGCAAATACCACATTTTGGCACATAGTGGCAGGAGAAGTGAAAGAAAGCAGCCTTCCCACCGGAGCGTACGAGCTGAAGGATATGGAATACTTCATAAAGAAATCGCTACCGCATGACATTGCATTCGAATTGCATAAGAATCCAAACCCTGATATGTTTTGCACCGCAGATGTAGATTTCACGGAACCGGATACCATCGGACCCATACTGGGGTTGGAAGCCAGAGTGTATGGAGTGGGAATAACACGAGTCGTCGCGGGCCGTGAACATTTTTCCAGTCAACATCATACAGATAAACTGTAACTTGGCAAGTTGCAGTTACGTGAATGGGAAACTGAGCAGTACTGTTTACGAGTTTGCTCCCGCCGTAGGTCTCGGATATAAAATTGTAGAATCTCCGAAAAAGCTCATTTACGTTCTGATCGTTGCAAAGAGCATCCACGAAGTAACTGTTTCGATCGTGAACCAAAACGAGGAATTGATAAATGTCCGAAACGAAGAAATCAAGCTACGATTACGCCTAAAACGATGGGACTAAATTTCGCTGGGAAGACGAAAACGTATAAAAACCCGCAGTACATCGAACCCGTGTTCAGTAAGCTGAGAGGTAGCGTTGCGCTAACACCTGAAAATGCAAGGTTTCTCCGTGTCTACTTCGGTTTAAAAGTAAATCGACTAGGCAGACGAAATTCTCGACGTGGATCAGCGCCTAGAATTCAACGATAAACTTGATAAAATCGAAATGCACTGTTACGAACCGTACCTTGCCGGACCTTTCGCTCTCGGAAGGGAGGTTAGAATACCTATACAGCGACAACATATTTACACCCTGCCTAGCCAGTCCTTTGTGCGCATAAGAGGCAGGCTAACAAAGGTGGACAGGACTCACCCGACCACCACCAAGTTGGTACGAAATGGACTCCTGTACCTTTTCGAGCGAGTAATGTACGAGATTAATGGCGTTGCGATCGATCAGTCTCGTGATGTGGGAATAACCTCATCGATAAAAAATTACCTATCGTTCAAGTCTAGCCATCTCCCCGTAGCCAAGATGACAGTCTGGGGAATTGATGTCTACAGTGTTCCTATTTACGACGAAGGCAAGTTCGAAGTGTGCATTCCGCTCTGCACGCTCCTGGGATTTGCCGAGGATTATAAGAAAATAATAATAGGAGCGAGGCAGGAGCTGGTGATAATGCTATCCACATTGCATTTGGATGCTGTGTTTGGAGTAGGTGAAAACCCACAGCTCAATTCTCTTACTTTGGACTCTATAGAATTGTTCGTCCCACACGTGACTCCGAGCACTCGCGAACGTGTTAAGCTGTTGAATTATACCAAGAAAGACAAAGTGATCGAAATAGCATTCAGGGGTTGGAGCCTGGTCCCTTACCCGGCCTTGCCCGCCGCCACGTGAAATCACTGGGTTGTGAAGACGTCGTTGACCATGGAAAAACCACGCTACATCGTACTGGGGCTTCAGACGAACAAACAGCATAGTATCAGAGCAGACAAGTTTATATTCGAGCACTACAAGGTCGAAATCGTAAAGATATTTTTGAATAGTGAAAGCTACCCGTACGTGGAATTGAACGCAAACTTTGAAAATGGACAGAACCTGCTGACATACTGTATGTATTCGCAAATACAATCTTCGTACTACGGACGCGAGGCGCATCCCATCCTGAACCCCGAAGATTTCCGAGACATGGCACCTTTGCCTAGTATTTGATACATCGAAGCAAAACGAGCGCGTGCAGAATGGCATGGTCGACTGCCACATCGAGACAATCACCAAGGAAAATGTGCCCACAAACACAGCTGCCTACTACTGATACTCCACGACAGGATAGTTCAGTGTGATTGTTTTTCCGGTCTGGTAAAAATAATCAGTTAATTACTTAGGTGTATACACGCACGCACGTGTGTGTATATATATATATATACACACACATCTGTCAAATACGTACGTAGATATGTAAGTTGCGGATACATACGTTTCAGTCGTAATAATGTACTGTAATCTGAAAGGCTTCCTGCACAGGGGGAAAAAATGGTCGAGTAATTTGCGAAAGTGGAGATTATCGACTTACAGAGCGAACATTGCTGTCCTTTTCTCCGTAAACTAAGGAAAGAAACTGATCCCAGTTCTTTGGTGAGCGCTTCGAGAAATGTACAGTTACTTTTTTTTTTTTTGTTTATTTATTTGTTGCAAGTTCCCTGAACAACTCCTGTTCATTAAGGGGAAATATGGTGCACAAAAAACATTATGGCAGTTTGTGATTGCATACATAGTAACATACAATACATACACAGTAACACACAGTGTTAAACAAGATAAAAGGAGTTAAAGTAGGTATTTCAGAAATACAGTACAGTTACATTTTTCTTCAGTAGAAATAAAAAGATTGATAACAGTTGCAAAAAAAAAAAAAAAAAAAAAAGTATTTGATATCAGGTGAGAAATTATTTTAAAAAATATTTTAAGTCATTGTGCTGCTATAAATTGCAATAGAAACAAGTTATTATAATAAAGATACAGAAGGGAAAGATTAAATTTACATAAATATTCATTCATCATTTTTGTACCTATCCCATAATAACTCATTTAGTTTTGTTTTGAATTTTTATTGGCTGGTACAAGACGTTACTTTACGAGCGGTGCAAAGGTGTAACATACTTGATATGTATATATATCTTTGGTAGTGTGAAATATGCCGTCATTCCACAGCACGAAAAAATGTATATAAAAATAACCCTAAAATAGATTATTCGCTAGTCGAGTACGAGTCACCGTGGGAGCAAGATGACGCCCTTTCACCCGGAGAACTTATATGCCCTGTCATTCCCGGACGACTCTAAAATCGTCTATTCGTTCTGGGAGTCTGGAGCGATACTTCCCGACGAAGAGAAATGTGATGGCTATATTCGACGACGTCGAGCGAACCTGCGCAACAGTTAATAATTTGCTGCACTCCTGGAAATTGCTTGGTTCATCACCTGAAGCGGGATACGCCTCTTCCAGCAACAGTGAACCAGGTTCTTGAATTCGCAGCAACTTCGAGCCGAGGTGACTCTACGAACATCGAAATTCACGCCCCCGACTGCTCCGCCCAGGACTGCTCCAGACAGAATTTCTCCACGCCAAATAGCTCCACACAAAATGGTGTAAGCCGGGGGAAAAAAAATACTACCAACGACGTGCCGACTCAAACTGTCTCCGATAAACGTCAAAGGTCTTGTCGTCGTCTCGTTCCTACGATGCGTAAGAAAAAAAATTCCAGGGGAACTGCAACAGACTGTGAAGTGTGCCCCTGCAAACATCCACGTTTGACGTCACCTGCTACAGTCGCTGCTGACATATGTTCGTCCGCAGCTGACTTCAACTTGGAAGAAGGAGAATTTCCGGTGATTCCAGTTCTACTGCGCCGAATCGAACAACAAAGACTGTTACTAATTTTTTACGAACGTATTTTGACTGGTAGAGTGAATTTTTTAAAAATAAAAGTGTTGCATTTATAGTTTGTTTGTAATTATGTGTAAATAAAAATATACATGTATATGAAAACTAACTAGGTTGTGTGTTATTTTACTACTTTTAATAACAAATTTCATTGCTAAATAAATAAATTTTGAAAATAAATTTTATCTAAAGAATTGGCCGACGGGAACAGAAAGCACTGGATGGCCAGCAAGAAACAGGAAAAGCTAGCTCAAAGTAATTCTCCACGACATCCATTCGGTCCTGCCCTGTCACGCATGTACTTTAAACCAATCAAAAAAACCTTCCGCTAGAATTAATACGTGTTTCCTGGCGGCTAGCTGCGTTTCCGCTCTTATGCGCGATGTGCAGTTTCGTCAGTATCCTCTCTCCTGGGAGATGCGACGTGGCTATTATGGCGGGAACACCTCCCACTACATTTACCTGCCTGTGCCCCCCCCCCCTCTCCAGTACGTCGCTATTGGCTATTTGCAGAATTTCGTTGATAACATATTAATACTTTAATGGTAAACAATGTGTATACGGTTTAAAAAAAAAGGCGAACTAGTACGTCAACTTATTTAAGGATTCTTCCTATCTAGAAATAAAGTTGAGTTTATAGGTAACTTTTTTTGTATTCGTGGGCAAACAAGCACATCCTGAAGGGGCGGCAGGCTGTCGTGGGAGTATATGGAGCATTAAAGGAAGGGGGTTTTGGACCCTCGCTTATAAGCTTTAGTTTTGATGCGCCATTGTTGAACAGCATCGGCCGGTGAAAGGTATGTCGGTGAATATTACAAAGTGCTTGATATGTTTTGGAGGGTGTGCACTAAGCACGGGCTGTAATTGGTACGAAATAGAGCCTAGGGACCCTCGGCAACCACACCCCCGTGCATGGTGCGAGGCGCGTCGGGCGAAGAAATGGGGTGATGTGGTGTCAAAAGATGATGATGGCGTGCCCTTGTATGACACGTGTAAGCAGATGCACGAATTTTTTTCTTGAGGCCGCTGCCTAAAGCCAACAAGTAATTTCATCATCGCATCGGTGTTGAAGATTTTTTTTTTATTGTGCTGTGGCTATGGACATTAGCTAGGACCCATTTTCGCCATGTCGCTGTTTGATTTCTGGTCCGAGTGTGACGACGCCCTCCTAATAGCGGCGGGAGAGTTGTTCGAAAAGGAGGATACATTCCATCTCAGGACGGCGCGGCACTGCACCACCGGAGACCAAGGTAGTATCCAGCACTGCACCTATAGCAGCGTTCGGCATCTCGACGGAGACGTCCTTACGAGGCACCTATCGCAGCATCCAGCATCACGACGGAGATGTCCTTACGAAGCACTCAGACGGCACCATTCCAGGCAACACCCGGTCGGAGAACCCAGAAATCCTTATGAAGAACTCAGACGGCACCTTTCCAGGCAGCACCCGGCCGGAGCGTCCAGACGGTACCCTTCCAGGCGGCGGCGTCCTTCCAGAGTCCCCAGTCGCCGCCCTTTTGTGGCTTCCAGACGGGTGAGTTAACTACACGTGACAACACCATCACTGAGGGTTCACTGGTGCTGGAAGCTGTCAACATACCGCAGTGAGAACGTAGATCGACCGAAATGACTGTTTTACATGTGCAATCAACATCAACGGAGACTCACAGAGTGAAGAACTCGCCTGTCAGTAGGCTCTGATATTGATCCTTTCGATGACAAAATATGGGAAGACACGTGGTCTCTGCTGCCTCTCGACGCTATAACCCCCCCTCCCCCCCTTCAACATCGATGGTGATGAGAGATTCGTCAGTGTTTAAATAATTTTGAAACAAGATTACTTGCATTACGTAACGATGTTGCCGATGTGCACCTAGAACTGTCTGTGTGCGTGTTCTTACAGAGGTGAAATGTAACATGGAACGGCTTGTAAAACTATTTCTACTAACCGAGAATCTCCAGTTCAATCGAGACATTTGTACGAATGTAAAACGAATGCGTTGAGAGAGAGAGAGAGAGAGAGAGAGAGAGAGAGAGATAGAGAGAGAGAGAGAGAGAGAGAGAGAGAGAGAGAGAGAGAGAGAGAGAGAGAGAGAGAGACACACACACACGTATTAATACAATTCTTTTAATATGGTATGTTATTTGGATGTGTTTTTAAAGTTCAATACAACTATGTGTTATTTATCTTATAACTGTGTGTGTGTTTAATACTTTATTGTTTTTCCCTGTGTAAACAGAAACATAAGTAAGTTTTTTTTTTAGTAAATAAATAACATGCATACATTGCATTTGCTTTTCCCTTGGAGAACGGGACAAGTAGGTACAATAGTTTTTTTTTAGTTAAACCGTTCCTATTATCTACAATCTTAAAAAAAAAAAAAAACTCTTCAATTTATCGCATTTTTTTTCTTATTACAATAAATAGCCATTTAAAGAGGTGACATTAACTTTAAATAAAATTGCACACTGCACGATGGATCTGACCTATATTAACTAGCACGTGCAAGTGTGTGTGTGCGCGCGCTTGTGTGTGTGTGTGAAGAAGGAAGGGGAACAAGAACGCTGACGGAGAGAGGGAGTGCTTGCGTGGCAACCTTCATTCTGCCACACGATGCAAGTACGGCACCCGACTCTCTCTGTATCGCTTGCATGCGGCAGAAATAATTTGCCATTTTTAACATGATTTTTACAACGAATAAAAAAAAATATTACGCCCGCACTTGTAACATAAAAATATCTATTTTATATCGTATATATAGATACATCACACTTGTACACCAAAAAGAATTGAATGAAAATAATATAAATACATACATACTTTTACATCGTATATATAGATAAATCATACTTGTACACAAAAAATAATCGAAAGAAAATAATATAAATACATACATACACCGTACTTGCAAAAAAATGAAAGAAATTATATACAAATTGTATTTACACACAAACCACTTGAAAATAAAATTATTTTTTACCCGATAAACATATTTACTGACAAACTTGGTAAACATGAATATTACAAGATGAATATATATTTAACGAACATTTTACTGAAAAAAAAAAAGAAAAGCTTACGAGATAATAATTATTTTCCTTATAACTAAGATGCTTTTGTTTCCCCTCCTTACTATTAATTACGTACAGCATTATGCTGTTTACACAGTATGTTTCAACTGTACACACAAAAAATACGGGGGGAATGGGAGGTTTTCATCACTTGGCTTCTTCTATAAATAGAGCAAAGCTCGTGTGCGCAAGCACACACAAGCACCTCTGGCCATGGGTTCGAAGGCGTTGTAACCTCCACACTGTGCCAAGCAACGTCACACCATTCCGAACATACATTAAAGAGTTTGTCATTTTTTTAAATTTCGAGAATAATTTCGCAATTTTCCCTGTCGTACTTGGCTGTACGTCTTTCGTCAGCAGTTTATTTTTTCATATTTCCAATGTTTGTGGGGAACTTTGTGGAAGGCATATATGAACCGCGCAATCGTCACTATCGCAATCTTGCACTGTTAATTCAAACGCCTTACCGTAAATTATTCTTCTTTCGAGGAGGAGGAAATGAACATTTTCGTCACATCTCTCCACTATCATGGTAGCTGACAGGTGGTTCGTGTAGGTTAAGCTGTGCAGCAGAGGTAATACACTTGCGTATTGTCTCTCTGGATTAAACTTGTCGCCTGGACGTGCGCCGTTTCGAGAATACTTGGTGAAAGGTCCTGGCCTCGAGCCTAGGTGCACTTCGCATGCATACGGAGTGCAGTTGGAGGTCCAGTCCGGAAATCCATGCCTTTTCACGACGTGGTTACATCCATCGTATTTCTCCAGCCATTTATACATATTATTACTTTTATTTTCTCGGAACAGTTCGTCAACATACTTTCGTACGTTCTTGCCTTGCTTACATAAACGTAGCAATTTTGTTTTACCAACTCCTCCAGCGAACAGGGAATCTTAGAGTCGGGGCATAAATTATACACTTAACAGTTTTTGTATTCGCACGTTAGTGTGTTCAGCATGTAACAGCCTTCGAACTCATATCTTAGCAGCATAGCCAGTGAATTGTGCCGTCGCAAAATTGAAATTGCAGAAAGTCTCTAGCATACCGAAAACTGACGCGTCGGTACCCCCAATTTAGTTCACTGTACTTGCTCGTATCTTCTGACCTGAATGGAGAACATTCGGCGACGGTCACTTCTTCCATGTCGCTGTTTTATAAGTCGGAACTAATGGGACTCTCTGAGAAACTGGGTGAGAATACACTATATCCCGAGGGCTGGTACGAGTTTACTGATGGTTGAGGGTTGTCTGGTGGTAGCGTGTTTCCTGATGGTCGTGGGTTCGTGTCCGTAGACGACGTTGCTCCTCGTGCCAATATCGGAGCGATGAGCTGAGGAATATTGCCTCTAGTGTCTTCTGCGTTGCTGAGGGTTTCTTCTGTACTTGATGACATAGATACTAACAGATGTTTGACACAAGTTCAGAAATGATCATTGGGCTCTCGTCTAGAAATAGCGAGATGCAGCAAAGCAACTAATTAGCCAATGAGAATCAATGGATCGAGCGAAAAGAGAGTGATTAGCCAATCGGATAGATTGGTGGGGTGGAACGAAGTGACTAATTAGCCAATGAGAAACATTGGCGGGTGGAACGGACATGCCCAATTGTTCGATCAGGACCATCTGATTAGTCAGGTGGACTGGGCGTGGTGGAGGCTTGCCGACTAAACGCTAATTAGCCAATGAGAATCATTGGCGGCACGAAGTTTTCCGGAGATACCCGTGCCAATAATCCAATCGGGAGGGTTGTCACGTGGTGGGGATGGAGCAAAGGTGACTAATTAGCAAATGAGAAACATTGTTAGGGGTGGAGGGAATGGAGCAATGTGACTAATTAGCCTATGACAATCATTGGTGGGGATCAAACAGACGTAGTGTAGGATCGCCAACTAAACAGTAATTGGTGGAACGGAGGTGGTGGAAGGGGTGGCACGAATGTGACTAATTAGCCAACTAGAATCATTGGCGGCCGTCGAACAGAGGTGAGTAATGGGTGGAGGGGGTAATTGTGCACTTAAATATATATTGCAAGGCTGGAGTGGTGGGGGGTTAGTCGAACGATTGTGGGCGAACGGATGTGAGAGAGGTAGTAACATACATAAGTTTTTTAAGTAAAAATTCTTAAGGGGAATTTTTTAGGGAAAAAGGGAAAAATGACCGCCTGAGTTAACTGCTATTTAATTAAGAAATTTTAAAACGATTTTAAATACATTTTTAATAATAATTTTTTATAATTTTAAAATATATTTTTTAATTTTTTAACAATTTTTTAATTAGATTTTTCGTTGTAATTTTTTTTAGAATTTATTTATTTTTGCAATTTTTTCGATTTTTGAAGGTCAGAGGTCACCGTGGTCAAGGTTAAGGTCACGGGTCAACGTTCAAGATCTTCCAAGACGGCGGTCGAGTATCATAACAAGATGGCGGCCGGGCGAATCCGTTCCCCGATACCCTTGCGCCAGACTTCCCCAAATCCTACTACTGCCCTGCGATTTTTTCTTGTCTGGTTATGTCAAGGATCAAGTTTATGTTAAACGTCTACCACATAACCTCTATTACTTACGACACCACATCACCGCAGCTGTTCTTACCGTTACTCCTGATATGCTGGATTGGGTATGGGCAGAAATGGACTACAGATTAGATTTGTGCCTTGTGACGAAGGGTGGACACACAGAACATTTATGAAGACTGCAAAAAAGACTCTGAGAGTTTGTTTTTCAAAAAAAGTGCGTCAGTTATTACATGTTTCTGAACTATTTATGTGTAGTGATTTTCGAAATGTTTCATGAACTTTATAATTATCCTGTGTGTGTGTGTGTGTGTGTGTGTGTATATATATATATATATATATATATGTATATATATATATATATATATATATATATATATATATATATATATATATATATATATAACCTTACCAGGAATGGAAGTTAGCCATGAAAATATGGAATGATGGTTATCTCTAGGGACAGAGCATTTTCTGGGAATAATTTGGTAACACTATTTATTTCAAAACAATGTAACATGGTTTTGTTTTCACAAACGAATGGCGATGGTTTTACACTGATTAATACATTGTACACTAATGATAAACATTCGCTCCTTCGGCTCTCAAGACCTCGATATTAAGAGCCGCCCAAATCTGGAGCTTTTTGCCGCGTCCGAGGCCAAGAAACGCAGGAGCGATAAAGGCGACAATGCCACGCGCATCAAGTGCGCCATCCGCTAAGCGCAAGCATCTCAACTGGCGTGCAGTGTTATCGTTGCTCTGCATGTAACTACGGGACATTCAGCGGTGATTCTATCATTTTACTGATGGAAAGTCTATAGAGAGGTTAAATGGAGGGCCCTTGAGTAGTTCTGTATGTGTCTGATGCGTATATTTTAAAAATGCCGTGTTTCTAACATGCGCAACGTCTTGAAAGTACTCAAGAGCCGTCGCCTGAAGTATGTGTGATCGGAGCACTGGAAGTGGGCTTAATAGTTTCTTAGATAGATGCGTGAGTGAGCGAAGAGATTTGGGCGGCTCTTAACAGCGAGGTCTTGAGAGCCGATGAGGGTGATTGAAGTGAATATAGAGCGGCGCCGGAATGAAGGGGCAGGGGAAACGGGAGATCCCCGAGAAAATCCGCCGAACAACGGCATCGTCCGGCACTATTACACTCTGTAAAATGGTACCGGCGCCAGGTATGAGGCAGCCTTGCGTGAATACGTCTGAGCTAGCGGGTAATATTTTCTTTCAAAATAAAATAAAAGTAAGACATGTGTACTTGACTTTCATGGCTCATATCAATATATCTAGACGAGGCATTTTGTTTGGAACCAAAATCAGCGCGGTAGCACATCGGGGTCGCAAGATATCCCGCCCGGAAATTTTCGCCCACGCCGAGTCGCCGCGGGCTCCCACCTGCGCCTCGCGCATGCGCTGCGTCAACTCAAGGCCATGCACGCATCGCAGTCGTATACCCGATCGAACGAGACCACATTTACCTCAATCGGTTAATTAGTCACGGTTACAGTTTCGGAATGGATCACCCTGCGAACATTATATTGCCGTTTCCGTCCCTGTAACTCCAAAGTATCGGTCTGATTTTAAACACGTATTCGCTCACGTCAAAAATAATCAAATTTTTATATAATCATAATTTTTTATATAAGTCGAATTTTCAAATAGTTGATGATTAAATGGTAGCGAGTGTACAAAGTGAACCACCTAATTCATTCCTGTGGCCTCTGACTATAGTCCATTCACGGTTACTTCCAACTTTTCTGAAGCCCTGCTAAATTTCTACTTGCAGTATATTCTTCCGCATCGTGCAAACAAAGCTTAAGCAAGTCCAGAAAATTACACCAAAGGGATAGTGCATTACATTCGTGCACACTTACTGCAATAATATTACACATAAGAACTATTTCTTACTACGTTTTACAAACACGGCTATTTTTTTTCTGTATGTGTACATAGCAATTATAAATAAAATATTTTAACTTATAGCTTTAAGCAAAAAGTTCAATTTGCCCCAAAAAACGTACTTTTATGTCAACAAGGGCAACAAAACGCTTACGATACATGATATATTTAGGAAAGAAGAAAGAACCAAGCGCGGCATGCAAGGGTCGGTTTTTCAAAGGTTTGATTCAAAAGGTGTGAAGAAACCGCTAATAGCCTACATGCTCGAGGTGTGGAAGGCGGGATGGCTGGGCCCCGCCCTCGTGAAGCTCGCTGCGCGGGGCGTTTCGACGACACAGTAGCTCCCGAATCTCTGTCGCCGTAGACGGGGCTCCTGCGAGAGACAGCGCGCGGGTATCGATCCTCTGCGGCTGCTGTACAGTACGTGTCCAGCGTGGGGCGAGTCCTCCATTCCCGCCCGACCCGCCTGTGCACGTAGCCTGGAAGCGGTCTGCATATTGACGTCTCACTTCTCGGGCACCAGTCACTACTACGCCCGGGGAAAGAAAATGCTGTGCTGGATCAAGCAAACTTTCTTTTAGCTTAAAAATTAGATTTGCTTCGCACAAACGTGTAAAAAAAAAAACGATTAGCGGAAATATTTGTTTGGCTACGCATGCATTCCAGTTGCTATACGCTGTTCGCGATAAAATGAGCGCTTTTGAAAACCCTGCTTTAGATATACTTATATGCACGTTGTGTATTTATCCGCCTTATGTAAACTTAACATAGCCATGGGACTCATAACTTTTCACGCGTCGGTCAAGTGAAACCGTGAAATTATTTCAAAAGCAAATATTTTACAAATCTGCTCATTTTTACTGGTCGACGCATAAAAAAAAAAAAAAAACTGAAAGAAATAATTGAAGTTATCACAAATGGTTACAAAACATTTTTTATTCAACGCTAAGATATGAAACTACTTTCCACCCCGTGTTACCAACTTAGCTGGACGCATGCCACTCAGTACGCCCCTCAAAATACATGCAGGTAGGGACAGTGACTTTTTTTCTAAGGTTCATTTCAAAAGTGCCCTGCGAATTAATAATAATTTTTTTATAATTCTTAAATATATTTTTTAATTTTTTAACAATTTTTTTATTCGATTTTTCGTTGTAAATTTTTTTTAGAACAGTCTGTAAGTTCACTTTTAATAAAGTGAACTTACAGACTGTTCACTTTATCGTGAACAGTCTGTAAGTGTTTTTCTTCTTTATATGCATTAGAATACCAACTGGCACATTATAAACATATTTAACCTTCTACCAGTTTCAAGTTCTCACTTGAATGGCGCACGAATATACTCACTACTCTCACTGCAATATATTAATTTCACAAATGGTGAAAGGACATAAAAGGAGAAGAAAAATAGAGGGCTTTCAAAAGTCTCAGGTTTAATTAACCGTGAACAGCCTATACAGCAACAGCTTACAGTCAGCAGGGAAAACTATGCATGCGTCTTACATACTAAACTGACGTACGTGGAAACTGCATTCACGTCATTCGAACTCGGTACCTTGTGATGATGTGAGGGCAGGCCCACGAAGAGAAATTCCGAGCTCCTGAGTAATGCGTGCTGTGGGGCCCCCCTACCCACTCCTCGCCAAAAATCGACAATTTACAACATAAATAGTCGTTATCCATGCAAAAAGAAGTTGATAGTTTTGAGCGTCAAATTAGATTTTTATATAAATCCTTTGTTTTATAAAGAAACATTTACGAGTCGGGCGGGACCCGGGCCCCTGAGCATTGCACCCCCCTTCACCCTACCCCACCACTTGTGAGGCCTGTGTGAGGGTAACGCCAACAGTTAAAGCTGACACAATGGCATAATATTATTCAAACCGACTAAACAAGTGGCACTAACACATCCAAACGTCATTCAGTTTCAAAACTTTTCCAATTGTATAATCAGAAAAGGACACGACAGCTTAAAAATTCGAGTTATGTGTCATGGCTTAGAAGGACAGGAAGACTGTTAATGTACGTTCTGGCAATTTTATGTAACTTTTAACTTAACATTAAATATCAACTATAGGTTCCATAATTTATCAATATAAATTGTATTTTATTCCTTTCACGAAGCTATGTTGAACAGAAACTTAACGTGACTGGTGAGGAATTGGTAGGTGTATATACTGAAACTAACCCAGAGTTGCCCGACATGAAGATTGAAGTAACTACCCTCACTGAAGCCAACATTTTCTGCACTAACAGTAAATATTGAGATTATATAACAGGACAACAGACATCTAAATAATAATAAAATTGTGATTTATATTCCTGCAAATTAAAGAAAACACACAATTTCGAATAACGGCCAAAATTTGGTCTATGAAATCCCCCCCTCCCCCCCCCCAAATCACCCCAGACCGAAAACGACCAGTTTATTTTTTTCATTGTCCATCACTGAAATATGCTTATTTTAGAGTGCTTTGCACTGTAATATGAAAGTATAAAGCTGTAAAATAGAAGAAATACTTTACAGCAGGTACTTGAACACAAAGTGTTTGTCTTCCTCAATGTGCTACTGGAAAACTGGTATTAGAACTAACATAATGTTGTATGTTAAATTTAAGTTTCACACATTCCCTTTGTTTTCTGCTGACACGATTTCACTGGAATTATCTGTACCAATATAACGCTTTACTGATACGCTAGTCAGCAGTATTGATATAATGATTACAGAATTATTGAATAATTGTAAGCATCCTAATGGCTCGATTACTGTAAGCCATTCAAATGAGTGGAGGTACTGAACCAAAAGATTTTGTTGCTTCCAGTAATTGTACTAACAATCTCAGAGTGTGCCAACCAACGAAATATATGTTCGCTCCAAACAAAATAGTATTCTGTCTACACGACTTATAATAGCAAAACGATTAGTTGACAAACGTAAAAAATACACGATGTGTTGGTGTTTGATTTAATTTATTATTATTATTATTATTATTATTATTGCAATGCTCAATCACGTTCACGGAAATGTGTTCTGATTTTTTTTAGCAACATTAGCTTAATTGCTTAGGCAAAGTAATGTTCAAAATTTTTAACAGAATAAACTCTAAGAATAAATGTATATAGTACCAGCAAAAACTTCACAGTGAACTGTTGCCATATCGAGTTCAAATTACCTTATAATATCTTATTACGGTATAACTAAAGAGAGACAATCCGAGTGATAACTTTTAAGGTTACAAAAATTCTCGAGTTCAGTGAAATGGACAGACTCCACACTCCTCTCTGTGAACTAATGGAGTCGCATTTATATTTTGAATAGTCGTTACCATAACAAGAGGCCAAATGTTGCTCTTTACAAGCTTCCCAAGGAATTCGAAAGGCGATGATAAACCTCTGCAGTGGCCGTGGACGCAGTCCGCAGTGAGGAGATTACGCCGGTGTTGTGATAGACACAATAACACGACGAGCACGACACGACAGCCCGACACATCATCACAACACGATAACATTCTTATGTGGTATTTTATTCTGTGTTTACAGACAGAATCAGTCCGAAAAGTGTTATATTTGGCTGCTGGAAATAGCAAGTCACTCAAAGTACAATATTTGTGACATGAAAATTACGATAAAGTTAATGTTTCTTTGCTTTTGTCAAAACTCGAGTGCAGACAAGAATGTCTTCAAAAACGAACCGAAAAGTGATTTTGGTACCAAACTAAGTTAATTATTTACTACAGAATTAAAAAAAAAAAAAATGCAATAAATTTTGTTTTGTGATATTTACAAACACGGAAATTTCGCGAGCTCACGCAGGGCTAGGTATATAGTTTAAACACATGTATTTCTTGTTATTTTATGTGATTGGGCCACTTGTTTCGTGGCACGCTTTGCGGGACTGTGAAACAGTAATCCACATGTTGAAAGAAACCGAGCAACACAAGACAATGCTCGTCATGGAAGCACTAGGCAGTGAGCAAATGTCAGCGCCTCCTGTGTATACAACACTGTCAAGTATAGTTTAGCTGTCAAATGAAGCCTCGCATTTTTCGGGTGTCTAGTAATGTTGTACTATACGTTTCTCGTCGTGTCGGGGCTGCTGTGCCACGCTCGTCGTCGTGCTATTTTGACGCCAGCTTTAATGCTGTGGTCGCCGGACGTCCGGCAGTTAGCTCCGTCTGTGGTTTGTGTCGTGCAGAGAAAGGCCACAGTAGGACTGTGTTCGTGCCACGTGCGTTCACGGTTCTGACGTACTGTGTTCACACTGTCTCTGACGGGAAATCGACTACATATTTTGAAACGCATTTTCTTAAAATCAAGCAATATTAATATTTACTCTGCTTCTAAATTGTTTATAACATGATTTCAGCCTGTGAACGTTCTTAGAGATCTTTTTTTCGTGAAAATGTTTTCTGACGTCATATGCACACAAGAAAAACGTGTTATGGCTTTTACCCCAGTGTCCTCTCTCTGTCTGTCTCTTTCTCTCTCACTCTCTACCTATCTCTTTGTGTGTGTTGATGTGTGTGTGTGTGTGTATATACCTGCGAAAAAGGAGTTGACCACGGCCTATAGTAAAGGACTATACCGAAATGGTGCTGGAGTGATTCTCCAAGGCCATGGGAATCCGAAATCAAGTTAGTTGCACTTGCGTTATCTTGAATGCGTCTCTAGTGTACGCCTTGGCACTAGTTATTCGGACCACTTCTAATTTCATACTTATGAGAGTTTAGTGATTCAGACTGAAGGGTAATGCGAGTACTCCAAAACGACATTCAAAATGCTGGCCTGGTTTAGAAAGTTAAGTTATTTCGCGTAGGTCCTAACAGTATTCTGTATCAAATCTTGCATTACGTTTACATTAGGTAGTACCCACGTTGTTGACAAGTTCATGAAAGTGTTCTCTCTTCGTACGTGAGATGTTGTGTACAGGTCTTTTAACTAACGGCCAATAGGGAGCTTCGCAATACTCACCATCGGCGACCTGAGCTGAGTTAGTGGTAAGCATGTCAAACCTAACCCCTTATTCCTTTGCCCTTGTAAGGGGGCGCAACACACTGAACTCAGCGTGGCGAGATAACGACAGTACTCTCGAATAGGTTAGCCAGACGCTCGGGATAAAAAAGGGCATTCACTCTGAGAAAGGACATTTAATTAAAAACGAGGACAATGCAATTTCACTAGCGCTGCAAATCATTTATACAAATCACTTTTTCGATTTTAGCTAAATGTTAATCATGTTGAAAAAATAGTTTAATAAAGTAGACCGTTTAGCCTTCCAAATAAATGTTTTTGTCAGAAGTTTCATTAATAACCTAGAATAATATTTCTATTATTAGGTAATATAAAATATGAAATCTAAGAACAAGGAAAATAAACTTGTATGGTTACAGTTGTTTTGCACAACAAAACATTTAACTACATACGCTGCAGTATGAGAACTGAGCCTAAATAAAAAAAAAATGATATCAGTCGCAAACATATTTTAAATGGTTTATTTAAAAAAATGCTTATTTTTATACGATTAACAACGTGAAAGTTGAACAACACAGCTATAACAGGATTAGAAAAATAGTAAAATGCAATAATCCGCGAAGGCATTCACACCTCGTCAGTAGGGGCGGGGCGTACCTGGGTTCGTGAGGGATGGAGGTATAAATAAAAATTAAATAACTATATTTTATTTCTAATTTATTCACACAGCTATTATTTACACCATTAAACTATCTGTCTCAACTATTACTCTTTTTATTAAACAGTGAGCACAATATTTAATGTCTATTTTCACTCTAATTAACGTCCTTAATTTTTTCGGAACACATGTACAGTCTATCTGTTGCCACCATTTGTAATGTCTTTCACTCATGCCTTTAGTCCAATAGTCCAGCCTACAAGCCGCACTCTTCACTGCTTGACACTCGCAGTCGCAAATTTCCCTTCCACTCGTCACTTCTCTCGTTGCTCGTCTTTTATCGCACGGAACTCAGCCACTCATTCACTCATCAACTACTCGACTTGGAGGCCTGCCACACTTTTATATCGTTCTCCCTAACCATCTGGAAGGTTCAACACGCCCCAAGTCACACTGAGAGAACGAGTTGAGTAATCCACAGCATTCTTCAGATAAATGCAGAAATAAATACAACCAGGGTTAGCAGCATGCGTCGCGAACATAATTATCGTGTTGGCTCGCTTTCTGTAACAGACACGTGACCACCCACCTATCGCTCATTTGTTCATTCAAAACAATTCTTTGACTTGCTGTCGCCGCCTTCATATAACTACTGTCCTTCACTTCCACTCGCTCGTGCGGGATGTGAAGCAATGAGAGTGTAACACTGTCCCTCCTCAAGTCTGTTCGTCCCGAACAGACAATGTAACATCCAGGCCATCGTATAGTGCCACTCTGTGGATGTGGACAACAATCGGCTTCGACCGAGATCCTTGACGACAGATCCGAAAGACATAATTGATTTTATTCATAGTACTGTAGGGGCCTTCCCAACATTTCTGTAGCTGCGGTCAGTACCATTTTCTCCTCTGTGGGTTGTACAGCCACACCAGTTGTCCTTCTTGAAATACCTCTCCCAACATTCTCCTACCATACCACGTCTTCTTCCTGGCACCTATTTATTCTGAAGTGCTGTCAAGCAAAATCACAAATGTCAACAAGTCTGTTACATAATTCACTGGCATAATCAGGGGTTGCGGCTTTCTCTTCTGTCGGTCGGCCAAATACCAACTGCTGAGCGGTAAACATAAAGAAACAATTACACCTTCTTTGAACCCCAGTCCTTTAAGTTGTCTGCAGCAAAAATCGAAAAAAAAAAACTGTTCAAGAGTGTGATTAAGCCTCTTGACCATTCCACCTGAGGGTGTAAGGCTGTAGTAGTAGTTTTTTCATCTCCAGAGTTTGAGTCACCTCCTGGAAGACCGCAGTTTCAAGGTTTCTCCCCTGATCAGGATGGAGTTCTAAAGGCACCCCAAACCTCAAGAAGACATGCTCTATGAGTACATCGAACACAGTTCGTGCTTCTTGGTTTGGGAGGGGAATGACCTCAGGCCATTTGTAAAAGTAATGCCGGGCCACCAGTAGATACCAATTACCTCTCTCAGTGGTAGGCAACGGGCCCAGAATATCTACTGTCATCCTCTCCAATGGGACACTAACATTATATTTCTGGAACTGACCTTGTCTCCTGGTCCTTTGGTCCTTCCTTACAGTGCAGGTGTCACACAATCGGCACCACTTATCAACATCCTTCCGAAAATGAAGTCAGTAGAATCGCAGTCTAATTCTGTCAAGTGTCTTATTAACACCACAGTACCCACTGGCTGCCGAATTATGCAGTTCTTTTAAGACTTCTGAAACCCTGTATTCTGGAAGGACTAACTGTATTTGTGCATGTTTTCCATCATTACTTTCCCAGTTTCTGCAAAGTACACCATTCTTCAGTAGGATGGTAATTCCATTGCGCCCAGTATGCTTTGACTGCTGTGCTCAAACTAGATAGCTCTTCCCATTTTAGCCGACAGCCAGCTTCTTTCCAATTCAGCAGTATCTGCAAAATGGGATCATTAAGCTGATATTTCCTAATACCCTCATCACTCCAGGTAGGTGACCCATCACAAGATAAAGAACCTTGAGTTTTTGTTCTCAGTATCTTCGGCGACTCACCGCTCTTTTCTTCCTGGTATTCGCAATTATGATAAAATTACTCATATGGCCTCCTAGAAAGTGAATTTGCATTGCTATGATGGCATCCATATACGTGCTGTATTTAAAAGTCATATTCTTGAACATGCTGTATCCAACAGGCTATTTGACCTCGGGGCTCTTGAAATTTAGCAGCTAGCATAATGAAGTATGGTCGGTTCTTAGAATAAAATGTCACCATAAAGGTACGGGTGGAAGTGTGAAATTGCCTTCGCCATGGTCATAAGCTCCCTGCGTATAACATAGTAAATTCCTCTCAGGCTTATGCAACACTTTACTGAAGTATTATAGTGGTCTTTCCCTCCCATCTAGAACTTGATATAACACAGCTTCAATGTCTACATCACTAGCATCAGTGTTCAAAATACATACATCCTTACTTTTTTGGGAAACGCAAGACTGGTGGAGGTATACGAATTTTTTTTTTTGTTTACTACAAGCATTTTCACACTCAGTGGTCCAATGAAATCTCCATTTCGTCTCAGCTAGTTCATGTTTTGGCTTGACGATTGTGGCAAACACAGGTACAAATCGATGGTAATAAGCACATAATACCAGAAAACTCCACACTTCAGTTTTGTCAGTTGGTATCTGCCAATTTCTTATTGCTTTAGTCTTCTCAGGGTCTGTTTCGATTCCCATTGGCCGACACTACATGTCCCAAGAAATTTACTTTATTTTGGAAAAGGTGATACTTCTTACGAACAAGTTTCAAGTTGGCTGTGGCCACTGCCTGTAATATGGTCTCTAAGCATGATAGGTGAGCTTCAAATGTCCTTCCTGTTACAATAATGTCATTAAGGTAAACCTGACAAACACCGAAAGGCAAGACTTTTTCCAAGGCGTTAGAAGGTAGCAGGGGTATCACATAGTCCAAAAGGCATAACTTACTGCCAGGTTCCTCTCCCTTGGGCACAAAATTGTGTCTTCCCTTGGTCTGCTGGAGCCACCTCGCACTGCTAGTACCCACTCTTCATGTCTAAAGTAGAAAATCATTGTGAACCTGCTAGGCTGTTTAATGTGTCATCTATCCGTACAAGCAGATAAGAGTATTTCTTGGTCACGTTATTAAACTGGCTATAATCGACATAAAACATCTGAGAGCCAACTTTCTCCTTAACAGTTCTTGTTATTGGGGGATGGCCATGGCCTAACTAATGATTCTATTACATCTAGATCCTCCATTTCCCTCATAATTCCCTCAACTGCCTCATGCGAAGATATTGACAGTCGTCTTGGTGGCTCTTTATGGGCCTGGCACCTCCTGTATCTATGTGGTGTCAGGTCACTTTAGTCCATCCAAGGCCATTTGATCCACACGAGAAGGCATCCCTATTTCACTGCAGTAATTCAAAGACAGCATTCTCCGTTCACCAGTTAGATTTTCTTTTGTTCTTACTAACAGTTCCTCCAGTACTTCTGGTAAATGACATTCTATTGGTTTAACCCAAGAATCTTCTGGACCATTTGAAAATATATGTGCGACCTGCTTGCAACACCTATCACGGCCCCCTCCTCAAGATGAATGGCACTATAGGACAAATTTATCATTCTAACTGGAAAACTGTCAGAATTAGAAGATACCAAATTCCTTGCTACTACAACTTTACCTGGCAGGATGCCATCTTCTCTGCTGGCAAAATTAGACCCAAATGTATGACAAACTTTCCTTGACATCTGCATGTAATGAAAATTTCACTAGAAGCATGAAGCTGCAGCACAGAGGGTTGACCATACTACTGGGCAGCTAATTGCAGAGGACAAATCATGCCATGTTGACACCACCAACTCTGTACTTCCTACCCTTAGAACATCAAGTATCGATACAGCACCCCAGCCTATGTAGTACATCAAGCCTCAAAATACATTTATGCTCTATTTCTGCTATGTAAACATTGTGCTATATGCGAAGGTCACTAAGATTCACGATCATTTTTCTCTTACCGATAACTGGTGTGGTCTAACCTGTTACTGTAGTCAAATAGCACCATTCCATGCTGTCGTCAGTCGATCGCCGGGAAGAAGGCCTGAGGATGTCTGGTCTTACTGCTGCTATGGTCGCCTCAGTATCGACGACCATCTGGCGAGGAACATAATTCAGTCTCCGCTCCACTAGTATTGCATCCCAATTCTATCTCACCAACCATACATATATAAACATTGGGGCCTTCACTCCAGCAATCACCTCTAAGATCAGTGTTTACATATTTTCCGAATGTGCTGTATTCTCACCTGCCTCTTGCTGCCCCTTTTTCTCTCTACTGCTTCTACTGCTGTTGTTGCTGTTGTGGGCAGTAAGCTCTTAAGTGCCCCAGCTGTACACATGACCAACACTCCCTCTGTTTGGTTGGGAGGGGGCGGCGACGCTCTGTAGCATAAACCCTGGAAACGACGTCCTTCAAAGCCAACTGCAACTCCTTTGATGTCTTCGTTATTCTGTCTTCGTCTTTATTCAGCCTCACTGCACTTACTGGACATCCGGGTGCGGCCTCCTGTATTGCTGTGTCCACCTCAAGTTTTCAGGCAAGGGCGTCCTGCATGTTTTAGTGTGAAGCCAGACATACCGCTTGCCGTACCTCTGTATCTGCGATGGCATCGATGAAGAAGCCGACTGCGATGATGTCGCGCTCCTCCTCGGAACACCCTTCCAGATATAGTTGAGAAAGCCGAACATTGTCTTGCCATAGCTCCTGCAGTGACTACCGTGGTCGCTGGGTGCGGCTTTGCAGTTGGGCATGTCACAGGTATCGGTCGCCGAAACATAGTTCCAAGGCCCATACCAGTGTGGGGTACACCAGTCGATGTCCCTCTGGCACAGATTGTAGTATGCTCAGTGCGGGGCCCCGAGGTAGTAAGCCCACTGTTCGATTGTCCAGCCATTTAGGGTAGCGACTATCACCACTTGTTTTGGTATTCCTGCCATGAAGTCTGGCTATAACAAGGGGCGGGCTTAAATGAGACCTCATTTACCACTCCTGGTTGCCCGACACCAATGTCGCAGATATTCTTGCTCCCCTCCGACGCTGCTGTATTGGTCTCGACGTGCACTGCATCCCTACTTTTCTCGGCTGCCGATGTGGTGGTAGGATAACTCCACTGCTGAAGAAATTCCTGCCATTACTTCTCTAGTGTATTCATTTTCTTTTTCATTTCATTCTCTACACTATCTATCATTTCACTGACACTGCCCATTCTGTCATTTACACTGTTCAGTATTTCATTTATGCTGTCCACTCTTTTATTTACACTGTCAATATTCTCGTCCACACAGTCAATCTTGTGTTCACTAACACGCTAATGCCCTCGATTTTCCTTTCTACATTTTCGTTAACAGAGTATTTTCCTGTCTACATTTTCATTTGCACTATTTACATTATCGTTCACATTACTAATTTTGCTATTTACAATACTTATTTCACTTTTTACATATTCCCTCAAGCTATTAGCACTTGTGCTCACTTCGCTACTTAACCCCTCAATTAATGCTCTCAGTGGTTCCAGTTCTGCAGACATTTTGTAACGTTGCGGATTTTCAGGGGTTACATTTACCATTAGTACAGATAATATAATTATATATGATTACAGTGTACTTATTTATGTTGCCAACTCATTTTATGTAATTTTCAAATTCAGATTTATTATAAGAGTCAAACAAAATACAGTATAATTTTTGGTCATTTTAATAGTTCATTGACATAGATATCATGTGTAAGTATATCTAATTTGTTTCTAGACGATATACAGTATTTTAATTTTGTGTGTTATTTTTCTTTTATTACCTACAGAGTATGAAGTAATAAATGTTTACTACGCAAATGCACAAAAGATAATAAACTAATTGTTTCTCGTCTCGCCACTGCTGGTTGGTAGAGATGTGGCGTGGCCAGACGACAGCCAATTGGAAGACAGGTGGCAACATAAGGAAAAAGTTTTACATTGAGTGTTTTGTCTTTAACATAAGTCATACCACCATCGTCAAAGGTAGACATGTGTGGTCAATAATTATAACAATATTATAATATAAACATATATGTTAATACTAATGTTAATGCTGCCTGATTTTTTTAATATTCATGACTGTCAAAAATAAACGAGTAAGAATGATTTATTTTGTTTGAGAAGAGATAAATAATTTGTCAACTATGTTGTAAGAAGAATGAGGTAAAATTTTAAAAAAATTGAGGTGAGAATTATTGCATATCTAATTCAATTAAAATATCCCAATTTTCCTCGTTAACATTCACTAGGTTGATTGTGCAAAAAAAGTCTAAATATTTCGGCCTACAGCAATCGCAATTGATTAATGTGTCCTATTATCATAAATTACTAAGCTATTGCCTAACTTGATTTACAATTAACTGATTAATTAATAATTGCTTCCATCCTACTTCTGACACAAGTGTTATATGGGATATATAATATATATGCCTGAGGGGCATATTCGAGCTCATGAGGGATGGAGGTCTTAATAAAAATAAAAGAAATAAAGTTGATTTCTAATTTATTCACACAGCTATTATCTACAGCATAAAACTATCTGTTTCAACTATTACTATTTTTATTTAACAGTGAGCGCAATATTTAATGTATATTTCAACTCTAATTAACGTCCTTCTTAATTGACTCTGTTTGAATACAGTTTGTTAACTCATACTCATTATTAACTTGTATTCAGTTTATCTGTTGCCACCATTTGTAATGTCTTTCACTCACGCATCTAGTCCAATAGTCCAGCATGCCAGCCGCACTTTTCACTGCTTGATACTCGCAGTCGCAGACTTCCCTTCCACTGGTCACTTCACACGCTACTCGTCTTCCATGGCTCGGAACTCAGCCATTCATTCACTCATCAATTACTCGGCTCGGAGGCCTGTCACACTTTTATATCGTTCTCCCTGACCATATGGTAGGTTTAACTCACCTCGAGTCACGCTGGCAGAGCGAGGTCAGTAAATCAGAGCATTCTTCAGATAAATGCATAAGTCAATACAACCAGGGTCAGAATTTCGCGCTGCGAAAATAATTATCGTGTCGGCTCGCTTTCAACAGACACGTTGCCACCGACCTATCACTCGCTTGTTCATTCAAAACAATACTTTGACTTGCTGCCACCGCTATCATATAACCGCTGTCCTTCACTTCCACTCGCTCGCGCGGGATGCGAAGCAGCGAGCGCGTAACACTATTTTTGGTAACTTTCTTCTTTTTTTTTACGTCTAGGTTTACCTGATGGTTGCCGCGCCTTGACAAGCATTATAAACTGACTCAAAATGACAGTTTCATTCAGGTTCGTAAATGCCCGAATTTTCATCTTCACAGCCAGAATATGCTTCAATTTTTGCGTTTTTAAAATTTTTTAAGTATTTGCCCAGCAAACACGGAATATATGGGCGAGATTCGGGCCGGTAGAAGCTAGCCGACAAACTCTGGCCAGCCGATACCGGCCCGCTGTCTTATGCCGGAAACAACCCGACGGAAATATGGACTGGCGGCTGACTGTTTTCCGACAGTGTCAAAAATACACTGTACCGCTACCGGCAAGATACAAAATGTATTCCGGCCCAACATACATAAAAAATACGGGCGAGAATGAGGACAGTAAAGATAGCCGACAAACTCCGGCAAGAGTATACCGGCCCGCGGTCTTATGCTGCAAGCGGCCCGATGGAAATATGAACTGGTGGCAAACTGTTGGCCGACAGTGTTGGGCCTGCGATGGCTTGAGTCGTTACGATGCCAGGCCTGCGACAGCTGGATGTCGTTATGATGCCAGGCATGCGACGGCTGGATGCCGTTACGATGCTGGGCCTGCGATGGCTGGATGTCGTTACGATGCCGCGTCTGCAGCGGCACGATGTCCAGAAATAAGCAGTATAACAATGAAAAAAACCTTAACTTTTCAATTAAAATTGTTAGAAATAGTACGTTCCTCTTTACATATGATCATTTAATTTACTTCTCAATACATTATATGACATGACAACCTTTTGCTTGCCGAGCGTGGGATTCGAACCTAAGACCCTTTAGTTGACAGTCCAGCATGCTAACCTATACACCACGGGGTAAGGTGCTGATACTCTCCAGTAATTTAAAATATATCGTGACACAAATTATTATAAATAAATGTACCAATTCCACGACAATATAACAAATAATTTTAAAACACAGATCGAATAAAAATTATTTCTTCATAGGCTTGCAAACAAAATAGTAGTTAATTTTTAATATATGTCAGACGGTTGTACCAATAAAAAAAGAATTCAAAACCAACAAATGCCATGGGCTACCATGTGACACACATGATTACGAAAAAAACATGCTTAACAGTTAACTGTCTCAAAAAAGACATCATGCCATTAATAGCTAGCTAACATCTTGCCTATTAAAAACAATTACCAAAAGTTTGTCGGCAAAAATCCCTCATATTTATATCTTTATTGTGATATAGAACACTGTTTCTGATATATCCTAAGATTGCCACAGAAAATACATCTGCTTTTTGAATATTTTTACCCTTTTTATATTATATCTTATTCTGATAAGAAGACAAAATTATCGACCATCTACGTAATCTAGCATTAGCATCCTGTGGAATTTATTTATTTTCAGAAAATAACGATAACAACGGCTCATGGTCAGTGACTATGGTAAATTGATTTCCCGTAAGATATTTATGAAACTTGGTTACTCCATATATTATGCTCAATGCTTCTCTATGCAATTGACTATAATTTTTCTGAGCATTGTTAAGCGTTGTAGACTCAAAAGCGACTGGTTGTTCTATTCCATTATGAAGCTGACTCAAAACTGAACCTACTCCATAACTACTACTGTCACAAGTAAGAATAATTGGCTTTTTAGGATCAAATAACGCTAAAAGTGGTTTTTCTGAAATAACTGACTTACTCATTAAAAAAAGCTTTCTCACATTCATAAGTCCTTTCCCATGAGACACCGTTTCTTGATCAATTATGCAATGGTTCCATTACATCGGGAGCCATTCTGATGAATTTGTGATAATAATTGAACAATCCTACATAAGACTTAAATTGCATTACATTTTGCGGACTTTTTGTGTTAATTAGCTTTTCTATCTTAGGTTTACCCGGAGAAAGACCATCTGCACTAAGAACGTAGCCTAACATTTCTAATGACTTCACAAAACACTAAATTTTCTGTATATTAATTTTAACATTATAATCGTTAAGACGACTCAATACTGCATACAATACAGATTTTTGGCTATTATAATCTTTACCTCCTATAACTATATCATCTTGATATGCACACAGTATTTAATACCTTCTAATATCTTATCAATAACGGACTGAAAAATAGCAGAGACTGACGACAATCCAAAACATAAACGATTATAGACATACAACCCACAAATAGTTTTAATAGTAAAAAATTTTCTACTATTTTCGTCCACTTCCAACTGCAAATACGCATTTGACAAATCTGTTCTACAAAAAATATTACACTCTTGAAACTTTAGAAATAAATCCTCAGTTTTTGGCAAAGGATACTGATCTACTGACACATATTTGTTCAATGTTACTTTTAGATCCACACACAATATGATTTCACCATTCTTTTTAGGGACACAAACAATTGGAGATGCCCATTGACTGTAATTAATTTTAGACAAAATACCTTTGTTTTCCAAAGACAACAGCTCTTTTTTGACACTATCACGCAATGCATAAGGAACATCATATGCTTTACAAAATATAGGAACACTATTGTCCTTTGCATTAATATTTACTTTAAATTGTTTGATTGGTTCCTCAGTATTTTCTTTATTAAATGTAGCAGGAAATTTCAATTTCTAATATTTTACCATTTGTGACTTGATGCTACAAATTGACATAACCTCATCAATCATGCTGTCTTTATAGACATGACCTGTAGACTCTGAAAACACATGCCTCCAAGATGGTATTAACATATCTAAGCAATCTCTACCACGTAAGGCTCTGTGACATTTCTTTAAGGTTACTATAAGACTCCAGTTACCAAAGTACTTATTAAATTTTACATTGACAATGCATCTACCTAAGACATGTAATGGTTTATCATTAGCAGCCAGCAATTCACCATTAAATATTTCTAGTTTATCATCAGAAAAACACTGTTTAAAAATGTTTGAAGGAATCAAGGTTAAGCCATGCTTCAAGTCTGACATGCGTGTCAATTAGAAAATTCAAGCAATTTTATGTGAGTACTCCTGTCCTGCCTGAACGATTTATTTTTTGCCCCACCAACTGGTGAAATGTGTGATGCCTACAATTTTCTGGAGTACGATTAAATGCTGATATTATGGGGTTGGTGTGTTTACAGAACTAAATAACATTAATGAACTTGGTTAGCAAGTCTGCTTGGTTATTAGCCACATCTGTATTTGGTAGCCCAGGCTAATAAACTGTTATTTTGTTTTAAGAGGGATTACTATGTGAAGAGGCAATATTTTGCAGCAGAAATAGGTACTTTGCATTTCGTCGCCTACCTCTCCTCCCCCCCCCCCCCCTTCCTGGGTGGCAAACGTCTAAACGCTGCGAAGCCCTGAGCTGCACTGAAGAGAGGCGCGCGGTGCTCCTGGCGCGGCCGAGCGCTGTCTGGTGGCTACTACTGGCGACGAATTCAGCCTCGCACACTCTGACACCTTCCATACACCTCTCCGCTATTCCCACCGCCTCCTTAACCTTCCCGAGCCGCGTTTTCGCGTATAAATGTTCGTCCCCAGCCCGAGCAAGTGTGCAGTGTTCCTCATCGAGTTGCGCGGGTTGGCCGACGATAGATCATGTCTACACCACTTCGTACTTCGGGAATTAGGCATGCTAGATGCGTTTTCGCGCAATATAAGTACACAAGTTTAGTATTGCAATGAACGTAGTTGTTATACCGAGGGTAGAGTTTCTCTTTCAGTAGTGTTTTTTTTTTATAGTGTGTATGGATTTTTGTAGGGAAGAGTTCTGTGCTTGTGTGAATTTTCAACATGGTATTTTTATGGGAATGTTTGAAAGAGGTGGATTCTTCCTTATTCTTTTTTTGGTGTGCTGTAGTAATGGTCTCCTGGACTACGATTTGCCAAAAGAATATTAATGCCAAGGAGTTTAGTGGTATTTTATGGCGTGCCTTTATGCTCATGGTTAAGTGTAATGAGGGTTTTTGCTCCTTCCCAATGGTATTCTTGAAATTAGTCTTCCATGTTGTACTTTTCAGTGAATCATCAGGCGTACTTAACTTTTAAAGTGGTAATGGTGCTTGCTTTACTCAGGGAGTCATTTTACTTTTGTTAATGGGATTTCACAAGTGTTTATTCATGTTGGGTGATTTCTCAGGATATATTAATATTGTTGTTTTTCTGTTTGTTCTCGTGCATGTGTATTCTCTCCTTCCCCTAGTTCACCGATTGGTAGCAAGCAACAGAAATTTACAGATGCTATTTAAATTTTTCAAATCAAGTTGCAAAGTTGTTGTTCTTGGTGATAATGTATATATGGGCTTCAATATATTTGTATTGATTTTGAAGTTTTTGTGTCCATGTATTCTTGATTTTTTTTTTTTAAATGGCGTGTATCCTTCTTCTTTCCTTCATTTAGCCCTGCTATAACCTAAAGGGGTGTAACAAAAAACTGCACCACTCTGCTAGTGCACTACCTGTAATGCACAAATAAATGAAATATCACGGAAATACAGGTTATGCAGGGTATGGCTGTGATCTTAGCCAATTAACTAACATGTAGTAAACTACAGTCACTGAACGTTCTTCGAAATATAGTTGGTTTATTGTAAATACCCTCCCTAACGTCAGATGTTCAAAGGCTTTACTATACACCAATCGCTGTATGCACACATTGCAAATACGATGCACACTATTATTCTTGCATGTGATGCACGAGTTTTGGTGAGAGCTTTTTGCCAAAATGGCTATCACAGCTTCAGTCACTTGGTCACCTTGTGAGCATTACGTTGCCATCCGGCAACCTCTTCATGAGACTCCACGCCTCAATGCGAGACATTGCAGTGACATCCATGCCGATGACATTCAGCAGTTCATCGCCTGCCACCAGCATGCCATTCTTCTCTGCACACCACCTGTGAATATCTTCTTGATCGAGAGTGTCCTGTCACCCATTGGTGAGTCTTTGTCTACTTCTAAACTGAAACCCAGTCCAGCTCCATCCTTCAGCAGTGTCATGATGATTGGAGGTCGTCGAGACACCTCTGAGATCACATCCTCTGTCTGTGAATTTGCAGAGCTATCGGCTGGCTGTCTGGGGTCTTTGGAGGCCTGCTGCTTGCCGCAGAAAGAGAAGCCCACACACTTGCTGCAGAAAGCTCTTCAACTGGAGCAGCGCCGTCGTAATCTGGCCGAGGTCTAGAGACACCACAAGAACCACCTCTGTTCGAGGTGCCTTAAGTATGTTTAGAGTTTCCCTGTGTGTCACACCCTTCATGCTCTTCCCATTAATGGACAGAATTCGGTCCCCTTTCTGGATTCTACCATCCTTATCTGCTGGACTGCCATTCAGAACTTTGTGCACCGTGATTTCTTTGGATTCGTAGTCTGCACCACCCACCGAGGTTATGCCGATGCTACCACCAGCCACCTCCCTGTGCAGAACGACAACCAGGACCTCATACACGGACGAGGGACAGGAACCACTCTCCTCCAGCACCTGGTTTGCCTCATCAATCAAGGATTGCAACTCATGTGAAATAAGGCTGGTAGATGATGCTATGGATGTGACACTCCCAAACTGCTCCTTCTGAAGGGTAGACACTGATCTGCAGTAGCCAGGTATTTCAGCATAGCTGTCATCACTTGTAGAGTCCAGCGACGAAACTCTTGAATGATGATTAGCAATACCATTACTGCTCATTATCACAGAGGTTGTTTTCGTACAATTTGCTCTCCCTGTGTTGGCAAGAGCAGGTTCAGCTTTCTCAAATGCTTTCCTTATGTCGTTCACACTCACCAAACGCCTATTTGATCTATGTCGCATGGCTGCAGTTTGCATTTTATCTATAGGGGAAGAAATTGTCTCTTGGTAATTTTCTACAGTCTTTACTGTTCTCAAGTCACCATTCGGCAATACTTCCTCTGAGGAGACACTCCATTCAATAGTCATTGATATGGGCCTCAAACTATCCAAGTCTTTGCTCCTCCTCCACTCACTAAGCTGTACATGTCTGATCACGTGATTTACCCGTGAGAATAGTCATTAATTCTGACTCTCGCTTGTCACAGCAGGGGACTCATTCTGCATGTTCCTTCTCTGACCAGGTTTTGGAGAAATAGCAGACGGACTGGCTATTTTTTTATTGTCTTACCAGAACTATAGCTGCCAAGTGGTGATGTGGGGCTGTTATCACAACTAGACATATCATCACTTTTATCATCTGCCTTGGAGTTCAACACTAGAGTCTGGTTTTTCAAATCAAGAGTGAATTCTTTTGTTTTAAAATTCTTACTAGAATACCCATCAGTTATCTGTTCACTTTCACTTGGTTTGGACAGGAATTGATTATTTGCAATTGGAACCCTATTAACTTCACCATTTAAAGATTCCTAATTTTTCTAATAGTTCTTTGTAAGTCTGCCCACCTATCACTGGGTACAGATACCTCAGCAACACTAGTAGCACTGTTGGACTTCAATAGAGTTTGACTATTTGAATGTCGTGGAGCTGGCAATGGGACAGACTTGCTTGTTTTGTCAATCACTTCGATGACTGTATCGTCTGCATTATCTGGCTCATCAAACACTTCAATTTCTTGAACCTCAAAGTATAAAACACTTATTTTCTTTTGGTACATCTTCCAAGTCAGTAGCTTTGTAATGTAAAACTTCTTTAGCAATAATTGCGGCGGTTTCAGTTGCATTATTTGATACTTCATACAACTTTTCAGTAGAGCTGATTTTCTTCCACTGAATATCACTATCCTCTCCACTATGTGAAACAACTGTTTCTTTCTGTGACAAGTCTCCTGGGATACTAAGAAGGTTTTGTTTTAAGTTATCTTCTTCAAATTTCTGCTGTATGAGTGGTGAGCCTATTTTGTAATTTTTTCCACTGCTGTACCTTGCCGAAGAAAGAACATTCTTCCTGTTTATTGCCTCAACACGTAGGGCCTTCAATATTAACTTTGTTTTTCTTTGCAATGGTTACAAAAAAAAAGTATGAACATAGCTTGATTTTTACAAAACACAAAAGTTATTAATTAAATTCTATTACTTACGTGACATTTTACACAAATTATATGCTCTACAATAATTTAATTTTCAATGTATTACTTAATTAGCCTGATCAAAGTTGTAGTACGCAACTGAAAATTTTCAGAGTTCTAACAATTGCTTTATGTGTTGAAGGATTAGCAGGAAAAGCTCAATTATTTTCTGCGCATACTTCTCGTACATAAGTTTCAAAAAAATACTTATAACCAGTTTTTTTTATCGTTCATAATTTTTATTGCCGTCCAAATTTCAAAAATTTAATTTCTTGTGAAAATGTAATCCCAAAAATCTCTGCTTGCACACTACTTCAAACATATGTTGGCTTAAAAAAAAAAAAACCCACACACACACACACTTAAAGCTGACTTTCTTCCTAATTCACATAAAAAGTATACAGATTTTAGAAAATAACACCGAAATTGCCTTTTTTTTTTCACCTGACCATGCTGCTGTGAACATTTGGCTATATCTAAAGAAGTAAACTTTGTTAAAAAATTTTACAAAAATTGTTTTTGAGTTTAGAATGTTGGGGCAAATAGCATTTGATGATTTAACATGGAATGACCCAATTTCCTCCAACAGTTACATCCTAAAGATGCCTTTTATCAAGGTGTAATTGCCATCTGCCACTTCTCTTTGTCACCATCATTAAGTCTTGATACCGCAAAAAGCTCTTTATTGAGGATATTGACCCCTCCACCCCATTAGTTAGCAACCAGGTCAAGCTAATTATTAGTCTATATTATGAAACAATGAACTTATTTCACTATTTATAATGTGGAAGTCTTACCTGAAATTTTACGCTTTCGCTCTTCAAAACTACAATTAAAAGTGGCACTACTGCTTCCGAAAGTGGGTCAAGTATGCCGTTCGTTGGTGCAGATCAGTCGATTTTCCAAGCACTCCTGGTGTGCGAGCGGTACTCCGCATTCTGTCTAAGGAAGGCACAGAAGCGAGACTACCAGTCGGCTCTTGTCTTGTCCGAGACATCCGGAACTTGGCATGATATAACATGCAGCTTGTGTGACACGGTTCTTACGCCTTGACAAAAGTAACGTAAATTAAGTTAGTGGGCGAAGATGGTGGGCACCGAAGGGAGCAAAAATTTTAAATATACCTACGCCGTGCTGTAACTGTTGTTTTACAAATAAACAACTAAATGAATACCCTAGTTTCTTACCCACACAATTACCACGCGTAGGCCTACATCTTACTGGACACTGCACGGACTAAAACAGTCCGATATTGTGGGCCGGGTACAAGGTGTCTTCAATTAACTTTCAATTTGTGGCGCCAGGATTCCTCTTGTATGTATCCTGTTCTTCCTATCCAATAACCATTATACTGCAAATAGAGAACGTACTGGCTTCCCTGCAATTTACTCCAGAGCACGAGTTAAACACGGTTCTTAATTTAAAGTCGTGTGTGTGTGTATATATATCATAATTAAATAGTAATTACGAAAGAAACAACGCGTGGCACACGCCTTAGCATTACTTTTTCGCCAATAAGATGGACGCGATAAATCAGTGATGCAACTGAGCTTTAGGCTGCGACGTAGGCTGGCTTTGCACTGTGCAACAACCAAGCCCACAAACCAACGAGAATAAATGTCTCTCTTGCAATATACTATACTTTTTTTTACGTACGCTACGATATTTCGTTTCGTGTAACGAGCAAACTCGCGTGTTCGTGGGACTCACAGTGCGGGACTAAATTTAGACACTGCAGCCAACAGCGTGATCTCGAAGTCAAGCAGAATAAGAACCATTCGAAACGGGACCATCTCTATATAAAAACCACAGAACATCACGTCTGTTGCTACTTCGCTACAAGGACAAACACTTCTGTTAATATCGGTACAAGATTCCGACAACCACGTATACGAATAGTACCTATGCGCAATTCCCTGGAACTACAGGACTTCTCACCCACCGACTAAGCTCTATTCAAGGTAACTTCAGGTTTATCTGTAAAATTCTAATGTCAGTTGATCAAAATCTGCGTGCACGCACCTCTCGGCTAGATCGAAATTTTAGTTCCGAACCTGTATTATATTTGTCATGTTAAAATATTTTTAAAAAATTGCCCTCCTCTTTAAACACTTTGCAAATTAAGCAATATTAAATAAAAATCTTTAAAACTTGAGTTGCAGCTGAAGGACAAATGCCATACATGTAATCACACATCATTACGGGGAACTGACAGGTCCTGGATGTACCTACTTCGGCCTACTTGGGTGGCAGCAAACTTTTAATTAATTTCCGCTCTTCAACCCTCGCCCGATCAGCCCACCCTCCACCACACATCCCAGCCACCCTTACCTCTTCTCCCTTAACTTTACACTTCGCTCATAAGCTCTCTTTCCCCACTTCTATCCTGTAACATCACAGCAGGTCACACAAAAATTATCACTACTGTCGAGTCATACAAAAAAAATAAATGGGGTGTAGGTGTGTTGGGGACACGGCCGTTTGTTTTGCGTGAATACGTCTACTTTGACGCACTCGGGCGCCTTGATGTTCATTTTACTTACCCGGCACCGCTTCACTCGATCGTATGGGGTTTTTATGGGTATCAACTGGATTGTTTTTTTAATGCTCTTTCCAACCTTATACGATGTCTGTATTTCAATTTGGCTCTTTGATGAGTATAGGCCAAAATTGTGTTAAGTTTTCTTAATTTTTTTACATTAAACTCATACAATTTCACCATAATCACACCACAAATGTTATATACGCGATCGATTGATCTTGACGTCAGCTGTCTACTGAAACCTAAACGAGCGTCGTAGCTTCTCCTAGTCAAAAGTTATACTACGCGGAAGTTATGAGACGCCGCGAAACGAACTCAAAATTGATCTCTCCCCCCCCCCCCCCCCCCCCTTCTCAGCTAGTGATGCTTCGCAGTCCTCACTCAACGTAATATTCTTTGATCCTTTGGCATTCGAGTGGTGCAATTGGATTTTGAATGTAGACGATAGATTCAGAGCTGCAATGCCAAACTGTATTCCCCGATTTTGTCATCACCACCGGATTTTCAGGCTTGCCTCCCACGATGGTTGCAAATTTAATGACGTATTCACGTCAAAAGTGGAACCACGCCATCCCTTTTACCTACCGAGCGAGATGACGCAATGATAAACCTTCGAACTCTCATTCGAGGGGACTCGGGTCCGGAACTGATTTTGGTTTTCCATGGTTTCCCGAAATCATCCCACGCAAACGCTGGGATAGTTCCTTACTAACAAACCATGGCCGATTCCTTCCCCATTCCTGGATCTCTGAGCAACTTGCTCCGTCTCTAACGACCTCGCTGTCGACGAGACGTTACAACATCCTAACGGAGGCAAAATTAAATTTCAATTACAAAATTGATTTCAAATGAATGCTATCTCGACTGCAGTAGAAATTTTCGATACACCACTTGTTCGAAGTTTTGGTGGAAACCGTTCAAAATGAAACTGAGGAACGCACCACTGTTAATGTTGCGTGAAACACTGTCGCATTTTTTAAGATTGAACTTGCCCTATATCGGAACAATAAAATAAAACGACTTCGTTTATGCACGGGCATTTATTTCATGACTAGAAGAAAAAAATTATAACTCGAACCTGCCAGCTGTCACTGCTAACCACGCAAAAAGCTCGGCAAAAAGTATCCTCTCCGAAACAGACGCCTGCAGACTTCTCAACGCTCCATTCTTCAATTTGAACCTACACTGTTACAGTGTTCCACTGAAATGTTTTAAGCTTTGCAGCAAACACAAGGGAAGCTACCACTGAACTATCGTGTGTATTATATAATACACACATTCATATAAACAGAGAAATAAAAAGGAGCGGGGAGGGTTATCAACTACAAATAAGTGGGCACTGATTAACGTGATGATAGCAGACTCGTTTTGAGTAAAGCTTAAAAGTATATAAATTATGCGTATTTCAGGGCAATATATAATTAATCGTGAAGGTAAAAATCATTTAATACATGCGTGTATTTTTATCATCAGTTTACCACGAAACGATACTTTTCCGTAATATAAAGTTCTTGCGGTTCTTCGAAAGGGGAAAAAAGGTGGTAAACAAAATACGGCAATGTTTTCGACATAATGTTAAAAATGCAAACAAAAATATAACGCAGTTTTCGTGTCATAGGTTACATATATGTACGTGTGTAGTTAATTCCCTGAACTTTATACGTAGTAATGAAGTTAATAAGGTGATTTTTAAACGAAATAAAGTAACACGAGCTCACATAACTTACTGGAAAAAAAAAAAAAAAAAAAAACATGAAAATATGCGGAAGGGGATAAATACTATTCGAGAAAAAAAAAGTTGCTAATAGTTGACCTCTACCTACATAACAAGCGGAAATGTATACTATAAATTGTCCAGAAAATACCATGTAGGTAATCAACCTTAGTTTTTAATTCAACTATAGTGATAGTGATATATGTAGAGACATGCAAAATCCGCGTTATTATTTGGGGACACGTTAAACTTGACTCGCCTGTACCTCTGCAAAATGTTTGTCATTGGACCATACTTTCTTTGACACGCCCTGGGTAACCCTGCGCCAATAAATAAGCACTTCACAATTGTGTAGTCCAATCACGTGCAGTACAGTCATAAATTGAGTGACTTCACATGTATGCAGCAGCTAATGGAAAAACGACGTCGACTCGAGTATAAACAGCACTGCGAAGTTTAGCCAGAGACCAAAAAATAACGGGAATTTTGCAGGTCTCTAGATATATGCGGTATACACCACCGAGTTTTTCCTTTATAAAGGCTGTTCACGATAAAGTAAGCACTTCGCAATCAACCTTAGAAAAAAGTCACTGCCACTACCTGCATCAGGCGCCCTGAGTGACATGCGCCCAGTTAAGTTGGCAACGTAGTTAACGTCGAATAAAAAGTTTTAGGTAACCATTTCTGTTAACTTAGATTATTTATTTTTCTTTGTGGATTTTTTATGCATCGAATAGTAAAAATGAGTAGATTTGTAAAATATTTACTTTTATAATAATTTCACAGTTTCACTTGACTGACTCATGAATAAAGTGATGACCCCCATAACAATTTTAATCTTGCATAAGGCACAAGAACACACAACGTGCATACAAGTAGATCTTAAGCAGGACTTTCAAAAGGGTTCATTTTATCGTGAATAGCCTATAGTAAGACATTGTTTAGGACAGTTCGTTCGTAAATCCATCGCCTTTATCTCCAGTCACGTTCTCTTCACATATACCGACTTCTACTTTCGGCCCAGTTCCCTATAATGCATATTCACTAAAAACTTTCAGTAAATGCATCTACTCCTTTCTTAACCAGTGTCTTCACAAGCTAACACGAAACGCGCTGTCGGGAAACAGGCTCCCTAGAGTTTCGCGTCATCACGGAGCCTGCGACCTTGAAAAAAGGTATCCGTAGTTTATCTGCCACCCTCGCGCGCACGCGCACGCACACGCACGCACGCGCACACGAAGTGCACCGACACACACACACACACAAAGTTCACCGACACACAACAGCTGACATCCGTGAGCTATTTAACGGGTAGCTATGTCTAATAATTCTTACAACAAAATGTCCTCGTGGAACATGAGCTACGATAACGGTGTGAATAATTAGTTTTCCAAGTATCACTTTTAATGTGGCAAGTTATTTTTAGCCTATTTATAATGTCATGACGAACACCGCATCAGCGTAGCCAGAGTTCTTGCACAAGGGTCCAGACTTTAAAAAAATCAGTTTTTTACATTAGATATAATCTAATAAATATAAATAGAGGTGGTATATATACTGAAAGGTACACAAGAATGGGATTTAGAGCCTGCACAGTTTATGGCAGAAATCAGTGTCCGATATGAGGAGTTCCTCACTTTGTGAGAGATTTCATTCGTTCTTGAGACTATCGCAGTCTCGTAAACAGCTGCAACAATAACATGAAACACAAACACATTTTGATTGGTCCCAACGTATGACCGAGAGTTACGCTGACGCCTGTATTGCAAATTTTCGAATTTACAAATAATTCGTTGCAATGCTTGAAATTGTATATCGAAAGAGTAAAATTTTGCATCCTGAATTTATCTAATGCCCTTGTCTTGTCCATGATGTAATCAAAGGGAATTTAAAATTCCTATTTTTATATAAGTGGTAAGATCGGACATACTTGGGCCTTCCTCCTAATGATCGTCCGACAACAGTATGTAACTGCGCTATTTGATTACAGTAATGGGAGAAAACAGCTGAAACTTGGTATCCTCAGCACATAGCACAACATTTACACAAAATAAATACAGGAAGAATGCTTTTTGGGACTTATGTGTTATGTAAGCAGGGGTGCTGTGTTGACACTCGAAAAGTGGTACTATGAGCAGACAGTACCGAGTTGGAAGTATCAACATGAGATCTGTATTCGCCAATGAGCTGCCCTTTAGTATGCAGTCAGCCCACTGTACTCCCTGCTTCTAACGAAATTGTCATTCCAGGCAGATGACAGGAAATATTTGTCAGGTGGTTGCACAAGATCGAACCAGTAAAGGTAGCATTCTACCAGATGGTGCCATTGCAACTAGGACTTTGGTCTATTTCAACTCAGACAGTTGGACAGTATGGAAGAATACTTTAACAGAAAGTCTATTAATCGTGAGGAGGGGTCCAAAAGATGGGTTTGCAAGCATGTCTAATAGGTTCAATATTCCTGAAGCTCCGATGCCACAACATATCGAGTGTCCTTTAGCAGAAGTTCTGAGGGAACTGCTAACAAGAGCAAGAAAAACCCTCGACTAGCGACAAGAAAAGGCTGTCTCTGAATTACTGCAGATATATAAGTACGTTTTCTCCTGTGGGCCAAGTGACTTTGGAAGAAGTAATGTTGCGTAATACTATCACATCGACACAAACCATGTTCATAAAGCATCCACCAAGGCAACTACTGCTACCATCAGTAAATACATGGTCTTCACCCATTCATTTGTTTTAAAAACAATAAGTTACTGACGTAACTAATAAGCCTACTTTCCTCAACATGGGTGCAAATAATGTTTAAATAAGTTCTCAAAAGTTGATTTGGCAGGTAGGACTAGACTTCACTTTGAAAGCAATGCCATTAGAAATTAAACCAGAAAATTATGCAATAGTATTGAGACAATTACAACTACACACGTGCCTTACCGTGACTCGAACCCAGAAAACCTCTTCTTCCCATAAGCTAGCGTGAAATTCACTGCATTATGGAAGTCGAACTCGGAGCATCAACTTCTGATTTAATCAGTCTGATGTTTTCAATTATAGTTTACTAACATAAAATATTTCCAGCGCCACAATTTTAAAAATAATTGTCCGAGCCACTTAAAACATGTAAGTTTAAATTGCCTAACATTGCGCTACTTGTGTAAAGAACTTGGTAGAAATAGGCTGTCTGTTCCCTGAGATATGGCATAAAAAAATTGTATTTTCTTGTTTGATACTATCGTACTAAATTTAAAAAAAAAATGTAAAAAAAGGTATATACATATATAAAATATACACACACACACACACACAAAATTCTTTTCGTGTATACAATCTACATACACATTTTGGTTGAATCTGGTGAAATTGTTTAATATATGTCGCAAACTTACCTAAATTATGTATGAAGCTGCCATTTTGAACATCGTTCTATGGCCTTTTAAATCATGAAAGTTTACATGGCCGTCTCTAGCATTTATGGTGTGCAATATTTGGTACAAATTCGTTGAAATGTTCTAGAGTAACATTTGGTGGGAATCAGTTGATTGGTCCTCGAGATATGGCATAAAACCTCCATAATTTTCGTGTGGCTACCTTCAAAAATAGAGCACAAAAAAGTAATGCAGTAGCACACTCCATGATTGTATACTAACATAGAGTACATAGTTTCGTAGTATAGCACACAAAACTAAAATTATATTATAACCGCCATTCTGAAAATTAGTGTGTCAAACTTAAAAAATACATATATCAATATGGCCTACCACAATAAAGTATCTTTGCCAAATTTCGTAATAATGGGTTGATTGTTTCCCAAGATATGAGATAAAAACTTTGTTTTTATTGGTGGGGCTATCTTACAAAATAAAAGAGAAATAAGACTCTGCATAGACATATTTTATGGTTGTAATAGGTACTGCCAGCATACAAAGTTATTTTGGAATTAGTTTTGTTCATAAAATTTACTGAGCTATAATATGTAAATAGCCATCATTTTGAAAATAAGTCCATGGCCTATTTAAAACGTACCAGTTTACACCACCTACTACAGTTCTATTTGATTGCCAAAATTGGTAGGAATCTGTCAATTGTTTTGTGAGTTGACATAAAAACTTTATTTATTCGCATGGCGCTATCTTACAAAATGGCGAACAAAATATGTTCCATGTTGATATAGTTGATAGGTGTAATATCTACTGCCTGTATAATATTTGTCGTGTTAAAAAAAACAGCCCCCCCCCCTTTTTTATACACTTTGCAAATTAAGCATTATACAAAATTCTTTAAAAACTTAACTTGCACATTACGTGGAACTGGCGGGTTTTGGATGTACTTAAGCCTACTCGGGTAGCGGCAAATTTTGGATTTCTCCTCTCTAACCCTCGCCCGATATCTCTCCACCACACATCCCAACCACCCATAAACCCTTCCCCTTATACTTCCCTCATACCTTCCCCCTTTCACCATTTCCATTCTATAATATCACAGAAGGTCACACAGAAAATTACCTGTAAACTTGTGTTAGTAATCGAAGCAGGAATAGTTAAGCTGTGCCAGAAACTCTGACTTACGCAAAATTAAGCACGCAAAGACATTTCGAAACTAATGTGTGTAACCAGTGCAGAAAATCATATCTTGGCTGATTGTGATGTAACTTAATGTTTTCTTTAGTACGTGAAGAGCGTAGAAAGAAACGCATTAGTGCTTTTAAAGTGTTTTCAAATATCTATCCAAAGAAAAAAAAAAATTCTAACTGCATGAATAAAAGCGTAAGCGTTCAGCGTTACTGCCTGTACGGGACGTCGGGGTTCGGACCCTTTCTGTCTTCCTGACTACCTCCAGTGCTCGGACCAGGGTGCTCTGCATGGTGTGTGGTAGAGGTGTGTCAAAGAGTATCAACCTGCTACTCTATATCTGATACACTTTTGTATCAAGTACTGTAAATAAGTACACTGCCGAAGTTTCAGATACATTTAGTATCAGTTTTAACATTCATCGCCAGTATGTTGCGTCTGCTGATCCATGTAATTCTGATACTGTAAAATTTTAAATGTACTTAAAATGTGCGGTTCAAATGAATCCCAATTTCTTGATTTAGATTTAGAGACTGCGTACTTAGGTGATTTAGTTTTTTTTTTTTAAAGAGCATAATTTATAACTAAGTTTTTGGTTTAGACGATATACATATATCAAGTTCATTATCTTTCTGAAAGCACAAATAAAGTCTTCAATTATGATCCTGTTCTTAACCATACTTTATTTCACTATAAAATACCACACACAGTACACCCGACTCAAAACACGTACTTGATAACATGCGTTCTCGACACCGCGCGTATCTGATACACGCCTACCGGATACTGTGTACCTGATACATGCCACTACTCGAGAGACTGGCAAAGCAGCGACGCACTCGGCAAGCTCAGTAATTCCTGCATCTGATACAGAAGGTGTGTATCTGTAGCAGTTTTGAACAGGTACAGAAAATAGATGTAACAACACACCTCTAGTGTGTGATGCAGCCAAACGTACCACTTGCCGTACCTGTGTCGGCGATGGCATCGATGATGAAATCGACTCCGATGATGTTGCGCGCCTCCTCGGTGAGATAGTTGAGACAGCCGCATGATGTCTTGCCATAGCTTCTGCAGTGGCTCCCTTGATCGCTGGGTGTGGTTTCGCAGTTGGGCATGGTGGGCATGGTGGGCATGTCGTAGGTATCGGTCACCGAAACGTGGCTCCTCCAAGTCCGACACTAGTGTGCGGTACTCCAGTCGATGTCGCTCTGGCAGAGATTGTAGTGTGCTCAGTGTCAGGCCCCTCACTGCAGCGGCGAGATAGTAATCCCGCTGTTCGTCTGATCAGCTATTCAGGGTGGCGAATATTCCAAAGTGGTGTAGGTACTCCAGCCAATAAGTCCAGCCATTGTAAAGGGCGGGCTTAATTGCGACCGCCCTTCACCATTCCTGGCTACGCGACACCAATGCCTTAGAACTGCCAGCTATCCTCCGATGTTGCTGCATTGTTAATGACTTGCACTGCTTCCTCACTTTTCTCCGCTACCGGCGTGGAGATATTGGAACTCCGCTGCTGAATAAATTCCCGCCATTCCTTCTTCACTGAACTCATTTCGTTCTCAACACTGTCCATCCTTCCGCTGACACTGTCTACCAAATCAGTTGCACTGTCCATCCTTTAACACCGCCAATTTTCTTGAACACGCTGTAAATTCTCGTATTCACTACTTACAGATGTCTTCCATTTTCCTATCTACTAAATCACTTACATTAGTTATCTGGCTATTTACATTCTCATTTACACTACTTCCATTCTCGTTCACAATGCCTATTCTATTATTTACATCTTCTCTGAAGCTATTTACACTTGTGCTCTCTTGGCTACTCAGCCCTCCAATTAATGAACGTAGTGCTTTCAGCTTGGGGGACATTTTTCTAGTTAACATTCGGTGCGATGATTACACAAAAGTCTTAACGTTTGGGCCTACAGCTATTACAATTAATTAATTTGTTTTAATATCACTAATAGTTTCCCCATAGCCTAGTTTCATTTACAATTTAATGCCTCCGTCCCACTTCTGAGGAGGTGATCCGAGTTCGTGGGGGATGGAAGTCTTAATAAATAAAGAACTAAATTTTATTTTTAATTTATTTACACAGCTATTATTTACAACATTAAACTACCTATTTTCCGCAATGCTCTTCTTATCCTCAGTGTGCGCAATATTTAATGTCTATCTCAATTTAAAGTCCTTATCAGTATGGCTATATTGGTTACAGTCAATTCACACTCAGTATTTAAACGTATTTAATCTTGTCTATTGCCACCATTCCAAATGTCTCGTTCACGCATCCAGTTCAATAGTGCCGTCCGTCAGTCTCACCCTTCACTGTACCGATGGTCGCAGTCCGCAGACTTCACCCCCGCTGGTCACTCTTGCCGCCAATCAACGCTCTGCTGGCTCGTCGCTTCGCTATCATCGCACACAGGGCGCGTAAGGTCACATAATCCTGCAAACTCTAAACTGTCAACTCGGAGACCCCTCGTGGCTTAAGTAGAAGTAGTCTCACTGGCAAGATCTAGGAGGTTCCCCGCGCCCCCGAGACTGGTTGATAGAGGCTAGGGCAACGACCAGAACATTCTTGAAAATATAACCACAGAAATTCAATCCGTTCAAGGTCGCGAGTCCCGACAGACTTATCTGGCACGCGCGGCGGCCTACCTTTCTAAATCTCCGCGCGCTCCTCGGATTGCCACCAGCCTGGCCTCGAGTCACTCCTTCGCTCGCTCGAGCGGGAAGGGCGGGGAACGGGAAGCGATGCAGAGCAGCACTAATGTATAGGCTGTTCACTGTAACCTGAGCAATTTTGAAAGTCCTGCTTAAGAGCTACTTGTATGCATGTTGTGTATTCTTCCGCCATATGTAAAATTTACATCGCCACAGGCCTCATTACTTTACTCGTACGTCGGTCAAGTGAAATTGTAAAATTATTAGAAAATTACATATTTTACAAATTGGCTAATTTTTAATCTTATACGCGATTAAAAGCTTTAAGGGAAAAGTAATTACTTCAGTATCCACAGATCTTTACATAATGCTTTCAATTCAACGTTAATACGTGTAACTACTTTCTCTCCGTCGTTACCAACTTAACTGGGCGCAAACCAGTTAGTGTGCTCGTCTAAACAATAGCAGGAAAGGACAGCGATATTTTTCAAAAGTTTGTTTCAAAAGTGCTCACTTTACTGTGAACAGCCTTTAACATTATGTACAGTACTCTCTCTTTCCCACAAGTTAAGTACATACAGTTCTTTATGTACTAAATGTGTGATCTTTATCTGACCAATTATGAAGAAGTTTGTTTCTTACTTTCTCTAAAATGGCAACGGAAGAAGAATACAAAAATCTACAATTGTGCAATTTACACGTAGGAAATGGAAACTGTAACTGTTACATTAACCTTGTGCAAATGTATCTTTTAAAAATGCGAAAACGAGAAAATGCCCAAAAAATTACACAAAAATAAAGTCAAACCATTAATTTTGTACCGAAAATTATCGGGCTACTCTACCTAAAAGGACAGATACTGATGGAGCTGAGTAATATTGGCATAAACAATGGGCTGGCTACACAGATGTCTCACAAATTTGTTAACATGTAAATGTTCACTACGCTATACATCAACCCCAACTGACTGTTCTACACTTGGCCAAAAATGTAAAAGTCGACAACGAAATTGATTCCACATCATGTGCATTACACTCATTTTTGTCGCCATTCAAAATACTAAAATAATAAATTGTACCAAGTTATTATGTGGCCAGACAAATTAATAATTTACTATAAAATCATTAAGGATTGGAGTACTCGGTGGTGGAACTTGTATTGTTCAGAGGTAAAGAAGGTGAAAAAGTGATGCACTAGCAACGGCCTGCTAGACAAAATCAAGGACTTTAGATTCATCATCACAATACATTTCTTTGCATTCTTCTAGAATTTCCCCTCTTCCAGAGGCAAGATTTTTAGTCAAACTTGACGCAGTGCCATCAAGTCATTGGGGGAAACTGAAGGAGAAAACAGTGGCCCATTGCAAGGAAAATCCATTTGTAATACACTTACAAGAATGCACTGTGACAGCTGTCAGAAGCAACAAATAGCAACTTTTCCCACACAAAGAAAATTTGAAAAATATTATTAAATTTTCGGCAGAAATATTTTTAGAAACGAAGGACTTATAATATGATATCTGTGTTTTCAACGCATTTACTTGGCCGTCGGCGAAATTGGTGGAGAGCTATAGTCACAGTGAAATAAAAGCTTTTGTACTGGTAGCTCATTTCTGAAACATGTGTATTTAGAATATTTTCACACCGTACTGCATCTGAATGAGTGGTTTGAGTTATTGTTCGGACAAAGCATCAAACTGCGAGACTTGTTAAAGAAATCGTTGACTCCGAAACATCTACGTCCACTCAAGCTTATTACCCTCGGGATCAAACAAATCCAACAGCACGAAACTTAATTTGTAGATCATTTACTTACCTCTGAATTCAATGGTGATAGTGTTCTTTCTGTAAAACTTCGCGGTTGACAGAGGCAGGTGTCACTTCGAAGCGTAAAGAGTGGATCTACATGAAATTAATTAGGCCTACGTACATAAATAATACTTTTTACTTCTGTAACCTAATTACGAATTGTCAGTCGTGCAAATGTCCACAAATAAATGCACGAAAGCTTTACATAAAATTGGCAAAGCAGTTATGATTGCCGCAAAATATAAGTTGCAGACTGCACTTCAGAATGAATATTGTCAAGTAATTTTGGCTTCAGCCTGCTGGACTGTAGTTTTATGTAGTCTGTTATAATGTTTGCGTAATTTATATATTGTCTGAAAAAATTAGGGTTAAACATATTTCGTAATTTCTAGTGACATGATTTTTAGAAGAATATTTCTTTCGACCAGAGGCCTACTGTAGTATTCTATCATCCTTGTATCCAGAACAGGAATCACAAAGTAAGTGGAGTGGAGTGATCTGGGCTGCTCTTAACTTCGAGGTCTTGAGACCCGATGAGGGTGAAGTGAGGTGAGTATGGAGCAGCGCCGGAATGCAAGGGCGGGGAAAATGGGAGATCCCCAAGAAAGCCCACCGACCAGCAGCATCGTCCGGCACGATTCCATTCCCACTTACGAAAATCCGGGAGCGACCCCACCGGGAATCGAACTCGGTTCGCCTACGTGGGAGGCGAGTAGTCTCACGATTACACCACGCGGTCACCTATTCACAAAGTAACGGGGACTTGACATATGTATGTTGAAAATTGGTGCGAAAAAAAAGGTTAAAATACGTCCTTTTGTCATCTTTCCGCTCACACTGGTTTCCACTAAAACGTTTGTACGGACACCTTTATCCGATTTCTCCTTCCACAGGAGGTTCAAATTATTTTCCGTTGTTATATTGGAATCGTAATATCAAGTTTGTTTGCTAAACGACCATCCACTGACATTGCAACGTCTATTGTGTAGCAGCGTGTTGCGATATTTTGGGACTGCATCGTCGCTTTAGTTTCGTTCTGTTTTTTTTTTTTTTTTGACAATGTTCTTTCGCTTTTGTCCATAACAGTTTTGTTGGGAGTTTATTTGTAGAGATTAGTTTCGGTAGTTAAAAAGAATAGGCTTTAATAAGTTTATATTCAATATGATGACATCTTATCGCAGCGATGTTAATGATGAATGTAATGATGATTAATTCATTGAAAGCAGTGGTGATTTTTCAGTTTGAAAGAGAGACAATGGAAGATGTCATAGTGAATATGAGCTTGCTTCTCCCAGAAAGGTAAGATTGTCCACTGTTGTCACAATGTTTGTAGATAAAATATAAGACAATATTTTATATTATCGTTCTTTGTTTGGAGTATAGTTATGTGGCAAGGCGTTAATCCAAAGTCTCTCTACAAATAACTAATAAAATTTACGTATCATATCTCGCAGTTCAACTGGCTATGATTACAGTTCCAGATAAAACCAATTTGAATATTTTCTGTTTCAATCGTTTTATTAAGTTAAAAAATTAATTTTTCTGCTCTCTGTCATTTGCTTTTCTTCACAGAACTTGACTATTGTATGTAACAAAGAAGACAGAGGATAAAAACCGTCTTCAAAGGAAATTGAACACAAGTAACTTGCACCACTGGGAAATTGAAACAGCAAATAATTTCCCAATGATGTAGATTTTTATGTCTGAGGGTAAAACACGTATGATATAATTTTACGATACTATCACTTTTTAAACAGGTTTTTGATATTTGTTCATAATCACGGATGCAAGAAAACATGCATACGATTCGTCTTCCAGGTCACAACAATTTTCATGGCGGATTTTACGTCGTTTTATCAGCACATTGAGTAGATGGAGATTATTGTACGGCAACTGATTTTGTCGTCTCACTACGCACACTGACAAACACGGCATATGCCATAGTCACCTCAACACTCTCGGCAGGTGGCATAGAAGACGAGCAATGGGGTGACAATAGAGGCCTCCAGTACGCATCTGTGAAATTTTACAGAAAAACGACTATCGCCACTGAACTCAAGGTACATAAATGACGTAGAACTGAAGTTTGGTGCGGCTGAGTTTATTCAAGCCCGATGGAGTTGCTAATATGCCTGTTTAAACCTCATTACATGAACAAGGTTTTATCAGCATTAAACATAATTTTCGGGCAAAGCTCAATGTAACTTAAATGAATTATGATTGTATCCTTGAATGGGTTCAATCCTTGATAAATAGTCAGTTGATATTAAAGTGCTAAATAAAATACGCATGTGTAATTTGTGCATCCTGATGATGGCTACACATTTGGGTTTTGATCCTCCGAATCTTTATTAACCTATTGTTTTGTTGTCGACATTACGATGCAAGTGTATTTATTCTAAGCATTTATCTTGCATCAGTTCCATTACGATGTTTTATAAATTATCTACAAAAATGTCTAACTTTACTAAAATATAATATTTAAAAATGCTGACATATATGTTTTATGTTTGTTCTACTGCTACGTGTATGTATGAAGTACGACTGCATCATTGTATATATAATTTTCGTGCGATTATATACATAGAAACTTGTGTATATGCACATATGCATACACACATATATTTCACATTTCCATAAAACAAAATTGCTGTGCCAAAATATGTCGAAATGGTATTGGGAACGATTACAAAGTAATTGATAAAGTCATAAGAAATGGGACGTTCATGAGGAAAAAACTTAATAGTGGAAAAGTACTTGCTATGACACGCCTATCATAGATACATGCAGCAATGTGTAATACAGGCATCTACTGCTACCCTGTGGAAGATGTCTCATAGCTGTTTCGACTGCTCCACTCCAGATGCTGAAGATCCATTGAAAGATGACGCTGCCATCCCAGCTGGGTCCATGCATGTTCTGTAGACAAGTATGAAGATCCAAATGGTCAGAGAAGTGTATCGACAGCACGAAAGCCGAAACTTGTGTTGTACGTGGGTGAGCGTTATCCACTGGAAAATTGCTCACTGAATCCATGTCATGAAAGGAAGCATATGAAATTGTAATCTCCTAAACGTTCTGCTGAACTATCAATGTTCTCCATGACCATTACCAGGGAAGACCGTCAATCATAAGGAGATTTCCCACTCAGCATATCATGATACCACCACTTCTTGTGGTCTGATATTATCTATCCATGACACCCGAACAATACAAAAGTGTAAACGAAGTCGGCATTCTTGGAGTATCAATGAATGATGGCGAAAGGGACGTCGACATAAAAGTCTTCTTCAGCAAGTCACCTTGCTACACAGTGTGAGTGAAAGCAGGGGTTTATATAGTGATGCGGCTTAATGTCTCTACATGGTGGAAAGAGACACTGCTAGTAGAGTTCGCGCCTGTATGACGATAAAATTGTTCTATTTTCCGGTGGCCTCTCTGGTTCACTCAGCCATTTTGTAAGACAGTGCTAAGTGAAAAAAATAAATATTGTATATCTGGCAACTAATCAATAGATTACAGAAAAATCTGGCATAGTGCTACATGTTGTCCGGTTTTTAATATAGTGTTATCTGAAATAATAAAGTTTACTTTGCATCTTTGGAACTACTCTATAAATTATCTCGCCAAATCTGGTACACAAACTGTGATATGGTAGGATACCGTAAGTATGTACAGTCTACCGTTTAGTAGATGAGGTACATGCCTCAAAATTGTGACCATATGAATGTTATGTTATGTAGAAGGCATACTATATTAAAATTACAACTAGACATATTTCAACAACTTTTAGTATTATGGCAGTACCGTGTTGACCATAAAATCCATTTACATGTAACTTTTTGTCCATTATTTTATGAGATAGCATCATATTGAGTATAAGTATTTAATAATTTTTTTTTACATACCGAAACGAATCATAGCAAATAAATGTCCCAGTAAAACTGTTACAGATAACAAAAATTACTTATAAATGAAAAAAATTACTTGTTTTCTATACATGTTGTATTTATAGAATAATCGAACCTATTTGAACTCAACTTTGAATACTAGTTTTCTTCTTATAAGCACTAAGTACAAAAATTGGTAAACTTTAAGTGTGCCATGTTGAAAGATGTCGCCTCAAATTCAAACTTAAGTGTTATATCTCTGCAAATTCTCAACCAAATCCGCAACATTTTGCTTGCAGTCATGTGGAATGCCACCTACGAGTTTTTCATATTATTCCCTTACTTTTCAATTGGCTGTTTTATTCTTGTAGCATTATACGAGCTGCTACCCAAAACTCGGCCAATTTTACTAGCGCATGCAAGTTAGAAGTATTTTGCCCTTCCACCGCCAAATGGGACTAGCAGTATGCTTTGTAAATCAGTGTTCTAACAGCCGTGCAGATCAAAGGACAGGTTTAGTTCAGTGTGGTTCTATAAGGTTATGTTTCAGTGATTAGACGATTTTCTTTCCCAGCGATATGACAGAATTTAGGGAGCAAAGAATTAGCATCAAATTTTGTTGAAACAAACAAAAAAAAAAAGTTGCGGAAACCTATTGTACCTTACAGGAAGCCTTTGGAGATAATGCCATAAGACAAAATAATAACTTTTTGAGGGACAAACCTTCAAGGACATACAAATATTTGTCGACGATACTGAGCGTTCCGGACGACTGCCAAGAAGCACAACACCGGAAACTCATGAGACTATCCTTTTAGTTGCAGATCGTAGGCAAACTATCCACGATGTTTGTCACATCGCACGACATTCATGCGGACAGTTCAACACATTTTGTCGGACGTTTAGAACATAAAACGCATTTATGCGAAGCCTGTGCGAAAGTCTGCTATGAAGTGAACACAAGATGCATGCGTTCCTATTCTGTATGCGACTTCCATGTCAGACACGACCCAACTTCATCTCCACTATCATAACCAGTGAAAACCACATTTACTGCGTCCGAGGAAAAGCATGTTATGTTCGCAGCCCTGTCAAGTTCATGTTTATCGTTCCTCCCACCCTCCGACATTTCCGGGGATTGTCTACAATGAATTCTTACCTCCTGGTCAAAACGTTAATGGCAAGTTATAGTGTGAGGTTTTAAAGTGACTGAAGTAGGACGATACGCGCTACGGCCAGAAAAGTGGAAGAACAACAAACTGGTTTCTCCAAATAATAACGCACCCGCTCACTCTCACAAATCATTCGTTGTTCATCATCTGACTTCCAAAAATATTACATTGATTCCACACACCCGTCATTAAACAGACTCCTCCTGTAAATTTTTCTACTTCCTAGAATGAAATTATGGCTGAAAGGACGTTGTTTTAACATGACAGAGCAGATCCAGAAAGAATAGCAGGAGGTCCTCAACACACACATACGCACTTTAGAACTTCAGCTATGCGCGAAATCATATGGAAAACGCTTTGATTACTTCGACGGAGACAGTGGAAACTAGGAGTTGCTTTAAGTAACTCTTTTCTTGTCGAATTCCCTGAACTGTTGGGTAGCACCTTATATGCCGTATCTTTGGTAATATTAAACTGATTTAACTCAATCTTGGTGTGCTAAAGTACGTGGCATGCGCACTAAATTCACTGACTAATAGCTCTATTCGTTCGCAATCTTGGATGGTGCTGCTACCCAAAATGTTGTTATATGCTTACATCATATTTCAAGAACTACTCCACTGATTACTACCAAATTAGTAAAAATTTCCTTCGACTTCGGTATTTTTAACACACATTTCCCCACTAAGTCTGAGTATCTATCAAAATCACTTGCATGCGTGTGTAAAAGAAAGTAGGCTAATTATTTTTATCAGTAACTAATTATGAATTCAAAAACACATTTTTCCAAGCATTATGCTTCAAATAGTAAAACCCTGTAACACGCTTTGTAAAACCAGTTCTATAAACTATTAATTGGAAACTATGCTTCAAATTATATTTTATTTTAATGAAATAAGTTGCAAAAATTAGCCTGAGTGAAAAAATTTTTTTCAAGCGTTTTCAGTATCGTTTTGAGACCAACATGCTTCAACCATGGTAATTACCTGTTATCGCCAAATTGTTTATCTTCGAAGACATTAGAACACCTCCCAAGTATATGTTTAAAATGTAGTTGCGTATCAGCAATATTATAAAAACTTAAAATTTAAGTTCAATAATTATTGTGTGAATTCATTTAACCATTAAAAAAAAACATACACCTCACACATTTGCACTTCCGCTCTACCGGTCGGCTAACGCTTCCCTTCACTCTTGTGACGCAAGAGGTTTTGGGATTGAATCCTGAAGAAGGCATGAACACGTGTGGCATTTCAAGCACATGTTAGTGTTACATTAGCAAGCAAGCCACGCGCACTGGTTATCGAAATATATTCATGAGAAAAAAAAAACTATATTACGTCCGTGAGCTTTGACCAGCGATATCAATGCTGAGACGAGGCTGTCCCATCTCTTTACATAGGGTCCCACAATTGTCTACAAAATCCCAACAAATCCTTTCCCAAGTAAACATTTATCAGATGGTCGGTGGTGCTCCCATATCCCCCCTTTCTTTTAACCTTTTCATAACTATAACGATTAAAAAATTTAAAAAAATACGAAATATTAAACGAATGTATAGCAAGATTTAAGTGCAATGTGTTGAACACGACGCCATTTCGTTACTATGTTGTTACAGAAAACCAATTCTGAGACACGAAAGAGACATTGAAAAGCGAACTGAGAGTAGTTGTAGTCAAAATATATAAATAAAACGTATAATAAATCCGACACAAGGAATTTTGTCAGATAAATCACGAAATATAAAACCAAACTTACAGAATGTAGTAACAGAAAAAACGGAAGAAAATAAATAAATAAATAAAGACAACCCAAATTGAGACAACACAGACATGAAGACGAAATATTTCTGCACAAGACAGGTTGACACAACGATGAAGTTGACAGCTACAAGACTACACGACACAACGATGAAATAACAGGTTTTCTTAGACGAGCTTGTCGCGATGTATGAGGTTCTACAGGTTTTGCAAGGGCAACTTAATCGCAAACCAAATCACAATTCCAATCGTTTTAGAGCATACAAATAATATAATTAAAATAACTCAGAGAAACAACATAATTTAAACTGATAGTTTTAAACTGTGATAAACTGTTGAAAGCCCCGTCCCATAGCCCATAGGTACATGCAGTGCGACGAAAACACTGCACGCCTTTTCCGAGCCTTGCGCTTAGTGGCGATGTCGCACTTGATACGCGAGGCAGTATCGCCCTTATTGCTCTTGTGCCTCTCGGCTTCGAACGCTCCAGGTAGGCGGAAGCCTTAAACAAAACAATACAATTAATTTACAGTTTTAGAGCTGGGAGTCAGGTCTGTTAGATTCTTACACTATACCCGCCAAATAAACAAGTCCTTCAAAATACAAAATTTATTTATTTTTAACTCCAAATACTTTTAAGCATGCTGAACACTGAAGTTCGTATCACAGCTGTGTCATATATTCTCCAGGAAACATCACCCTTCAAAATACACTATATGTAGGTTTAAAATACGTTTCAGCATTCTTAACATTGTATTCTAGATATTCCTGCGGAAAACGCTCTCTAATCCTCGCTCTGATGAATAATTACGTACGTTCATATCCAAATTCTACACGACTAGGATTTCATTCACTTCGCCTCTGGTTCAACCCCTACCATTGCTTTAATGCTGTCGTCCGTTCATTAAACATACTCAGCAATTTTTTTTAACGCAGCATAATTATAGCGATTTTTATGCAGCATAATAGGGCGCACGTGCAAACAAAAGAATAATTTGTTCGTAACCTATGAAGAAATGCATTTAAACCTGCGGTCAAAACAGCGGGCTTGTGTACAACACGTTTAATGTTAGTTACAGGATTGAATTACACCGTTGTCTCTTATCTCTACTCGCATTCGGGAGGACACGGGTTTGATTCCCGGACCAGCCATCCTGATTTCGGTTTTCCATGGTTTTCTGAAATCACTCCAGGCAAATGCTGGGAGAGTCCTTAACATAAGTCCATGGCCGATTCCTTCGTTTTCTCTTCCCTAATCAACTTGCACCGTCTCTAATGATATTGATGTCGACAAGACGTTAAGTCCATGCCTACCTCTAATATCTAATGAATCGAGGGACCGCATGTCGGTTCAAGACATGTTTCGGTGGGAGGTATGTAGTAATATGCGGCCTTGGCAATTAATGGTGGATATGAACTCTGCCGGCAAACTTCGGCATTAAAAATAGACCGAGAAAAACATTTTTTTTTACCTATAGCCTAAGTCTATTCCGGAATGGTGTAACCTCCCTTGAAAGTGTAGCTGAAACTGACGTTTATTGCTCGTAACACACACACACACAAACATACACACATACATATATTATACATATAAACATCATTTTTGATGAGGAATCAAGTGCCGAAGTTTGCCAGTAGAGTTCGCATCCACCCTATATAACAGTCTGTACATTTATTGCACAGCCGCGTACAAACAAATCACTGGAATATTTATGTCGTGGCAACAGTGTCTATTAATGAAGATCGCGATGACAGCAATGTTTTAATGTTTTTTTTGAGAAATGCATGTAGGTCATATCTCGTCGACTGCAGTGGCGTAACCAATAGGAAGGGAGATGAGATACATTGGCCCTCCCTAAATTTAGGAAAAGACGCCAGAATAAATGTAGGCATTCAAACTGCCTTTGTTCACCGATATGCGCAGATATATTGTATAACATTATGTAACGAATTGCTGTAATTTATTCATGACAAATACCTATATAGATCTCCGCTTGTGGGTTATTGACTTTTCTCTATCTTTTATGTAGCATGTAGGCTTAATTTATGTTTTATCGCACTAAATTGAAATTTATAATAAAATCGAAAATGTATTACGGGTGGGAGAGGAGGCCGCCAAAAGCCCCCTTCTCACTGAAGAGTAGAGACGGGGCTGGCCTAAAAGCCCGACGCCGATTCGACATTGGATTAGGGGGTTATTATAAAAGCAAAAAGTTGCTTGGACAAGCAAGAAACAGGAAAATAAATGGCCATGACCGGTATAACGTCGCCTTGCAAATATTTCGGAAAACTACAGAAATGTGAAATCATGGTGGCTCGACCGTAAATTGAAACAGGGTTCTACCAAGTGCGAGTCGACCTCACCTCACCCCGTTTCCTAAAACTTTACTTTTTTTTTTTTTTCCTGATAGAGGCTATTCACGGTAAAATGTGCACTTTTGAAAGCCCTGCTTGAAATCTACTTGTATGCACGTTGTGTATTATTGCGCCTTATGAAAGATTAACATTGGCATGGGCCTCATCATTTTATTCATACGTCGGTCAAGTGCAACTGTTAAATTATTAGAAACGTAAATATTTTACAAATCTGCACATTTTTGCACTTCCATGGATTAAAAAAAAAAACAGAAAAGTGAAAGAAATAATTTAAATTATTATAAATGGTTACTTAACACTGTTCATTCGACGTTAAGATACGGAACTAATTCCCATCCATAGTTACCAACTTTACTGGGCGCATGTCACTCAGGGCGCCCGTTAAAATATATGCGGGTAGGGGCAGTGACTTTTTTCGAAGGTTGATTTCAAAAATGCTCACTTTATTGTAAACAGCCTTTAACAGCCTAACCAGCGACTCTGGATATCCAGCTAACAGGTTGGTTTCTGGATGTGGTGAATTACCGTGCTGGTAACGCCACGAAAAGAGTACAACAATAGGCTGTTCACGGTAAACTGAGCACTTTTGAAAGCCCTACTTAAGATCTACCTGTATGCGCGTTGTATAGTCTTCCACCTTGCGTAAAATTAACACTGCCATGCGCCTCATCACTTTATTCATGCGTCGATCAAGTTAAACTATGAAATTATTAGAAGGGTTATTATTTTACAAATCTACTTAATTCTCTACAATTAGGTGCATTAAATAAACAGAAAGCAAAAGAAATAACTTAAGTTTTGACAAATGTTTGCATTAAATAAACAGAAAGCAAAAGAAATAACTTAAGTTTTGACAAATGTTTACCTAACAATATTAATTCGTCGCTAAGCCATGGGATTACTTTTTTCTAAGGTTGATTTTAAAAGTGCCCACTTTATCGTGAACAAACTTTACTCTATATTCAGGATGAACATTGCTATAGGCTGTTCACGGTAAAGTGAGCACTTGTTAAGGCCCTTCCCAATTTTTTTCTTTCATCCAATTGCCCTCTTCCTGCTGTTTTTTAATATAAACATTGCAATGTGAACAGTAAATACTGTGAATACATTTCCCCACCCTCTAAATTTAATGCCTGAGGCTGCAATAAGATATATTTATTATTAGTTTATGCCTGTTGGAAGGGCCTTAAAAGTGTTCACTTTACCGTGAACAGCCTATATGGACCGTCTCACTTTATTATCGCGTCATCCACTGAAATACAATAGTTTTTTAAAAGTGCATGTGTCAATAATTTGCAAATTCGTGATATTATATGTATAATAATAACTTACAGCTTCAGTACACATAAATTTTTCATTTTCCAGTCCTAAAACGTTACATCTGAAATGGGAACTTTTTTTATGAATTCGCTGCCTACTTTACTAGCAACCTGCGTGCCAGCGTTTAATGTAGTATCTAAGTAGGTAGTTATGGGCAATGTTTATTTTCTGCGGTTGATTTCAAAAGTGCTCACTTTTCCCTGAACAGCCTTTAGCGACAGTTTCGCCGCCTGTCTCGGTACAGAATGTGGCCAGGCTATATACAGCTGGACAGAACTGTGGCTTCTCCACTATCAACGCACTCTCCGCGCGCCACTGGCGAGCCACAGAATGAACTGGTCGGTCGTCACCGCCACGGGAGACCCTCCTCCCCCCCCCCCTCGCCCAGCCACCAGTGGTCCAGTGCCGACGCGTGGTCGATATGCGCCCAACAAGCAAATGACACGAGCTTCCCCCCTCCCCCCAAACATTATGGCACACTATCAAGGCGGGGAGCGGAAATAGAGTCTATCATATCATTACACACTGCACGAAATAACCGCAGCACAGATTCGCAGTGTTGCCACTCAGCACTACACGTGAGCTAGCAAGCGCACAAGGCCGCAGTGTGATATTGTAAATCACTTCCACAAGGCGATGTAAACACAGCTCTCTCGAAGTGACGCAATTAGTAACTACCGCCCTCTTGAGTGTGTTATAAGAAACATTACAGCTGTCACGCATCTACAGATTACCGCACTTGTATGTGGATCAGCCGCAGACGTGAACAGACATACATACTGTCAGGCAGACGTTGGTAGTGCGTAATACAACATGCACCTTCACACAGTGCGACGGAATATTTAAGGCGGAGATAGATTAGACCCCACTTGAAGACCAAAAATTGATCGTTTGCTGGGGATACCTGCCAGCCATTTTTAATGCTGAAAACGTGTGCATTGTGTGGTAAACGGGGATCCCCTAAATGGAGGGTCGTACCGGCGATAACACAAGTGACGGTACATAACGGACGAGGTACTAGTTGCGTGCATTTTCAGCCGAGGGTGAGCAGGATGTCAGGTAGGCAAGATGCCATGCCCGGGCAGATATCAACCCTTCCCCCACCCCCTCTCCGATCGTCACCCAGCCTCAGAGATCGGGCCCAAGGCGACCTACCTTCACAGATGTATCCCTGCTGTATGAGCCCCCACAGCATGTCGGTGCAGTGGTGGCAGTATGTCGGCTTGTGGAACGTCTTCTTGGTGAACGTGTGCCCATGGCTCGCCGGTTGTTGGTCGGCCGCCGCCATGTTGCCTGGGCGGCCCCGGCACCTCTCTCGCCAGATTCTCACCGTGAACAGACACCGGCCACACGCATTACTAGCACTCGCCGCACACTCTTTTTACGCGCCTACGTGATCTCCGACCCGAACACGAACATGGCTGTGCCGTAGGCTGGCCCTTGACGACGGAGGTGGAGGCCTAGGGCGCATTTCCGAGCGAGCGTCTCTCAGCGTTGTCGCAGCCTACCATGACGAGAAGGGACGAAGCGGGCCCAGCGCGCAATCCGCCCCGCGCAGCCGGCCCGACTACTGCGCAGTCCCACCGCGCAGCGGCAGCGGACCGAGCCAGCTGGCGCCGCCATATTGATCCGTGAGGCTTCGTGCTTCGCTTTGGGCTCGCGAGAGCGCGCCGTTTGAACTCCGTATACTATTGTACACGCCGCATGTGGCAGCGTAGATGGTGCGGATGAGGTGGAGTGGCACAGCGATCGTGGGAACTCGGATGTTTTCGAGGAGCGCATCGCTGACATGCACTTAAAACCCTCTCGAGTTTACACAGAAAGTGTTGCCGGCAACCTTGGGGAAAATCCATTAAAAAATACGACACTATGGGATGAGTGCCTCAGATAAATTAAGGGTACCTTGCTCGACGTTATTTTTTCCACTGAACAAAAATTTAAATTCATCAAAAAGGCCACTTCTGAAATTAGATCACGGAATATCGAATTAACCATATGATACAAATGGAATGTGCTCGAGTAGTTTTACTCTGCAGCAAAGCCCATGGACATTTTTGGAGCAAACCTCTAGCCAGCATGAGAGAATAAAATACTCAATGCAACTTGTATCGAGGACCAGCCCTAATTACAATGGTACGGGGGTGGGGGATGAGTGGAGAATTTTGGGCGGCTCTAAAAAAGGATTTGAGAGCCGATGAAGGCGAAATGAGGTGGTTATGGAGCAAGGGTGGGAGAAACGAAATATCCCCGATAAAACCCGCCGACCACCGATGTCGTCCGCACGATTCCTGCGGGCGAAGATCTGGGAGCAACCCACCGAGAATCGAACCCTGTTCGCCTTGGTGGAAGGCGAGCACCCTAGCCGCTACACCAACGTTGCCGCCATGGTAGGGGAGATTATTGAGCATTTGTGGCGTATTTGATTGCGGGGGAAGGTTGGTAAATGAATGCGGGGGAGGAGGTATTATTAAAAAAAAAGATTAACTGTATACGTGCTCTAACCAATGAAAACGAAGGGGAAATATAGATACGGCTAAAATTCCGCGAAATATTTCTCAGGCGGGGGAAAATGTGTGGAAGGTAACATTCATATTTAATATGGGCGCGATTTGCGAGATAAAGTGGAAATAAAGTCAAAGTTTCTGTAGAACCACCCTGAAATATAGTTCGATTCCTTACAAAACAGAACTGCCAATTTGGTGTTTTATCATTGCAGTATACTACTTCTCACTAGTATCCTAAAGGAAAAAACGTGATGTGTAATTCCACCTCCTTGCCGTTCCGCGAAGACTAAGCTGAGTATGTCCCTTGAGGATACTCGCAATCTCCTCTTATTCCAGAAATACTTTAGGCAATGTTGGATATTACACTAACTTCTTCCTTGAAAATTACTACAAGCTGTAGCATTCCCTTGATGTTCGAAGGGTTCAATGACCTCACTTCCTGGTCAGCTGGTTATGGGTTCGATTCCCAAGGTGACCGTCTCTTGTTTATAGTATACAGAGTTTGCACACAAACTTCCTGAATGACCCTAAAGATAATTACTGCAGCACACTAATCAAACATGATCTACGCATCTACCGATCTGCTTCTGGAGTTAGACCAGGTAAACATTTTGTCTAAACGAATTTTTAGAAAAATAATTTTAACGACTTATCTAGTAAATTGTGTTACATATTCTACGTAGTCAATATAAAAATAAATAATAAAGGTACAGAAATTCTGTAGAGGATAAATGGCTACAATTTTGAAATTTGTGAAAAAAATATATATTTTGACTATAACAAAAAAAATAGTATGCATGTGCTGTTAATGAAATACCGTTTTCATGGACTGTAGTACAAGTTCGATGTGGGCTTTTAATAATGAAATACGTGGATTTAATTATCTTCTGAATGAGAATTCTGAAACAATAGGAGGATGTCTAGTGAACGTGTGTGTGTGTGCGCTCGCGTGTGTGAATATCCGCTCTTAACGACACTACGTATAAGTTACAGCATCAGACAGTCATTCTCACCTACTCCTACATTTCCTACAATTGTTTCAAAGATTAATGAAGAATATGTTAACTGTCAACTTCAATCACAATACTGTAACGCAGCTTTTTCTTTTGTACGAAAATTCCTTCACCCAGCTTTAACAAATTCCATCAGCAAAAAGGGCTGATAAATGCGAAGATGGTATGAGCACGTCCATGAAAGGATTCTTTAAATCTGATCAACAGTGGAAACTTTTGTAAAGTTTTCCGTTTCTAAATGTTTCGATCTGTTTTAGTGTATGATAGGTGATACGTCTACGCTATCAAGTGCTCAGAGCACATTAGCGAGCCTGAAAGTTAGGTCAACATTCGTCCACCTTTGTTGGCTAGACAGTTCGTTTTTATCCGGGTTCCAGAACATTGCCATCGTCAAAACTAACATAGGCCTATTCAGCTGCCTAAAGAACATGCTTCTGTAAATTCCAGCCTCTGCCATTTATTCACTAGCTGCTGCTGAATCGATCTCCCTTCTCTTGTCACCAGTTCGTTATTGGTTCGAAGTCTTTCGAGGTATGTCAGGTGAACTATGATGATACAGACTTGCTTGTTAGAATTCTAGCCCGTCAGAGGATGAATCTCCATATTTTCCCCATCACTTCCAGTAAAATTTGCTCAGTGAAGGAAAGCCCATGTCACAAAATACTCAATAATAAAATTTTTCAACAGCCACCCATGCCGCGAAATCCGGCCCCGCACGCCAGTAAAATGGCGGCACTGGCCTGCCAAATTCCGGACCGCCACGCCGTTTGCCAATCTGTGCGTGGTAGCCAATTCGCTTTAGGCGGCACTCCAGCTAACCTTTCGCAGTATGAAGTAGCTAATCAGTCAAAAAATTCCGTTCCAGAACCTAGTGTAGCCGATCGGTTAATGTATACGTCCACGTCAAAGGAACCGGACTCCAGTTCACTTTTCCATTTCACTTCTATGTTATTGCCTATTCTATGTCGTGAGGGGCAAGAGGAGGATGGTGGCAATGTCACAGGATAATCAGTGCACACTCCTTCAGCGTATTTCACCAACACTAAATTTGGACTTATTCTTTTACCTTATTACAGTATTATAACTTCCATGTTAATCTCTTTCATCCACATTAACCATTTATAGTTCTTGAACGCCACCTCATTTTCTTAAGTGTTATTTGCCAATTAATTTAGTAATAGGGTATCTGTCTGCCAGACGCTGAAAATTATTATCTAATGTGATTACTTCATTGCCTTTAAAGTCTTTAAGTCTGCAGACTGGTGTGTTTGACCTGATTCCTACTCCATGACAGTTATTTGTCTGCCAGGAAAGTAGGTCTTACTTTCTCCGTTCTTGTTTGTACCTTTACAACTTGCTGTGTCACCACTACGCTTTACGCAGTATAACACGGCCAGTCAGACGCACAAGTCTCATTTCCAAACACTGCTAAGCCAGTCAGCTACGGGACACGCTTATATTCAAGGGACCGTCGCACGGGCAGATCCAGGAAAGTGTTGTGGGGGGGGGGGGGGTCACAGAGGATATGAATCCCTCCGCCTCCCTAAAACCTCCACATTGGCATGTGGATGTTAAAATATTGAAATGAAATATCTGAATTGTTTACTGATTTGATTGGATTTTTTTTTTTGTTACGATGAGAGACAGTAGAGACAGCCCCACTCCAACGTCACTAATGGAAAGTCTAGACTTGTACCTACATGGAAAATGAACTCTCCTCTTCACCCTTCCCTATTTCTCTAAACCAAAAGTCTAGATTCGCTCCTGGGACCGATGTGCAGTTCCTATCGTGTGTGCCTACCTGTTTCATGTTGCTACTCTCCCCGGCTACACACACAATGACGTAACTACGGGGCGTGATCAACCCCCATTCCTCCCCCCAAAGGCTCGTGTCAGTGGGCATATTCAACGGCACTCACTGGTGGCTACTGGCTGGGAAAAATTTACTTTCTCTCTTATGGAAGTATTTTGCTCAAAGGGCGATAGTTTTCCCATCAGAAAATGGCTTAAATTGTATAATTCCAAGGTTAATTTTTAAAAATTTCCCAATTAGAGGACACTCGGACACCCTTCCCAACTAGTGGGGCCACGGTGGCTCAGCGGTTAGCCTGCTCGCCTTCCACCAAGGTGAACCGGGTTCAAACCCCGACAAGGGTACTCCCGGATTTTCGCTTTTGGGAATCGTGTTGGACGATGCCATTGGTTGGCGGGTTTTCTCAGGGATCTCCCTTTCCCCGCCCTTTCATTCCGGCGCTGCTGCATGCCACCTCAATCACCCTAATCGGCTGTCAAGGGATGACTTTTAAGAACAGCCCAAATGTTGTCACTTCACTTCCCGCCTGGGTGGTATTTCATACTCCCTACACCCTCCGGTAGCATATCACCAGCAAAGCAACTATGCTACGTACACTCTAAGAAATTCTTCGCAAATAGACCACGTCAGTGTATACGTCAGTAAGAAACCGTGAATGGTAAGTTTTTTCTCGTACATTCATGATTGCGCTCCTAATTTGTTCAGTAAAGAATCGGGTGTGGGTGGAAGTTCCCAACTTTGTAAACATCCCTATATTTGTGGCATGATGCGCTGTATCATCTCCATACGGTGTATAAGGTCAAAAACTTCCGTTACTGTTTAGGAAGTTTACCGCCACTTTTTTTATAGTGGTCAGACTGGCCACACGACTAGCTGGCGTGTATGTATAGACGGCCTATCTATCAGGCGCAAGTAGCACTCGCAGACATTCGGAAGAAAGGTGGCAAGCCGTAGTGCAGCCGAAACAAAAATTTTTCATTCGTGTAAATAAGGATACTTATAAACAAACATCAAGTATTAAGAATACTGTGTATTTTAAATTTTGGAAGCTGGTAATTCATATAGGTACAGATGCATGTCTGCTTAGCAGTGTTACGTTTTCTCCCTGACAAGCCGTCAAGTTTAGCACGGCTCTGCAAGGAAACTGAGCTTCTCTCTAACTGTCGAAATGTATCACATCCATTTATGGGCTGTTCGTTCATAAATGGTAGAATTTTTCTGCCAGTCTGGAAGGTCAGTGAGTTGAGCATGTGTATACATAATTAATTATGCAGTAACTTTCTCCACTGTCCATGGACATGGAATCTTCTTAGGGAGTTGTGCCTGAATTACAAGGATATTTCACATTCATGTGCACCTGTATTTATACGCGTCATTGTAGACCAAGATAATTACATAAGAGGATTGGGTTAAGTGTGATTACATGTACATTGAACTGCATAATTTACACACACGCAGACATTAAAAATTAATGCCTTGAGAAAGACATTTTTTTTTGCATTTAATATAACTAGATGGCAGCACATGAGATGAACAATAGCGCATCACTGCGGAAACTCAGCCATGGCGCATTCTCCGTGGAATATCTGAGACGTATAACAAGTCGCGCATCTGCAGTTTCCTATAGCTTCCTGCGCCTTAATGTGCCCCGAAGTTGTACTGTGCGTTGTTGAGATGAATCGTTCGTACAAACCGTGTTTGAGCGAGGCCTTGTGGTAGTGTTTCGTGAGACGAGATGATCGTATTGTATACATGTGCCGAGTGAGCGTCGTCGGGTCAGCAGCGATATGCCGACACCGTCTCATCGTGCGAGCGACCATAGTGGACCGTACAGCGATCCCAAAACAGCTTAAAGGCTGTTCACGGTTAAATGAGAACCTCGCCACGTTATTCGTGCGTCGGTTGACAAACTGTGAAATTATTTCAAAAGTAAATATTTTAACAATCTGGTTATTTTTACACTTTCGATGCATTAAAAAACAGAAAGTGAAAGAAATAATTTAAGTTTTCGCAAATGGTTACCCAAAACTTTTCATTCGACGTTAAATATGGAACTACTTTCCATCCATCGTTACCAACTTTACTGGGCACATGTCACCTAGCAAGCCCCGTTGAAATATACGCAAGCAGGGGCAGTGACATTTTTCTAAGGTTGATTTCAAAAGTGCTCACTTTATCGTGAACTGCCTTTGGAGTTAGTGTCGCACCAGTAATATCTATTAGGACCACCTATAATAGTTCGCTTGAATCTGGGCCTGGGTCACAATCTAGGGTGTCGCTAGGTACACATCTAGTCAATCCATAAGACCGTTTAAGATTCGATTTTTTCTCTGTATTTTATATATTTTATAGTTTTGTGGTAATACATCATTTTTTTAACCTGATATAAATGCCAAATCATTTGAAAAATAATATTTTTTGTGTGAATATGAGATTTTTAACTTAAAATCTCGATTCGTACACATTTCATAAGATTATGATAACGCAAAGTTTGATGACATAAACTGCTTCTTGAATAGACATGAGTAGCATGTTACATTTACTTTGAAATACCACAGTTATGTAAGGATTAAACTTCTGTTTTGACTTTAAATTTTATCTTAAACTTTAGAATTTGGAATACAGGTGAACAAAACAAAAAATAATGTCCAACAATATTTTCCACGGTATTCTGATGACATGGGAGATTATTTTGAACTCTATCGTGACGCTTAAATTCTATTCAACTTTGAAATTCGTACGAAAACATTATAAATTCAAAATACTTATATTCTCTTCCATTCATTTTTTAAAAGTAATTGTACATTTTGTCACACTTTGGTCACGCAATTATTTTATATCACAACGTAAAATCACGGAATATGCTGAGAACGTACAAAATAATTTTTGGCTATTGACACCTTTTACACCGTATAACCTGATTCTTAGAGATGTTAGCAAAGAATTGTCTGTGGGGACTAATTAGTTAAATATTGTGCTCAGTGACGATAGTAGAGTCTGCTTCGATACTTATAATCGCCGTTTTTTTTGTGTGGCGTTAACCAGGTGAGCGACACTTTCCTCTGTGTGTACAGCAGAGAGACACGCGGGACCAGCGCCTAGAACCATGGTATGGACAACCATCGCTTATAAATGTCCGCTCGCCCTTAACGTTTGTACAGTGAACATTGGACAGCACAAGGTACATAAAACACATCGTCCCAGCGTCGACATTCACCCAGCAACATGAGTAATGTGTCTGTTCAGGTATCACTCGTGTAAGCCAACTTAATCTCCACGGTGCTTGCCCAGTCCCGCGGCCAGCACGATCACCAGGCCTGATCCCCGTTTAGCGTGCATAAAAGACTGGATATTAGACGTCGGGTAGCCCGGTTTTTGACATAAGGGAAAACCTTTGACTAAATGCGCTACCATTTCAAATATACACTCATTTTTACATGATAATATTAATCAACTCTGCTAATGTTTTCATACAAAAGTTGTGTACACCTAGTATAGAAACAGTGCGAGTAACTACTGTATGTACGCGATACTACATACAGTGAGTGTCAATAAAATTTATATCGCCCAGTACAAGGGCTTCAGCATGTTCTTTGTGTACTTTCCGGGGGCACTTTCGCTAACGCCTGGAGTAGTCATTTGTTAATGGTTTGTATGCATTAAAAACCGACTAAAGATTTCTCTGTTTTAAGTGCCGTTTAGTAATTAGACTAGAATATAAGTGAAGCCCACGTGATTAGTATGCTTAGCTGATAGCATTTTACTTGAAAAAAATTATGAGCCCAGGTATCTGTTTTTATCTACTTCGTAATAAATATTTTGAAATAATGATGCGTTCCTTAACACAAAATCGTGTACAAATATACAACTGCCCTTTCCTGGTTTTCCTATGTTGGTGTCCAAAAACTTGCATACTTGAAGTGCGTAGTGTTACTGTGTCCCACAGGCATTTATGACATTTCAGTAAATAAATTACCCAATTGTAGGCAAGCATCTAATACACTATAATTTTACTAATGTCCAGGACTTTTCAGAGAAACTCACTGCCTTTATTAATCGTAGAGATCAAAGTGACGTGTCGTTTCAGGCCAGTATGTACGATGTGTGATGGAAGGGGGTAGAACAACAGCAGCGACGAAACGACTGAGTAAAACGCAGGTATACGTACATCATCCAGCAGGTTAGTGCCCACCACACAGCCCGTAAAAAGTTGCATCCGAATTCCTTAGTTTGGGATAGACTCGGGAGTCTCTGGAGTTGAAAGATCAATGACTAATAATGAATGTTAAGATCTTTATTGTAATGCTCTAGTGGTTCTGTGACATTAGTCGAGATAACAGAGGAATTTCTCGAGCAAGTGACCGCACTTGCCCTCGCCTGAATAAGTTGGATGATGTTAGGTTCGGTAATCTTGGCTGTCATGTGATGTTGCTACAACAGGTTTGTTCCAGCCAACAGAATATTTTTTTGCACAGGGGCAAAAATGTATACAGTTGCCCAAAAAATATTTTGTTGAGTAACCAAAGCTTGAAAAGCAAGAAAATTAATTTTGTTCATCGAACAAAATACAGGCTTGAAATGACAGACCCTCTGTGTTGGGCCGAAAGAAATTTGACTGTCAACATAATATTTAGTTGAAACAACTATATTTTGGCCACTCATTTGATTGCCTCCGTTCGAAAATACAGCTTGAGTGTTTATTTGTATTTTTGTGACAGTTACAATAGTAACAGTGTTTGTTAGTGCATTAATTATTATTTAATAATGTTATTAACATCTTAAAATAACAAGTTCAGCACGAAATTAAAAAGTAAAGCTGTAAAACTTGAAATGTTTATTTTCGCACGTTGTCCAATATTCTAAATGTGTGTATTTAAAAACATAATTTTATCAGTAGCCACTTGAGCTGAGGTTGCTAGGGCATGATGCCCCGGCACAAACGACCACTGTTCGCATCTTGTTCGGGCTTTAGGATTTTAATATCAACCTAAACTCTTTAATGTAGGTAGAGCAAAACAAATCTTTAGTTACACCAACTAAATATTTATTTAGGGGCAGCGGTGGCGCATTGGCTGGCGCACCCGCCTCCCACCAAGGTGATACGGGATCGATCCCCGGCGGGTTCGCTCCCAGATTCTCTCATGTGGGAATCGTGCTAGACGATGCCGCTTGTCGGCGGGCCTTCTCGAGGAACTCCCGCTTCCCCCGCCCCCCCATTCCAGCACCGCTCCATCCTAGGGTCTCACTTAATGTTATGTTCAGGGATGACGGGCACCTGCGTGTCCCAGCTGGAAAACCCATCACTCGGAGGGTGTTGCCCCGCCCTGGGTCCACACGATTTTATTTTTAATTTTTGTTTGGGCAACCAAATTACCACAACGAAATAATTTGGCCTCAACAAAATATTTCATTCCCTCTATACAAACAATTGATTTGGTTGCCCCCAAAAAAAACTTTGATTGGTTCAGTAAAACCTTTTAGTAGAAATTTTCCAATGGATAAACTACACTTAATAGTGCCGAAGTGATCTGTGATGTCATCATGTTTAAACCACTTCCTCTGGTAGCCAATGGGGTGTCCTCCGCCCGCAGAGTGTAGCAGAGGACAAGATTTGTTCACTGACTTAAAATTGACATTTATTTCTTCATTCTTCTTGTTTTATTGCCTACGACAATCGTAATTAAACGCTTTGTGGTGTCGAATAGAGTTTAGATACATGCCTGATCGTATCCGAGTATCTTCCACATCATTAAAACGCTACACTTACTTGAACACACTTCAGTTTGTTATCAGTCTAGCGAGACCTAACTCTTTCTCAATCGTTGAGCACTATCATTCCCAGCTATAATGTCTAACAGCAGGCCTGTGTGCACACTTCTGCGGTAAATAATAATTTTTTGACTTCTGTTGCCTGATTTCATCGCTGCTTAGCAAGTTTCTATGGGCTTGGCTGTCCGGGAACGACAATTATGTTTCTCGTGTAAGTAGTAGCGTAGTCTACACTTTCGCCAGGCACAGTATGTTTATGCTGACTTTCCATCGGGCTGGAACAAACAAGTCAACGTATTTTCATCTACGAAGCCTTATGTCGCCTGAAAGGTCTGCAAGCCCTGGGTCGCGCGAACTGCGTAGTGGGTCGCACTGACAGGCTGTCGGTGTTGGTTATAATCGCCGCACTTCATGCCGCACCACAAACGAAATTGCTCGGCGGACGCTCTGATGTAACCGTACTAAGTTGCTTATTGGCTTCAAGAATCTCTCATAAAACCATATTTATGATTGTCTACATCAATACTTATGAGGTCCCCCGCTCCTTGGGGTGACCTTCTGGCAGTACGTCTTAACCACACTGCTGACTGACGAATGACACCCAGCTACAATGCTACCTATTTAGGACATTTCGTTTGTACATGCGATTGGGGTTCATGATACATGCGGCAGTTTCGATTCTTAGGAACATAAATTTCTTGTTTGATGGAATACAGGATATGGCACACAGCTGCATGAGTCCTTCTGAAGCGTTTGTAAGTTTTTAGTAACAATACATTAGACTCTCGGCCGAAATGTGGTAACTTGGGCACTTCTAAACTAGTAAGTAAAAATGAAAGATGAAGTGGAGGAATTAACACAACAGTGGAACGAATATGCAAAATCGACCGAAAGACCAACCAGGAGATCGCCTAGGTTCTGGAACGGTAGAGCATGCACATGAACGCATTATGGTGTACTGTGAGAGTATACGAAGGGTTATACGCGCTGCATCCGACGGAGGAAGTTGACACGCGTCTGAGCTGCAGAGCATTGTCTCGCCAACTTGGGAGTAAGGCTCTGGCTGGCGCGCTCGAGAGTCGAGCATGGCCCGAATGACACCGAGGATGGACGGAGCTGCACGAAGCAGACGTCTGGCAGCTGTGTGGCATGTAGTGTGCCGTGTTCAGATATAAAAATAGACATTACTGAGATCATGTTTGCTCCTGATTTAAATAAATTATATTTGAAATATATGACTGTAACTCCCTAGTCGAGACAAGTGTTAGGTATGTTATTCTATTTTAGGGTTTTTTCGTGTTATTTTTTCTAAGTTAAAATACTTAAATTATGAGATTTAAATATTTAAATCCATGTGTGGAGATGCTAACAAAGGACAGCTACGAATTGGAATTATGCTATGCAAGTTATAGCCATTGTGCATCTTTCTTGTACATTTTTTGTTTTGCTAGTACACCACGAAAGGACACAAAAAAAGTGGCAGTGCATTTCTGTAGCATACATATTTCATGGCGCTTGTGAATATTTCATTTTTCAGTTTTAAATTTTTTACACTTAACTTATTTTGAAATTTTTCTATTCTGCATTTTTATTATTTGCTCGTAGGATGATAATATTTCGGTATTTTCATATTTCAGGCTAGTTAGAATTTGTTTTATTGCATTAATAATATATATTTTTAAGGTCTCGCATATATGTGATTCTTATTATACATAGTTTGTTAATTCGCCGTTTCGAGACCTATAACTCTATCCATTTAGGACTTTGGGGTCGTTAGAGTGACATTTTAAATCGGTTTTGAGTTTGCAGTCCAGTTATTGCTCGGAAGGTTCAGAACCTTCCTTAAGATATGCTAGCATAGTAGGTAGTTGAGCACTTACGTAACGTCACCACAGGAATAGGACGACGGAAAGTCGCGCACCTGAAGTGGGTGTTCGCGTGTATCGTCCTGAGCGTTGTTTATATTTAATGAAGAGATGTCACGTGACAAATTAAGACGGCCTGAGCACGCCCCCTCCACGATAGCTGCCAGGAGTTAGATGTTAGATTTTGATGCTGACCGTTGGTCCGTAAACCGTGAGCTTGCATATATAATTGATTACTTCCCCCTGTGCTACGTTTCCTGCATCGGGAGAGGCCCATCTACATCACGTCTTAAAACGAAATACAGTAGGACTACCTGCAAGTATACAGTAACACCAGTTAAGGAATTATTTTATTTTAAGTTTTAATAAAGTTTTCAGAATCACGTACATTTGCATACGTCTAGACATTCTAGAAGGTTTAGAACAGCCCCCATGTTGTGTTTTCGAGAGTACATTTTCCCAGTAGATTTTACTATGGCAAACCTGAGCAGAATTTACGTGCCACCGCTGGCTTGAACGATTACAATTTAATGAAAGGATTTTAAGAACAGCAATATTTCTGAAGATTTATATTTTTTCAAGTGTTGGAGCATTTAAAGACAGTTTGAGCGTAGATCACATTGGGAGTAAGTATCTTAATGGCCACTACCCCAACCTTTTAGTTTTCAATCTGAAGAGTAATTTTTCTTTCTGAATTTCCATCTAGGGAACAGATCTGAAATATTTTTAGAATTAACAACTTGGATTTGGAATTTTCATCATTAAATTATATGATTTTGCAAATCAGTTTTTGAGCCATTGTTGTCATTTCATAGTTATGCTCCTATCCTACACACTTTAACATAGTTGGCTTTTCATTAATTGGCATTGCTATTCACTTGATTGTGTGTTACTGTATCGCGTGCAAATAGTACACGCATCTCTAATCTGGTTTGGTAAGTCCAAGGGTGTGTGTGAATTGACCTACTGTTCGACTGCCTGGACGGTGCCGAGCATTTGTATCCCGTCAAGTTGTCAAATCTAATCACTAAAGTGCTCTCATTAATAATTATCAAACACTATTTTGAAACACACAGTCAAGGTGCAGAAAGGAGGAAAGAAATTAAACGTTGGGCAAATACACTGCACAGCTAGGATACACACTCTACCTAACTGCCTAGCATCCTATCCTAAGCTGTCGCATTTCCTTACAGCTTATTATAGAAGAGTGCCCAGTACTTCTGTTTATGCAGTTAAAGTTTATTTGCTTAATTTGTTCCCCTCTCATATATACACACACACGGTGTATTGTTGAGCAGAAGATTTACATATTCTGTTCCCCGCTGCCTGCCTTTACGTGTACACACGTCACGTTACATTATTTGGTGCCCATGTATGTGCATAAGCGCCATTTCATCACTACAATTTACAAATGATAAGTTATACTATATTATAATGAACTAGGAATAAGTTCATAAAAATTATCATCTTGCAACTGTTAATTCACGTAGGTTACAGAAACACAATTTTAAAAAAGTACAAGTTAAATGTGCGCTTGAAACATTAACTCTATTTTATTTCTCACTTCCAGCAACAACTTTCTTCTTTCACGTGAACCCAGGTGAATGGTACGATAACCCAAAGTTTTGGTCTTTAATACTGATCTGAAAACGGACCTAAATGCAGATGGTCTGGAATAAACGAGCCCAACAATAACTATAAGAGTTATTTTGTGGATTTAGTACCTTTCGCTTGGGAAGATAACCAGAACAGTGCACAGTTACATTATGCCCTCACTGTGATGTCTTAATATTCCTTTATCATACCATGCATTCTAACACCAGAATATTTTTGGGGGGTTTAAAATAAATTACAATGTTTATCAGAAACAATTGGAAATTCGCCATTACGATAAAAGAGGGTTATTGGAGTTTTCATAGTAAATGTGTCATAAAATGTGATCGTTAATTGCGGACAAACTTGTTTCTCGACGGTTACTGAATTTACGATCAGTTTCTATGAACGTCCCAGAATGTATTTTATATATCGTCACATTTGAAGTATTCTGCCTTTCATATCACAAATACAACGTGGACCATAATTCATGTGCCAAACTCCAAACCGTGATTTTTTGTGGAAAATGAGCTGGGGTATACATTGACAACACCATCATGTGGTGAATATTAAGAGAGGTAAGCTGTGTTGAAAATAAAATTTTGAAATGCATTAATGTAAAATTGCAGGCAGTATTTAATATGGAGCGACCAAAATCAGAATGGTGTTTCACAAATCGGAGATCGTAAATCTGTGTAAATTTGGTTGGTCAAATCGTCCCCATTCCTTGAGTAAGTAGGGATAGTTACCCTCTTTTCGCAGGGAACTTTGGAACACTAGGCGGCAAAGAAAACGTTGAGGCACAATGTGACCCACCATGGCACAATGAAGACAAAAGTTCCTCTTGTCCGAACTCGTTTCGCTGAATCGTTTTCGAGAAAACGCTGCTCAAAATTTCGATGGTGTTGTGCAGCCCTGCGGCGGTAGGCAACACATATGCCACATGCGCCATGCACGTGTCGGAGGAAACAGGTGAGTATGTAATCGGTGCTTGCCTGGAGGTAACCTTGGCTGCTGGCTTGTCAGTATGTGCCAGCGACTTGTTGTGGAAGCTTGGGACGTTTAACACGAGCAGAGCTAGCCGATATGCATTTCGTGTACGGCGCAACCAACACGTAAGCAAGGCAATCAGTGGATCAGTACCGGCTGCACTACCCAGGCGACGTCAACCCTCCAGTGCGACATTTATACGGCTCCAACAGAGATTGCGGGATGAAGACAAGGCGAATGGTGGCATTTCACGAGGATTTTCTTCGCCGCGTGCGGCAGGAACCGTATGTTAGCTCACGGGCTGTGGTTGTGGTGTGGGTGTTAGTCCGTGGTGTGGATGCACCACGACCATGCAAGAAAGGTCTACGTTATTCTAACGTTAATGCGTGCCACGTGTTACATTCTGCGAATTGTTCCTCCAAGAAAACAATGTGCGTTCATACTTCACATAGATTGTGCTCTTCACAAATGGAATCTTCACCAGAGATGGAATCTTCAACAGGAGGAACAGCCACATCTGGGCCCACATTAATCCCTATCACACGCACCGAATGGGCAACCAAGTGTGCTACAATGTCAACGTGTGGACCCGCATTGTAAACAATCACTTGTTGGGGCCTTATTTACTACCATACTGCCTCAATGGAGCCCGCTATGTGACGTTCCTACAGGGGGGCATTGTCGGATTTGCTGGAAGAAGAACCTATTGCCATTCGCCACACCATGTGATTTCAACATGATAGGGCACCACCACATTTTCCTGCATCCATAGGCAGCCACCTAGACGTCAGGTTCCAGGCCGCTGAATTGGCAGAGGTGGGCCTATCCTTTGGCTGACCCGATCTCCAGACCTGTCTCCACTGGATTTCTTTTTATGGGGCTATGTCAACTCCCTGGTCTACGAGACGCCTGTAGCTAGTCAGGAAGATCTCATCGCTGGTGTGATAGCCGCATTTGATTCTGTACGCGCAATTACAGGCATTTATACACGGGCCAAGGCTAACCTAATAGTGTGGCAGTAAGTTCAATGCGCCCTGTCTTGTGTCAAACAAAGGTGCACTACCTTTACACGTACCAGAATGTCTCTTTGAATTATCACTTCTACACAAAGGCTGCTTTGCACACATCACATTTTAGTATCCTGGAGGTCGGTTTTGACGTGAATACGTCTTAAAATTTGCAACCAAAATGGGGTGGGGGAGGGGGGGGGGTAATCTAGAAAATCCGATGATAACAAAATAGGTTACTTTGAGTGAGGACTGCAAAGCATCGCGCGCTGCGGGAATGTGTGAAGAGAAAGTGGGGAGGGGGGACAATTATTAGTTCGTTTCGCCGCGTCTCATAAATTACGCGTAGTATAACTTTTGACTAGGAGAAGCTACGACGCTCGTTTGGATTTCAATCGACAGCTCTCGTCAAGATCAAACGATTGCGTGTATAACAACATTTGTGTGGCGTGGTTATGGTGAAATTTCATGATTTTAATGTTAAAAATTAAGAAAACTTGACATAAAGTCGGCCTATACTCGTCATAAAGCCAAGTCGAAATACAGAAATAGTATACGGTTAGAAAGAGCATCTCAAAGGCAATCCAGTGAGACCCATAAAAACCCCATACGATAGAGTGAAGCGGTGCCGGGAACGTAAAGAAAAAACATCAAGACACCCGAGCGCGTCAACGTAAATGTATTCACGCAAAACAAAAAACGGTCGTGTCCCCAACACCTCCAAACCCAGTTTTTTTTTTCGAACATTCGCTCTCTTCATGGCGTTGTTCATTGCAACTTTTACTGAAAGGTCTTGGCGCAGTAAGAACTTAGTTTTTCACGTAATTTTTAAGCAAAATATGGTTTTCATGTATTCGTACACAACATACTCGATTGCACGTCGTCAGCATTTTACACTGTCTCCCAACATATGTGAATTCAAACACATGTACTACTCCACAGTGCTGACCCCATAGTGCAAATCCATCAGTGCTGACCTTTCAGTGCTGACTCATGTCTTATGAATTTTCTGCGAATTTGAAATTTTCCTAAATAATTTGCTATTCTTTTTTTTAAGCAGTAGATGTTGTCTGAGATGGCGGACAAAGGTCAAGATCACATGATGCCATTAAAGATATCGATTAGGTGTCACTGTTCCTGCTATTGCGAGCGGTTTAAATGTATTTTCTCGGAGTGTTCCCATGTTTGTTTTATTTACCAAACATAATTTGTTTTTTATCTTTGTCCCTAAAATAAGTATATATATATATATATATATATATATATATATATATATATATATATATATATATATATATAGTATTTAAAATGAAATGACTTATAACCTTGCCGTGTACAACTGAATTCCTCTCAAAAGGGAAGTTCGTGGGTGACTCCGCTGGCCCGCCACCTGTATGTGTATGTGCCGTCCTTTCCACTCGTTGAGACGCGCAGGATGTATGCTATCGGCCGGCCACCTAGCTGCCTTGCAGATTCTTCGGATGTTAGTTGATCACACAATATCAGATTGAACGGACACGTTCCTCTGCTAGTGTTGCGGTTTGCGGGTGTTGCCTGTAATCTGAAATTTGACGGTTTCATTTCAATCGGTTCGTAAGGAAATTGCTTGCTTTCCTGCTGTACTAACCAGGGCTGCCTGGTCTTGTCTAACATCGTCTAACGTGACATACAGTGCTCGTTGCTTTTGTAGTATGCGCTGGTTGGTAAGTGCTCATAACTATTTTTCTTTACGTTTTATTTTTGTATCTGTTTGCATCAGTGTGTAATAGCAGTGACGTCATTGTCACTCACGCGCTTCTCGGCAACGCGGCAATATGAAGTCAGCACCGAGGAGTCAGCACTGTGCAGTACTACAAATGTTTGGATTCACATAAGGAGGAAGACCACTGCTGATGTGCAATCGAATATGTCGTGTACGACTACATGCAAACCTTCATCTATTGCTCAGCAATTAAATGGATAGCAATGTTGTTACTGTGCCAAGACCTTCAGTTAAAGTTGCAATGCATGATGTCATGAAAAGAGTGAATGCTCGAATAAACCGACATCCAGGATACTGGCATGTGATATGTGCAGTACAACATTTGGTATAAGCGATAATTTAAATAGACACACTGGTACGTGTAAAGGTAACGCAACTTTGCTTGACTCGAGACAGGATGCATTCAAATACTATGGCCCAGAGGTATCTCGCAACCTATTCATCACAATAGACCATACATTCAGAAATGTATCATTAACATTCTGCGAAGAAAGTCGTGAAGTCTAGCTACTTATTTTCTGAAGGCCACAATGACTTATTTGATAGACCGCATATGTTGGTTCCATTACTAAGAGCCGGATATATCTTTGTTAGTGCAGAGAGGAATTTGACTATCGATGAACTCAGAGCTAGAAACTATATTGAACGATATTATATAAGTAGTATGAGTAGTAGGAATTAACCGATTAATGGACAAGGGTCTGGCAAGGTTCAGTGTGTTATTGAATTATTTTAATCCTGCATCTTAATTTAGATATTGGTTTGGTCTCAAAGAAATAGTTTGGTAATGTAAATGTATCAGAATATATTCAGCCTACTGGCCAATCATGTTTACACAAAGTGTAATGTACTTTATTTATTTGCCCCAATGTAATGCAATGGAGCAGGGGTTGTTACTAATTTATCAACTTATTGAATGTTTATCAATTTGGTGTGAGATTCTATTCACACGTGGTTAGTGAGACCAAGTAAAGTTTAATGTATTTTTTGCACTGCGAGTCATCTTACTAATCATGACTGTCTTCTCATGAAACATTTTAAACTGTACCAAAGAGTTGTAATAAATAGTGTTGTGATTTGAAATAGTGTTTGTAATTGTATTAACCCATGCATGTTAAATTGTACCATCTGGTACAGGCTCATCAACATGATATTGGCACGAGGAGCAGCTTCTTCCATGTCGTCGACTGGCAAGAACCTGCTACCAGTAGGCAACTCGCTATTGCCAGACAACTCGCATCTATCAGTCAACTCGTACCAGCCCCCGTATGCAGCCTACAGTGTATTCTCGCCCATCTTCCTAGAGAGCAGCATCAGGTCCGACTTCGAGGACAGTGGCATCGAAGGAGTGACCGTTGCCGAATTTTCTCCATGCATGTCAGAAGATAAGAGCAATTGCAGTGAACAGAATTGGGGGTAACGACACGTAAGTTTTCGAGATGCTAGAGGCATTCCAAAAATTCAATTTTGCTATGGCGCAATTCATGACTGTACTGCTACGATGAGTTCGAAGGCTGTTGCGTGCTGAACACATTAACGTGCGAATATAAGAACTATCACCTGTACAATATATGCCCCGACTCTATGCTTCCTTATTCGCTGGAGGAGTTAATAAAACAAAATTTTAATGTTCGTGTAAGCAAGTCAAGAACATATGAAAGTGTATTGTACGAACTGTTCCAAAGAAGTAAAAATAATTACGTGTGTAAATGGCATGAGAAATACGATGGACATAACCACGTAGTGAAAAGGCAAGGATTTCCAGACTGGACGTCCAAATGCACACCTTTTGCATGCGAAGTGTACCTAGGCTCGAGGCCGAGAACGTTCACCAAGTCTTCTCGCAACGACGGAGCACGTTCAGACAAGTTTAATCCAGAGAAAATATACACAAGTTTATCTCCTCTACTGCAAAGCGTAACCTACATGAACCAGCTGTCAGTTACCGTTACCGTGGAGCGATGTGACGAAAATGTTCCTTTCCTCCTCCTCGAAAGATGAATCATCTATGGTAAGGCATTTCAATTAACAGTGCAAGACTGCGATAGTGAAGAGTGTAAGGGTTCATTTGTGCCATCCACCAACAAAGTTCCCTACAAACATTGGAAATATGAAAAAAAGAAAATGCGGGTGAAAGACGTTCATCCAAGTACGACAGGGAAAATTGCGAAATTATTCACGAAATAAAAAAAAAAGACAAACTCTTTAATGTAAGTTCGGAACGATGTAACAGGGCTTGACTCAGTTTGGATATTACAACGCCTTTGAAACCACTGCCAGATGTGCTCGTGTGTGCTTGTGCATACGAGATTTGCTCTATCTATAGAATAACCGAGATGATGAAAACCTCTGTCAAAACACCTGGTTTTGTTTCTAACTCACTTCTCCCTAACTTGGTGAATAATACCAACGTAATTTGAATGTCACAAGTTGCGTATATGTGTAAAGTTAGGCAGGCTCAAAAAGTAAAATAGGTGTTTTAATATTTAAACAGATTCCTTAGTTATAACTTTTTGATATTTGATCCTGTATTTATCTATGATAATATTTTGTTTCGCAAATTGCTTTCTCTTTAAAACATAAATAATACTGGTTGGTAAGGAGAACCGGTTTTTCTGTTAGGAAACTTTTTTTTTTTTTTTTAGTGTTTAGAATGATCGAAAAGATATTCTGATATGTACAACTGGAAGAAGCGCAATGTTTTGATTTAATGTGCATTTTAATGATGTTAATTCAATGCTAGGAATCAATTCCAAAAGCTTTATATTATGAATGAATGTAACACAGTTTATGCAACCGAAATATGCAAATGTAGGGAAGTAAATGTGTAATATTGAGCCATCAGTAGCTGAGATGTCGACGACGACCTTCAAAGGGATCGAGAACTTCGTCATCGGAGTTCCGAGGAACTTCTAGCCAATGGTCATCACCCGATGCTGAAGGAAGTACATCGCGATAATTAGTTTCACCTTGGAGTTATGGTCAGTGCAGTGATGCACTACTTCAGCGGTTGGATCGGAAGTCGACTGCAGGAAATTGGCTGACGGAAAGATGTCGGAGTGTCCGTGCCGTCATGGAATTGCGGTCGGCGGGGAGCTGTGACGTACGAAATTCGATCCCAGGAGGAGAACTTCAGATCCATCTACGAACTACGTGATTTCTCATCCACAACTAAGTCCATTGTCAACCAAATAATGCTTGAACCTTTCGCAAGGGTTTTCGGTATGGTTATGAAAGGTAACACTGACATTTAAATGCGGTTTTTGTTACCTACGGATGTTTATGTGGCTGACTAAACTAATATATTAAATACATTTCCATTTTAAAGACTGCAACTAATTATGTCTTTGCATAATACATATAATTGCATTTAATTTCTCATCATATATGGAAAACCTTAGGGACCTAGGAGTATTCATTCTGTTAGTCATTCCAATTTTTTTATATTATTCGTAATAAACACCATCAAAGTTTTCCTTGAGTTTCGGTTTTTTTTTTTTTTAGTTATCTTTCCTATCTTTGATTAATATGCACATTTAAATTATTTTTCGTAATTTGATGAAATAGTGACTTCTGCACTCCACCTTGAAGAGTCTCATAGCCAAGGCAAATGAATAATGACTAATTTTCTTATATATATAAGTATTATGGTATTTACAACTTTATATATATAAAGTTGTAAATACCATCATACGTCATTGTGTAAACTATGAGCAACACACATACTTTGCTTGGTAGCTTCATATTTTTAATATTTGGCCTATCAAAGATTGGGGCATATTTAATGTAACAGTACAGGTTATCAGTACAAACTGTTGCAGAAGTGGCTACCCAAATCGTGGGGCCCGAGATAGTTTCAAACCCATATAAATCGTGGGAACCATAGATGAATTTGCAAGGTATGGTCAATAAGAATTTCCATAGAGGAAGCTGTCTAGGTTAATGAGATTTGCAATTTATTAACCGTGACATAAGGTTACTGTATTTTCTTAGGAACACTGCAATGGGCCTCGTTTTCTCAGAATTGGTAAATAACTTGCCCTCTGAAATCACAAACCCCAGTTATTTAACATTGCTCTCAGCCTATGAAATCTTGTCTCGATTGATGTTTAAGCTTCCTCAAGGCTTCTAAGACTAACCTAACATGCTCCTCAAATGAATTAATATATATATATATATATATCTATTCAATGTACAAAAATACAAATTTATACAAGTAAGCTTTCAGGATATTAAACAAAATTCGCGAAATGGCTTGCGGGATGCAATTTGCTCCCATGGGCAATCTCGTCCATTGATATAACCCCCATGGCGTGAAAAATGTTAAAGGCTCCCTCGAATCCTGATCTAGCTCGCATTGTAGGAACGCCTGCTTTAAATAAAAACATGTGAAATACTTTGCCTGGCCAATATGCTGAAAAACTGTATCAATACAGGGTATAGGGTAGGGGTCCAAAAATATCTTCTTGTATATTTTCCTATAGTCACACACCATGCGGTACTTCCCAGACTCTATTTGGAAATAAGGAACGCCGGACTTGCATACAAACTAGTTGAACTCTCTACTACTCCCTTATCCTGCCATTCTTGGATTTGCTCCCTCAATATTTTTACCTTTGGGGGCGATACCCGATATGGATAGGAATTTACAGGCTGGCTATCCATCAGACTGGGTACTGCCAACAATGGTCTAACTGAGGAGTAAGCACAGTAGAAAACTTTCGTTTCAACTCTTCAATTACCTTTTCCTTTTGCTTCTCTAAATTATGACTAGCATATTTATGAGCAAAATCAGATTTACTTTCTAACATAACCCTTTCTCTGGGCGCAAAAGCAAAAGTCAAACACCTTCCTACAAAGTTCAGTGAAGCCTGTGTTTTCCCCCAAATGTCTACTCCTAAGATTACTTCCTGAGACATATCAGTAAATATAAAAATCCTGATCTTCCATGAAAAACGACCAACCTTTATGTTTACCATAACCAAACCCTGTGAACAAAAGCTTCACCCATCGGCAATAGAAAACTTTCGATTTTCACCCTTTATTTCTTTAAAAATAATTATGGGATTTTCCACTTTTAGCCTTTCATTGCATTCCAGACTCAAAATAGAACCTGAAGTCCCATAATCTACTAAAGCCTGAACGTGCACCCTACCAAACAATACTGGTACAAATAATAACCTTCTTTTCGTTTTTGCTGACAATAATTTATACAATTAATGCCCTCTAGCCTTGTTAATTTTGTACACCTACGTTGAACATATCTTTCCTCCTTACACAAATAACATACTATTTTCCGAGGGGTCCCCAGCTCTGGAAAATTAGGTCTCCAATGACCTTCCTGACCACATTTAAAACAACGTTGGGCCAAGGTTTTCTGACAATCTCTAGCTAAATGTCCCTCCTCTCTACATACAAAACGTACTCCTTTATGTGGGCAGTACTGTAACCTATGGCTCTCCTCCTGACAATTTGGGCATTTTTGCTTGACATTGTTTCTGACCTATTCCCAACCTTCTTTTCCTCACTGCAATCCTTTTCCTGACCTTCACTTACCCTTGCTGTATCGCATCTTTCTGTTTTCGAATGAAACAATTCTCTACATTATTATTTCTTCTCCTGCAATAGTCACACTTCTCTGTTACCTGACTACCTTCCCCATATGTAATTTCTACCTGGCTCACTAAATCTAAAAGCTTTTGAAGGGTGCATGACCTCTTATTAACTATAAAGTAACGGGCATACTGTTATGCTAGTTTATGTATTATCATGTCTGTTGAAGACCCCTCCTTACAGGGACTCCCTAATATTTTGACTAACCTCATCATCCCTAACATAAATTTCCTCATGGTCTCTCCTGGCTTCTAGGATCTATTTAAAATCTCGAATTTTTTCTGGTTTAAGCTAACCTTGGAGGCAACTCTAGACAATAATACCTCATTAAGATGTCCAACCTCCCAATCCTCTTCAATGGCTTTACTCCATGCATCCTGCAATACATCCGGGATTCTAAAGAGCCAGGCAGCATAAATAATCTTTCTATTACATACCTTAAGAGCAAGCACCTTCCCTAAGTACCTCAAAAAAGTAATTTCAAAATAGGTGCAGACTCGCCCTTACCACCGCCCTCTGGTTGTCTCCCCCAGTATTCTGTTCATCTACCCCTCGCACCATAGTACATGCCAGTCTTCATAGGTCATCAATGAAATCTGTCTACCCATAAGCAATGCCTACATCTGACAGCATGGACTGCAAATGTTCTTTGGTCAGCTGTTGCACCCATGCCGTCCTACTTCCTGTAGATATAATTATACACAGCAGAAATACCACTCCTATGTTTACACCTTTAACTCCTGCAATCATTCCTCCCAACATGAACACAGCTTAGGCAAATTAAACACAAGCAGAGCTGCGCAGGAAAATTGTGACCCCCTGGTTCTCAAACCACAGGATCACAACCAACCATTACCCACTCCTTGCGTCCATCTTTGTACTATCCTCAAGAAAAGACACAAGGAGAACAAACTATCATGACCAAAATGTTAGCCTTCCAATAGCAGAGTACTTCAGTGTTAAAAAGTGTTGATTGTACTATCACAATAACTGTGTTCAAGCAGGGAAAATGGGTAACCAACTCTACTATAAAATCCACTCTATAAACAATAGCTCAGATTTATTCGACAATCCCAACATGAATCCACTCCATTGAACAATAACAGTATGATTTTATTTAACAATCCAACCATAAATTCACTCCTTTAATAATTGTAAATAAAGGTATATTATCAATCCAAAAACCTTCAATCCTTTCCAAAATTTGTTAGTAATTCAGTTTCTCAGTTTACCAAAAACAACAGTACACAAAACTGACTGCAATACCATCTAATCTCATACAATTGAGATTTTAAAAAATTACCAATATCAGTTTTCTTAAAATTTCTCTCAAGCACCTGGTTCACACTGTTTCACAATACACAGTGTAAAAATATATAACCCTAACAACCTATACCTAAAAACGTGGTACAATATTCCAATAGAATTTTGTATATTAAAACCTTTACAATACTGTGAGATAACCCCGACTAAACTTCACACCAAGAAACAACCTGCATGTAGTGAGTGGTCTCAACATTTCTCTATTTACTATTTTCCCCACCATTCTAGGTTACAGCACTCTTGGACGGGGACTTCATTCAGACCACCATTCACACAACCAAACACAACACCAAAAACCTTTGGAGGCCGGGAGTATTCTCCCCACGATAACCACCGAAGTTGGCCATACCTCCTCACAGGACATTCACTCCACCAACCAGTGTGGAATAGGCCAAGGATACTCTCCCCAAGATAACCACCGAAGCGGTCCATACTTCTTATTACACACTTCAATCAACTCACACATCGCACACACTCCAACTCCAAGTCCCAATCCAGGTTTTCATTTCAAAAAAATAAAACCTTTGTGCCATCCGAAACAGACTTCCCATAAATTCACTCTGTTAGTTCCTTCCCTCGATTCCCACTGTTCCAGAAGCATCCACTTCCTTATACTACGATGGAAAATCCTCAATCTTCATCAGGAACAGTACCTCTGAAAAATTTGCAAGTCCAACTTCGGGACGTTGAAAAAAAAACTAAGTCTCACGATCGCTCTTCCAGAGACTAAGTTTTTTTACCATCACGCGTGAAAACTCTATGTTCCTACTTGCAGATATTCCTTATAGAAGACTTATTAGTTCGTGGTCATACTTAACTTTATCACCATCAGACGACTCTCTCTTTTTACCAAGGAGGGCTCAACCTTATCTTTGGTACTAACCCGCTCGCCGGCAGGGCGCATCTCTGCCAACCCTCGGTGCGCAGGACTATTTCTATATGCAAACCTCCGTTCCACCAGCTTTCCCCCACCTTAAGACCACTGAGTGCAACGCTATCTTTACGATCGCGGCGCCACCTATACAGACGCCGCAACCTCTATACTAGCAATACTCCACAGTCACCTCTACGGCAGGAAAACACAACCAATCAGAATCTTATTCACTACTAAAACATCAGCTTCTCAGCCTTAAGGTCGGTGGACCGCAACCTGTCACACATCACAGCAATGTGGGTAGCGGCACACCAGGGTTACTGAAAGAAACAACACATTAATAAACCACTTAAACAAATAGAAACCATATTTTATTTATAATGATGGCCACAAATCCATCACAATGCTAAGAACATAGAGAATAACATGTCATTAATTCCCACAGATAACACAATGACGAATACGGAAGGGCATTCAGACATGGAATTGCAGGCACCCGTGGACACGACCTCCGAAAATGTAACTGACATAGAGAATATCAACGATCAAGTACCCATTAATGGTAGTTTTTCACCAACAGCCGTGTTTGCAGATTTGGAGGAGTTAATACATGGAATGAAAGACGAGCTGATACGGAAATGACCATACGCCAGGAACAGCCGGCCCAACGAATATAACATACACTAGAAGCTCAGCGTGAATCCACGGAAATTAATGTAAACGTAAAGTTCAATCAGTTAACTCAGACAATGTCCGCACAATTATCCCTGGTGCAGCAGGATATAGAAACCGTAAATAAGAAGTTGGAACAGACTTCCGATGTTTTACGAGAGGAAATTTTCCACACGCGCACCGAACTAGTGACTATATCGGAAAAGTTTGAGCAACGCTTTACCGTGGTAGAACGCAATACTACCGACATGGAGGAAAGAGTCTCTGTGGAACTGTAAGCCTTTGGACACCAGGTAGAGCGCAAGTTGGACAATGAGAAAACCCCTACGGAAGCTAAATTAAACACCAACTTTGTGGGGAAGTAAAGTTAATGGCAGACAAGCTAAACGATGTCATTATGTCTGTAGGGGAGATACGGCTCAGCAATACCAGTCCGAGCCTTGCATATCAATCTCGCTATCTTGACCTGCCTGTGACTGATGAAGAGTTCATAGCGATGATTCTTTGGAAACTTCCATTCAAATACCAAGCACATTTGGCCGGTAGGCAAGATGTTTGTTTGGCGTCATTCCGCGAAGAGCTCCTAGCATTCGATGCCGTCGATAAGTTGCAACATCAACAAGGAAGTAGAGACTGCCAATTCATGCCTAATAATGACCGCACATCCCCTGCACCGAACGGTAATGTGGGTAGAAATACATTCCATACACCACCTAGGTATGATCGCAATCTCTCTGTGAATACGTATGGAGTCAAATTGTATAATCATGATGGTCGTTATTATGGCAACTTCAACCCTTTACCTAGAGGCTGCCGATATTTCTACTGCAGTCCCTATGGAAAAAGAAGAAAATATAGCGGCCGGCGAAATCCATACTACGATGGTAGGGACCAATAGCATGGATACTTAGAAAACCAAATGCCGCTGGACCCAATGTCACCATCGTTTGCACCAATGTCTCAACCTCCACCTCCGCAGAACACCGGAACTCCGGTTAACGGTAACTCGCGAAACCGTGACCACCGGTTAAACTACTAGAGGTCAGAAAGGATGGACCTCCATCACCCCTCTGGAGGCGTTATCAGGTCGGCGATCTCTAGTATTTGACATGTAGAAATTACCACCCCCGCCCGACACCAAAACAACAGAAGATGAGGTCAGCGAAGAAGGGACGAGAGATGTGTTGGAATTCACAAGAAGAAGATTAATCTTTGCCACTGAATGAAGAAACAAGTACACGAAGAAATCCCGGAAGAAGGATTTAGTCATCGGACAGCTTGTTTTGGTTTGAGCTCATTGCATTTCCAAAGCTTGGGAGCATGTTTCCAAGACATTGATGCCACTGTACGTTGGACTAGTGCGAATTTCGAAGATCTGTAATCGTAATTGTTACGAAGTAGTTTGTCCTGAGGCATGAAAAGTGATAGGCAAGTACAACATCATTGCTCTAAGAGAGTACCAACAGCCAATTACACCAGTTTAGGAAATATGTTCGGAAACTCAATGAGTATATTTTAGCTGCCAAATGAAAAATGTGGAATTTTGAGATGTGACTATTGAGAATTATTGCCGTAAAATGTGGAATTTTGTTGTATTAATTAATGTTTGGGCCTTAAGTTTATGTACAATATGTGTAACGAACAATAAGGCGAAGATAGATGCAGCCAGGTGATAGTAATAATTTATTCTACGTCAAATAATATTTTATTGGGCCCTGAATGTGTGCAACAGTGACGACGATGTCTTGTAGTGAATTTATGATTTAGTAATGAATTTTGCATCATAGTACTTTAGATTTCCGACCAATATAAAGGTGTAATTGTGTGATGTAGTGAAATGCTTGGCCTAGTTCAGAGTCCGAATCGCAGGCCATGTAATCTGCCTTAATAGGACAAACTAAACCAGCAAGGAGAACACTGAGTCCAAGAGATACAACTTTGCTGTCGGCAACGACAATGAAATGAATTAAGATATGATACTTCGTCTTGGCTAATGTGAATTTACAGTAATGAGACAAATATTTTCGTAGGTACGGTCTTCTGATGTTACATGTTTAGAGGATCGATAGTCTTCCTTAACCCTATTCATACATCTAATTGATGCTACGGTTGATTTTTTCTTTTTCTCCGTATGTGATACACTAATAACCTATGGTTTATTTATGAGATTATATATTAGAACCACGAGATACTTCCTCTGATAAAAACTGAGAAGTTCTATCATTTTAGCAATTATCGCATTGAAATCATATGACATCAGACATTTTTGATGCCATAAATTAACCATTCACTAATCACTTATCTATCAAACCACAGTGCTCATTCGTAGGTTACTCCAGGACTTAGCGCAATGTGAGCAAAATTGTAAGTGTGAACTGTTATTAAGACACTGCGAATTGGCGTAATCTGAGAACAAAATATATGTACTAACGACCGCAATAAATACTCACTAGTGTTTAATTGGGCCACATGTTACATCACACCAACTGAACTCTCGTTTCCTTATGGAGAAAACATTATGGACTCCTATGTGATAAGACAGGAGTTATCACTAAAAACAGTTGGTTTGTTGAATGTGTTAAACTGCTCCACACAGATATTAACAAGTATTGCAGAGGAACAGAGGAAGTGCTACGCAACCTGCAGAGACGCAGCAGTACTCCAGTGCTACGATGTCAACAGCAGTGTCACTGTGCAGCGTAGTAACCCGACGAAGTGAGAGAAAGTAACGTCTACTGCGTCATTATCGCAAGTGGGTGACCATCCTTATTATTTTAAAGAATCGAAACTTCTTGACTGTAATAATCCAAAAGAAAAAATACTCTGAAAGAAACTTAAAGACTCATCCAAGCCATTGTAAAGGCTACATTGTTAATTGTGATTGTTTTCTTTATTAATTTTGTGCTATAGTGTAAACATTGAATGTTCATGATTTGGAGCTCCTTGGATATTTAAATTGTAAAATAATCAATATTTATGTAGGATATAAGATAAATATATAAATATTTAGATTATTAACAGCCGTTACAACTATTAATTAAATTTTTTTCCAGATAAAATGTTAGTCCTGTAACAAAACTCTTCGTTTATTAAATATATGTGTAGTCGCTGAGTTTAGTTATTATATGCACCACGAATGGGAGACAATTCTAAACCAAATAAGAATTGTAATGATTGGTACTTATTAATATCTTGCTCGCCCCACGTATGGTCGGCAATTCTGTAACAGTCAGTGATATTTATCTGAACTGAAACATTAATATTGGTCAATCTTTCTTTGACTGGCCAAATATGTAAAGCATGAAACTACTAAGTATGATTTGCATGCTACTTTTAGTTTTCATTTAACGAACTATAGTAACATTTACCACTTCACATGTGTAGTTTTAAGGATAATTATTCATATTTCACTTGCTTTGGCTATGAAATTCTTTAAGATGACGTGCAAGAGTTAATATTATATCAAATTACGAAAGACAATTAAATCTGGATATTATTCGAAAGAACAAAAAAAGTTCTAAAATGAATACAAAACTCAAGTACCACATGACGTTATTTATTATGAAGGATATGGAAAAGAAGAAATTGAAATGAACACAGAATGTATACTCATTGGTCTCTTAGCTTTCTACAAGTGTTATAAAAATTAGAAATACTTGTCATTATTCTGCACAAGTCCTTAAAAGATTGTCTCATTTATAAAAAAAAATTATAAATGGATTTACTAACAGAAAGTTAATCAACCACGTAAGCATTACTAGGAAAGGATGGACTCTAGTTTAAATGAATGGGTCACCTTTTTTAAGCAAATTATTAATTAACCTTGGAAAAAAGAGTTCTTATATAACCAAGGAGACGCTGGACTTAGCTGTTGAAGAGAAATCAAGTAACTCGCAACTGAATCTAAAGCTCTCTCACTGGAGTCGAACTTGGTACTCCACATCTCCCAGCAGACTGCGATCCCATGACGGCAATGGGCACTGCGATATCCTTCCGTCAGCCAAAGTCCTATAGTCGACTGCTGAATCCAACCACTGAAGCGGCTCCGAAGTTGTAACTACCTCCTGCGACGAACCTCCTTCAGAATTGGACAGTGATGACTGTCTATAAACTCCTCGAAAATCCGATGACGAGGCCCTCGCTTCCTTTGAAATTAGTTGTCGACATCTTGGCCTCTGATGACTCACAAATACGCGATTAATTCTCTACTTTTGTGTATTTCCGCTGTTAAATCTTGATTACATTCCTTCATAAATATCAAACCTTTTAGAATTAATCATCAACGTCGATTTAACATCACTAAAGAACACAAATTGGAGACAATATTTTCTTCAGCTGTCCACATACTAATATCTTTTCGAACATCCTTAAAACGTTCCTAACATTCCAAAAAACAGTTGTCCTTATCAACTAGTACTGTTTATATTTTAAATAGAGAAAGCAGTTTATACAACAAATTTTGTCATAGATAAAGCCAGGGTCAAATATCACAAATTTATTACTGAGGGATGTGTTTAACACTTATACACCTATTTTACCCTTTGATTTAGATCTAAATTTACACATATCTACAACTTTTGACATTCAATTAACGTTAACATTATTCATCATGTTGGGAAGAAAACCAGGCGTTAGAGTCCTTAGTAAAAATTTGGACGGACAGTATGTAACACCTGGTTTTGTTTCTAACTCACTTCTCCCTAACTTGGTGAATAATATCAACGTAATTTGAATGTCACAAGTTGCGTATATGTGTAAAGTTAGGCAGGCTCAAAAAGTAAAATAGGTGTTTTAATATTTAAACAGATTCCTTAGTTATAACTTTTTGATATTTGATCCTGTATTTATCTATGATAATATTTTGTTTCGCAAATTGCTTTCTCTTTAAAACATAAATAATACTGGTTGGTAAGGAGAATCGGTTTTTCTGTTAGGAAACATTTTTTTTTTTTTTTAGTGTTTAGAATGATCGAAAATATATTCTGATATGTGCAACTGGAAGAAGCACAATGTTTTGATTTAATGTGCATTTTAATGATGTTAATTCAATGCTAGGAATCAATTCCAAAAGCTTTATATTATGAATGAATGTAACACAGTTTATGCAACCGAAATATGCAAATGTAGGGAAGTAAATGTGTAATATTGAGCCATCAGTAGCTGAGATGTCGACGACGACCTTCAAAGGGATCGAGAACTTCGTCATCGGAGTTCCGAGGAACTTCTAGCCAATGGTCATCACCCGATGCTGAAGGAAGTACATCGCGATAATTAGTTTCACCTTGGAGTTATGGTCAGTGCAGTGATGCACTACTTCAGCGGTTGGATCGGAAGTCGACTGCAGGAAATTGGCTGACGGAAAGATGTCGGAGTGTCCGTGCCGTCATGGAATTGCGGTCGGCGGGGAGCTGTGACGTACGAAATTCGATCCCAGGAGGAGAACTTCAGATCCATCTACGAACTACGTGATTTCTCATCCACAACTAAGTCCATTGTCAACCAAATAATGCTTGAACCTTTCGCAAGGGCTATCAGTATGGTTATGAAAGGTAACACTGACATTTAAATGGAGTTTTTGTTACCTACGGATGTTTATGTGGCTGACTAATCTAATATATTAAATACATTTTCATTTTAAAGACTGCAACTAATTATGTCTTTGCATAATACATATAATTGCATTTAATTTTTCATCATGTATGGAAAACCTAAGGGACCTAGGAGTATTCATTCTGCTATTCATTCCAATTTTTTTTTCCATAATAAACACCATTCAAGGGTTGGTGAATTTTTTTTTTTTATGTTCTTCTCTAACTTTGACTAATATGCAGATTTCAATTATTTTTCGTAATTTGATGTATTAGTGACCTTTGCACTCCATCTTGAAATGTCTCATAGCTGAGGCACGTGGATAATGACTAATTATCTTTTATGCTGTATATATCAAGTTGTAAATACCATCACACTTCCTTATATGGAAAGTATGAGTAACACGAATGTTCTGCTTGATAGCTTCATATTTTGAATATTTGGCCTATCAAAGATTGGGCCATATTTAATGTAACAATACAAGTTAGCAACACTAACTGTTGCACCTCCCAATCCCCCCGTAAATGTTTGTATTGGAAGAAACACATCCACAAGTCCTACAGTGGAAGCAACATATCGACGTACGTTATTAATAGTATGGGTGGGATAAGAAAAGGACGTTAGGTGTAAGAAAAATCATTACTACGTACAGAGAAATGTAGATATGTTTTACTATTATATAATTTTTCTTTCGTTTTTTTTTGTCAGTAAATGTATTTATCTTGTAAAATATTTTCTTTCACGTACTTTCTTAAAGGTTTTTCCCCCTTCATTAAATATAGGTTAATCTTGTAAAAATATTTCCTTTCACATGTTTTTTTTTCTTTTGCAATTATTATGTATCTATATATTATGTAAAATTATTTCTTAATGTTACAATTATTTGTGTAATATGTTGTTGTTTGTATTGAAATCATTTTAAAAATGACAAGGTAATGGTGCTGCTGGGTACGAGCGATACAGAGAGAGGCTGATGTCGACCTTGCTCGGCGTAGAAGAATGAAGGTCGCCACGTAAGCATTTCCTTTCCGTCAGCATTTTTGCTCCCATTTCGTCTTCACACACTCTTGAGAGGTAGTTAATATAGGCCAGGAAGAGTTCCATCTTGCAGTGCGCATGCTTTTAAAGTCAATACCCTTATGGCTATTTGTTGAAAATGTCGTACAAGGTATTTGTTGTAATAATAAAGAAAGAAGCTAAAACAAATTGTGTCAAATTTAAGTTTGGTCAATATTGCAGATAGGAACTGTTATAAAATAGATATTGCATGTACTTGTCCCTTATCCAAGGGAAAAGCAAGCGCAATATATACAGATTGTTTATAAATTATTGCACGTACTTTCCCCTTATCCAAAAGAAAAGCGAGTGCAATAGAAACATTTCCTTATAAAACTATTGCATACACTTGCCCCTTATCCAAGGGAAAATCAAGCGCAATAAATATATATATTTTTAGCAACTATTGCACATACTTCCCCCTTCCTCCAAGGGAAAAGCAAGCACGATATATACAGATTGTTTTTTAAAACTTACTTTTGTTTCTTTTTACACAGAGAAAAAATAAAGCACTGATCGCATACCGTTATACGTTAAATAACACGTTATATTGAACTCGAATACTACATATAATTAACACATTTTAAAAAAATTACTATAAATGTGTGTCTCTCTTTAAAATCGCATTATTTTTACATTTGTATAAATGTCTCGATTGATCTGCAGACTCTCGGTCGGTATAAATCGTTTCACAAGTCGTTCCATATTAGATTTCACCTCCGTAAGAACACGCGCGCAGTTAGACAGTACTAGGTGCGCATCAGCATCATTGTTATGTAACGCGTGTAACCTTGCTTCAAAGTTATTTAAACACTGGCGAACCTCATCACCATCGGGTCGAAGGGAGGGAGAGATAGCATCGAGAGGCAGCGGAGACCACATGTCCTCCCATCTTTCGGCATTGGTATAATCAATATCAGAGTCTGGAGAGTACCGCATAGGCACAGGCGAGTCTCTGTTTTTGTTGTTTGCACTTGTAAAACAGTCATTTCCGGCGATCTATGTTCTCGCTGCGGTATGTTGACAGCTTCCAGCAGCAGGGAACCCTCAGTGATGTCGTTGTCGTATATAGCCAACTCACCCGTCTGAAAGTTGCGAAAGGGCGGCGACTCGGAGCCCTGGAAGGACACCACCTGGGTTGGTGCTACCTGGGTGGATACTGACTGGAAGGGTGCTGTTTGAGTGCTTCGGTCGGGTACTGACTGGAAGTGTAACGTCTGGGTGCTCTTTTAAAGAATATTTCCACACACACTTTATGTATTTAGCAAACAAGAACATCATGGTATATTAAAAACGTAAATCTTGAAAAATAAAATACGCAACCAAGTCAGATTTGTTATTCATGTGTATTTTATTTACACAAATTAAAATAACTGCAAAGGCAGCAGTCTGTTTTTTTAATTTGATGAGGCAGTCAAAACACGTTCGCAAAAAAACTATTAATAGCCTTTGACATTTGATACGACGCAATAGAACAGGAATCTTCGGGGCTTCTTCTTCTTCCAAGTTGAGGTCAGCCATGGACGAACCCGTGTCGGCGGCGGCAGCAGGTAATGTCACACTTAGAAGTTTGTGGTGGTGCACTTCACAGTCCGATGCGGGTCCCCTGGAATTTTTCTGCATCGCGGCGTCGACATGGCGGTGCGACCTTCTACAGTTAGTTGGGTAGTTTCAACACCCTGCGAGTATTATTGTGCGGACGTACACAGTTCTGGGTGGTGCAATTCTGGGTGGAGAAGTCAGGTACGTGAATTTCAATGCTCGTAGTTTCGCCTCGGCTCGAAGTTGCTGAAAATTCTAGAACCTGGTCTATGGTTGCTGGAAGAGGTGTATCCCGAGTCATGTGATGAACAAAGCAATTCCTGGGAGTGCAGCAAGTTATTAACTGTTGGGTAGGTTCACCCGAAGTCACAGAACATAGCCAGTGGTCCCATCCATTACACTTTTCTGCGTAGGTATGAAACAGTCCAGACTCTCAGAATGAATAGGTGATTTTAGAGTCGTTCAGAAATGACAATACTTACAGGTTCTCTGGATGAAAGGGCCTCATCTTGCTCCCACAGTGACTCGTACTCGAATGGCGACTAATTTATTTTAGGGTTCTATTTATATACATAAGATTTTTTCGCATCGTGGAACGGCATCATATTTCACAGTACCATACATATATATATATATATATATGAGTGTGTGTATATAAATGCAATTATGTTACATCTCTGGGCATACAACTCGTAAAGTAACTGTGTATTTCTGGAAGCGGTCACCAAAGAACTCGGATCTGTTTCGTTCCTCATTCTATGAAGGGAAGGGCAGCCATGATCGCTCTGTAAGTCAATAGTTTCCATTCTTAATTTGCACAAATTATTCAGCCATTTTTTTTCTGTTCAGGTCCGACCACATAAATCGGTTCGAGTCACGACATGACAATCTGTGACTGCGATTTCCTTGAGCACGTAGTCACTCTAGAAGCCTTGCAGATTACAGTACATTATTTGGACTGAAACGTACATACCCAAACCATGTGTATTTACGTACATATTTACGTGCTTAATTAATTGATTATTTTTACCAGGCCAGAAAAAAAAATAGTCGTTATGAACGATCCTGTCGTGGAGTATCAAGCAGGAGGCGGCAGTTTTTACGGGTACGTTTTCCTTGGTGATTATTTCGATCCAGCAGTCGACCGTGTCATTTTGCACACGCTCGTTTTGCTTCGATGTAGCGAATACTAGCAAAGGTGCCATGTCTCGGAAATTGTCGGGACTCAGGATGGGATGCGCCTCGAATCCTTAATACGAAGATTGGAATTGCGAATACATATAATATGCCAGTAGGTACTGTCCATTGTCAAGGTTTGCGTTCAAATCCCCGTTCTATCTTGCAGTGGTCGAATATAGACTTGTTTGTTCATCTGATGCCCCAGTATGATGTAGCGCTGTTATTCCGTGCTGGAAGACGTCTTCACGACCCAGTGAATTCGTGTGGCGGCGGGCAGAGCTGGGCAGGTGACCAGGCTCCCACTTCTAAATGCTATTTCGATCACTTTCTTTCTTGGCATAATTCAACAGGTTGACATGTTCGCGAGTGCTCAGGGTCACATGAGGGACGAATCATTCTATGGTGTTCAAAGTAAGAGAGACAGGCTGTTGGTTTTCTCATACTCCCAACACGCCATCCAAAAGCAATGTGGCTAGCATTATCACCAGCTCCTGCCTAGCTCCTATTATTTTCTTATAATCTTCTGCGAATACTAGTAACATGGAGAGCGGAATGAATACTTCGAGCATGCTTTCGTCATAAATGGGAACGTTATAGTCGGTTTCGATTCCCCAGCCCGCCATCTTCGCTGCAAAGAGATAGTTGGACGTAAGGTGAAAATCATGCAGGGGTTGGGCAAACTTTTGTTTCGTAGGCGTCCCGGAGACTACACCGAATCGGATTTGCACAAGTACCATTGCTTGCTGCAGTCCAGTCACGCTCATTACGACGACAATAGCCCCTCAACGGGACTGTTTAAGGACGTAATGCACGAAAAATTTCCCATTACAGCCTGACTGTTTCCCAAAGTGTGTGAAATTGGTGGATCGGGGTTGACTCAAAAATTGGAGAGCGGAGAAAAAATCGACTATCAATATTGGAAAGATCCGAAGAAGTTGGTATACTGAGACTTTTGGCAGCTTCATAGTTTGCAGGAAACCGCTCCTCACAAACGAAAAAATTTCCATGATCGAAGAACTCGCAGAGGCGGGCTACGTTTCGAGATGAGCAAGTATGCAGTTGCCAAAGAGTTGCACAAATATGCTATGGTAAATTACCCAAGCATAAAATATGCCATGAAACGGGTGGACATTACTTTGCAATCCGACCTGGTCGAAATGTAAGATTTTGCTCGTGCAAATAAAGGCTACTGCTACATTTTGATCATAATCGATATGTTCTCCAAGTATGTCTGTCCCAGACCGCTCAAATCGACGAGTGCTCGTTACATAGCGAAAACTGTGGCGAAATTATTGTGCAAAGGACGCGTACCGAAAAATCCCCACACCGACAATGGTAAAGAATAATTTAACACTATTTTCCATGTAATATTGAAGAAACAGAGTATAAATATTTATTCTACGTACTCTTGGCTCAAAGTTAGCATTGTCGAGCGTTTTCTCAGGACTCTAAAAGTTAAACTGTGGAGAAATTTCATGGCGAATGGAAACTACAAGTGGTTGACACTACTCCCGAAACTCATGCGTGAGTATAATTCTACAGTTTATCCTATCACTCGCATGAAGCCTGAATGCGTGAAGAATGTTGCAGATTTCGAAAAAATTCGGAATTTTCCACAAATAACTCGCCTGCAGAGCTGTGCAAGGTGGTGCAGTGTGTACGTGCGGGCTGGGTCACTCGAAGTGCGATGATTCCTGAGTCGATGAGAAAGACATGTCATAACAACCCTGCTGTGATTACAATTTAATGTAAACCTAGGATTTTTACTATATTAAATCTTTGCATGTTTTGCTGAAATGTTCGTTCTTTCATTTATATCCCTCCCAATGCCTGAATCCCAATGCCTGAAGGCTGTTGTGTATGTGCTTGTGGGTGCGAGAAATGTACTTGTTGGGTTTTAGCAAGAGTTGGAAAGTATTCCTTGTCCCGACTAACTCCGAGTAAACCTACTATTTTTCCCGTACCCTTGTAATAATTTTTGAGAGACAATAAATTTTTAATTAGGCAAACATACATTTCATATATATATATATATATATATATATATATATATATATATATATATATATATACCTTCCATGTATTATGTCTCATTGTGTAGGGTGATGTGTATAATTTTTTCATAACTGAGTATTGTCACGTGTTTTCTCGTCAGTTTGTTCCTCCGTCAATATAGTAGCGTGTCTTTTGTTTCCCTGTATAATTTCTTCATAAGTGGGAATAGTAACGTGTTTATTTCTCGCTGTTTTGTCTCCTCAGTACTGTGCCTTGTACAAGTTTCTCTCGTTGTTGCTGTACCATGTTTTTTCATAAGTTACGGTATTTTTTGCGGAGCTTGCTATCTGTTGGGGTATTATAAGTTATGTTTCATGTGCAGAATAATCAAGCATTGATAGCTGTTTCTGGAACGTAGTTCTCTCTCCAGCAGCCGGCGCATCGGGTGGCTGGCCACTGGGGTTCGCACTGCGCTTCCGGTCAGATGTTCTGCGAAAATTGCTGATGTTGCGAATACCTCTGGCCATCCAATTCTAGAGACAATTGCTGCATCCTGCCTTGAGCTGCACACATCCTTAGTTTTAACATTCAATCACGTTTGTACATGTAGTATATAGTATATATGATTATGGTGGCAAAATACTCTCTTACTTTAAAATGTAACTAAACTCAGTACACCTTTACCAACAGTGTGTTTTCATTAACACCGATATAATACTTATTTTAAAAAATACCAAATACTTTATTACTGTGTTTTTTTAATGGTACAGTAAATTTTTCGTTTCGTTACAGCGTTTTTTTTCAACACTGATATAAAACATTTTAAATTCCCAATAGGAAGACTTGACTCAAGATACACACATTACAATAATATTGTTCTGTGTAGCGGACAAAGTTTCATCTCCGCATATTTATTACACACAATGTTTTTTTAATGCACCACAGGTTCCTCCTCATCTTTTGTTTACATGTACCACAGATTCCTCAGAATCTTAGTGCTTGGGCATTGCACGGCGGGCATCGCCCATTTGATCACATTTGTGTAGTATTTTCCTATACATGTCTACCAGCTGCCTACACACGATGTTTTTTTCCTCGTAGTTTTCGTTTATATGTACTATGGATTACCATAACTCCAGAGCCTTAATGCTTGGGCATTGCACGATGCACATCGTTCATTTTCACACTTGTGAAGCCTTGGGGCATACATCTCTACCAGCTGCCTGAATTGTGGACATCGGCGATACCTGTAGAGATCCACAATGTTCGTAGAGGCGGGACACGAACTATCATTGACTCTTGGCGATTAACGTACATGGGGTAATAGAGTATTATGGCTTCCTCCAACACTTTGCAAATGTCCCTGTACGAAATATTTCCATCGACCCACCTAAGTCCGTGCGTCTCTAAGCTGTATGCCTGTAGCGTAGGGCAGTCGAGGTGCTTCAATTGTCGTGGTGACAATAACGTAAACACTTTGGTTTGCTCATCGTCGTCGGTGTATGAGATGGTAATCTGCTTGATGGTGTAAGAGTCCAGCGCGCATAACCCTGGATGGTACAAATCATTTTTCACAGCCACTAAATATTTTTACAGTCATTTCACAATGTGTTCACTCGTGTTCTGAGTTGGCTTCCTCGTCTCCAGGATCAAAAAATTACTGATTCATTAAAATTTTAATAGGCTATTAACTGTAAAGTGAGCACTTTTAAAAGCCCTCTCATTTGGAACAATAATTAACAAATATATTTTATTTTGCCCTTATGCGTTAACTTCTGAGTGCAGTGCAATACACGCTCTGTGTTTATTGCTTACATGGCAATATTCATTTAAAGAGGCGATTAAAGGATAAAAAATGGCAGAAAAGAAAATTGATTAAGGGCCTCAAAAGTGCCCACTTTACCGTGAACAGCCCAAAATAACAGTATTAACTGTTGAATGACTGATTGGCTTATGATATTGTACAACCTATTAGATTGGTAATTAAAAACTTCTGAAATCAGCAGACTATAATGTTTCTTAAATAAAAATATCGATTTAAAAAGTTCTGTACCAAATACAAAGTGAACTATTTATAGGTTACTGTAAACTATACATTCTATTTTCCTAGTAATTACAAAAAGATTCTAATATCTGAAAGATTAATTTTTTTCAGATACCAGTTTAGTAAATTTTTTAAAGCATGCTAATATAGATTAAATTAGAATTTTCTTTTTGCAGTATTGAGAAATATATTTTATTTGTAATGAAAAATACAAACTTGTAAAATTAGTTGATTGTTTTTAATTCAATGTATATTTAGTAAGATTATAAATGCATATAATTAAAATTTGGAGTATTTAATAGGGGTATATTGTAAGTTTGATTATGCTATTAATTAAAATACTTATTTTCTAATTTTGATATTTTTTCGGTTTTTAAATAAAAATTTCTGTCTAATAAAATTTTTAATTCAAATTTTAAAAATGGTTTTGTCGCTCTGAACAATCGATTTTAAAAGTAATTAAAAATAAGACTTTATATAATCAAGCGATTTTTTCATGTTTATATTAGTAATTAAATTATCGATTGAATACATGTTTACAAGTATAGCACTAAGATAATGATGACTATCAAATCATATACATCATTTAAACCATTGCATTGCCACATGTCACGAAAACTCAATTGGCTAGGGGTCATGTCAACCAACCCAAGGTTCGGCAGTTCTAGACTGCACTCTGAACGATTTTTCATTTTCTTAAAAAACATCATGTTGGAGGTGAATGTCCCATGTATGACAAATAACACCTTGGCCACAGAGCAAGTAAGGAGACAAGAGTGGACACTTCCATGTTGTAACGTTCTTCTTATTTTGAAGTTATTTTCAGGGGTGTTGGGTGGATGGTAGGTGCCTGGATTAATACCAACAGCAGACACGCATAACGAAAAATAATAATCTAGTATAATAAAACATAAATAATAGATTTTAATGATTATTTTGTGATAAACACACTTCATTGAAGTAGTCAATATTCACACTGTGTTCAATTTTTAATAAAATAGCTTATTTACAAAAAAATAAATTTTTGTTGTTTTTTTTTTAGGCTTGTGGGTAGCATTTACAGTATGTTTACAACTTGCATTATTCTTGAGAGGTTCTAGAACGACGTTTTGAAATGGCTAGATTAGAATCTACTTGACTAACACCATTTAGTTGCCGAATGCTGATTTCGGCAATATTTAAATATATACCGTGCTGTTTGTGTTAGCTCTGACATTGAAATATTTACGTTACCTCCAACTGTGACCAACAGAATAGAATAAATCTTGCACAAGCGGTGCAAAATACGGATTAAATATTTATCAATATTTCAGTAAGTAACTAAAGAAGCACCTGAAATAATGTAGGTTAAATCAGTATGTTTGAGATACAAAACATTCATAGTTTTGACTCAAAAGAGATCTGTTCCATAAAATCATTAATTCTAGTGGTAAAATGTCTATGTTGGTGTTTCCACAGACACTTACTTCAAATAACGCGATTGTAAGCCCGATCTATTGTCTCCTCTCTGACTCTGGCTTTAAATTCAGGGTGAAAAAATATATAAACATACTAGCGCTACCTTTCTGTTATGCCTGCCTTATTGAGACATTATTTATGCACAACACAAACAGTTTATTATGCAGAGTTATGAAACTGATATAATTTTTCTAATTTGAATATAATTTCATGGTAAATATTACTATTTATTCTCACTCTATTTGCACTCAGCATAATTTATTTTACAAGTTATTTTATTGCGCAATATATTGTTCTATATGTTTGCAGTGTTATATGTGTTTCCAGTTTTGGAGTGTTTGTTTAGTGTCATGTGGCTGTACATCTGAGCATTTGTTGATAGTTACCATAATAACGAGGTGATCGACTGAGGTAGGTAGACCATGATTGGAGGACCATTTTAAGCTTCGCCTTAAGCTATGGTATAGGGCTTAGCCATCTTGATTCCTACCGTCAGGTGGCTGCGGCGAGTCTCGCAAGCCCAGTAGGGTTTTGAAATTCTTACTAGTGAAAAGTACGAGTTCCGGTTCTAATTATAGCAGACTGTCTGAGGGCTAAGACGGTTTTATTAAGAAGCACAGAAAAGGTCTGCTTGCGTTTCCTATGCGGGAAGACGTGGAACCAAACCCGGGACCCTATGAAGAGCAGAATGTCGAGACATCTTCTACGAAATAGGATATGTGAGGCAAACATAACATTTGATAACAGATAGTATTGTTAATCCTGATGGCCGAAGATTAAGTTTATTAAAAATGATACCGATCAGTTACGCTATATTTGGAGAGTCACCCAAGTTGCTTATTTCCTTACGTCCATACTAAACCTGTGGATTTAAAAGTGACTCATGTTCTCAAGTCAGGTTGGGTTGAGCTTTCTAATAAGTTTAAGCATGAATAAGATTATTTTGATAAAGTATTATTTTAATTATGGTGTCAGTTTCTGGTTTGGGCTTCCTCAGTTACAGCCATGTAAATGAAAGTTATTTTTGTTTTCAGTCTTCAATGTGTGTATTTATTTCTCAATATCTAACTACTGGATTATTTATGCTCACAAACTTATGTTGCTAATTTTTATCAGATAGCACGAGTATGTGGAGTTGCGAGTAATTATGTCTGCTGTGAAAGACTGAAATATTGATGGAAGTTTTTCAGTATTAAAATAAATGTGAGCTAGTGATATTTACTTGGAAAGTATTTCACTCACAGCAGAAGTTGATTTTTACTATTTCGTGCTAATTATGTCTAGTGTGACATTTGGTTATTTTGTATCTGCTATAATTCTGACCTCTCTCAAGGTAAGACAAATAGAAGAGAGAGCAACAAAGAAATTCTTCCTTTGTCACTGAGTTCTTGATCAGTGGTAAGCCTACCAGGGATTTACAAGTACTGGTACTCAAATCAAATTGAAAAGTACGATAGTTGCAATCATTTCACACTGTCTGGGGTAATCTGCATTCGTCACACAATCACTACACTTTCTGTCTACTGGCAGCCATTTAACCTGGGTTACATATACCTACATATAATATAAAATTTTATGTGCACACAGTACATAAATTAATCTGGTTCCCTTATGGGGCTGCAAGAATATGTGGAGCATCACACATGTTACAGATGATTAATCTGACTTTCCCAACATGGTGGCGCGAAAATATAAGCATCTGACTACCCAAGAGCAGTTAGTCTAGCTAGATAGTTTTAGTCTCTAAACTCGTGAATGAACAGGCAGACTAAAACTCCGTACAATTTGCGGTAGGTCACTCCTATAAATTACAAAAAGCTTGAATACATTACTATAATAAAAGAAGTCACAGAGATTACAACTGTAGTAGTGGAAGGTCAATCTGTCACACAGGAAACATTAGCAGAGGAGCAAATTACACAGTTACATAATACCATGGCAGAAATACCAGGCTCTCCCGGCCATACCAGCCAAGCTCCCATGGTTCAGGAAACGGAGGCACATGAAAAACAGCGTAATATGGTTACCTTAATACAGCAATTAATGGCACAAATAGAAGTCAATAAAGTGTGACTTAACGGAAAAAATTGGACGCAGTCAGGAAGCCAATAAACGTGACATTGACACACAGTCGATGCCAGTAAAGATTGGAACAGAATTTTTCTGGAGCGATGATGGTGAAAGAAAGGAATTATTATACCCAGGACGCCAGACGCCGTTAGGCGACGTCAAAGATGATACCACTCCTCTTAACCTCAGGGTTGTGGGCCGTTGACCTGGGACCAAACTCCTCGCTGTTGCTGCTGAATTGTTGTCATCCGCCTGTAGATTGTTGCTCCAGATGAAGATTGTTCCCTATATGATAGCCCATCGCCAGGCTATACACTATTGTTGGCATTGGCAGGCAAACATCATAATCATAACACTCGTGTACGTGGGCTGTCAGGGCCTCCCACACGCCCATACAGATCGGAACAAAACTATTTACACTGAAAATGAGAACTTACGTGCTGGTTGAGTGGGAATCATTAGGGCCCGTCCCCTGAAACGCTTATGCAGTCGTGAATAAAAAACTGACTTGAAAACAAGTTATTTATTACGCTAAAAAAACACCTATTCTCTAAGGGAACTTTACACGAAACACACTTTGCTATTTTAACCAGCCGTGTGGTGAAGCAGAAAAGTTTCTGACGACAATTTGAACAATTACATGCATATTAAGCTCCCTGGGGCGATGCTAATCCACCGGGGAGTGGAAGAAGCTTACCAGGTGGCGAGATAGAAAAATGTTCCAGGTGATGAAGTCTACTGTAATTACATGTCCAGTTGCAGAAAAGGTGATAGTCGCCCGGCGTGCACGGGAAACGCCCAAAACCTAACATATGCACTCCACCTCCGTGACTTGCTGCTAGCTGACTGATTCTCCTGCCCGACCCGGAGGCTCAACGCGGCTCATCCTCACACCTAAACGGCAGCTCTCTGTATCTCTATTCGCTGCCGCTATGTGCTGGGACCTGATCACCAGATGTACTTCCGTGCCTCACCAAACCGCCACTTCCGGGTGATAAAAAATTGCCACTTCCAGGCGATAAATAACTTCCGTTTACAACCAGGCTCAATGCACTATCACAACTGTTAACAACATCCTGTTACATGCAACACACACACAAGTGCAAACATGTTGGCCAACATTAACATTTGATCCACCAACTTAAAAACCATAATTACTCCTTTCGGGTATGTTGAAGTGATCACATCGAGTGGAAAAGAGGGAGGAATGAATCTAATTCTTCTTGTATGTCTTTTGTCAATCTAATGTTATAAATATATTTCTGTATACCACGTTGGACGTTTCCCTAAGGAAGCTCCATCAATTTCGCTATTAATTTTAATAATAGGATTTTTGAAGGATGCACTTTTTGAGTGTCTAGTGTGATGTCCTTGACATGTATTTATATCACTCCATATATTTAATAGCATGAAATAAATGTTCAACTATTCCCCCCTCAATATACCCCCCTTTATAATATAAAGAAAAGGATTATAAAAAATACGAAAAAATATCACAGTACATTTTGTACCTACAAAACATTTCTTTACTAAATAAAAAATACATAACACATAATCACGGACTGAAAAACAATTCCACAAGACCAAGAAAGTGCACATCGCCAGTAGTACCAACTAATTTCCAATATAACCAAATCTGATCACCAAGTTCCATCGTCATCTTCTTCCACATGAATACATAGACGCATTACCAAAAACACTAATTACAGCAGTTTTGTTTGCCTTGCCCTCATGAACTGGAAAAGTCTTCCAACAGATTATCCTGTTTATGGAAATGCGTCTATGTATTCACGTAAGAAAATGAAGATGGGACTTGGTGATCAGATTTGGTTGTATCGGAAATTAGTTGGTACTACTGGCGACATGCATATTCTTGGTCATGTGGAATTGTTTTTCAATCCGTGATTATGTGTTATGTATTTTTCATGTTGTAAAGAAATGTTTTATAGGTACAAAAAGTACTGCTGCTTTTTTCGTATTTTTATACTTCCTTTATATTAAAAAGTGGTGTTTATTGAGGGGGAATACTTGAACATTTATTTTATCCTATTAAATATACAGAGTAATATAAATACACATCAAGGTCATCACACAAGATACTCAAAAAGTGCACCCTTCAATAAACTTATTATTCAAATTAATAGCGAAATTTATGGAGCTTCTGTAGGGAAACGCCCAACATAGTATATGGAAATATATATATAAATAACATTAGATTGACAAAAGACATGCAAGAAGAGTTAAATTCGTTCCCCCCTCTTTTCCTCTCGATGTGATCCCTTCAACATACCCGAAAGGAGAAATTATTTTTGTTAAGTTGGTGGATCAAATGTTTATGTTGGCCAATATGTTTGCACTTGAGTGTGTTGCATATAACAGGATGTTGTTATCAGTTGCGATAGTGCATTGAGCTTGGTTGTAACCAGAAGTTGTTTATCGCCCAGAAGTGGCAGCTTGGTGGGGCCCGGAAGTAAATCTGGTGATAAGGTCCCAGCACTTAGATACATCGAATAGAGTTACTGAGAGCTGCTGCAGAGTTTCCCGTTTGCATGTTCAATGCCGAGCGAGTAGTTTAAAGTAGTAGGCGCGGGCTGATCCTGGACTTTTCTGTTTAATGAAAGAAAGTAATTAAACATCTGAAAACAATACAAATATTTCTATGACATAAGCACTGGTGAAATAGGATGGACAAAACACTTCGTGGAAGATTAAAATAAATAAATACGTGTTACCTTGCAAACACAACAAAACATGCAACAAACCATACAAACTTTAATGAACACAGTAAAGTCTTTTAATTAGGCATGAAATGTTAAGTTCTATACACGGACCTACTTATCTCCTTCGCGGCATCATATGTTGCTATGGCAATCACCAGTTACACTTGCACCAGCGTGCCATGCTCTTGCGCTACCCCTTGTCACTCTGGCGACCAGGATCACACTCAAAGCAGAGTGCATCCCCACTGTGGTGGCAATACAAGGTACGGCCGGACAAACTGTCTTAGGGTGGGGGATGCACACACGTTAAATGCCCCCCTCCTTGTCAGACCATTTGTAAGCCGTCTGGTGTCACTTGCAGCAACTGCACAAGCGGGTTGGTCTGCATGACCGAAGGGGTACCACCGCTCCTATGGCCCTGCAGCATGCTGCAATGCCGGAGGTTGCCTCTTCCTGACTGGCAACTCCGGCTACTTGCATTGTTGACACGGCGGTGGTGGATAAGTCCGCCGATGTAACCTCCGAAGGCACAGCGAGCCCTCTGACTCACTGCCCTCGCTGTCACCCTCCTCGCTCCTGCTATCCTCCCGTAAAGTCTGCTACCTCTGGGCGCTACCTAACTGAACAGCCCCTGCAACAACACTTGCACTTCCATGAATACTCTGCCCTTGCTTAACCTGCATATTCACTTGCTCCCTTGCTTATGAGCTTATTAACTTGCGCCCCTTTTGCTTGCACCTGCCCATGTTTACCTGGCTTATCATGCTCCCCTTGCACGTGTTCTCTTGCACTTACTCTCCTTGCACTAGTTCTCCTTGAACTTGTTCTTCTTGCACTAGCTTTCCTTGCACCTGCTCTCCTCGCACTTGCTCTAGAGGCCTTTCAAGTTCCCTGTGAGGCGCATCTGCACCAGGTGACTCCTGTGTCCTCTCCTCCACTACACTTGCATCTCCTCGAAGTGAGGATGCACTTTCCTGCTCCCTTGGCTCGTCTTGGAGCTCGTCCGAGATGTTCTCGTTCAGCGACACCTCTGGTGGTGCTTCCTCCTCGGCGTGCATGGGCAGGTCCCCTGTGGGATCTCCTCCTGGAAGTGCTGCCACACCTCACATCTCATCTTGCCCCTCCTCGGGCTCGACACAGCCTGCGCCGTCGTGGAGTCGGGACACACAGTGACCAACCTCGTCGTTGACGGCACCCGGGAATAGCTGGATGTCGTCCCGATGCACTCTCACCTTCCTTCTGCACATGCAGATCATAGACGTGGTCGACCCATGCTTTTGTAGCACGAAATGCGGTTCACTCCATCGTGCAGCCAATCCTGAATAGAAATCTTTTCTCACTGTCGACTGTGGTTGTGTTCTTACATATACCTCTTGTCCTTCACACACTTCCAGTGGTGGTCGGTTCATAACCGGTAGCCATTGTGCCGTATAACGATCTTGCCATTGCCTTACTTCGAGCAAACACTTTTGCTGTTGCCGTCTTTGCATGTCGGTATTGGACAACTCGCTACTTTCTTCCTGCTGTGGGCATTTTGCCTCTCCTAGAAACCGTAGATTGCATCCCACTAAGACCTTGACAGGTGATCTTCCTGTTGCTTTCCCAACATGTAGAGAATTGTGGGAATGTGATCTGCCCAAGCGGTGTGATTTTCACCTACACATAATCGTAACTGTTAATTATTTCAGTTGGTTCTATCCGAATTTTTGCAGGTGGGGTGTCGGAAGCGTCCAGCCCTTTCACCCCTACAACCCATTTCCTTGCTATTTACATGCTGCTGCTTCCCTGATTTCTTTAATGTGCATATTTTTTCGGGCATTTGCTATGCCAATGATCATGCGGCATTGGACAATGCCTGCATGGATGACGGCGTGGGTAATCCAGATTCCATCCTTGCTGTTGCGGATTACTATTACCTGGTCCACCTCGATATGGTGGTCTCTGATCACTTGTCCCTGTTGCTCTGCTCCTCTGCAGCTCTTGCTTGTACATGCTTCCATGCATTTGTTCCCTGTGTCACTTTCCATGCTGCATATTGTTGTACTATTTACCATGCATTGGTGCTCTATGACTACTAGAAAGTGGTTGAAAGTTACGTGATATGCCAGAGTTAGGTTTGTTTACATTGTCATCCTTCAGTTCGTGATGCCACTTTACTCTGTTTGCATCCCGGCGGGATGTTTCATGCATTCTCTCTAGAATAATTGTGGCATGTATTAGGTCTTCAAGTGTCCCATTCAACAAAGGAATTAAAGCTACTCTGAACTCTGGCCGAGCCGTTTCTTCAATTACTTCTAAAATTTCACGTCCCGGCAAATTCAGATGGAAGCATATGACAAGTTGATTTTTACGTGTTATGAAAGCTGTTAAAGACTCACCCAATTGTTGGCTTTCCAGAGTCAACCTGCTCTGGGCTTGTACAGATGTGAAAACTCCTCGAAACCTGCAGTGGAATGTGCGTCGATACTCCTCCTACTGAAGTCTGTAGTGGTTGAGTGAAACCCACCTAGAGAGTGTATCTCTGGAGAGTTGCGCTCCGACGCAGCTGTCCCATTCATCACGGCTGATGCCATATCTCATGAGATGGGATATGCAGTCTTCCACAAAGGCTGCCAGATCTTACATTGCAGTGCCCGCAAACATGGGCAACGTTTGAAATTTTGATGGTCTCTTTGCTGCAAACAGTCCTGGCGGATGTGAGGTTTAGATGGGCTCCGTGGATCCACTTCTGATTGCATTTTCCATACTTGCTGTTTGTGGCGTCATTTTTACGTACAGAAAATTTTGAAAAGTGGGTTGATAGTTCGGCACTATTGTGGGGTAGACCGGTGTAGGAAACATGTGCGGTAGTGCCAGGAGAAATGGTGTGGGTGTGTGGTGAGGGTTTGTTTACACCTGCCATGTGCACAGCAGAAGCATGTGATGTTTCGGCTACACTAAGCTCTCCTCCCCTACCCTGCTGTCCTTCCCCTCCTCTGCCTTGCGCCGTCACACCTGACACATTTTGTTAGTGTACCTTGCAACTGTTATATGCGAAAAATTGCTATTCACATTTACAGCCACATCATTGTCCCATTCTCCCAATAGGTCCAACACCTGATCACGTGGGGTGTCTGCGGTTTCGGTTTGCACATGAACTATACCCTGTCTGAATTTACTTGATGTCGTGTGACACAGTAAACAAACAAATGTAAGTCCTGCAACAGAATTCTGTTCTGTAACACTAAGGCATTCTTTGTGATATTTCACGCCATACTGTACACAATGAAGTATTATTGTATCCTGTCTGTTACACAAAAAATTATCACAGTTATTTGGAAAATTGTAATTTGGAAAATGTTTGGGTTCAGAGTTTACTTGCGTTATGAAAATTGCACTGTTTCACTGCAACTGTCTTTTGTTACATGGTTGTCACCGGCATGGATGTTTTCTGTTGGGCTGGTCTTATGACAGCATTGACAATTGGCACTGTCAAAATTTTGGGAGTGTTCATCAGTTATCATAGGGCGTAAGCATTCAGGATACCACAGTGTCAGCGCACTGTCAGTCATCCTGCCAGCCATGGTTTGTTTGTCAACAAACATCGTGCCCGGGAGATGCGGCTGACCAGCATGGAAATGTGGGTTGGGAAAGATGGGTCGTCCTCCCCTCTCACGATGTGGCTGGCTTGCCTCTGCATGGTTGATGACCCAATGCCACAGCTGACGTGCGACGCATGCGAGAGGTTCAGCTGGCGGTCGGTGGTGGGGATTGCAGAGGGGACGTGGGAGATAGCCTGCACCCTGTCACTTCTCCTTCCTTGCTGCCTGCCCTCCAAGTGGTGTGGCGGCCATCCTGGTATGAAGTCAGATGCTGATTGTTGGCAATGTGGACAAGTATCCCAAGCATCTGTGCTGCGTTTCGTAGGCGTCCCATTGTTGCCTCCTTGCTGTTGTCATCACTCCATTGTGGGCAGGAAAAAGGTGGGACAAACTAATATTTCAGGAAGACTCAGGAAAATTTCGAAAATTTGCAGAAAATCTTGGAGAGAATTTTTGGCAGGAAAAGTTGGTGGTAGGAGAATGGCTCCACTTGTGCAAACCATTTGACACAGTCGAAATGGATTGTAAGCTCAGAAATACTGTGGTAGGAGATTGGCCTCACTTGGGCCAGCTATTTGACGCATGGCTGATGCTGGTAAAGGTTGTAACGGGATTTTTTTGGAGCGGTAATGGTGAAAGAAAGGAATGAATATACCCAGGGCGCCAGACGCCATCAGACGACATCAAAGATTATGCTGCTCCTCTTAACCCCAGGGTTGTGGGCCATCGAACCAGGACCAAACTCCTCATCGTGGCTGCTGAATTGTTGTCATCCACCTGTAGATTGTTGCTCAGATGAAGATTGTTTCCTAAATGATAGCCCGTCGGCCAGCTATGACCCTATGTTGATATTGGCGGGTAAACATCCTAATCATAACACTCATGTACGTGGACTGTCAGGGCCTCCCACATCCCCATACAGATCGGAACAAAACTGTTTACACTGATAATGAGAGCTTATGTGCTGATTGAGTTGGAATTGTTATGGCCTGTCTCCTGAGACGCTTATGCGGTCGTGAATAAACAACTGACTTGTAAACAAATTATTTATCATGTTAAAATTACACCCTTTCTCTGAGGGAACTTTACACGATACACACTCGGCTATTTTAACCGGCCGTGTGGTGAAGCAGAAACACGTATTATGACAATTCGAACACTTACGTGCACATTAAGCTCCCCGGGGCGATGCTAATCCACAGGGAGTGGAGGTGGCTTACAGGGCGACAAGATAGAAAAATGTTCCAGGTGATAAAGTCTATTGTAATTACATGTCCGGTTGCAAAAAATTGATGGTCGCCCGGCGTGCATGGGAAACGTTGAAGCCTAACACACGCACTCCACCTCCGTGACTTGCTGCTAGCTGACTGACTCTTCCGCCTGACCCGGGGGCTCGTCGCGGCTCGCCCTCGCGCCAAAACGAGACTACTTTCTGTAATGACTTGTATTATTGACCCCTGTGTTAATGAAAGAAAGTAATTAAACATCTGGAAACAATACAAATATTCCTATGACATAAGCACTGGTGAAATGGGATGGAAAAAGACTCTGCGGAAGATGAAAATAAATAAATACACGTTACCTTGCAAACACAACAAAATGTAACAACACCTGTAACAAACCTTACAAATTTTAAGGAATAACACAATGAAGTCTTTTAATTAGGCCTGAAATGTTTCAGTTTAATACACGGGCCTACTTATTTCCTCTGTGACATCATATGTTGCTATGGAAACCAGCGGCTGCACTTGCAACAGTGTTCCCTGCTCTTGTGCTGCCTCTCATCACATCGGTGGCCAGGCACACACTCAAAGTAGAGTGCGCAGCCCCACTGCAGTTGCAAAACAGGGTATGGCTGAACAAATGGTCTTAAGCTGGGGGACACATGTACATGTCAAAGTGCTAGAGCAAATGACAGACAACATTGAATGCATTCAGGAAACCAAGAAATGTTGCAAAATCAGATAACCGTACTCACTGACCATGGACAAGCGCATTAGCCAGGTGCAACTAGGAGTGTCGGCGATAAATGTAGGGGTGAACAACACAAGGAAAGAGGCTGTTCAGGACACCGCATATATAATAGCAATCGAGCAATGAGTATAAACCTTACAAAAATGCCCTGCGCAAAACCTGGATATTGATTACTTGAACGATCTGGTATGAGGACCACCTAGAGGATAGGTTAGGGCAAGGTGAGTAAGCTAACCATGTAGCTCTAGGTAAGATAAACACTCAAGTGGCAGAAGCCGGTGAGAAAATAGACTGACTAAATCAAGTGGTTAACTCATTAAACAACCTGAGTCTAGAATCACAGGCCACAGTAAATGATATACAACACACAGATGAGCCTATGGTTTCTACCTTTCATTTACCCATATAGACTGTTGGCATACAGAATAGTAATGCACCATTCCTGCCAACACATCTATTTCTACCATGATGCACCACCCATTCAAAATGTGAGCCGAACAACTGCCCAAGTTTCAGGCTGAATCAGGGGAAAATTCTGTGACTTTTCTACTATGGTTCAAAGAATATGCTAGTCTATTAGGTTTAACCGACAGTGTTATGCTTAGGTGCTTAAACCTAGCAGTAAAATCTACCGCATACTATTGGTGGGAAGTATCGAAAACCTCCATCAATACCTATGCTGAATTCTGTGAAAAATGTCTAGATCAACACTGGAACAGAAAGATCTCAGGGAAATTTACTTGTGCATCTAAATGCTGAAAAGTTCTATCCTGGAAGAGGAAAAAGACTGGAAATGCACTTATCTGTAGTGTATAATAAATCATGTCATATGACACCCCTGATTACAGATGAGGAATTAATTACCATGGTTCTTCACCAGCTTCCATATAGATTCCAAGCCCACTGGTCCAGAAGAACCGACCATGATGTGGTATCATTTAGGCAAAGCATACTAGCACATGACCACATAGAAAAGTGGTAAAATTACAGCGCTAACAGGGATGACGATAGATCCAGTCTGTCAGACAAGCCTCCACCCTTATACCCAGGACAACAACATTTAAACTGCAGAAATCAGCCTCTCAGGCAGTACCAAGGACCTAGAGAAGAAATGGTGAGAAAGAACCATTTACCACCTCAGTCACCCACACACTGGAGGTACCAGGAAGAAATTTTAGGAGTGATGGTAATAAAGCAGTACGTCGACAGGATCCTGCAGATGCAGCGAAGGTAGAAAGTAATTCACAGTCACCAGTAGGTAGGCAAGACCACCCACAACAAGGGCAAGGAAAGCTTAAGTAACAGCTATCCTATTCCGCCTAGGCAAGGGTATTTCGCAGGACCAAAACCACTAGATCTTATAATACCTGCTTTCTTCCTTGCAAAGTAAGAGAGTAATTGGCAAAATCAGACATTTAACTTTCCTGCCAGTCAAAATAGTAGGAAATTAGGAAATTACTGAGGGTTAGTAGTAAACTGCTCATCTCGCTGGTAAACACAGCAGAAGATAACACATCCCGAAGTAGCAGCATACATTGGTCCAACGGTTGGCATTTGGTTGGAAAGGTTGGCAATATGTTGGGTTAGGAAACATACATGAAAACAACTTAGGCCCAACATAATATGGCAACGAAACAATTTTACTCGAAAAATTTAATGAGGCAACTTAGAAAAAAGGAAAATCAACTCTTCACTATATCCAAAAAATGTTACAACATGTTGCAAGAGCAATTTTTGAAAACTTTAAAATGATTGGCTAAATGTTGGCAACAAGTTGGTAGACATACTGTTGGTAATGTGTATGTATATTTATGCTAGGCCAATGTTGTAGAAACCAACATTTTATGGCAAAGTTAAGGAATATATATTATTAATTAAAACAATGTTCCATTCTTGTATGCTATAAAATACAATTGTTTGTCATGATACTGCTAATTTTTCTTTGAAATATGCATAGTTGGTTTTTTGTTGGGATAATGTTTGAAACCAAACAGTTGGCAATTTGTACTTTCTTTTTTTTAGTTGGGCCAACATTGTGAAAATAACATATTTTTAACAATGCTCAGTAATTTTTTTGGAGTTAAAAAACATAACTTTTAATGTTTGCTTAAAATTTAGGTATTTTAATAAATAAATGTTTTTGTTTCAAATTTCATTTGATGGCCGAGGTTGGGTGAATGTTGACAATAAGTTTGTATGTAATTGGTATCAATTTTTATGTCGGGCCAACACTGTACAACCAATACTTTAATGTCGGAGTTAGGGAATAGTTGTTCTTAATGAAAACAATGACTTTTTCCTGTATTGTATGAGATATAAATGTTCTTCACGATGCTGGTCATTTTTTTTTATTAGATAGGTTCAGTCGGTTTTATGTTGGAACAAATTTGGGAATAAAATGGTCAAATTGGCAATTTTTCGTTAGTTGGGCCAATGCTATGTAACAAACATAATTCCAACAATGGTCCATACAAAGTTTGGGATGAGAAACCATCATAATTCTCCATGTTTGCTTAACATTTGTTTTTTATAGATAAACTAATCGCATTAAAGATATATTTTGATGGTCATGGTTAGCTGATTGTTGAAAAATAATTCGTAAACATACATAAACATTTGTTGGCCCAACATTGGCTTAGCATCTGCCTCAGCATTGGGCTAATGTTGGAAAACAAAAGTTGTCCCAGCATCAAAATGTCACTCAGGGCAACGTTGGCCCAACATGAATTTTTGCATTGGCTGCCAACTGAAATATGATGCTCAACCTACTTTATTAGACCAATGGAAATGTATGGTTTTCTACATATTTTCCTAAATTCTCTCTCTTTCAAATATATGCCATATCAATCAGGGAACCATAATGCTGTTTGTTGACTTTACATCGGTTTATTGTGTTTATATTACAGATCACCAATCTAATATCACAGAAATTGACGTGTGCCGAGTGCTCCACCCCTTAAGACTGTTTGTCTGGCCGTAATCTGCAATGTCACCGCAACGGGTCTAGGCACTCTACCGATGGGTCGAATGTGCGCCCGGTCGCTGGAGCGACCAGGTGCAGAGCAAGAAAAGGGCACACCAGTGCAGTGCAGCTGGGGGTTTCCATGAGAACCAGAGACGCCACGGAAGGAGACGGCAAAGGCCAATTAAGCAGAACTTGAGATTTAAGACCTAACTAAAGAGTTTATTCTGTTGTTCCTATTAAAATGTTTATGGTTTGTTTTGTGTGTATTGTTTTATTTGTTATATTTTCAGGGTAACAAGTCATTATTTATTTTCATCTACCGCATAGTGTTTTGTCCATCTCATTACATCAATGTTTACATAGCAGGGTTATTTGTGTCGTTTTTAGTATGTTTATTTACTTATTCACCTATCGCAAGGGTCAATAATGCAAGCCATGTCATAAAGTAGTCCCGTTTCGGCGCGAGGGCAGGCTGCGGTGAGCCCCCGGGTAGGGCGGGAAAGACAGTCGGCACGAAGCAGCCATAGGACGTGGCGGGCATGTGTTAAGCTCCGGCGTTTTCCCACGCATGCCGGGCGGCTATCAACAGCTTGTATCTGGACATTAACGACAATAGACTTTAAAGCATCAGGAACATTCTTTTCATCTAACCATCTGGTGAGCCACCTCCACTCCCTGGTGGAATAGGATTGCTCCGGCGAGCCTCAGTTTCATGTAAGTTTAATTATTGAAAGACATTTCGCAGTGTTACCGCATGGCCGGTCAGAATAGCCAGGGTTGTTTCATGTCAAGTGGCCTCATCGAAGGGATGTAATTTTACTGTAATAAATATGTGTGTGTGAACTTCCGCTACCTTATTTATTTACATCGCAGTATGCGTGTAAGGGGACGGGCCCTTACAATATCCGCTCATTCAATTCACGTAAGTTCTTTTATCCACAAGTGTTCTGAGTTTTGTTTCGCATTGTATAGGCGTGTGGGAGGCCCTGACAGCCCACGTATGCATGCATAATGAGTAGGAGTTTTTCCTGCCAACATCAACAATGGTGCATAGCCGACCAACGGGCTATCGTTTTGTTTACTACATTCATCTCGAGCAATAGTCAACAAGGCAGATTGTCAACACTTCAACTTCAACTTCAACTTCAACGGCGAGGAAATTGGTCCTGGGCGTACGGTCCGCAATCTCAAGGTAAAGAGGAGCAGCATCAACATTGAAGTCGTCTGACGGCGTGTGGCACCTACTGGGTATACTCATTCCTACATATCACCATCATCGCTCCAGAAAATCCAATTCCAACCTTTCCAGCCTCCCACAGGCCACCTGGCCGCATCAAAACCCAACTACTAATTAACGTTGGTATTATGTTGGTTATTCGTAGTATTTTGATCATTTGCCAAAATAACATTCTTTCCTCTTTCAAAAAAGCAAACACAAAAATAATTTATCCACATTGCGAAGATGTGTTATTGCATACACAATGTTAACTAATAAATGTCGTCCTGCCAATGTACTGTATTACCATAATTTTAAGTCAACATTAGGGAATATGCATTCTTAATGAAAACAATGCCCCTTTCCTGTATTCCATGAAGTGCAAGTGTTTTTCACATAAATGATCCTTTTTATTTGAAATATGTTTTGTTGGTCTTATATTGGAATTATATTGGAGACCAAACAGTTGATAATTAGTACTTTTCATTTTGTTTATTGGTCGGTTTGGCTAACATTATCTAACTAACTTATTTCCAGCAATACTCAATATTATGTATGCGATCAAAAAATTACCAATAATTCTTCATGTTTGCTCACCAGATATGATTTTAATACATATTATTTTTGTTTCAAATAGATTTTAATGGTCATTGATGGCTGTTTGTTGGCCGCAAATTGGTAGACATAGTTAGTAAATGGCATTAATTTTGTATGTTGGGCAAACATTGCATATTCGAACTGGAATATGACACATGCATATTTCTGAACTGTAGAAAACAAGTTACAGCGCAGTCTAGTGGACAAGAAGTAGCGGTACTCTAGTGGATAAGATGTCGGAGTGGTAAGTGATGAGTAATAATGGGGTTGTTTTGATATAAAATTTTGTTTGTTATTAAATAAAATTGATTTAAAACAATGGCAACCAACATTGGCAGAATGTTGTTTATTAGTTGTCAGTATGTATTCAATAACACATCTTCTCAAAACATTGCTAACTGTGGATAAATGACTGTGTGAATGCCTTTCTGAAATAGAAAAGAATATTATTTACTAAATTATCAAAATACTACGAATAACCAACTTAATACCAACATTAGTTAGTGGTTGGGTTTCCATAATATTAGATTGGTGATCTGTAATAATAAACCAACGCAATGCCAACAAACAGCATTTGGTTTTTTGATTGATGTGGCATATGTTTGATAGAAAGAGAATTTTGCAAAGCGTGCAGAAAACCATACATTTTCATTGGCATAATAATGTAGGTTAACCATCATATTTCAGTTGGCAGCCAACTTAAAAGTGCACGTAGGGCCAACATTACCCTGGGTGACATTTTGACGTTGGGCCAACTTACGTTTTCTAACATTGGCCCAATGCTAGAGACAGACGTTGGGAAAACAAAAAGTTGCTACTGGGGTCTGCGCAAGAACTCAGAAAATAAATTACTAAGATATGTAAAAATCGCCTGTTTATGACAGCTGAGTGGCGACGGAAACATAAGAACCTATCGAAAACCAAGAGTTTCCAGCCTGGACAATTAGTACTGACGAGAGTGGCAAATATCAGTAAACTCTGGGATCATATTACCAAGAAGTCGTTACCAATTTTTTAAGGCCCATCCATTGTTTCTAAATTCACGCATAATAATTGCTATAAGCTGAAACACCCGACCACAGGAGAAATTGTAGGAAAATTTAATCTCTCTGTGTTACATGCTTATGAAAAACCACTGACAGCAGTGTTTGAGTAGTGCAAGTGATGGCCGAAACGACGTGTCAACAAACTGTGTGTTTTGAGAAGCAGACATCCGCTGTGTCAAATGTGTTATTGAGAGCATTATTTAATTTAATGTAGATTGTTAGCACTAAAGAGTTAAGTGAAGGAAATACCGCAACCCTGTCACTGCGCATTATTTATATGATATACGTATATATGATAAGTTCCAGGTAATGAGGACACGAGCCTACCAGAGCCTTAAAGAGGTTGTTTACTGTTTATGTCGTGAGAAAATAACCTGCACGAAACAAACTGCAACACATCGAAAGACGTGTAATGAGTGGCCTAAGTGAATAAGGAATTACACCTACGTCCTAGCTCATTATAGCGTGATGGAAGTACGTCATATCTAAATGTTGTTAAATGCCTACCTCACACATCACCATGAAAGCAAAATTTCGTACTCACAAATAACTAGGTCTTATCGAACAGGTTTTATTTTAATTTTTCCTTTGATGGGATTCGCCATTGCTGTTTTTGTTTAGCTCTTTATTGAGTAATTCCAGTTTAGTGGCGCTAATTATTTTGTCGCTGAGTATTTTGGTTGGTAAGTATATAAAGATGTGGTCTATTCCATTGTATTCATTGGTAGAATTTCTTGTGTTGTAAATACGTGTACATCTGTTGATTTATTGTGTTATATTAATTATGTGTTTTCGCTATTTATCCTGCCATGTCGTATTGTTGAGTTGTAGCCACATATTATTCTTGATGTCTCTTGTTTTTCACCTGGTTAGACGAAAGAGTTGATGATAATGTTAAACCAGGGCTAAAAGTTCATCTTCCGATCAGCATTGTTGCAGCGATGAACACATTCGATTAGCTGTTTCAGACACAACTATTTAAGTGTGCCGTAACTGAGAGCAAACCCAGTAAAGAAAGAGTGTACAAGAGCCATTTTTTAGTATAATGTGGTAACAGAGCATGTGAATATTAAGTGTGTGTTTTTCCTAAAGACATCACCGCTTAGCCATAGGTACATTGACTCGTAAGGAACTGCAAACGAGTACATTGAGATAAGTGAATACATGCACATGCAATAAACTGCACATTTACATCACACAAGTAATAAACAGTACTAATGTAAAGCACTCGACACACTCATTAATAAAAATGCTGTAATGAACACTACACTGTGTACACGGAACATGGCAGTGCTGGAAAATGATGCCTTCTCAACAGCCGAACGTCCGTAGTTTTAGACTAACAAACTTTGTTACAGGCAATGCTAGTGCTGAAATGCAGTTATCTTGATTAGCATGTTCTCCAAGTTGTAATCAATGTAATCCAAGGATAGCCATCGCTTGCAAAATTACTTTGTTTTAGTAGTGTTCGCCTGCATTGAAGATACCGACCGGTCAAAGACATCTCGAGATCTGACGGGTGCAAGGAGAATGCAAGAGAATACCGCTTGAGCTTCAAACCCCGTGCATAATCGGAGGAGCAGAGACCAGCCGAACGACGGAGCAGCACAACGAGCATTCAACACGTGCACATCAGCTGTGTGTGCAAAGAGTAAATAAAAAGGAAAATAAACTGAGTGTTATTATTTGGAGGATAAGAAATATTTCCCGATATTGTAACCTCTGATATGGTTATGTTAATTGTAAACATGTATTTATTTATGTGTATCCATTTTCTATGTAATAATGAGAGAAATGCCTTGCTTAAATGTAAATTATTATGTTATTGGAAGGTCATTATGTTATTAAATTTTACATTGCTATAGAATCACCTCTAAAGAGTGAGAACAATGCTTTTGAGACAGGGTTGATTTGCTATAATGTCAGACTATAAACAGTACAGTATGGGTAATTCATTTTAAGAAGCCATTACTGTTTTTGAGACATTTAGCATCAATGGATACTATGCTTAATGTAGTAGCACTTCTGTAATGTCTGCCTTTTTGAGACATTATCCATGTTCATGTTTATTATGCAGAGTTAAGAAACTGATATTATTTTTATAGTTAGAATATAATTTCATGGAAAATGCTAATATTTATTCTCACTCTATTTGCACTCAGCATAATTTATTTTACAAGTTATTTTAATGTGCATTATTATGTTCTATATATTTGCAGTTATACAAAGTGTTTCTAGTTTTGGAATGTTTGTTTAGTGCCACATGGGCGTACATCTGGGCATTTGTTGATAGTTGCCATAGTAACGAGGTGACATGCTGAGGTAGACATACCGTGATTGGAGGACTGTTTTAAGCTTCGCCTTTATCTTTGGTTTAGGGCTTAGCCATCTTGATTCCTACTGCCAGGCGGGCTGTCGAGAATGTTGCAGGCCCGGCAGGTTTTTGTAATTTTTACTAGTGAAAAGTACTAGTTCCGGTTGTTACTATAGCAGACTGCCTGAGGGCGAAGACAATTTTATTAAGAAGCACAGAGAGATCTGATCGTGCTTCCTACGTGGAGAATAATGGATTAGTTCGACTTCCGCGAGTGTAACGCGTGGTACATTAAAGAACTGTAAATTTGTGTACCAGGACTCGTAAGCCCAAAGTAAAGGAAGACATGGAACCAAACCTGCGACCCTATGCAGAGCAGAACTTCTAGACATCTTCTACGAAATAGGATGTGTGAGACAAATGTAACATTTTATAACAGATGGCATTATTATTCCCGATGGGCGAACATTAAGTATAGTAAACATGACGCCGATCAGTTACACTATTTTGGAGAGTCACCCAAGTTGCTAATTTCTTTACGTCCATACTAATCCTGTAGATTTAAAAGTGACCCATGCTCTCAAAAAATGTTGGGTTGAGCTTTCTAATGAGTTTAAGTATGAAGAATATTGTTTTGATAAAGTATTATTTTAATTATGGCGTCAGTAACTAGTTTGGGCTACCTCAGTTACAGCCACATAAATGAAAGTCAGTTCTGTTTTCAATCTTAAATGTATGTATTTATTTCTCAATATCTAACTACTGAATTAATTATGCTTACAAACTTATGTTACTAATTTTTATCACATATCACGACAATGTGGAGTTATGAGTAATTATGTCTTCAGTGAAAGACTGAAATATTGATTGAAGGTTTTCAGTATTAAAATAAATGTGAGCTAGTGATATTTACTTGGAAAGTATTTCACTTACAGCAGAAGTTGATTTTTATTATTTCGTGCTAATTATATCTAGTGTAACATTTGGTTATTTTGTATCTGGTATAATTCTGACCTCTCCCAAGTAAGACAAATAGAAGAGAGAGCAACGAAGAAATTCTCCCATTGTCATTGAGTTCCTAATTATTAGTAAGCCTACCAAGTATTTATAAGTACTGGCGGCCACATGAAATTGAAAGATGGAATAGTTGCACTCATCTTACACTGTCTGGGGTAATTTGTATTCGTCACACACTCACTACACTTTGCGCTACAAAAATAACTCTGGTGTCCTTATGGGGGCGCAAGCATATGTGCAGCATCACATATGCTACACAGCAGTGGACATCGGAAACAAAGATGAATGCCTACAGTGATGCCATCTAGCAGGGGACAAAGGAAACAAAGATGGCTGCCTGGCACACTCTAGCAATCGGCATCGAAACAAAGATAAGCCAATAAGTTGACACCAGTAGTGCACTCTAGCAAAAAGCATTGGAAACTATGATGGCTACCTACAGTAGCACCACCTGGCAGGGGACATTGGAAACAAAGTTGTCCTTGGATCGGCCAAACCACACTACTTGTTGTAGGGTGTGGAGGGGAGGGGGTGTTAAGACAATGTTATTTATTGGAGGGGATGTTTTCGTCTGCTGGACGTGGTGCGAGGCAACCTCCGGAAATAATAGTTATTTAAAATAAATATTTTCAATTTTATAAGTTTCATTTTGAAGTTTTCAATGTCAAAGTCACCGTGGTAAAGGTCAAATGTCAAGTTCATGGGCACCGACATCCAACAACATGGTGGATAATATGGTTGAATGGAATGACAGAGCATGAAGAACTCAGAACTCTGAAACTCCACACCCTTTTGCCAAACTCCCCTTAATAACACTACTCATGGGCAGAATAACTGAGATTTTATGGGCTGAAAATAATTAATGTGCTGCACGGATGATCCCCTTACTACACTTTGCTTCGCCTAACCCATAAGAGTTATACCAGTCCTCCACCGGCTTTATAAGTTTGACATGACTGCAGCCCATTATTCTCAAAAGCGTCCCTAGTATTCCCTTGTGTTTGCGACACACGAAGCAGTTGCACACTTTTTTTCAACTATTTGTTAAACCGTTTAATATATTAAATAAATTCAAACAACTAAAACTAAACTAATTTAAACAGTCAGGCATTTAATATCGAATTAATTCTTAGATAGTACTGTAAGTTATATGTGTGTATGTATATATGTATATATATATATATATATATATATATATATATATATATATATATATATATATATATATATATATATATATATACCGTAACTTAAATAGAGTACGGTACCTCAGTAATATTAATGTTTAAATATTTGTATCTATTACCGTCGTTTATGGATAAGCATCTCAACTGCACAGTTAGTGCCAATGCAACATTTGGAAATTAGTTTTTCGTAATTACTATAAACACGGGATACAAACAACATAGTAAAAGTTTTTTGGGCCCTCCAGAAATTTCAAACATATTTTCATCATTCCAAAAAAATGATGCTCGAAGTCACACGAATGAACAGTCGGCTTTCTTCAGGCGACTGCAAAAACTTAAGCAGTGTTATTATCGACTGTACGAGATTTCCATAGACGTAGGAAAAATGTATCATCTAAGCAAACATGAGCAGAACAGTATATTTGTACCGGTACGGCCATTACGCTGAAGTGTGGAAAGTCTCATGTGTACATGATATTGCTTGGGTGGTTGCGACTTATTTTTCTGTACTCATAATAGCTTTATTACCTTGAGCGATACTTATCATCAGAAAAATGTTGTTTTTTTTCTGAAACTTGAAAGGATTATCAATACTAGTACGTTATGTTTTTATAACTTTTTTTATGAGGATGCTGTAGAAGTTATTCATAAATTCGCTATTTTAAAGATAAAATTTAACAAACTATTTATAATGTGCAAACCCGATTTGGCCCTACGAGAAAGTAAAGCTTTCTACACCTTCTATTACGGATGAAAATGCAAGTGTATAGAGCATAGACTAAATATGAGGTAGACCTATCTCGCTGGCTGCGCACAACCAAACTCCGTGTCCCAACTTTGAACTGCTTTTCTGCCAACACGTCTAGCGAAAATGGCGTGGTGAGGATTTGAGGTTAGAAAACTGATTTGTAAACTAATGGTTTGCGATGTTTGTTTACTTCCTCTAGCAAATTTGTAATGCAGTTTGATTAAATTCAAACTGGTAAAAGTACTTTATTCAGATAATAGTGCTTGTCATTTTAAAATTAAGATGTAAACAAACACTTTCATTACTGTTGATCATGCGACTTTGACAGTTGTGTAGGATTGAGGTAGGTCAATGTTGGGTACGTGCGCAGAAGACGAATAAGGGGGCTACCTCATCTTTAGTCTATGGTGTAGAGTCAGACGTTGGTAATTATTTTTTTATAACATTTCTAGGACCTTCATATGCGTAGGAAAATTTTCTTGCCGGTACGAAAGTTACGCAGTTTCGAAAGTTATGCAATTTCAATAAGGACACTTTGTAGAAACATGTTGGTAACCCTGAAATTGAGTGAAAGTTAACTTTCTCCATGTCCGGCAGCAAGGCATGCCTTTCTTTCCATTGTTAACGATTGCATTAGGAAACGTAACAGAGATCGCTCGTCTTCTACAGACGTTCAGAGACAACGAACGTAGCTAATGATGTCGCACATAATGTCGTGTACCTTAGGAGTAAAATTTGAAAATTTTGTGCTTATAGCTGCTTGTAATACAAGAGTGGATGGCGTGGTCGTTTATCAAGGTGAGTGCACCCCAAGAGTTCAATCCAAATGCTTGAAATAAAGCTTCTTTAACGTTACCGATTTTCGTATAAATCTGCCGGTGATGGAAAGCTTGTAGGTTGCTGACCGCTTGCCTTTTATCCCAAAATTTGTTCACCATTTTATTCTTGCTCATTGTTTCCTTGCTCCCCCCCTTTTTTTTTTCTATCAATGTCTTCATTAATTTTCTTTACATTTCCTTAACTATTTTCTTTATCAGTTGATTTATGCATATTCACTACAGTAGAGTTTAAAGAATTTTCAATATAAACTACAATTTTTCTTTGATCTTCATCCCATATACTGTATCCGTTTGGAGCATATCCTACGAATAAGAACTTTTGTCTCCTTTTTTCAATTTATTTTAGATTTCTTAGATTTTTCGCATATGCTTCACACCGAAAAATTTTAAGTTTTGATAGATTAGAGATAACACTGTGCAATTTTTCTGCAGGAGTAAGTACTGTAGATGGCAGTTGAAGGACTTCTATTGTGCAGATATATAATATCGCAGTGAGAAGTGCTTCACACCAAATTTTATAAATCGAGTTGTGAGGCGTACAACACTGCACGAACTTTGTTTTTTAAGGTATGATTTAGACGTTCAGCTTTACCATTCATTTGAAAAGCAGGGCCTATAAGATGGAGTGATATCAAAGATTATTCATTTTTGTTTACTCCAGTTTATTAACTCATTGTCCATATACTCTTTTTCCATTATCACAGCGAATTTGATAAACTCTTTCCTTCTATTTGTTTGCAACTTGTTGAACATATTCCTTTAAAGCCTCTTTTATTTCTATTTTTAAGTAACGTCATAATATAAAAACGTGTAAAATCATCAAGAAAAGGGGGTTGCTTTTTACGATTTATTTCGCATGAAAAAAAGTGTCTTGGAATTATGCTTGTTCTCACATAGTACAACTGTTTGCAACTCTATATAACTCAGTTTTATCTAGTTTCAACCCAAATTAAATACTTTCCAAGTTTTTTTTTTCATATAGTCTAACTCACATTTAAATGCTCAAGTGGAAGCATGATTTTCGGCAGAAAATAATGTTATCAGTGGTTTCAGTTTAACTTCGTAAAGACCCAAGTCTTTATTTTTCTTCCTACTCAAAATTAAAATACCAAGTTTTTGGATTTTAACCCCACGTTTACTGAAAATCATATTTCCTCCATGAGAAGTTATAGCTCTAAGAGAAAGTGAAATTTTAGTTATATCCAGCACATATAACACATTTTTGAGATTGCATGCAGTAGATTTAAAAGTTCGTTTATCTTTTGCAATCAAACAATCGCCCTTTTGTGCTATGCTATTCCTATATCCTTGATCACTGGAGTTTGATTTGTAAGTGAATCATAATTTGTTGTCGTGTGAGATGAAGTTCCTGATTCCATTACTCAAGTGGAATCATTATAGTAGAATTTCGAAGAGTTTTCCGCCAGAAAGACAACTTGTTTTGTTTTATTTCTATAGAAACAATTCTTCTCATCGTGATTGTTTTCAGATCTTTGTTCAATTACACATTATGCAGATTCAAGGCTTTTCTTTGCGCCGCTTATCACAATGCTGGAAGGTTCCTTTCATATCTGCTGTTCTTTGGGCCAGAGTTAACAATAAAACACCGTCATGATTCAAGCTTTATGATTTCGTGTTAAAATAATTTGGCTTTGCGAACGTTGAACTTCAGTTTGACGGAAGTGTTCAAAACATATTATTTTGTATGCAACTTTCCAATTTTAAGAACTAAAATGTTTATAGTAATTTAATCCCTAATATATATATATATATATATATATATATATATATATATATATATATACACACACATATATAAGTAAAAAAAAAGTCGTTTGAATGTACAGAATTAAAGTAAATAAGGTAAAAACAAAGTGGCCAAATTATCTGTATGCCTTGTGGTAATTGAAATGTACGCTACTAGTATAAATGACGCGCCCCTTTCAAGCACAGATTCAACGAGCTTAACCAGTAATTACTGTCACATCACTCTTTCAACCAACATACCTTTCCCGAAAAACTTAAGAATGAGGAAGATTTTATTGTAGATACTGCTTGATCAAAAACTACTATTATTTCTACATCTATTGTTGCAAGTACAGTTACATGCATTGCTGGGGAAACAGTGTAGCAGATAAGATGGACATTATATTCGGCATGGCTCCTGCTTCTTATATGTCTCCTGCTTCTTCTATGGCGCCAATACTTGTTTGATTTCCCCCACCTAAATTGTTACCACCGAGACTACAAGGCCTTACAACCTCTATGTGATGTCAATTGCGGTAGGCAATACAATCGCTACGCGACTTGCTTTGAATATGTAACAAGGCGGAAACTAAAATTGGCAGTACTCAATAATACACAATTGCACTGCTTTCACTCTGTTGTCATTTGTAAACAAGTAAAAAACTATGTTCAGGAATATAACTTAAAATGATACATTCTCTGAATATACTAACTAGCTGTATGTCATTTTTTACATTTCCGTTGCAATTACTCTGTTGAAATTTTGCGGGCATGGAAACAAATTTCCATAAATATTTCTTAACGATACATTCGCTTAATATATAAAATATTTTAAAGCCATTTCTTTATTATTCTTTGTTCATCATTTTCAGGAAACTTAACTATCTGCACTTTACACAATCATAGTAACTTTTAAGAAACAGAGGAACACACAACTGAAACACAGAAGCCGCAGTTGTAACTAAAATACAACTCGCCACATGACAAACTACCCAAGCTGCCAGCCATATTGGCTATGTGTGTTTGCCCTGTAGTCGTGATGTCAATAGGTTGGGTAGAAGAGGTCGTAAGGCCTCGAAGTCTCGGTGGTAACGCCTCTACCCAGGAATACATAGGTTAATTAATAGTTTATTTCAGATGAAAAAACATTTAGACTACTGTAGACTTGTAAATTTACCCTTGTAGTATTAAGTGACTCGCAGTAAAATCTAATCTTTCTGGTGTATTCTGTTTTAAATTCTTTTAATGTTATTTATTTTGAACACAGAAAGTTGAAATTTATGGTATATTAGAAATTTTAGTGTTGACACTGTTGCCATTAAATGTAGCGGCGAAAAGATTATGACTATTGCAGTACAAAGCTACACACGGGAGCGATCTGAATGTCGATCCACGCGCTTGGTTTGTGCGAAAGAGTGGAGTGAAGTGTGAAGTGGAGAGATTTGGGCGGCTCGTAACATCGAGGTCTTGAGAGCCAATGAGGGCGAAGCGAGATGAGTACGGAGCAGGATCGGAATTCAAGGGCGGGGGAATCTATAGATATCCGAGAAAACTCGCCGACACACTGAGGCGTTAAAAAAACAGAAAGTGTAAGAAATTATTTAAATTATCACAAACAGTTACCTAACACTTTTTATTCGACATTAACACGTGGAACTACTTTCCATCCATCGTCACCAACTTTACTGGTCGCATGTTACTCAGTGCGCCCATTAAAATATGTGCAGGCAGGAGCAGTCAGTGACATATTTCTAAGGTTGATTTCAAAAGTTCTCACTTTATCGTGAACAGGCTTTAGGAGGCGAGTAGTATAGAAACTACGACACCGTGGTTCCTTGGCTACTCGAAGCTTTGTTTCTGGTTGGCTACTGTGCGGTGCGAAAGACTCCCTACTGGCTGAGTTTCCGGCTGGCATGTGAGTTACCAGGTGCTGATTGGCGAACAGCGTTCCCCTCACGTTGCTGGTGTGTGACGCCTTTGGGCTGGCGCATGCGGGTGGAAAACAAAGTACTTAAAGATACAGAGGCGAAACAGCTAGTGTATACTGAAGTGTGTGTTTGTCTTACTGTAAGACGAGGTGGCGGCGCGTGCGGTGAGCGGCCGCCTCGCCCTGGCTGCGCACGGCTCGCCGAGGGACACGCAGCGCTTCCTGGATTTGGTGGCCGCCAACGTGAAGCTCTACGAGACGAACCACCGCTTCCCCATGTCCGTCCCCGTCTGCTCGCACTACATCAGGAAGGTCTCCGCCGACGCGCTGCGCACCGCGGTACGTTCTCCATAACTTGTTGCTCATGGTCAATTAAGCACTTGTAGAAGCCTGCTTACAATATACATTTCCTCTCTATTTGTATCCTTCCGTGGACCACCTCACTTTATTCATGCGTCATTCAAATGGAAACCGCGGAATTTTTGGAAAAGTGTATTAACAATAAAAAATTTGTGCTCTTTTTTTGCATAGAACAAAGCACCTTGACTTCAGTATCATAAATTTACATATCACAATCTCAATACAAAGTAAGGTCTTGGAATTATTTTTATTAATTCGCTGCCAACTGGACTGGGCACATACACGACACTGTGTACTGTAGCATATATATAGTAACGGGCAATTTTCATTTTCCAGTGGTTGATTTTAAAAGTGCTCACTTTACCGTGTATAGCCCTATTGTCGTATTCTGTTGCCTGGTTCTGTTATTCATGCGCCGGTCAAGTGTAACTACGTAATTATTAGAAAAGGAAACAGTTCACTTATTTACCGATTCCTATACTTATATGCATAAAAAACAGAAACCAAATAAAATAATTTCATTGTTAACAAAATGTTTACCAGATGCTTTCAATTCAACGCTGAGATATGAAACTATTTCTCTCTATCGTTTTACCAACTTTAATGGGTGCATGCTAGTCAATGTGCCCGTTAAACTATGTGCAGGTGGGGGCAGTAACAGTTTGCAAAGGTTGATTTCAAAAGTGCTCAATTAATCGTGAGAAGCCTATTGTAACATACACGACATTCAGTGCAGAATCTACCCACAGTCATCAGCCACGAACGCCTGGTTGAAAAGCTAAGCCCCGACTGACTGGGACATTTCCCAAACGGGGCATCCCTGATGGCGGACGCCGCGTTCACTTGGGATTTCTCGAAGTGTTTACGTTTTCTCGCTCTCTCATCCATTTCCCTACATCTCCGAAGCCACGTCTTCTCACCATAGCCATCATTCAAAGTAATTTTATCTTATTCACGCTCACTGCGCCTCAAATCAGCAACAATGTACGAGTGTTTGCATCAGTGGACACTTGCACATAGTTTAACAATACATTAGTAAAATATTCTTCTAAAGCCTATAGTTAAATTTCTTTACTTTCTTTTAAATTTTTTAATTAATGATTACTGTTGTAGATATTAAAACGAATACAATAGTTATATTGTATACACGAATTTTAAGAGGAAACCCAGATAAGAATTTATACACTAAGGCAATTTCATTGCTAGAACATTTAAAGGCTGTAAAGCACAAGAAATAGTGTACTGTAGCAAAAATGCTACGAAATATTGCTGCAACTGCTTGGACGTAGCCAGGTATTCAGATATATATTTTAAAGCGTACTACCACTTATTTTATTACTGTCTTTAGTGTAAAGGAAGTTATCAGTTTCCAGAATCACCTAATTAATCAAAAACATGATTTTTTGAGGTACCTTAAGGTATGGAGGGTGGAACCAAATTTCTGCACGCCTTTAAACCTTCGGCTATCGACAACCCCACCCCCCCCCCACCCCTTCTCTCCACTGGAAGGACTTGCAAAGACCGGTAGGGTGCGTTTTTCGCCTTCTTTTCGGTCTGGAAAGTACATTTTTCGATCCATTTTCCTAGGATTTGTCTTTCTATCTTTGCCGTTGGTGATCCCCGTGGGTAAGGATTATTCTACTCAGGTCAGGAACAATACGAGATTTCTTATGGGAGAGTTAGGGATAGGTAAAATTCCCGCCGCTAGGCGCGCAGTGTTCCGAAAGTAGATTTTATTAAAATGATAGTCTACGTGAATGGTAAACGAGATAGATTTTACTTAATTATAAAGTTCTTTTACATTTGATTAACGATTATTGCAACTATCCGGTTTTTTAACGTAGGAGATAAAGAAAGATCTGGTACACATGCCACACTAGCGTTCACCTAGGGGCGAAAATTTCTGGTTGCCAAACTTATCACGATGATCTTCCCAACCTGTAGTACAAGTAACCTTCCCATGGGCGAGGGGAGCAAGCAGAATGCCAACCCTCAACGGTATAATCTACTGGTTAAGGTGCACGGACTTTTATAGTTGACATTTTCTCCGTACCACACTTAGTGTGTGTAATACACACACTGTGTATACATATAAAACGTGTAACTAAAAATCACCTAAAAACTCCGGGAAGTGTTTCCTGACAAAAATATAAAACGAAAATGCATGTACTAATATTTCATAAAGTAATTATTAGGACAGCTATACGCCCCCAAAAATAGAATTTTTGAAATGTTTTTCGTTACAAATATCAGGACCTATTTGCGATTAAGCAACAAATCGGTGCATAGTGTTTTGCAGAATGGAGATCTTAACTTATGAAAATGTGGTTGTGATACCAGCCACCGCGGCCCCAAGTCTAGGCTCCCACCAAGTCGATCCGGGTTCAGTATCCGGCAGGGTCTCCCCGGATTTTCGCAAGTGGGAATAAGCCGGACGATGTCGTTTTTCGGTGGGTTTTCTCGGATATCTCCCGTTTCCCCCACCCTTTCATTCCGGTGCTGCTCTATACTCACCTCAATCACACTCATCGGCTCTGAAGACCTCTATGTTAAGAGCAGCCCCAATCTCTTCACTCTTCACTCACCATCCCCCTTCATCAGGAAAATAATGATGCTGTTTCGTAACAAAACACAGGGTGGCAAAAATCTATTTTATAGATGAGGGGGGATGATATTACCAACTACATTTTACGGGCGTAAGATCTCCGTTGTCCAAAACACTATTCGCCGATATGTTGTTTAATTGCTCCTGGTATTTGTAACGCCAACAATTAAAAAAAATATTTTTAGAGTTACATAGCTACCAATAATTACTTTAGGGGAAAATCGCACATACATCTTTCTCTTATATTATTTGTTAGGAATCGCCTCCTGAAGTTTGTTGGTGATTTTTTGCTACACGTTGTATATGTGTGTGCACATACACAATATGCGGTGGAGTTTATGAATTCAACAAACAAAACTTCGTGAGGTGATCCTGTATGCAATCTCAAATGGAATATATACGGGACACTTTCCACCTAAAATGAATATTAAGATATATGCTAGTCCTCATTTTTATCTGCGTTTTTGAAAATATCGGACTAGAACTCTTCGAACATTGTTTTCTGATATCGGGATCTTAACCTAAGAGCAGACGCCCGTTAATACCTCCCTCGTAATGAAAATAACATTTGTGGCCAGGGCCAGCCTCCTTTTAGCCAATTGTTTATCTTCAGGACTCGTGAATGTTTGATGCTGGTTTATTGAGCAGTATGACCTCTAATTAACAAAAATTGTTGCCACTGTCCAAGACCCATCGTTTTCATGTAAAACACACACGAAATTTTCGGCTACAGTTCCAGGCGCGTAGGAATAACCAGCACTTCCTGCTCGGAATCATATACTGACTGTCGCCAGAAAAAACAGGCAACTTCAGTGTTGTAAGCTTATTAATGCATGCTTCATGCTGTTAACAGTACGAGTTGAAAATTACCTCAACGATTGTCTTTGTAGTGGATTCGGCAGCATGCCATGCATGCATGTAGGTAATACTGCCTAAGTTCTAGGCACTGTATCCCTGCAGCGGAACTTTGTGTGCAATTTACACGAAAACGGTGGGGCCTAGGCAGTTGCAACTCAATGACGGTTTTTGTTAGTTAGGCCATACTGCTAAAAAAAAAATAGCATCAAAAGTTCATAATTCCTAACACGATAAAACATTTTTTACAAAAAATTGGTGGGCAACCCTGTTATTTTCATTACGTGGGAGGTATTAATGAGAGTTTGCTCTAACGTTGAAGATCCCGATGACATAAAACGACGCTCGGAGAATCGTAGTTTAATATTTCTTGGTTCCCAATCTGTTAGGTATGATGTGTCCCATATATATTTTCCACTTGATATTTCATTTGGAATCTCACCTCACAAAGTTTTTCGGTCGAATCCCACTCCATCATATATATATATATATATACACACACACACACACACACACACACACCTACACACTAGAAACTATTTGGATGTAATGATGGTCCAAGCATAATATTTGGTTTTTTAAGGGAGGTGTATAATATATACATATATAACATATATATACATATCATTAAAGTTGGGTCTAAATCACTAGTTTATTGCAACTACTAGAGATGGAACACTCAGTGTCCGGATAATGTGTGAAGTTAATTATGACGAGTGGGTTAGAAATCCATCTTTTAAATTCCACATATTCTACAGCATCTTGGAGATTAAATCGAAATGAGGGTAGTAACCGTAATTATTTTCATGGAATAATTTTTGATAGCGACAGAAAGGTGTGGTGTTTACAGATATTTGTCCTGTTATACATTATCCACACACTCAATGTTCAATCTTAAACATTTTCTCCACTAACTGAAATACACTATTGTTTCAGGGCCCACTTCAAAGATTCACTTTAGACCATAAGTCATATGGCTACGTGTCGCGCGAGCGAGCTAAGAATGTGAGGGGGACAAATTAGTGATATGATAGCTGGAGGCAAGAACGGAGGAATGTTGTAAGGTAACGAGAATGATAATTCAATATGCACGTATCTTGTTACAAAAAAGCATGCCACTGCGATAACCCCTTTGCAGCTCGCGCGTTCCTGACCTTCAGCTGATTGAATTTTTGCGCTTATCTGAAGAATTTCCTTGTTAATGTCCTAGTTTCTGTCAGGGTGCGGCGAACCTTCCAAATCAAGGCCAGCGATTATTTAAGCCGTACGGAGTGCTGAGTTTGTCAGAGTCAGGAGTTTGGGCGATTGTGCTGCCTTAAACGATAGACGACGAGCCAGAAGGGCAACGAGTGGCGTCTGAAGTGACCAGCGGGAGGAACATCTGTGACTGCGGGCATCGGTGCAGTTAAGAGTGCGAGGTGGGCTGGATTATTGGACTGGATGCGTGAGTGAAAGACATTTCAAAATGGCAACATACAGACTGAACATGTGCTACTGATGAGTGTAAGATGATTGACTATAAGTTAGAATTGAGTTAGATACTAAATACTGCTATCATTGAGAAATAAAAATAGGAATGGATAAATAGATTAACACCTTAAAATATAGCTGTGTGGATAAGTTAAAATCAAATCTATTTCTTTTATTTTTTATTAAATCATCCATCCCTCACGAACTCAGACACACCCCTTCAGGCATCTTGTAACACTATATATGTTTTATACTTTTGTTTTTTCGTGATTAACCCGCAGCCGAAGTTTTTCGGTCTAATTTAGATACGCTCTGTAGAAAAATGTTATAGTGTGAGGTTCGAAGACTTATGTTTTTTTAATGTCGAGCAATACATTAAAACGTGAAATGTTTACTGCAATACTTAGCCCACAGAAAACACAAAGACGCCTCTACCTGACAAAAAAAATCGTTTAGTAGAAACCAAGTAACCCTGCTTGCATGGAGTAGAGATTTATTATCTGTCAGTTTACGACAGTAAATTTATGAAAAAGACCATTGCATATTATACAGGCTCCGGCATAAATACCTCCCACATTTTGAAGGGGTATAAGAAAGGCGCGATAAATAGAAGGCACAGGTTTATTACACAATATGATATGACACACAATGCAGTTTTAATTGCACTGTACAACAGGCGAACTTCCAGCATTTGACATCAACTAGGACGATCCATCGTGAAATCACCCAAACATTCTGCCGTTAAACATGCACCTGCCTTGATAACAGGGGAAAGTGTCAGGAGAATGTTGCACGAAGATTTGAAATTTCACCCGTACAATCTTATGGTTGTTCAAGAACTTACTGAACGGGAATGGGCAACCGACCCACATGTGAGCTCATCTTCGGAAATGTGCCTGCACATGCTGAGTCGGTTTCAAACGACGAATCAAACATATTCTTGGATGGCACCACTAAAAAAGGAAAACTTCTGTTATTGGGCTGAAATCAATCTTTTCCTGCTTCATGAAAGACCTCTACACACTCCACATGTTACTGCTAATGTTTACGGTACCGCTAGTAGTAGGGGCAGGCCGGTTACACCCCACTTTTGATTAATCGGATTACCCATTTGATATCAAATTGATTGAAAGCGTTAATCCTTAATCCAATATAATCCAATCAAGATTTTTAGTCCAATTTTAATCCTATGATTTTTTTTATTATTCCTTAATCCGAACTTAATGCTTCCGATTTTTCATACGATAAAATGGCATGTAACTTTGATTGATTGATCCAATTAATTTAATTGAATTAATAAAAAAATTGTTATATAAGTGTGTAGTTTGGTGTAATAGAGTGCTAAGGTACAAATTTAATACTTCTTTCTTTTTGGGTGAGGGGTGGGGAGCAGCTGTGGTACGTCCTCACCCTTGAAGCTCTGGCGTCTTACTGAGGTGTGGCATGTTGGGGACAGGGTATATATACATATATATGCTGAGCTTTGTGCAAGAGTGGCTTAAGTGTTGATTTTTTTTGGGTTGGTAATGATATTTTTCATAGACGGTGGTGGCCGATAGGCGATTTTTAGTAATAGTAATTAAACAGGAAGAGAAAACAATGTATAGTTGACACACAAGAAAAAATTCTGAGTCTTTAAACAAAATATATTTCAAATGAGTTCTACCCATGAATAAATAACATTAGAGAGAAGTATAATGAACACAACAACGTGATTAACCTGTGTCGATAAGTGCTAAACGATCACAACTACATGAGTCTCCAAGTGTCCTAAATATAATTAATTAATTAACAAAGCAAAAATGTCCCTATCAATATATAAATTAAATCGCTAACGAACACAAGTACGTGACTGCCACTAAACAAATTATGGAACCCAGCTATCCTGTTTTTTTTAATAAATGACATTGCAAAAGCAGCTCTCCCAAAACACATCCGTCTGCCTGCGAGACTGGTGAATGAATGACATTAGTATAGGATGTGCGGACTCCTATAAGCTGTTTCGAGCGCTGCTTGGTGGGCGACCTATCGCAATAAAACCTTAGGGAATCCCGTAGTTAACACTTGTAGAGGAACTATTGAAATGGATTCCATATGTTAAAAGACAATTATTATAATAAAGAAGTTAATTTATTAACACATGTAAAAAAGAAAACATTTAACAGTCAGTTATTTTAATATATGTCCATTCGCTCGAGAGGTCGCTGTAGCACTGACTTGGATATACCACTTACCTTGACTTATAAGCTGAACAGGGTATTGAGAGCAAACAGAACCTATGTGTGCTTCAGCCTACATTTGATTATACACTGAGCTGAAAAACTCAGAAATGAACAATTTATGTCACAAATAATTAAAAATATTCTGTTAACGAATTACAGAACCTATTTACCTACCAAGCTACTATTGATGTCTTGATTACTCTACATCCTACAACAGACTTCGAAACGTTATAAAAAACTTACCTAGATTTTTAACGCAAGATTCACTATTGTAATAATAATTCACTTTTAACACAAAATTCCATCGAAGCATAGGGAAATTTGGATTACTTAATCCTGTAAAGTGTAATCCTGTAACACTTTATAGAAACATACTATATGTAATTTTTAATTCACAAACTTGGTCGAAGAAAAATTATTTAAAATAACCGATGCACTACAAATTTCCATTAAGTCTTTGAAATTCACCGCACTAGTTAACGAAATGATAGTTGAAAATGCTATCAACTTTCATAGACCGATCTCAGAAACAGGATTTAGATGATAAACGCTTATAAAAATAAAGAATGCACTATATTGGCTTAACACGTGAAAATTGCTTTTTTTCCGATCAATTAAAATTGATAAAAATATTTTATATTTAAATGCATATATAATATTGCTTAGCGAGAATCGAGGCTAACACTAAGGTGTATGATATGACTACACTCTCCGAAGCCCGCTGACCGGCGTGACTGGTGGTGTTCAATGTCGCATCTATCCAGGGTGAGGGTTGGGGTCATACTAACATGGTGCCAGCCATTGAGAAGTGTGCACATCGGTCCTGCCTGCAACTGCCCTCTCCCACCCCTAGAGTAGACCACATATTTGTGCGAAAACAGAGTTTCTATCCAAGGCCACATACCCCTCCGCCCCAGAGCATTTTTTCGGCTAGAAGGACCTCTGCCCTGTCCACGCACCCGTTATCGCTCCAACACTGAAAAAACCTGCCTAGTGCTATGCACCCCCTCCCACTACACCACCAGCCAGAGCAATTTTTCGTCCGAAATGAGAGGTCTTATCCAAGGCCATGCACCCCTGCTATCGATCTAATCCCGCGGTCTGCAAAACCTGTCCAAGGCCACGCACCACCAGACCAGAATGCTTTTCTCGGAAGTCTCGAGAGCTTCCCTGTCCAAGCACCCCACCCTCGTCGATTCAAGGCCACGCAACACCAGTCCAGAGCACATTTTCGGCTATCTCGAGACTTGCCTGCCTTGGCCAAGTACTCCATCCCAGAAATCATGTATTTTGTCCTTAACATCGGGAACTCTCCAACTCCCAAACACCCCCTCGGGCCAGCGAATTTTGAATATACCTTAGCTAATTCTCCTGCGCCCTCTTCCCTACAAACTTTGACTTTCGCTTGGAGATTGAAGCATCGTGAAAACTGTTTCTCCCAAAGCCAGAGCCTGTCTTATTTGCAGCGAAATAAAATCTCACAACGCCTGCTGATGAAATTTATATCCCTGAAGCAAAATTATACCCAATATTGTAATCCCCCAAGATAATCCCCACATTTAACATTCCAAAAAAGCTTTATATTTTAATCGAGCAAACTTTATCCCATTTTCCAGCAAACTTACAATAAATTTTTAGTTTAAACTGTTCCATGTTTAATTTTATATCAACACAAATACATGAGATATTCTCACTCTCTAATTTTTTTTTTAAGTAATGAAAACATCCATCATTAGATTTAAGGAATACATAAATTAAACTTTTTTCAACCATTAAAAATTTGCATTGAACAAACTCACTTTTAAAACAAATGTCTTTAAATTGAGGAGAATAGTAAACATACATATTCAATATGTTTTTAATATTTGTGCGCATTTAATGTGTAGATTTCTCTGTAAGTTTCTCAACCTCGAATATCTACTACACTATAATATAGGAAAATATAATACAATCTTGTTGAAGTTTAATATTCTATGTTAGGTAATAATTTGTTCCAAATTTATTGTAAACAAATAATTTGTGTGTTTAAAAAGCAGCGTGCTCACATAGTTTTCAACAGTGTGAAGTGTTTACAAAAGATACCGAGGACGAGTGTAGAGACAGGGTTGAGGGTGTGGTTAGCGGGCGAAAGGCAGGTTACAAGAGCTGAAGTGGAGGATGTGATGTGCCGAATATAGGGACAGCAGATTAGAGTTTAGGCTGCACACAGTGACGGGAGCTTGGGCCATGAGCAGACAAGAGAATGAAACATGTCTCAGTTAACTGCCGCTGCCCGCGGTGTGCACCACTGTCCTGACACACTCCTCTTTCCCCTACCCCACCTGACAACCCCCCTTCCACCACTAGCGCTAAGCACACAGAACCTGCAGTCACCTGCACACCAGCAGGAGTGTCGTCCCTCCACCCCCACCTCTCTGACAACTTCACTCTACTTTACACCATGATTCGCGACCTGTCTGGCCTGATCTATTTTTCACAACTTTTGTGTTTGGATCAAGCAGACTTAGTTTAGAATGTAACACTGATATGAAATTTAAAATCAAACTAATGCGTTGGAATTTAAGCACAGATTTGAATAGCAAAACACTACTTCTTAAATGAGTTTTTAAAAAAGATTGTGAGTTATTCAACACCAGTAAACTTGTGTACATCATAAAAATCGTTTACACCAATACATTGAAGCGTCACTGTAAAAAATTGTTTACGCCATCAAAAATACATTCTAGTATACACTGTAAATAGTTTACAATGTCAAAACTTTTACTAATTTAATAATGAATATTATATAAACATTTTAGCGAAAGGAGTATTGCTCTATTTTAATAGCAGCAATTAATACCAACTAAAAACACTTACATAATAAAATTAATTTAATTAAACTGAAAAATTCTGGGAAATATTATCCTATCTCCAAGAATTATAGCATTAAAATACAAAATCCCATAGAAATATAATCCAAGAAATTTATTCTGGGAAACATTATCCATGTTCCAAGAAATATATCACACTCCAGATACATTTTAAATAACATTAAAATATTATCCTTTGAAGTTGTAAAATTCTGCTAAAATATATTCCAATTCCAGGAAATTACAACAACGAATAAAACAAACATAATAAATCATGCCTTAAATGTCTTTAAGCTGTAACATTCCACGAAATTTTATCCCAATTCCAAGAAACGTAATATTAAAAGCAATTAAAGATCAGAAGAAACAAATACGAACTTGAATAACAAATCAAATGCATCTATTTTACACCTAAACATGATGAATTGAATTACAAATCAAAAACACCCAATTAAACCAATCAAACACACAAAAACCCACCCACTGTCTTACAAATAAGAATCTATCACAGATACCAATATTTATAACATGTAACAGATTATCGCCTTAATGTGAATTACATAGCAATTAAGAGCTATTAAACAACGAATTACATCACTAATAAAATCACTTAAATGCTAATCCCATGAAACGATAATCCAATCAACAAGTGGCTTGATTGCACAATAAATTACACATCCAAGCCCCATCCAGAGGTTTATTAAATAAAATAACTCATAAAATATTATATCAAATCTTTTATTTACTATAATAACTTTACAATTATTGTATTACAATCTTTTAATATCTTTATTCTTAACCCACGAATCGTATGCGTTTGAGAAACCCCTCCATCGAACCAAGGACATGTATTTTTTTCCTTTTAATGATTTTAACAATCAAATATGCATTTGGAGAGGTAACATTTTTCAGTTCATGTTCGAAAAAACTGTCTTTTATGGACTTCCCGTCATAGGTTTCTATGTAACACAATCTGGGATGTGTTTGTCTAATTGAAATAATTTTAAATATTTCATAAGACCAATTAACAATAAAAAAATTTCTCAATGATTCGTTTCTGCTTCGAGATACGTATATATTGGTCAAATTTGAAATCTTGTTTTCTCTCGTCGAATGTTCTTAACATTTTTATAACTGGTTTTCATAAAACTATTATCCATAACTTGGTTGGGCGCCATCTTGATGGCTCTATGATATCTGGAATTATAAAATTTAACTATTTCAGGCAAAATGTCAACCCATTTGTATGTCTCTTTCGATGTGAAATGTTTATATATTAACTGCTTAATCGATTTAATGTATCATTCCATAACACTGGCTTTAAGTTCCGAATATGTTGCGCAGTGATTAATACCATAGTCTGTCATTAGTTTCCTGAATGGCACAGAAAAAAAATTGGATGCTCTGTCGGTTTTGGAGTGAATTTGTCTTTCTCCCTTTCAAAACGATCTTCATTGCATCGCTAACATGTTTCCCAGTATGGTATTTCAAAGGTATACACCAACCATATTTCGAATAAATGTCTATTACGGTTAAAATATACTTGTATTCTTTATTGTATTTGGAAAGCAATGTCATTTCACACAAATCTGCTCGAAAAAGATAATTGAATCCTTTAGTAATAATTCTTCTTCTAGGATATCTTATACTTGCAGGGACGCGACGCTCTTCAGAATATTACTAAATTTCATTGGTTATTTAACCGTCTTCTTTCAGAACTTCAATAATAGAAACAATTTTGTTTGTATGTGAATTATTACCAGATACTCTCGAAGCTATGAGAAGTTTTAATCTGTTGACCAATTCATTATGATTGTTCCAATATACAGGTGAACACAGGTTATCAATTTGATCTTTATGTAGTCCACTTCCGACAATATCTCCTATTAAATGTAGTTTTGGGTGGTTTCTGTCTCATGAACGAATATTCACATTCGTACGACGAACGAGTTCTTTATATTTCTGCAAACCGGTGTCGGAATATCCATTTGGAAAGTTTTTAAACAATATTTCAAACAATCCTTGACTCACATCAGTTACTTAATCACCTATTTTAATTTTATTGTCAGGCAAAAACTTAATCACAGAATCTCCAAGTAACCATATGATTCCATTTCAATAAAAACCAAATTTTGTATTGCGCATAGTTGAAGAATGTTATATAGATACATTATGATGTGTTAATTGAGAAAGAGCTTGCTTTTTATTCTTATTTGTTAAAGGTATGTCTTCCAATTTAATTTACATAGGTGTTTCATTAGGCAAATTCAGCACAGAATGCAATGTATCCATTCTACTCATAACAGGTTAAAATATTTCTTTGTTTAAAACATCCCATTCCATTCAGGCTCGCTTATAAATATTTCTCCTTCACAGCACATATAACTTTATGTAATTCTGAAGCAGAGGCAGACATGTCTTGATTATATTACATTAAATTCAAACTATTTATTCATGGATTAGGTCGTTGATTTTTTTACTGCTGTAGTAGATCGACTAACTGGTACACTAGTTTGTGTAGTTTGCACTTTTTCAATCTTATCGACTTTATTTAAAATTATATCTAATTTAGCTCTAGTTTTAGCTCTCAAATAATTAATAAAATAATTTATTAGTGTTTCCCAGTCATCAATTTGTGTTCTCAGATCTGTTTGCGTAACTAAGCAGATTTTTTATTAATCAATTCATCACTTATATATTGTGTTATTTGTTCCATTCATGTTTCAAGATGTTTTGTAATATTAGCACTTACCACTTCATTAATCACATCTCTTAAATTATTTTGCATTTCTGCACATTGTGTTGTAAAAATTATGGTTGTCATATCATTGACATCCTTACTAAAGCTATTTCAACATTCTTCCATTCTAAATTCATTTATCTGCAAATCATTCTGAATGTTGGTTAAAATGTTTGCAATTACACTCATGTTTTTATAAACATTATCGTTCAAATAAACTAACTTTATTAATTTCTCTTGAATATTGTTTGATTGTGATTTTAATAAGTTTAGCATAATGGTGTTTAAATCTTCCACATAAAATTTATTTACAAAATCAGTATCTTTCACAGTCATACCCATATTACATAAGATATCTCTATTAAACAGCTATTGTAATGATAATGTTTTTTACCGCTATGTCCAAACTTTGAAATACTCATAGTTCTTCACCTGGAAGAAAAAAACTGTCAAAACATACCTATGTCTGCCTTTATATAGAGGAAGCATTGGGATAATCACTAAAAAACCATATATGTCCTTCCAACAGTAAAAACAAATATCTTTACACTTTGTAAAGGCCATATCGCCTAAAGCATGATAATTGTGTATATATATATATATATATTGCAGATTCATATTATCCATGTTAAACACAATTACCATATTTGCATTATGGCACAAATTATGTTTTGTCATATGTGCATAGCTTTGTGATAGATAAAATCAATCAATGTTTGAATGCCAATCAAAACTAAAATATTGCTGTATTCCCCCCTGTGGTGCACACCAAACATCATCAAAAATAAATACGGAATTGGTAACGCTTCATTCAGAGGCACTATATCTTCTTTATTTGTAAAAGTGAAATATAGTATTCCTTCAATCAACCACAAAATGGTTGCTAGTCATTGATGTTTCGCTTGTATTGTTTTAGAAAACACATACCCGTTTTCAAATTTAAGCCCATTTGGATGTTCCAACAGCAACATAATAACATAACTTATTATAAATAGTATATATGATGTTAAAATAATGCCATATTTGTGTTCAATTACATTTTCTTTCATATTTACAATTACCAGAAGACATACATTTTGTTTTATAACCTTCATTTTTACACAAATACACATTATAACATATCATAATGTAACATATCATAATGTAACAACATTACATATTGTAACATAACATATCATAACATAACATATTCTAATGTAATGTAACATATGATAATGTAATATGATGTCACACACTAATGTAACATACTAATGTAATGTACTAATATAATGTACTAATGTAAAACTCACATATTGTGCTAACAGAAATACCATAAATGCAAATCTATATATAGATTCGCATTCAGTTGAAAATAATGGGTCATACTAAACATATCAGAAAAGGAAGTGGTATATTGAATACAGTGATTAATAAACTACTGTTTGAATTGCATTGATCAAAATACAATTATTGTGGACCGAGTAATAAATTTTCCAAACATCTGGCACAGAACAATCAAGGAATAAACTCTCTGGATAATGCTTGTATAGAAAACAGTATAGTTTATGATCGAACAAACAATTTGAAAGAAAAACATATAGCAGATACAATTTTAGCGGATAAAGAAGCAAATATAAGGAAAAATCCATCAAAATCAACAGGTGAAAAGCTAGGCACCTGGGTTGTTGATAAAGTAATGTACGCAAAGGTTTTAAAAAGGCATGGGTTCAAACTGTAAAACTAAACGAAAAACAAAGAAAGGAGGAATCATTCCGGTCCTGTTTCCAGCATTAACAGCACTTGGATCAATCCTCAGAGGAGTTTCAGCAATTAGTAGAGTAGTTAAATCAAAAGGTAAAGAAATGTCTTTGAAACCCTATAAAGAGGGACAAGGACAAAAAACTCGAAATGTGGGAAAAAATGCAGATAGTCCTAAATAATCTTCCAAAACATATATTAACAAACAAAGATATTAATGTATTTGTAAAGAAACTGGCTATTCTCTATTTCCAAGGTGTGTATATGAGAGACGATTTACCAAAGAAACCAAATCTCAGTGAATGTATGATTGTTAATTTAGATTCGAAACAAAATGAAGGAACACATTGGGTTGCATTAATTAAAAACTAAAATCTGTCATTGTATTACGACAGTATCGGTGATTTATGTCCTCCAATTGAAATACGTAATTATTAAAAAAAATTGCGATTAAGATACAATTACCAAATGGAGCAATTACCAAATACAATCAATTGTGGTCATTTATGTTTACTTTTATTACTATAAATAGCATATATAAGTAAGTGTAATTGTAAAAAATAATAGTAGTATGTCAGTTACATTGATATTAAGTGGAAATTCGTCGCAATTGTGTGTGGTATATTCCCCTGTGTTGGAGTTAGATGTGGAATGGCAAATATGTCTAATCTAATTCGTAACCTACAACAGCATACCAAACATTGATATGCATAACAAATCATTTATGGTTAACATTGGTGAACAAATCTACAAGATTGTGATACTGGTCGGATCTTATGAATTGGATGACTTAGAAACATCCATTACAGTGGCATTCCCTAAGAATGTACATTTCTGATTACATGGAAATCCAAATACATTAACTAGTGCAATGTATACAAATGTCAATATCGATTACTTGGAAGACAATTCAATTGAAAATATGTTGGGTTACGAACGGAGAGTATATCCAGCTAATTTATTGCACAAATTGTCAAAACAGGTTAATATATTGTTGGTAAATGTATGTTGTATAAAATTTAATATTGTAGTCAGTTCATGTTTGAATGTGGAACCAACAAATACACTACATGAATTCACGTGCGTGGTGGCTCCAGGATATAAAATAATTTAAAAACCAAATACATTGATATATCTGCCAGTAATATTTAATCATGTTGATGAAATAGTTGTTAGAATTGTTGATCAAGATAGTTAACTCATTCATTTTAGAAACAAAGAAATTACAATCCATTTACATAAAAAAAAGTAAACAGTTGCATTCCATGTGCATTACACTACAAATGAGTATTGTATATAACACCCAATATGGTCATAAAGTAGGCAGTTCTTTTAAGAAGTATCTCACTAAGGAACATATTTCGAAGAAAGGAAGCATAAAAAGATGTAAATGCCAGTATAAAATGCTCACTTCAAATAAGTTACCTGTGAAGTTAACACAAGGCAACAAGTGGTTTTTAAAAGAATTAGGCTATACTCTTAATAGAAATGGAAGATGTACTTAATGTTGAAGAACCAATCAGTTATGAAGATGCAATCACCAGTTCGGAAATACATGTGTATGAACCATTCCGAGCAGGTCAGTATACATTTCTATTGGAAATAAGGATTGTTATATAAAATCATGATATTTACACATTACCATTGAAATCAAGTTTAAGATTTAGAGGAACAATTAAAAAGATTGGCGATGCAACTAATCCAGTAACTACAGGAATAGTGAGGAACAGAATTCTTCATTTAATCGATAGAATTGCTTACCTGCTCAATGGTGTTGAGATAGACCAAACACAAGATGTTGGGTTTACTTCCACAATAAAGAACTACCTCTCAGAAACTATAAACAATATTTATACAGGTCTTATGGCAATGTGGAGCATAGCTAATAACTTTAAACTACAAATAAACCCATGTAGAAAATCCAAAGTTGTTATACCATAATAAATGGTACTTGGCTTTGCTGAGCACTATAAACATGTAATATTAAATGCTAACAAAAGAATTCATTATTCTCTTTGGTAATGCACATTTGAATGCCATATATGATACAGATAATAACAAAGAAGGTGTAACATTTGAATTACACACTGTTTAATGGCTAATGCCACATATTAAAATTGACACTTGTGAACATGAAAATTTTTAAAAATATATCGAAGAAGGTAAGACTCTAGATATTGCATTCAGATTGTGCGCTTTGGAGACATTTCCAATGCTACCGACATCACAAGTAATTTGGCATGTGGAATCTAGTTTTTCACTTGAGAAACCACGATTTGTCGTTATTTCTTTTCAAACCAACCAACAAAACAATTAAATAGCTGATAGATCACTATTCCATAGTTGCAATATGAGAAATATTAAACTATATCCAAACAATCAAGTTTACCCCTATATGGATTTAAATTTGAACTTTTAGAATGGGGGATTTCTTATTTGCTATGATGTGTACTCAAAGTTTCAGGAAATGTATTGTAACAAAATTAGCTCACCAATCCCAGAACCAGAATCGTTTAAAACCAGAGGAATGTTATTTGTATTTGATGTAAGCAAACAAGACAACACAATTACCAATAGTGTAATTGATTCATAAATTGAAATTATAGCAAATACACCAATTATAGCAAATACACTAGCTTATGCTACAATAATTCATGATAGATAAGAGACTTTCAATGTAAGAGATAAGCTGGTGAAGATAATGAATTGAGTAAGTAGGCAATGAATCATGGCTTTGACAAGATGTTTTGCAATGTACAAGGACTACAATTTGCAGAAAAATTTATCAATTAAGAATTAGCTATTACTGATACGGAATTAAAAACAACTGTACTCAGAATTAAAGCACCATTTGACTGGAAATATCTAACTCCCAAATACAAGAAATTTTCTAGATGGGTTACCAGCCATCACCATGGTTTAAAATGGGAGATGGGTGTGTGGAGTATGAGACTGTTGAAGATATTTGCAAACATTACCTAAATAATTATGAAATATATGTAGGTGGACTTGAGCAAAAACACATTTTAGAAAGTGTGTGGAACAAGTATGTAACAGATATTAAAAAAGAATACAATTGTCCATCATTCAAACAATTATGTAGCCACACAGATAAAATTCAACATTCTTCTCTGTAGAGGAAAACTAAATTAATGCTAACTTGGGCAATGCTGTCTGACTGGGGTAAAACAGATTATGATTATTCTCCTACTGAATTACCTGTGGATATTATTCGAGTGATATGGCACTATTTGGGATGAGAGAACTAAAAGTGAAATTTAGTATAAAAAGTATTTTGTTGTATGTAATCCAATATTTCCTAACGTTTAATCTATGAGACAACATAATCACCTGTTCTTGCATATAGAAATCAAAGTGTAAATTGAATATCAGCAAGTTATTAACATGTTGGGTAAACCATTTAGAGTTTGTCTTGGAAAGTAATTGTCTTAGTATCTTTTTGATGTTCCTACTGTAAACATTTCTTTCTTCCACCCAACTAGTATTTACATCTCTGTCACACCTGGAAACTCAAGTGTGAATTACTCTTGTTTGTATAATGGAATAATACATCATTTTGGAGAGACATGCAATTGGTTGTTTCATTGAAAAAATATCCAGTGTCCCTTAGTGGGTGAAAAATGAAATGATTTAATATCTTGTCCAGAAAATGTCTTGTATACCATATGTATCCAAATACAAGTCTACCAGCAAGCATCGAAGAAGTGTATTCACACTTTTATGAAACTTTTCCTGATTTACTAGAATGTATAATGTTACACCACAATACATGAAAAATTTTTAACAATCAAACAGATGAAAAAACCATAAGTATTGCCAAGGAGAGAATGGAAAAGATATGACATAAAATTGTTTTTGTAAATACACAGTGATGAGACAATGTATTCTCTAAGTAAATGTAAGAAAAAGTAGCAAAAAAAGTGGTGCAAATCTATTTTTGTCTGTTTTACTGACTTTATGAATGCATGAATTGTAATATTCCCATTTTCTGACAATCAAATGTTATATAAACTGTGTTTACGTGCACTTAACAATCAAATCTAATGTGTCTGCACATAAGGTTTGTGTGCAGAATAATGATTAAATAAACTTTCAGTAGTTTTAAAATTGATTTAATACATAAAACTGTGTAAACTTTATATAATTTAGATATATTGTGTTTAAAATGAATATAATTTAATTGCTTCCTAGAATTGCCTATTACTACCTCTAAAAGGCGTACACCTTACAGTTTCATTCTAATCTTGGGATAGCATGGAACCAACTATGTCTTTGCTGTGTTACTTCTGTGGTAAAGAATTTACTGTTCTGTGGATCTTACAATAACATGAAAAAACTAGCTGTGGAATGAAATCTTCAAGAAAACTGTTTCAGTGTGATTTCTACCAGAAACAATTTCCTTGGAGTGATGCTTTAAATAGATATTGAAAAACTTGCACTACTGGTTCTCAAGCTCCTCAGATACGAGATACTGGCTAGGGTGTTCACCTGCAGGCTAACTGACATGCAGATAGTTAACGATAAGTTTAACAGTGATGAAGATTTTAATCATTTTTTCACCAGGTGCAGAATTCCTTTGATAGATTTAACTAAAACATCACCCCGGCCTATTAGAATTGGTATAACAGTAACTTGTAAGTACTTGAAATCCCTCACAATGGAGAAAGATGTTACAGAAACATTCTATTTTCAATGTAATTTCATCCCTGTGCTGCACTCATCCGATGTTGGTGTTCTCTATGACAATAACATAGTGCCTTACTTAACAACCAGACTTGATGAATTTAGTGCTCATGGAAGTGGGTTGACTTTACAACTGATATCAAAAATGGATGTACATATCTCCTAATACCTGACATTCACTGGTGGTGGTAATTACACAAAGTAATCCAAGTTTATTAGCAATACAAAGGCTTGAAATCCGACACTGCATTATTACTTGCCTCACTTCATTCTCATAGGCTCTCAAGACCCCCGTTTTCAAGAGCTGCTCAAATCTCTTCACCTGCTCTGATGCACAGATAAATATTTTTGCTAAAAGGTAAGGAATCTGAAAATTTCCTGTTCCACAAAACCCAGAATGTGTGTAGAGCCTCTGAACTTCGAACCTTCCCTCATGTCAGTACAATGTGTAAATCATATTTCCTCTGCAAACTTTACACTTCTTTTATTTCAGCATTTCATTCAGTTGGCTTGCGTGTCCCTGTGTGATATTTTAGAATTCTTGTCTACATATACGCTATATGTAATACTGCCAATGAGGTAGTTAAGTGGCACAATAGCATTTACATGTTAATTTAACAGTCAGCCGTATCAAAAGTGAACCAATCAACTGACAGATAGTGTCTTAAAATAACTAATTTGTAATTCCAAAAGCCAGTGAGCCAACACCTCATCTAGTATCCGCTGTGAATAACAATTTCTCACAGATTTGAGAGTAATGAATTCATCTTCCTGCAACATCAACCAAATGTTATAAACCTTGTTCGCAGAAAAGAAGATTGAGTGTTTTTCCTCTATAACATAAATTAATATTTTTGAAAAGAATGGGTTTTTGTATATGTAAATAAATATTTTAACAAGAATGTGATTTTTTTATATGTTAATAAATATTGTGTTTGTTGGGAAAATGTGATATATTTCAAGTGTATTTCAAAGTGAATGTGTATTCCATTTATCTTCAAATTGTAGATCTGGAATTTTATAAAACATATATCTTAAATAAAGGGTGAGTCGATGTTTTTGCAAAAAAAATATAACATATTTATTACTTTATTCACTAGAGGTTGTAACTTCGCAGTTTGTTTGTGTGAAGAAGATTTATTTATTCATTGATATATCTTGAAAAATGCATATCAACATAACAAAACCAAAATTATCTGGTTAATTTATTTGTTTTAAGTAAGCAGTAATATTTGGACATGAACTGAATATGTACTTTTTCATTCAGTCAGTTTAACAAGTGTGTGTTTGTTCGCAGCAGTTAACGAATCACTTTGTCTGAGCACTTTCCATAACAGCGAACAATACTGTCTCACTGTGAAATAAGTTTGTGTGAATATCACCTAAAAATAGTAAAATCATTAATGTTTAACACAGTAAAGACTATGGGGATTCGCAATGAGTAAACAATTTTATGTCTTAACAGAAAACAAGTGGAATAAATAATTTTACTTATACTATATGAGGTTTAAAGACAAATATAAAATGCAGTTAATGGGTATTAGCAAGCACAAACAGTTTTCATGGCAATTTTTAAAACACATAGAAATGGCATTTACTCTATATGTGCCTTAATTTGTAAATCAGTTAATTTAGTGTTTATTCAGAAAGCAAATGTGCATCAAGCTTCGCATAAAGCATGTAGGCTTTCTAAAGGTAGGACATGTTCAGAACATGTATAAAGCCAAAGCATCGCTAGTAGTCCTTGTCCCAAGCGAAACAGGTTGGTCGCTTGAAGACAGTCCAGCAGGGTGCTGCATTCCCCTTGACAAAGGAACGTCCTTCGAACCCCCAGCCGCGGTCAGGAAAACCAATTTTAGTCTCTCCTCACTACTGATTCTACACACATCTCCGCTCTTGGCTGCTAGGGAGTATTACTTAAAAGTATGTGTTTGGGAACCCATGTCTTGCTATGCTTCTGCTGTGGTGGTAAAAGGACCCCAGCTTATCACATGCCCTCTGCTTGCTTGCCTGTCGGAGTAGGCACTCGGAATTCGCTTGGGAATACGGCCGACTGTCTGAGGGAGCAGGGACTACATGCTTTGCCTGGCTGCGACGACAACTCGCAACTCTTGCTAGGTGCTTTCTTCATCTATCTGGTTGGTGTTCTCACCTCGCTTACAGTCTTCACTGTTGTATTTTTCGAAATATTTCAGTTTCTCGCATATTTAACCTTCGCAACATAAGATACAATAAAAGTTAGAATATTTTTATGAGTGTTAATACATTTATTTCATTTTTAATAATCATTGATTAGCATTTGAATTCTATTTCTCTGCAAGGGTTAACTATGGGATTTGCGAAAACTTCATTGTGATAGATTATAGTGTAGAAATCATTTCCGTTATTTTGAAGTTTGCTCGCATCTATTATTTTCTTTAAATAATCCGTGCCTTATTCGACTATTTCTCTGCAATAGGTTTTCGATGGAGTTTTTTGTTAAAATTATTTTGGATCGATAAACTGTGTTTGGGTTATGTATCTTAGTATTAATTTTATCGTTTTTATTCGACGAAGTTGCAGGGAGTCAAATCTTTCCTAGATTTATTCAGTTTGTGAGAAATTTATATGCGATTATTCATTCGAGTGTTTCACCTAGATCATTTTTAGGTAGTATTTGCACATTTTCTCATAAATTATGTGCAATAAATAAATAGTGGGAATTTTTAAAGTATATTCCTTTGCAGCAAATGGCCAGTGACTTGAGACTCGAAATGCAAGAATTTTTCAAACATCCCTGGCATAAAGTTTTGAAGGCTGCTGACCTGCTCCAATTATGTCGAGTGAGAGAGAGGGGCTGGCGAGGGAATAAGTACTCCTATCACAGAACTGAACAGGGCAGATTTTCGGGAGAAACCACAATTAATGGGTAAAGCCTAGTTTTGCAAACTGCTCACTGCTTTGGGTGAGTTCAAAATTCACTGGTCCAAGACAAGCAGTTAGCCTTGATGTTGACAAATACACCTTCTGGGGTGGGGGTGTAGGGTTGGCTAGCTCAGGCATCTCTCCTTTTGGAAAACATGTGCTCTGGAATAGTGGTAGGGGATGGGGAGGTGTGCATAGCCTTGGACAAGGCAGAGGTTCTTCTAACCAAAAACACGTTTTTGGCTGAATGGGGGAGGGGGAAGCATCGCTGAAAACATGCTCTGGTGTGGAGGGGTGCATGGTCTCGGATAGACACTAGTTTTCGCACAAGGACACCTTCTGGAGGGTGGGTGAGGGGGGCTGCAGGCAGGACCGATGTACACACTTCTCATTGGCCCTCACCATGTTAGTTTGATGCCAGCCCTTACCCTGGATAGACACGACACTGAACACCACAAGTCACTGTGGCCAGCGGGCTTCGGAGAGTGTAGGCATATCATACACCAGAGTGTTAGCCATGATTCTTGTTAAGTGATATTTTATATGCGTTTTAATATAAAATTTATAAAGAAAATTTAATTGAGTGGGGAAAAACAATTTTCATGTGTTACGCCGATATAGTGCATTCGTTATTTTCTCAGTATTTATTGTGTAAACCCCACTTCTGAGATCTATCTGCGAAAGTTGATAGCATTTCCAACTATAGTTTTGTTAACTAGTGTGGCGGATTTCACAGACTTAGGAAATTTGAAGTATGTCCGTTATTTAAAATAATTTTTCTTCGACCAAGTTTGTGAATCTAAATTTATGTATAGTACATTTCTTTACAGTGTTGCAGGATTATGCTTTATGGGATTAAATCATCTGATAAATTCAACTGAAATTTGTGTTAAAAGTGAATTATTCTTACAATAGTGAAACTTGCGTTAAAAATCTGGGTAAGTTTTTTTAAATATATTTTCATAGTCTGTTGTAGGACATAGTGTAATCAAGTTGTTTATAGTAGCTTGGTAGGGAAATATGTTCTGCAATTCGCAAACAGGTTATTTTTATTGATTTTTGATGGAAATTGTTCATTTCTGAGTTTTTCAGCTCAGTCTATAATCAAATGTAGGCCGAGGCACACACAGGTTCTGTTTGCTCTCAATACCTCATTCAGCTTGTAAGTCAAGGTAAGTGGTATATTCAAGTTAGTGCTGCAAAACCTCCCGAGCAAATTGGCATATATTAAAATCACTGACTGTTAAATGTTTTCTTTTTTATGCATGTTTATAAATTAATTTTTTTAATAACCATCATTTGACACATGGATTCCATTTCAGAAGTTCCTCTATGAATGTTAACTATGGGATTCACTAAGATTTTATTGCGGTAGGTCACCTACAAAGCGGTGCTCGAAACAGCTGATAGGAGTCCTCTTATCCTATACTAACATAATTTATTCATCAGTCTCACAGGTGGACGGATGTGTTTTGGGAGAGCTGCTTGTGCGATTTCATTGATTTAAAAACAGGATAGCTGTATGCTATAATTCATTTAGTGGTAGTCATGTACTTGTGTTTGTTAGCCCTTTTATTTATATTTTGATGGGGACATTTTTGTTTCATTAATTAATATATTTTATTTATTATACCTGGAGACTCATGTATTTGTGATCATTTAGCACTTGTCGATACCAGGTTATTTATGTAGTTGTGTTTGTTATATTTCTCTCTCATGTTATTTATTTATAGGTAGAACTCGTTTGAAATATATTTTGTTTAAAGACTCAGAAATTTCTCTCATGTGTTAACTATGTGTCGTTTTCTCTGTCTGTTAAATTGCTATTACTAAAAATCGCCTATCTCCCACCACCATCTACGAGCAATATCACTACCAACCCAAACATTTATCACTTAGGCCACTCTTTCACAAAACTCAGCACACATATATATATATATATATATATATATATATATATATATATATATATATATATATATATATATACCCTGTCCCCAACATGCCACACCTCAGTACGATGCCAGAGCTCCAAGGGCGAGGCCATACCACAGCTGCTCCCCACCCCCACCGAAATTAAAGAAAATAAAAAATGTGTCCCTTAGCACATTATTACACCAATATACACACTAATAGCACAGCAATTTTTATTGATTAATTCAATTCAATTAATTGGACCAATCAAAATTTTCACACAATTTTATCCTATCAAAAATCAATCGGATATGATCGGATTAAGGATAATCCAAAAAAAATTGTCGGATTAAAATAGGATTAACAATTTTTTATCGGATTAAAATCGGACTAAGGATTAACCCTTTCAATAAATTTGATATCAAAGGGTTAATACGATTAATCAAAAGTGGTGTGAAACCCGCCCGCCACTACTACTACCGCTATAGACCATGTATTATTGGCCAACTGAAAGCTGCAATACGCCAAATAATAGCCAGCACTACGCCGCAACTCACAAAGCACGTGATGGTACAATTCCGAACACAATTGTATATGTGCATCTGGAATGGCGGCCATACTTTGAACTACATCATTTACGACACCTATCGCAAAGATATAAATAATCAAATTTAAAATACTAAAATGGAAGAAATCTTATGCTGGCAAACATTTTAAAGTGTTAGTGATCTTCAAATAAATATTTTATAAGTATGTGTAAATAATTGAAACTAAGTAATTAATCATTTGATAAAACAAAATAAAACCTTCAACTAACTGAAACATAAAACATTAGTTTTAAACATTATAGAATTTAATTTTTAACTGGTTTTGATTTTTTGAATTTATGCCAAACGTCTCGCATTACTAGTGACAAAATCTCTAAAGACATCATCAAAATTAATATTGTTGGCCAATTGATTCTCAATTGAAAGCATTGCCAAACCATTCAGTCGATCTTTAGCATTTTCTATCTTAAGTAGGTAGTTCCTTACTAGTTTCAGTATGCTAAATGAGCGCTCACCTTCTATAATGGTTACAGGTAGAGACAAAACAATTCTTAAGGCTAACCAAACTTTAGGAAAAACTCCCTCCATATTAACATTATAAAAATTATTTGGAAATTTAGAAGAAGAAACAAACTTAGAGTCTAAGCACTCCTTAAACGTACTCTTGAAAACTGTTTACAGATGCACTGTTTCATCTGCTAGGGAATAAGTGAAGACGTTTGGATATTTTTCAAGTAGTAAGCTACAGTTTTCCTTAATTTCATTTGTGATCAAATTTCAAAATTATGAAGAAAGGAAAAAATGTCAAAATTTTTGTTCAAACTTTTGAATCTCTGATTCAGTCCAGATATGGCAATGTCTTTAAAAGGATAAAACAACGTCTCTTTTAAAACTATCTTCTGGGCTGATGCTGACAATAGGTGTGTTTTTTATCCTATGGTCTAGGCCTATGTCGTTCTTCTTTAAGCTAATTTGAAATGTCAATAGCAGGCGCAACCACCTTACATTCGGATAGAGTTATATTCCAATTATCTCGTAGAGTTTTCATTTCTTTTGATAACTCATTGACATTTTATGCTGCTGTATCAATAGGCAGTATTCTCTATTGCAAAATGTGATTTGTTTAATCAAAACACTTGAGGGTTTCGATCCAAATTGGTGACATTTAAAGACTCTAAAAGGAAGAAAAATACTCATGAAAACCTATTGCTTCAGAATGGGCTTCATTTGTTGAGTTATTGTCTCCTAACGGGCCAAGAAACTTGTCGGAAGCATACAGGTCACTTGGAAGATGGCTCGCTATCAGCGGGCGAATAGCTTTTTTTTCTTGAACTCCACCTTGGTCAGATTTTCTGCGTAAGGAAAATGCCGTTTTTTTTGTGGCATTGTTCTCCAGCTATTGAGGGTTGCGCTGTATAAGTTGTATAGTCGATTAACACAGGCAAAAAATGTTACTGCATCTGTGCAATACGATGCAGAATGAACTACGACCAAGTTAAGCTGATGTGCTTTCTCAAGTAGAATTGTAACTCATTAGTAAAATAACATTATTTTCATTACTCGCCTAGCCGCTCGTGCTGAAAAGTTAGGAATAAAACAAATAACAAATAGCAATTATACACATAATTCACCTAAATAGCAAAATTACACATTACACAAAAGAGTTGTTCATCACAGTAATTGAACTTGTGATCATAGTACAAAAGGAAGGCAACAACTCTTTATAAGTTAACAGCTTGATTGAGGAATTGTTTGTTTACTAAAGACAGCGGGAGCGGCCGAAACTCGTCTCCCGGTACCGGCGGAGTCTATTTTTCTAGAGACAGAGAAATCAGGTTAGCTACGGTGTGCCATGGTGATCGCACAAGATATCGCCTTTGCATTTCCGCTTCATCAGAAAAAATGTTTGAAAGTATATCTAAAAGTCTCAAAACCATGTCTTAAGTTTGTGTCATATACATACACAATGAAATTAAGCAAGTTTAATATAATTAAATTAATTATTTATTTTTTGGAAGTTCATACTACAGCATCTTACAAAATTTTCGAAATTACAATAGTCATTACAAGATTATTAAACCACTAGTTACATTTTTTCCTCTTAACTCCGGGCGTTCGGGGACCCCCTGAGTCTCGGTGCCCGGGACAAATGCACCCTTTATTTCCCCCCTCCCCCCCCCCCTCGCCCACGAGATCTCGTTTAACATGTACGTGGAATGTATAGCCTGTTGCGTGCTACACGTTTGTTGTCTTGTGTTGCCTCAATAATACCGCCGTTAGTATGCGCCCGTAAACACTGCAATTCCACATTTTAAATTTTAATCGGCGAGCCAGTTTTGATTCCCGGCGGGGAAATCCAGGTCTTTGCATGCGAGAAACATGGCGGATGTTGCCATTGGTCGGCGGGTTTTATCGAGGTACTGTCATATTTGGCGAGTGAGTGAAGATATTTGGGAGGCTCGTAACAGCGAGGTCTTGAGAGCCGATTCCTATTTGGTTTTAATTGCATAAATAGTTCCTGACTTTAAACTATTTGTGCATGGTCTTAGACAAGCAACTATTCAACCTTCAGTACACATAGGCCTCCTTGATCAGTACCACCGAACTTGATTAAATCTGCATGTCGAAACCTAGTTGTTTGTTTTCCGTGAGCTGGTTACTTACAGCCTTCTTACGCTTGTGTTTTTGTCAGTTCTGTGGCGTGATGCCTGTGTTTGGGTTGGACTGTCTCATACAGTACCTGCATATATCCTCGCCCTTGGCTGTTTTAGGTCTCGGATACCCAAAAAAACAAGGTAATTAACATTTTTTTTGGGAATGCTTTATAAAAGTGAATAAGTTATAGACTCGGAAAAATAATATTGAATCATATCTAGATCATATTAATTCAATAGACTAAAAATAAAGTTAGAAAATTATTTCTTAAGGACTTCCGTTTTTCCCACCTCACTCAACGCCCAGTCCAGTGGGAATTTGCCCCTTTCGTCCCCCTCCACTTATCTCTCAACATACCATTTTATATACATTCGTTAAAACAAATATAGCCCTCCTGTCCCCGCAACGAATTACCCGCAAAACGTAGAAGTAGCTATACAGTATCATTATGGGTAATATTGTAACTGATTGAGATAAGTTACAAGTAGCCTCGTAAAATTTTTACCATGGTGCACTGACAAACACCTACAAACCCTAGTATTCAGAACGGTCGTAGGATGACGCCGTATGCAGTATAATCAGTAGGCCTATGCCTGCGGAGTGTATGCCAGTGAGTAACTAGCGACACAGTCGATACACGTATAGGTTAGGGGGATATTTAGATAATTTCAACTTTTATTTCGGATTGCAAGTCCTAAACTCAACATTTTCGAAATCGGCACTGAAGTTACAGTGCTTCTACATAGACACAAAATACAATTTGAAACACTCAAAACAGATGATGGCAATGAAAACAGTGCATTTTACAAAAACGGGGGAAAATTGGGTCAGAAAGTGGGACTATTTGGACAAACATTTTTTCTAAAAAAAATTTAACAATTAAAATTATTATATAAATATAAAATTAAAGTAAAATACCAATAACAGTTGTGTATTTGAATACACGTTAGCACAAAAACACCCTGTTATTAAAGCAGGCATAATCATATTTTCTACATTTAAACATTTTTCTTCCCTAGTAGCTTCTACACAACATTCGTAAAACCAAATTTTACTTTTAAATTCTTGGTATTGTACCAATTTTCCCTTATTCTCAGATTAGATAACATTATACTGGACTCCACAGAAATTGCGTAAGGTATTTTCTTCTGAGGATAAGGACTTATCGTTTGATTCACTGGAAGGCTCAGGAATTTTCCTAAGGAATTTTTTACCTTTTCTTTGGTTGGTTGCTGGTCCTTTTGATGTTGTTGTAGATTTTCTTCTATTTTATTCTTCCAACACCAGTTTATTTCTTATCTCCTTATTATCGTTCTTTTATTATTCCTTTATGCATATATTATATGAATATTCTTTTTATTGTTAAATTTTCTCTTTTTTGGCTACCATTTTTAGGGCGGTAAAACTGCTGAAATGTTTGTTTCAGAGAAAAGGAATTGGCGTGGTTTTATGTGCTTGGATTGGAGAGAAAGGGTATTTCACTTAAATAGCACACTCTTTTGTGTGAAAGTACTTGATAGAAGAGTGAATAAGTTCCACATTGTTCAGAAAAAAAGTTCCTTAAATTGGGAATTTGTGATTGGCATCGAATGAGATTGAAAGTAAATGAAATGATCCACTACAATCAATTTGTTTAACTGCATAACCTACAGTGGCATGCTTTCTCAATGCAACATTAAAAATACTACCGTAAACAAATTTGTTTATCGATGCTGTGGGATTGGCGAGTATGGCGGTAGTAGTTTCTTGGTGACAAATTGTCTTCAGAGACTTAAAGACTTCCGTCGAGTGGCTGTAGAATATGAATGTTATGAGCCGATAGGAAAACGAACTCAATTTGAGGTTCTGTGCAAAACTCTAGACACTTGGTCGAATGGTGAGATATGTGGCCATCTATAATTAGCAGAAATTACCATTTCCTTATATACTTTTTTTAAAAAGGTGTTTTATAGCTAGTCAAGGAAAATATTTTTATTGATGTGCAATGATTCAGGCACAACAACCATGGTATACATGGAGGAAAACCTTATTTGTATTCTTCATACAACTCTTGCCCTTTGAAGATTAAATTTACTTATGTAACATTAAATCCGGTTTAGAAGACTTGTATTTCTACCATTAAAATAAATCAGAAACAGTTATTACCACTATTTCCTTCTTAAAAGGAAACTCACAAGAGAACGATGCAATTGCGTCATGATCCATGGGCCTATGGAAAACTTAACGAGCCTGTGAAATGGTGAATCGTTGGATTATGAGAGGTAAGAAATTCGTTCTGTCAAATTTCCTGCCACCAGACCGTTGCGAGCACACTGTATACTGAGAGCAGCATGAACAAGGGAGAACACATACACACGAAGAAAGCTCCGGGCAGCCCGGAATGACTACCAGAGAAAAGAGGAACATTTTATTATCCAACAGGTACGAACTAGACAAACAGTATGTCATTCCGCCATTCAGGAGATATGCAGCTACATCACCAGCAATCCCTGTTTTCGCCGGAACTATTGCAAGGTGGCATGCAGATGAACATCTGCAATCTCGACGTTCCTTATGCCATCTTCCACTGAAAACCCCCAAAGATTCCTTCGTTTCTAGTTTTGTCGTAATCATGTGGAACTGGACGCGGATGACAATCATATTCGAGTTTAGAGGCGCACTATATAGTACACAAATCCATACGACGTTGTTGATCGACACACAACCAAAACTGGTGTTGAAAGCAATTTACAATTATTCTCGGTTTCACCTGATAGTTATAACGGGAACACTGACAACACGGCGTTTGGTTCAAGAGATTATGCGGCTTTATGTGCTTATCTTCGTGACGTGGCTCCAGCGGGCTATTTTCCAACAGTGTAGTGCTACCAACCCCCCCCCCCCCCCCCACCCCGTCCCTATACACACAAAACAAGATTCCCTAAACTACCTACATTCTTTGTCGTATGTTGTTACCAGTTATTTGCATCGTCATTCCCATTACCTGTATAGAGTTTCTTTCTATTTCAATTGCTCGTTTTGGGTGTGGAGTATATTTATTGCAGTGAGCGTACTTGTAATTTTCGTCCAATTAGAACATTTATTTTTCATCACTGGTAAAATATTTTATAAAATAGAAATAGCCTATCATAAGAGTATCGCTTATCCGATATGAAATAATCAGCAACGATTTGAATGTTTTCATTTCGCTTTGCATTACCGAGTGATGTGGCGCAGTGGTTAACTTTCCGACTCGCATTTGGAGGGACCTGCGTCCGAATCCCGCTCCGGCCATCCTGATCTCGGCTTTCCATGGTTTCCCGAGATCGCGCCAGGCGAATGCACGTGTAACCCTGGAATTATACCGCCATAATCTTAGATGCTCACCATTGCAAATTTTATTGCTACTTTCTTCTTGCTTCTTATCAGCTTAGTTCTTCATGCATACCACATTCTCTAAGAATAGCTTAGTCTTCATGCATACCACATTCTTTAAGAATAGCTTAGTCTCCAAACATACACTATCGTCGCGTTCTGTAACGAGTTCACTGTTTGCCTGGAAAAAGGAAGCATGTCACCAATAAAATAAAAAGTCAAAAATATAGGATGAGAACAGAGACAACAGGGCCGGCCTTAGACCATTCGGCGCCCGGGGCAAGTGGCAATTAATCCGCCCCCGTATTTTTCTCATTTAAAATTAAAATTATTCTAATATAAATGCAGTTTCGTTTAAGAAATTTACAAATAAAATTTGCATTTAATGAGTTATGATGATATATAAAACAATTTCCCATTTATATAATCACCATTATGTCTCAATTTTATTGTTACATACTTGCCTAATTCGCCGTATATCTTGTCGCTGTCACCAAACTTTGTTAGTACAGAACTACGGCTCAATAATTCTTAAACACACAAATACTGTGCAACGAGAATATGAACTTATATTAGGAACAGTCAATAAATGTTTTTCTTTGGTCCCGGGTAAATGAGAATTGTAACTTTCTTGCGATCAATGTAATATCAGTGACGAACAAATTCACGCAGCTGTACCATTAAATATATAATGTTACTATACAAATAAAATTGTATATTTATGTACACTTCATTGCCCTTATAGGGTAATGAAGTGTACATAAATATGCAATGGGGCCTTTTTGCCTTGGCCTGGGAAAATTTGGCTATAGATGAAGAAAGGTCACTCTTGCGAGACATGTCCTTCTCTATGGACAGTATCGCAAACGATGAGAGATGTCCGTCACTCATAGTAGATAGAAGATAACTTTTGATCAGTTTTGACCTCCAAAATGAGTTCACAGCTAGCTACTGTCACTGGTAAAGTTAGCAATACTCGAAGCGACACCCAGATATTATGCAGTGCTCATATTTGTAACTTCTATATATTGTAAAACTGTCTTAGGAGAACTCTTCACAGATGATGGTACAAAACACTGGAAGTTTTTTAATTCTTACCAAAGCTCCAAGCTATTAAAATCCGAATGACTTCCATCGGTGTTTGTTAGAGCTGTTTGTAATACCATATGTTTTCCAATAAAGACTTATCAGCCTTTTGATCATTATCTAATTCTTTTGGGGGTTGGCACAAGTCATACAAAAATCCCCAAATATTTTTGTGTTCTTCGAGTTACTCAGACCGCTGTTTCAATGATGTTAGTGTAGTATCGACGTTGACAAAAAAAATCCGTTTAAACTGTTCTTTTGAACTAACATTTGTCGACTCGTCAAAGCCTTCATATTTAAAATTCCTCTTCTTCCTTCGTGCACGAGTGGGATCTCCAAACGAAGCATCATCTCATAATGTACTTGCTAGCTCTTTTGCAGCTATAGCTGCGTTTCGGTAGCCATCATTTATGTAGGAAGATACATACTCCATGCAACTCTTGATTAAAGTGGTGAAAATACAACTATCCATCACTGGGCTTTGCATTGATTTGCACACAATGTTTATTTGATACAAAATATCGTACCCTACAATAAGAGAAATCAAAAATTAAAATTTTATTAATTGGTCTGCTAAAGAGTGTGCTTCGTACCTCAAACCAGCACCTGTCAAACTAGATTCAAATACTGCAATTAAAGCATCATACAAATTCCTCACCTGTTATCTAATAGCATTGACACTATCAATTCTACTTTCCCAGCATGTAGCACTTAGTGGTTTCACACTACGGCTGGTCACATGGTCCTTCAAAATTTTTTTTGCGTTAAACAGTAGCTGAGAGCAACACATATATTTTCTGCAGAACACCAACCTGTGATAGAAATAGTTGATGATGCTGCATCTGAAAATAATAAATTCAAATAATGACAGCCCCAAAACAAAAATGATGTTCTTGGATTTATTTGAAGAATTTTTCCTTGGACACTTGTGTTTTTACCTCTCATATTGGCACCATTGTCGTATCCCTGGCCATGGAAGTATTCTAATCTTAGTCCATTTTCGGCTTCTTAATGGTTCTGAAAAGCCTTCTCCCATACAATTACTGGCATTTTGAAATCCCAAACTGTGTTTATTTATTGTAAATACACCATCTTCTGCATCCACAAACCTTATTGTGAATGACATTTTTCCAGTGTGACTGATATCTGGGGTGCAGTATAAAATTATGTAATAATATTTGGCCTTTTAAGCTTGTTTGTGTTTGTTTCGCGTACTGCTTCATCTAAAATGTGCATAAGTTAATTTTGTATAGTTTTCCCGCAATAATAGTTATTTGATGACGTGACTGAAACAGGCCTTAGGTGTTGACGCATAACAACATCAAAATTTACCAACATTTTTACTAGGCCAAGAAAGTGTCTATTATTCTCTGTAAAATAGCTTTTCCGAGGATCCCTTGAAAGCCAAATTATGCTGGGCCAAGTACACAATAATGGACAAAAGGCGTTCGAACACACACTTCCAGTGTTGAACTTAACTATTTATAAGTTGTTGATGTTTTGAATCTATACCTTGATTGAGACTAAGTCTGGATTCTTACTTAAATCCAATTCCAGTACGCATTTATATGATCTGGTGACTTTTCGTGTTCTTTCAAGCGATCACTTACGCGCTTCCAGTCACAAAAACCAGTTGTTCCTAGTTTTGAGCTACATTCCCTATTGAATATTTTGTAGCAAAAGCACAATGCGCAGTCCGAACTATTAGAATACACAACCCATCGCCTTTTTAATTTTTTCCCCATTATCTAGCTTCCTAATTGTATATTTTATTTTTAAAATGCCGCTCATTTGCATCCGACGTAAACACAGTGTCTTTTATTTCGTGAGGCCTAGTTTAAAAAAAAGGTTGTCTATGACAGTTATATAAGGCTGCATAACATTAGGCCATAACACTGGATCGAACAAATAGGTTTATTTTGAAACTAGATTATTTTTTTACTCCAATAGAGTTTGGAAATTTGTAGATTCAAAAGGTTCTAACTTCATTTCGGAGAATTGTTTTGCTGAAGGGGAAATTCTGTACATATTTCCAGTGGTGCTGATTCCCTGATCTTTTTTATGAAATGTGTCGTTGCTGGCATTGTCACAGTATTTTGAACTTGCAAGGGAAGCTGATGTTGTAATAGGTAACAAGAATTTTTCAATGCTGTGCGCATCTTGTTTTATTTTAGTAACATAGTTGGTTTTACATTTTCTGTTCTTAGCCCCAAATAATTTCTTCTGCCCAAATTTATTCATACCTGTTGCATGTCTTGCCTAGAAATAAAAACAATTAATTTTCTATGCATAATAGTAGGAAAAATATTATTGATAAAGATCCCTGTCATTTCTCGAAATAATTCAGAAGCCGACTACACGTAATTTAAATTTATGCTGTTATCACGTACGTCATTGGACCTTCACTTGTCCGACATGCCTCTAAGAACTTTTAACCAACAGCAAAACGTTAGCAGTTGGCTGGCCTAACTCTGTGAGTTAGGACAGCACTTTTTATATAAAAAAAGTTGCAGGAGGACAAAAGTTGGTTGGAAGGAAAATCTAAGCAGCGTCTCAAAAAGGTCTCACTTTACCGTGAATAGTGTAGGCTATAAACATAACTTATGTACCTACACAAAAAATGCAATAATTTATTTTACTTACCTACTGCATTAGATAACAAGTAATGAAATCCCAGTCCTGGTTAAGATTAACAATCATAAAATTATATCGCCTGAGGTCACAATATCAATCTGTGAATACGGTTAATCACAAACTAATTATCAGATTGCAGATAAACTAGTAAAGCAAAGCATGCTCAATGAGAATGTTGCCCGTTTCCAAACGGTAACTACATCACGTAGTTTGAACTATAAGGCACAGAGCGCACTAGGCGTTAAGCCTGTATATCTTCAATAGCTCATCAATTAGATCATTTTTCAGCACAGTATTTACAATCACATCACATTCGTAAACTCTTATAGATTTTGTTTCCTCTTTATTCCAATCTTGGACTGCCAACATTAGCAGCAGTAAAAGTGTTTAAACACCTATATGCGTGCCTAATTTCCATTATGATTGCAGAAAAAAAAAATTTCGTGTCTGTTTTTGGGGCCGCCTTCATCATGGCGCCTGGGATGACAGTCCCACTCGCCCCGTCCTAGGGCCGGGCCTGAGAGACAATGTTAATTATGTGCTTTATTTCATGTGTAACAATTAGCTACAGATATTTTGCTATTATGTTCATTTTGTATATTAATTTCTTGTGTTTTTTTTATAACAGTTATAAATATATTTGTGCTATAACTGTGAAGTTTTTGTGCCACACTTCTGAGCTGCTATCTGAATCATTACTAAACGAATGTGTTTAGGATGTCCCAAAAGTCTCCATACATAGGAAAAACACGTTTTTCTTTTGTTGCAGGTACAATGGTGCTGTCTCGTCACGACCGCATCGAGATAATCCACCTGACTGACGTCTGACATTTTGCGAGATATTCGGCAAAACTGGCCCAAACGCATTGATCTGTGTCTGCAATTTAATGGCCAACATATTGAGATGTTTAACTTACTAACATTTCGCAAGATGTCAGGCATCACTCGGGAGGATTATCTGGATGTGGTCATGACGTGAAAACGGCATTTTACCTGCAAATAAAGTAAAAACCCGGTTTTTCCTATGTATGGAGACATTTGAGACATGCTGTATAAAAGGAACTCCAAAAGACAATTCTTCGTGTTAGGTTGACGGCCTTTGGAATGAAAGCCCGAAAAGTTGTCGTCAACCATCTACGGAATCAGGCCCGGATTAGGGTGCTAGGTGCCCTGATGGTAGAATGAGATAGCCAGTTCGGGCATAACGGCATCTGGCAAAGGAGCCAGGCGCCAGGGGTCCACCATGTTGTGACATCACCCGTCCGCCATCGTTTTCCCTTTGTTCCCTAAAAATTTGCCTTTTTTCCTTAAAAGTTTTCTCAAAAAATTCTCTTCCTTCCCATTTGCAAAAAATGACGCCTCAGAAAATTTTTGTTATTCCTGGACCAGAAGACACTGATTAGCGACTCTGAGCTAGGAGAATAGGATTCAGGACCAATCACGACCTTGATATTTGACCCCCTCCCCTCCCAAAATAAAACCATTTCTAAAAATTCTCAACATTCTAAAAAAATTCCAAAAATTGTATTATTAAAAATTATAAAAGATTTATTTAAGAAATTACTTAACAATTTATTTTAAAAAATTTAATTTCCTGAGGTACCCCCTCATTCCCTTCACCAATTAGTCAGCCGGCCTCCACTCCCCTCGTCCATGCCCAGTCAGCTATCTAAGCAACAATATTGGATGCAGGTAACCTTGACCTTGACCCCATGATCGTGAATGACCTTGAAAACAAAAACTCGAGAAAAAACGCATAAAAGTCAGCAAGAATATTACATTCCAGGCTACTGCCACCATATTGGATTCACGTGACCTTGACTGACCTCGATAACAAAAACTCGAAAAAAAAAGTTGACGAAAGTCAGCGATGTAAACTACTGCCACAATATTGGATGTAGGTGACTGTGACCTTGCCCCCATGTCCTTGAATGACCTTGAAAAATATGAGAAAAATGCATAAAAGTCAGTAAGATATTACATTATTGACTTCTACCACGATATTAGATGCAGATGACATTGGCCTTGACCCCATGACCTTGAATAAACTTGAAAACGAAAACCCGAGAAAAAATATAAAAGTCAACAAGCACATGATGTTAAAAAACTACTACTACCATATTGGATGCAGGTAACCACAACCATGACCCCATGACCATGAATGAACTTGAAAACAAAAACTCGAGAAAAACCTATAAAAGTCATCAAGTATATGATGTTACAGACTACTATTACTACAATGCATACAGGTGACCTTGACCCTGCGACCTTGAATTACCTTGAAAACCAAAACTCGAGAAAAATACACAAAAGTCAACAAGCATATAATGTTACAGACTATTACCACCATATTGGATGCAGGTGACCTCGACCTTGACCCCATAACTTTGAATTACCTTGCAAACAAAAGCTCGAGAAAATGTAAATAAAAGTCAACAAGTATATGATGTTACAGACTACAAATACCATATTGGATGCAGGTGACCTCAATTTTTACCCCATGACCTTGAATTGCCTTGAAAATAAAAACTTGAATAATCCATAAAAGTAAGTATGTATATGATGTTAAAAATTATTACCACCATATTGGGTGCATGGGACCTTGACCACATAACCTTGTTTGACTTTGTAAATAAAATCTTGAGAGAAAAGCCAAAAAAGTCAGCAGGCATATTACATTACAGACTACTACCACAATATTGGTTGCAGGTGACCTCGACCATGACCCCATGACCTTAAAAACAAATACCCGAGAAAAAAGTCATACATGCCAGTAAGTGTGTTAAATTTGTGACTACTACAGCCATATTTGATGCAGGTGACTTTGACCTTAATCCCATGACCTTGAACCCAAAAAATAAAATAATCCACATTTCAATACATGCAACTTTGTTGAAAGTTATAGTCTTTAATGCATCTCGCTATTCACACTCGTAGTGTCCTTGTGCGAAAATATCTTAGCATTTATTACACCGAAACACTGTGCAGGGCGGATTATGTAGGTAACTACACTTTTGAGAACACACATCGAAGTCACAAGAGACCTGCTTGCAGCAAACCTGTTACCAAGGTACTGATAAGTAATGCACTTTGCCTTTAAAGGTCTTTGAATACCTAAGTAAACTGTCGCTACGGCTGAACAGCTTACCGCAGCTGTCACACAAATATGACATACAACAGGGATTCTTGGCACAATTAAAGCACTCATATCACCATGCATTATGGTCGAAGGTAAATGTCTTACTATAAAAGTGTCACTGATGATGTAGTGGTTCAGGCAAAGACTCGGACAGGCCTGTTTGAGATATAGGTGCTGGAGTTACACAATCAGGTAATACTGGCAATGATGTTCTACGTACCACTCCGAAGAAGTTGATGGAACTACTGGTACCACTCCTGAAGAAGTCTATGGCACTGTCATAGCTACCAGTAGCTCTGGAGTACCCGAGGACATCGCTAATGTAGAATAATACTTATATGCGAAGATGCAGAAGTTAGCCAAAATAACACATCTTTCATGGGAGTTGCTGTCAAACTAAGCCTCTCAGCTGACCTTCCTACTGCTTATAATACACGAGTACGCAAGACCTATTACAACATATTGACTAATAACGAATCGTATTACACCATTAATACATTGGTCGGACACCGACCAGCGAATCACCGAGTTGGCATGTGATTGCAACTGATCAATAGCATGAAGGCACTGAGACATCACATGCGAGAGTCAGTCTTTGACTCCTGCCAGGTCCATCCCCCACAAGACTGGTCCCTAAATTACTCCTAATGACCCCTAAATGACTCCTAGTGACACCTAATGATCCCTAAGTGACCCCTGATTGCAGTGCATGTGCTGATTGCGGTGCTGACCCCTAGTGACCCCTAAATGACCTCTGATTGCAGTGTGTGCGGTGTTGATTGTATTGCTGTTTGCAGTGATGACCACTAATGACTCACAACGACCTCCAATGAGGCCTAAATTACCCCTAATGACACCTTAATGACCCAAATGACCCCTGATGGCAGTGCTGATTGTGATTGTGGTGCTGATTGCAGTGCTAAGTGTGGTGTTAAGTGCAGTGTATATATAGGTTGCAAGCTGAAATAAATTCCCCGTATTTAAAAATAAAACTATGTAGTCCTACCTCCAAAGCTCGTGTGGACCCATGACCCATTGATGGGGAATTTATTTCAACTTGCGACCTACACATACACCGTACTTAGCGCCGCAATCAGCACCACAATCAGGGGTCATTATGGGGACATTGGGGTAATTTGGGTGTCATTATGGGTCAGCACCAAACTCAGCACTGCTCGCACTGGAATCAAGAGTCATTTAGGGGTCATTAGGTCTCATTAGAAGTAAATTGGGGTCAGTCTTGTGAGAAATCGGCCTGGCAGTAGTCAGAGACTGACTCACGCATGTGATGTCTCAGTGCCTTCATGCGATTGATCAACTGCAATCATGTGGCAGCTCAGTGATTCGCTGGTCTCTGTCCGAGCAATGTATTAAGGGGATCAGTCCCCGTCATCTTGGATTGATCAATTTTTCCTCATAACTTATATTTAAGTTATTTTAACGAAATTTTTCGCATGACACAGCATAAACAATAGCTTTTCATGATTTACAAAGTAGATATGTTTTCACTGACTTTCTTAATTTCTAATTAGTAGCAGCTGGGAAGAAGTAAATGATTCATCCTTGCGGGAAACTGCAGCAATTAACTGTATTCAAGCAATACCAACTTCAGAAAATGTACGAAGGATTGATCTGTGTACTGTCGTTCCATAAAATTCAATACGAAATCAATAATACAGGTTTTTGTGGAAATTCTAAAAATCCAGTATTGAAGGGATTGATCCCTCTTAATGGTGTAACACGATTGGTGTAAAGTCAATATGATGTCATGGGGCTTGCATACTCGCATATTATAAGCAGTAGGGAGGTCAGTTGAGAGGCTTAGTTTGACAGCAGTTCCCATGAAAGATACGTTGTCTCGGCTAGCTTCGACAGCTTCGCATATAAGTCTCATTTTGCATCAGCGATGTCTTCGGGTACTCCAGAGCTGCTGGTAGCTATGACAGAGCCATAAACTTCTTAGGGACTGGTACCTAGAACAACATTGCCAACATTACCTGCTTTATTAACTCCAGCACCTACATCTCCAACAGGCCCATCCGAGCCTTTGCCGGAACCACTACATCATGTCACCTTCGTAGCAATACATTTACTTCCGACCATAATTCATAGCAACATGAGTGCTTTAGTTGTGCCAAGACTCCCAGTGGTATGTCATGTGTGACATGTGCTGTAATCTGTTCAGCCGTAGCGACTTAGTCATGCAAAGACCTGTAAAGGCGAAGAGCATTTCTCATCAGTACCTTGTTACCAGGTTTACTGCAAACAGGTCTCTTGTGACTTCGGTGCATGTCCTCAACATTGTAGTTACCTACATAACCCGTCCTGCACAGTATGTCGGTGTAATAAATGTTACGATATTTTCGCACAAAGACAATACAAGTATTAATAGCAAGATGCATAAAAGACTAGCCTTCAACAAAGTAGCATGTGTTGAGATGCATATATTTTGAGTTTTTAAAATATATTTTTAATTTTTTGAGTTTTATGTCACAGGATCAAGGTTAAGGTCACCTGCATCCAATATGGCGGCAATAGTCAGGATTTTAATATGATTGCTGATATTTATGACTTTTTTCTTGGGTTTTTGTTTTCAAGGTCATTCAAGATCATGGTGTCAAGATCGAGGTTACCTGCACTAGTACTGTGGTAGTTGTCTGTAACATCACATGCTTATTTACTTTTATGTCATTTTTCTCGAGTTTTTGTTTTCAAAGTCATTCAAGTTCATGTGGTCAAGGTCGAGGTCACCTGCATCCAATATGGTGGTGGTAGTCCATAATGTAATATTATTGATGATTGTTATGGATATTTCTCGAATTGTTGTTTACAACATGATTTAAGGTGTCATGGTCAAGGGTAAAGTCACCTGCATCAAATATGGGAGTAGTAGTCTGTTAACATCATATGCTTGCTGACTTTTATGGGTTTTTGTCGAGTTTTTGTTTTCAAGTCATTCAAGGTCATGGGATTATGGTCGAGTCCACCTACATCCAATTTGGTGGTAGTAGTCTGTAACATCATATGCATGTTGACTTTTGAGGGTTATAACTCGAGTTTTTGTTTTCAATGTCATTGGGTCAATTTCAAGGTCATCTACATTTAATATTGTGGTAATAGCCTTTAGTGCTTGGAAACATTTCTGCATTTTTTCTCGAGTTCTGGTCTTCAAGTTCATTTGAGGTTATGGGATTAAGGTCAATATCATGTGCATCCAATATGGTTGTAGTATTTTGTAGTGTAATATGCTTTCTAACTTTTATGCATTTTTCGAGTTTTGGTTTTCAAGATCATTCAAGGTAATGAGGTCAAGTTCAAGGTTACCTGCATCCAATATGGCTGCTAAGATGGCTGACAGCACCAAGATGGCTGAGTGGGTATGGGCGAGGGGGGTGGAGGGCTGCTGACGAATTGGTTTGTTGAGGGGGTGAGAGGGCAATTTCAGGAAATGTAATTTTAAAAAAGAAATTTTTATAATTTTTTAAAATTTTTTGTGACTGTTAATCCTTTTAATAATAAATATTTAAGGGTTTTTTGGATTTTTTCTTTGGATTTTTGAGGTTAAAGTCAAAGGTCTAGGTCTTGATGGGTCCAGAGTCCTACTCTCCTGGCTTTGAGTCGCTAATCCTGGTCTCTTTCTCAAAAGGGAAATTTTTAAGGAAACAATGGAAATTTTAGGGATATTTAGTTGATTTTGAAAGAATAAGGAAAAATTTTAGGGAAAAAGGAAAAAAAGATGGCTTTCAGGTGAATTCACAACAGGGTAGATCCCCAGGGCCTGGCTCCTGTGCTAGATACTGTTATGCCCGAACCGGCTGTATCATTATATTCCTGAGCACACTGATATCCTCTACCCCCTCCCGATCTTCAAATTACCAGTTACACAAATGAAATACCATGGTAATAATGTCAAAAATAAAGTATAACTGTATTATGAATTTATTTTTGTTACTTTTATATTCCCTTGCAAAACTGGTTAATCTAGTAAAATACGAAAATTATAAAGAAATGAAAATAATAATGAAATGGTAATGAAATAATTATTCACATGAGAAACAGAGATAAAAATTATGAAGATAGATTTCTGCCAGATATGTATGTTTAGAGCAAAGGCTTATACGATATATGTAAAGTCCATTTTTGAAGTAATGTATATTTCACAAGACACCAGAATCAAACAATTACGGTTTTCACCTCCTAGAAGTGATTTTCTAATAATTTACACATGGTTGAGATCAGAAAATCCCCTTTGCGCTGTACAGTTTGTCATTGGCCAGGAAATAAATATTCTCAATTAAATTTCGAAGTCTGAAAATTTGCTCTGGAGGTGGTTCCTTTTTACGTTAGAATAGAACTATGGTGTTGTTTTCCAGATCTCCTGTTCAACGTAGGCCTTGAAATTAAGACACTCGTTGGCAAAACTATTATCACTATCATATGGATATACTTGACGAACATGTTTGCCTCTATCTCCATAGTGTTGTTTTCTACTCCCCCAGGCGATTCTAATAGTGACAAAATATTAAAACGTTTTGCCAGTATTTCATAAACCTCATTACTTCTTCCTAAGTTATCAGTAAGTGAATCAATGACTTTGATGAACACGCCCGTTCTGAAATGTTCTCTCTCGTCAAATGTTTACTTCTGTTCCATAATGTTTATCAGAGAAAACTTTCCTTTTATAGATCCTTGGGTAACTTGGAGTTTCACAGCCACTAAGTATCAATGCTGTTTCTTCAAACTGTTCAGACCTGTCTCTTTTTTCTTGCAAATAGGACTGTGAGGGTAAAAATGCCTTGGGTTACTTTGAACAAATCAATACTTTTCTCGTGAAGAATTTTGATGGTTTTATCAATCCTTCCTAGTGTGGCTTTCCAGAATAAAAATATAAGAGCAGTTTCATATTTCTTTAGGTCGTTCTCAGAACCTTGACTCCCCAAACTCACAGCTAGTTTTTCATTGAGTCTTGTGATAAATGCTTCAAGGTTTTTCCAATGTCTAGGAAACTGATTACTAAAGCTGTGACTGTATCAGCTTTGGCCAACCAGCGAGTTTCTGGTAACATTCTTAATACAGGTGTGTTGTTTCGTCCAAGGATAGTCTTCAAAACAATCCATCTATAAATAGATGCTGAGAAAAATGAGTAGAGCTTTGTAATGAAAGCAAAAAAACTGTATCGACTCAGTACAGCAATCTGCAGCAGCAGAGTTCACAAGATTTAAGTAATGGGCAGCACAAGGATCATACTATGCCAGAGAATTACGAGTTTTATTTCTTGCTTGGAGCGCTGAGTAGGTTTCTGCCACTTCCGACACATTTTCATAGCTCTGTCCTCGACAGTATACAATTTCTAACCCTAAATCCCTCAGACATTTCACAACAGCTTCTTCTGAAGAACTGGCAGAGTGTGTCACGCCAGTAGTCGTTCCTTTGGTACAGTTTCAGAAAGTGAAATGTAAAGAAGAGCTAGTCAGTTGATCAATGTGAGAACAGTCAGGTGTGAAACATTTGATAAGAGAGTAGTAACGAGAAAGTTTTAAATTTATTCCAGTACAAATTTAACCATAATTTTAATAAACATATCGCAGGTCTTTGAAGGCATGTAGGAAACATTGCCACTAACTTTATTAGCAAATTTGGCTATATGTTGTGCAAGAAAGGGGTCTTACTCGATTATCAGTTTAAAACATCCCAGATATAGTCAATTTATGGTTGAACATATTTCCTGATCATCTACCCTGAAAGGATAACCTCTTACTGAAAGGAAATGTACCACAGAAACAATTATTCCTAAAACATCACGCTAGTAATACACTTCATTTTCATGTTGTGTGTTTAGTAGTATCTTAATGTTTTTGGATTCTTTTCTTGTGGTTATCAACGTAAGCATGTTGTTTTGATGACCTATAGATTGTTCGTGATGTCCTACTACATAAGTTATTGTGCTTCCAGTCATTAAATCCTGTTGGAAAAACTTCTTAACTTGCTAACTGGTTGGAACAAACAGTAGGGTGCGCGAAAGATATTTCCAATGGATTGCGAATACATTAACAAAAGCTAAACTTTCACAAACATCCCACCATATGGGAGATTTACAGAAAATAATTCAATTGAAACATTGCGTTTTTTGTTGCTATTAACATACTCAAAAGTAAAAAAAAATTAGTATGCAAACTTTGATGTGGGGAATTTTAAAGTATCTTTTCAACTCCTGTGGTGACATTCCTAGCAACCCAAGTGGCTGTATCTTCTAATTAGAAATGTTCTGCTGCTTATTTCAACATTTGGAACCAAAGAAGGCACTTGTTGCACAATAGGGAATGAGTCACAATCACTGTGCACACTAACATGTTTGTGAATCTCTTTCTCTAGGTCTAAAACACTTTTTTGAACAGATTTGCATTCATCACTTGATAACATACGCTGATTCTCCTGAGTAGCTGAAGTTTTTGAATGATAATAATACTCATCTTAATCCTCATTGAACATTGTAGAAGTTGATGCTGGATTTGAAGGATTACTAAAACACAGGTCTATTTTAGGAACTTTTCTTACAACAGAAATGGGTATAGTCCAGTCACGGTTTCTTCGGATGTTTTGAAGAAAAAAAAAAAATTTTTAAAAAGCACCCTAGGAGTAATATGCTAACTTGTTCCTTTTTTTAAATAACTATACACCACATGTATATAACACCGATTAACTTAAAACGCATTATATTTGTGAATAAATTATACTTTACCACAGTATCTTCTATAACTTGTAATATTTATTATGTATTCAATACGAATTAACATCTTTGAGAGCATAGATGTTTTGGCAATGGCTAGTAAGAAATAGTCCACAGTTAAAATATTGTTTTAACCAAGTATTTTGGTGTGCTATTTGTAAATTAAACATTGCCTATTGAAATATTTAAATATTTAGGTAGCCCCGAAGGAAACATATTTCATTGTTACAGTTTAAAATAACAGTCCAAAATACGGTGCGTAGGCCCTAGTGACATGGTGTTTTTTTTTTTTCGACTGAGGAAGATACTGTCGGCTGAGCAGAGCTTATCGCGCTCTCTCTTTCTCTCTCTCTCTCTCTCTCTCTCTCTCTCTCTCTCTCTCTCTCTCTCTCTCTCTCTCTCTCTCTCTCTCTCTCTCTCTCTCTCTCGAGAAGTGTTGCATCGCTAGTAGTAGCAGGAAAATTATACACGTTTTCAATTTTAGCAAGCATGTTTCACATACTTGTTAAAGTAAAATAATGATTTTGAATTTTTTAATTTACAACTGAAAAAGATTTTAATGTTTCAATACTTATTTTAATACATTTTGATGTAATGGCAGGAGGGTTACAAATCTGAAATTCGCAGAAGTGACAAGTGGCGAAATGATGTGGTGTGTTGTTGCTGTAGTGCAACGAAGCATTAACATTTATTGCTCCAAAAAAACTTCAAATTGCGACATCAAGTTTGTACACGTTGTGTTTTTTAAACCTACCTAGGTAAGTTTAGATGTTGTGATAAATCTGTGTTTCCACAGCAGGAATCAATATACTGTAATGAGTGTTGTGATCGCTGCGCATAAAAGGGCGCATGAAAGGCTGCGTCGTAGACATTAAGCTGTATGTAATTGCAAATTAATTAGCGTGCGAAATTTATAAGTTGCAACCGTGAACTGTTTTGATGACAAAGTTAATTGTTTTAAAGTCACATCTATTTATCACAATGTTATCCTTTTGCCCTAGGTGTTTGAAATACAGTTGTGTAATGTTCTTATGTTCCTGTGATGTGAATGTTTGCCACAATTCCAACGAATTACTAAACCCAGGCAGAAAATTTTAAATGAATAATTAAATAAACCTAGTAACAACTAAGTACCTATGCAAATACATATGAATTGAATAAAAGTTACGATATGCCTATTTGTGTGTAAGTTCCCCTCTATATGTTAATTTTGTCACTGCTACATACAAAAAATAAGCAACATGAGATGCGTGTTAAAATTTACTGTCTTTTTCGTTGAACTGGTTGCTCCTTCGTTTTGATATTTATTCTAACTAAAGCCATCCTTTTAACGAAATAACCTAACGCACATCAATAACAAGAGGTTAAATACTACTAATATTTATGCCACAGTTGTAACAGGGTTAAATACAGTAGTGGCAAAATATTAATGTGTATTATGTATAATGTGCTATATCGTGTGTAACGAATATGTTAATAATGTAGGTAAAATAATAACCGTAAGAACTGTCGTCAATACAGACATTTAAAAACAGTCATAACTGATCTAAATATTGTTATAGGCCTAAATTGTGAATATTTGTACATAGTGGTTTTTTAAATATGAAAGAATTCTTTGGACAGCTGTAAACAGTAAACAACTTATTTGACAGTTATAAAAAATAGAGTCACATGACAGTGTTTATGTTTATATATAGCGGATGGATACATAATCAGTAGCCAAAAGTAGAAATTTAGAAGGGCTTCAGAAATATCCGAAGAAACCGTGAATGGACTATAGTATATAAGAGAGGCTGCACATTAAGAAAATAATAATAATTATACATTTTTAAACTTAAAATTGCCATTTTTACTCCATTTTTCATTTAAAATAACATTTTTTCATCAAAACCACTCACTTGTTAACAAATATTGACAAGAATCTCAAGAATTTTCGTTCAAATCTTCATTTCAACTTAAAAATATTACAAAGTATTGTTTCTGTAAAAGAAAAATGGCACAAAAAAACTGGCACATGAATTTTTATCCCCAAAATCTTTAAAGTTGTCATCAAAAAACTGCGCTATGCCCATTTTTTACTTGATTTTTCATCAGAATTCTTAATTTTTTCAGTGAAATTTTTTTAAATTTTTCATTGAAAATTCCAATTTCTCATCAAAAAACTGGCCGAGACAATTTTTTTTTTTCGCAAAATTATTAAAAAGTGGCATCAAGTTAAATTCTCTTTTTTCGCATAATGATCAAAATTCTACTCAAAATCTATGCAAATCCATTTTTTTAAAACTGAAATTAATGTAGAAAAATATTTTTCTTAAAAATTGTGTACAATAAATCAAGACCACAATGAATACAACACTACAAAAATGTACAAAATGTAAATAAATCAAAGATTTAGATTTATTTCGTGAATATGAAAGAGCAAAGGATAATCTCTCTTATCAATATAGAATTTGTGAAAATGAAAACGAATGACAATGGAGAAAGAAAAGACATAATTATTAAGTACAATAAGTGGGACGAAATGGCATAAAACTGGCACAAGCATAATTCTATAAATGATAATATGTAATTTCAGTGAGTGGCATCCCACTCGCTGTAAAATTAAAATATACGAAAACAAAAATTTATTTAATAACTTACCTTACAGAATTTACCAAAAATAATTAAAAATGAAATTATATTGTGTATAAAATCAGACCCATCTGGTAGAAGGAATTTAAACTATTCATGAAAATGTTTACGAAAAATATGTTTTAATTATTTATAAAATATTTTTAGAAACATATTAAATTTATTTACGAAAATATTTATGGAAGTTTAAGGGTGTCCGATTTGGTCACCCTACAAAGTAATGAAAGTAATGGAAAATATAGATATAATCAGTGGATCCATTTTGTTCCATTGAAAGTCCTAAAAATCTAAAATATCATAAGTTTACTTTCAGGGGTACTGAGCATCACCCTTTTTTATTTCCTTTAAACCTCTATAACAAAAATAATAACATTTTTCATTCTTAATTTTCAAATATTTTATTTCCAACAAGTTTTTACATATCTAACAGTTAAAATAAGTTTAAACTATCATCTTAACCACAATTTATTTATTTTATCATAATATGTGTCCATAACTTGAACGTTAAATATTTTGTAGTTTTATTCATTTCTAACTCAACTGAGTTATTCAACTTACTAAGAATTGAATCAATTTATATAAATTTATTTTTATTAATAATATCAAAAATTTATTTAAATAAATTGAGAACATTACAATTAAAAAGTGCAAAAGTGTGATGAAGAAAAATAATTTAATTATTTTCATTCACATAACAATTCCAAAGATGAACATATTAATAAATGTAAAACATGTTTCAATCAACACAAGATTTTGAGAAAGTGATTTGTGATGAATGCGGAAAACATATTTCTGAATCTTACCTTGATAAACATAAACTAACAAAAAAAACATAATAAGAATAAAGATTATACAATAAAAACATGTAAACATTGTCAAGAAACTAAATATATCAATTTGTTTTCCCCACATCCTTATAAGATAGATACACATAATATCTGTAGAATATGTATGAAACAGTACATAAGAAATATATATGATAAGAAAAAACACAATAAAGAAAATACTATCCCAATTAAATCTTATAAAAGTAGCAAAGAAATTGAGTCCTTGGATGACTCGTGTACAATGCAATACTTCTACGCGCCCCTGTTTGACTGGCCTCTCTCGAAATTTTCCACGCCATGCTTACTAAAGACCTGCCCACTGCTACGTGTTTGCGACACAAGGAATATTTCACTGCATTTTTTTTTACCTAAAATCGCATCTACTGGACTTTAAATTTAATTATGTAGACTTGCTGTGTGACATTGACGAACATTGACGAAAAATGACACATATTTCTGAAAATTTTACTTTGTGAAGCATTTTGGGAGGCCTCAGTCAGTGATAAATTAATGTTGTCCGTGTCATATTTTAAAGGCAAATTGAGGCTGAGAAGAAAGGTTTTATCAATATGTTTCAGCCTTTGTCTTTGAAAATGATCAGAAATTGAGAGTCGATTTTATTATGTCAGCTATCAAAAGACGTGTTTATCTAGAAATGTCACAAAAGTCTACATTTTTAAAGTTTTCTCAATTGCAGAAATTTAATGTTAAGTACATAATTTCTTTGCAATGCGTATAAATTCTAGCAAATCTCGGTTTTGAGATATTTCCTAAGTTAAGGTCATTGTGATAAAGATCGGGAGGTTACAATTTTGAAGGCTGTTAATTGTAAATTGTAGTCATTTTGAATACCAGCCATCTTTTTTAAAGGGTTATAAAAATTATTGCATTTATATACTTCTATAGGAGGATCAATATTAATTAAAGCATTTATCCTTAATCCTTTTTATGTGTTTTAGGAAATCTAGCGATTTTGAATAAAAACATTATAATTTGGATGGTGTGGGTTATATGAAGGATATGTACAGTGCTTTCTTGTATTTGCCGCATGCAACATATTGTAGAGTTCCCCTTTCCTGATCTCCTAATATATCGTTACTCTTACTCTTACTCTTTACCAAATGTCGCACTGATTAGAATTGGGGACTACTGGGGGTTGGTAACTACAGATGGCTATTCAATAAATAAGATACTTTTTACTAAACACACTTACTACAAAAACCTTTAACTCGAATATAACAATTCATTTTAAATTACGCGGAACAGTAAACCTCTATTACTTTATTTCACTTCAGTAGACTCTTACAATGCTTATACAATAATAAGTTAATCCCTAGCCTTGCCAGATTATTATTCAGTTAAGGCGATTATTAACGGAACCTCGATATCTAGGAAGACACCTAACTGCCAAGCCGGAGTTATGCTCACCAGATATTGTAGATAGTTGGGTGCATGACGGCCTGGAGCTCCTCCAGACCCTAGTGTAAAGATGCCCTCATCTTCGTGCCGCTCTGGCAAACACGTCGTCACTGCTCAATCACACTCTTGGTTCTTGGGGGGGGGGGGGGTACAGCGCTCAAGGCTTTTATAGCCGGACGTCAGTAGGTCGATCAGAATTGTTGTACAAACAGGGGACTCGCCAAGTAACCTATAGTTCGTGATATCTTAGCTCGTCGTGGCGGCCCCCTTGCGCCCGCCACGCTACACCCCAGGTCAAAATAGCAGACCGTCCCGGTTGCTGTACGGTAGGTGGTTAGTATAAGTCATCCTGGGAAGGCATGGTTGAAGTGGTGAGGTTGAGGAGCTCAGGCATAATCGTCGACTAGTAGGTGATTGGTGGCATACGCGAATACGCGAATATACATATACACATCTATGTATATAACCCATCACGAGGCTAAAGGCAGGCAAGGAGAAGGACGCACACCATTAAAAAAATCAAGAAAGCATGGTCACAAAATTACTAAATCAATACAAATATATTGAAGCCCATCTATACATTATCACCTAACAGCTTTGAAAAGTGATAAAAAAAAAATTGCATCTGTAAATTTCTGTTGCTTGCTACCAATCGGCGAACTTGGGGAAGGAGAGAACACACATGCACTGAAACCAACAGAAAAATATCAATATTAATATATCCTGAGAAAACAACCAACCTGAATAAACACTTGTGAAATCCCATTTAAAAAAAGGTAAAATGACTCTCTGATTAAAGCAAGCACCAATACAACTTTAAAAGTAAAGTACGCCTGATGATTCACTGAAAAGTACAACATGGAATACTAATTTCAAGAATACCATTGTGAAGGAGCAAAAACCCTCATTACATTTAACCATGAGCGTAAAGGCACACCATAAAATATCCAGTAAACTCCTTGGCATTAAAATTCTTTTGGCAAATCGTAGTCAAGGAGACCATTCCTACAACACGCCAAAAAAAAAAAAAGTAAGAATCCACCTCTTGCAAACATCCCCATAAAATACCATATTGAAAATTCACACAATAAAAACCATGAAGAAACTCTTTCCTACAAAAACCCGTATACACGAAATTTTCTAAAAAAACACTACCAAAAAGGAAACTCTACCCCCCGCATTTACAACAACTACTTTCATTGCAATACTTAACTTCTGCACTCATTTTACGCGAAAACGCGTCTAGCATGCTGAAACTCCGAAGTACAAAGTGGTGTAGACATATTCTATCGTCGGCCAGCCCGCATGACTCGAAGAGGAGCACTGCACACTTGTTCGGGTTGGGGACGAACATTTATACGCAAAAACGCGGCTCGGGAAGGTTAAGGAGGTGGTGGGAATAGCGGAGAGGCATATGGATGGTGCCAGAGTGTACGAGACTGAACTCGTTGCCAGTTGTAACCACCAGATAGCGCTCGGCCCGCACCAGGAGCGCCGTGCGCCTCTCTTTATTATGGCTCTTCACTTGAAAGCGTTCAGACGTGCGCAACTCCGGGCCGGCGGGGGGGGGGGGGGGGGGGGGAGAGAGAAGAACAAAATACCTTTTTCTGCAGAAAAAATATGGCCTCTTCAAATAGTAACCCCTCTTCAAACAAAATAAAAATTTATTAATGTGGGCTACCAAATACAGACGTGGAAAATCACCAAGCAGACTTGCTAACCAAGTTCATTAATATCATGTAGTCATGTAAACACGCCAACCCCATAATAGCAGCATTGAATCATACTCCAGAAAATTGTAGACATCACACATTTAACCAGCTGGCGGGACGAAAAATAAATCGTTCAGGCAGGACAGTCTTTGGCACGACAGGAGTACCCATATAAAATTGCTTGTGTTTGCTAATTCACACTCGCGTCAGACTTGATGCAGGACTTCAATTGTAGTAATTTCATGTTGCTTTCAAATGAAAAGCCTTAGCCTAAACGCCTTAATCGTATTTAAAATCATAAAAATTTAATATTAAGTATTACACTTGCAATTACAAGGACTCAACATCGAACCTTGTGTTCTGATACTTAATTTCTTATAAAGACTCAGCTGTCTTATTTTAAAATATTCATAATACTCTAATCTATTCCAAATGGCAAGTAATTAATTATATTCCTTAAATACTAGGCAAACGTTTTCTGGATTTCGACCCATACTGTGATTAATTATAATTGTAATATCTTTAAGCTCACTTCAGAGGAGCTCAACACAATACTGTATACTTACATATCTTAGTAATTTAAATACCACACAAAATCTCTGGAGCTGTTTAAGTAGGAGTTTGTATGCATGTCAATATGATTGAAAATTTAAGAAGTTTCACATATAGGGCGACCACTGTAAATAAGAGGAAAACAATAACTCGTAATGAAATATAATCAAAATGTAGAGGGTCGATGACAGCAAATAGATTATTTTCGTAGAACTTATTATATATTTATTTGGAATGACGTTCTGGTAGAACTGGCAAATGCGTATGATTTATTTGCCAGTTTGTGTCAAGCGCTGATGTAGTATTGTAGAATTGTATTCTAGATGTGAGGGTGAATTGTTTGAGATGAAATGATTTCTGGGTCAACCAGTGTACTGGGATTATGGTCTACTGGAGGGGTACAGTGGGTGCTCGCACATTACACAAATGTGTAATTTCTACTCTTATTTGGTCATGTGTGGCAACATGACAACTACATGGCACATGGATTTCAACAGTACCCAAATTGTATTTGTGGACATCTACATTCAGAGAGCTATTAGTACATTTTAAAGCAGTACCCTCAGGGGGGTTGGTAAATGCATACTGGTGGGGAAGAATGGTGTGGAGTGAAAATGAGTTGTCATGAGAACAATGATATTTGCATGTCGAAAACAATCCGTCGGCATCTGAAAGCAGAATTGCTGCTTTCATACATTGTGAATTTTCGCACGTTATCGATTCCTTAGGGATGGCTATAACATCAGGGGACATGTCAGGTGACGGTGATATAGCTTTGACAACTCCTTGATTGGGATCAATTGCCACAAGGGTAGATGGAATATGAATTTTGCATGTATGATTTTGGAAACATTAGGGGACTGGAATTACTTTATAAATTTTCCAGTTTGGGTGGATACGAGTAACAGGTATCTCTAACTTAATAACCGAGTGCTGGTAAAACTACACTCAGTCAAATTGTTGGTGTAGTATTTAACTAATTCTTTTGCATCAATACTCAAGGTGAGGTTGAGTTTGTGTAATTCATGTTAAATCATGACTCATCTGAGATTTGTTTATAGCACTTAAGGGTAATCGACCCATCTGACAAGAGTTGACCCATCTGGCAAGAGTGTATATAGGTCTGCATCAACTCCTCGATGATTATGTTAACTAACAATTGCATAATACTTGTTGATAGGAGAGTGAATTGCAACTCAATGTTATTTAAAGTGTGTTAGGCAGACTGTTGATCATGCAAAAGATTTTATGGACTGTTAATGGTCTTTGAAAGTGAGTTAACCTTCTTTGTGACTGTATGTTCAATCTGATTGATTACTTTAAGGGTGGCATTGAGTGCATTGTTGATGATGTGTATGCTTTCTGTAAGCTCATGTATCTGGTCGTTAAGTTGGACATCGTTGTTGAGCAGTGCCCGCAAGTGCTTGTTCGGGAGCACATTGCAGCACCACGACACAATGTCCCTCAGTATTTGAATACCTCTCTTTTGGCGGAAACATGTAGAGACTTCGTCCAGAAACTAGCGGAGAATTCTGTGCTCCACAACCTGTAAATAGGCATACAAGACCTTGGAGTTTTTGCACGAATTTGACGAGCGATTTGCACATGCCATATGTAAATACTGGTCCAAACTTTCACAGATTTGTGGGAAATTCAATGGAGTATCATAAACAAGGGGTAAACTGTCTTCATAGATGCAGTTCATCGCTGCTGGAGCCTAGTACACTCCAGCAAGTACACGATATGTGGCTGGCAGTGTCAACACAGCTGGCAGGATTATGCAGAGGACTGTCATGACCTTAACAGTGGCGTGATTGGAGTGGGATCTCCACTACCCGTCTGCAAGGAGGGCACTGGTTGAAGATGCCATGGCAACCGTCATGTGCCTGCACAAGGTGCGGCTCGTGGACACCCATTGCCACCAACGACACTTGGCAGGGGTGGCAGCTCGGCTTAGCTGCTGCTGTGACCCCTCACGAGATGTACAGTTGACAGCTGTCACTCCCCTCTCCGGAACATGGGCGAGCTGCAGAAGCATGGTGGTCTGCTTTCTGCGAGGAAGTCTGGCTGACGCCTTGCATTGCCTTGCTCCCGCTATGCACGTATTTTCTGAGGCCAGGTCGCTGTCAGCATGTCCCCAGGTTCGGCATGGACGGGCTGCTTGCACTGTTCAGTCACTGGTTTAGAACAGGTCGTTGCCCCACAAAGATAATGACATTTATTGTAACACAAATTCCAAGACATATAAAACACTGATCATAGAAAACTTATAACTAATTGCGACACAGACACTGATTAACATATATAAGCAGGTTTAGTGTGACAAGTGCATACCGTATCATATTTTGGTATGCCAGTTTTGTTGGCTCGTATGCAGATTGTATATTCGCCTACGAATTGGTAGGGGCCACAAAAAGGGGGATGTATTAACCGCGATGGGACACAAGAGAAAAATGGAATTGTCATCAATTTTTACATATTCCTGAACATGTGTATACACAGGTAAAGAATGTGTTATATCTGACTTATTAACGATGAGTAATTAACATATCATAATGGGATCGATACATGTGTCTTTGAGTGGGGTTGAATTTTCTTTAATGATTTGAATATTGATTTGATTCAAGGTGGTACGAATTTTGCAGATTGCGTGCATGGGATATATATCTTCATCCGCTAGTGCCTTGGCTATCCAATCTCTATCCTGTTCCTGGTATTGAGATTTAAAGTAATGCTTAATGTCCTCCAGTGAACTTTTGTGTATTTACAATAGTGTTTCGAATCTCATCCGCCTTATTTGTATTTTGTAAGATGGCTTTTGCTAAGGCTGTATAGATTGAGGTGCAATTCAACATGTTCTCTTTAACCTTGTAGGGAGCATCATTAACTGTGATTGTATAGGTCGGAACTAGAGGGGAGGTAGTAATGCGGCTGAAAGCATCGGGGAGAGTATTTAATTTACCTCATATGATATGACCTTCAAAAAGCATATTCGCTTAGTGCGATAGCCATTTTCTAAATTCTAATATAGTTTTTAGCCATAGAATGTAAATAACTCAAGCTCATGTGGTCCGTCACAATTTTAAACTTTCTGCCATACAGAAAATGACTGAAACTATTGCAGAGATATCTAATCGCACCAAGTTCTCGTTCCGTAGTATTCCAGCACGATTCTTGAGCTGACAGTTTTTTGATGCAAAGGCAATAATATCACATTGTTTAGATTGTGAGTCTACCTGTAGGAGAACCCCGTCGATGGTGTCATTACTGGCATCACAGGCCAAAATGATTTCTCTGTCCTCGTTAAATTTTTGTAATATGAGCTTGCAAAATAGCCTTTTTCAAATTAATGAATGCTTGTTTACGGGGTTCAGTCCACTTAAATGGTATATTGTGTTTGGTGAGTTTAGTGTTGCATTATTCATAGTATAGCATCGCAAGTACGATGTCATACCAAGAAAGGTGCGAAGCTGCTTTAAGTTCGCTGGGGGTACCATTTTTTCTATAGCCACAACTTTTTTGGGGTCTGTGGAAATACCATTAGGGGTGATAATGTGGCTGTCTGCTTTGACAGTTTGCTCAGTGAACATGCATTTATTGGTGTTGACTTTCACATTAAACATTTGTAAATGCTCGAAGACCTTTTTAATGTTAACTACATGTTCTTCAAAGACATTTTCCAGAATAAAAATATTGTCTACATAGGCTATGGCCGCTGTCCATCTCAGAGGACCAAATAGCTCATTAATAAACATTTGCAAATATTGTGGGGAGGTGCTTAGCCCCATTAGCATTCTTTTAAATTTAAATAAACCCACACCATCAATTGTAAATGCTAATTTAAATATGTCCTCTTCCCTGACAGGGATACTGTAAAAACCTGAGAATAAGTCGAGATTAGTAATGTAGAGGGATTTTTGGAGGGCATTCAGAATGTAATCTGTCCTTGGTAGTGGGTATTGTATATGGGTTAAGTGCTGATTCAACTTTCTAATATCTCTTAAACATTTTAGCCCTCCACATTTCTTGGTAATGACAAGACTTGGTGCAGAGTAGGGGGAATCCACTTCCTGAATAACTCCAGCATTAACCATATCCTTAATTTGCTTTAAAAGCTCATCCTGACTTTGGGGCTATTTCTGTAAGGGCAGGTTATTATAGGTTTGTCGGTTTTAAGGTCTAATTTTATCACAAAATCCTTCGCCCCTGTTAATTCTAGAATGGAATTAGCAGACCGATCATTATATGAATGAATAATGTCAGAGATTGCTGCTGCCTGTGCTGCTGTGAGCTTGCTGTTTATATGAGGTAATTCTGGGGGTTAGATTCAAAGGCATTTAATGTTTGTAAGGTGTGTTCAAGGGAGTTATTGGAATTGGTTGCATAAGGCCCTAGGTGTAGTGATACCTGTACTAATTTGGTGGGATCATGGCCATGTTTTAAAATCGGTATGACATAATAATGCTTAATGAAGTCTACACCTAGGATTAAGTCTTGTTGTAGATTATCGAGAGCAAAAAACCACTGAGGATACGTGTGCCCTCATATATTCAAGTTAATAGTAGTTTCATACTTTGGTGGTGTTAAAATACAAGTGGCCCCAACTTAAGTTATGTCTTCCCTTAACGAAAAAGGCATTGGTTGGATATAAGTGTATTTGCTACACAACTGCGGGAGCATCCAGTATCCACAAGTGTGTAATATCTCATCCCCTTAATCGTAACTGAAGCACGGGTGTCACTGTTGTGTGTATAGCATGTTGACAGTTCATTTCCTTTATAGGTGTGTATGTTTGTTTGAGTTGGTTGGAGGCGCAGACTCGCTCAGTGTGCTTGTCAATTCAGGTTCAAACACAGATTTATTATTGCGGGCCTGGCTCGCAGTATTGTGAAAACACAGTGTATTTGGTGTGACACGATTCTTATGTGAGCTTTGTCTGTAAACTGTTCGAGTTTTAAGGCCAAATTTGTTTTGAAGCACTTGAAACAATCCCCAATGTCTATGGCAAACTCAAAAGTTTGTTTGGGGAACAACTTACAATGCCTGTCCTTGTGTCCAGCATAGAAACAGAGTGTGTACGTGTCATGCATGAGGTTACATGGGCCGGTAACTTCCTGTTTGTGGGTGACACTTTTGTGATGTTTGGCAACATCGCGAAATGGGTTTTGCTGAGGCGGAGGTGTGGCAACATTGGTTGGCTGCGAGGGGGGGGGGGGTGACGCGCTTGCATGTGTCGCCTTGGACTGGTTGCGATCGCGCAATGGTCTGTGTCGATGGTTTATGCGACCTAGTTGTAATCTCCATGTTTGTCAGCTGATCGCAGACATTTTGTCTGCCTTGCATGACGTCACTATAACAGCTGGCTTCACCCGCGGTGTGGACATGTTGTGCTTTGTAGGAACTGGCTTTCCCGGCGATGTAAAATGTATTTGTGACATGGAGTGTTATACTCTATTGCATGTCGGCGTGCACACATTTCGTTGCACAGGGGGTGGGTTGTGGGAGACAGTCAGGCTGCTATGGAAATTAAATCTACCAATGTCAGCATACGAACGCTGTGGCACAACTTTATTGAAAATGGTTCTACAGGCATCTCGAACTCAGACCTGCTGTTCCTGGGCGGGGGAGACACGATTTTCCCTGTAATTGTCCCTATAAATGCGCTCCTGTATCTGACCATAATTTCTTGGTTGTGCCCTGAAGGGCCTATCTGGTAGTGTGCGGCTTGTTTTTTAGGGCCCTTGGTGTGGTGGGTGTCTGTATGTTGCCCTTCTCTGACTATTCATTTACTGTGGGCCGGTAGTACCTGGGCTTAATGTACGTGTTTGTGTGGGTGGTTGGTGTTTCTCACTGGATGTGGTGATGGTGCTTTATAATTGTTTACATTTTTAAGGTCGTGTAGTTGCTATTTTGACAAATGCATCTCCTCTTGGAGTTTAGTGTGATGTGCGCGCTGTGAGTCCTGTTGTATGATTTGTTGGTGTCTGTACATACCCAACTCAATGTTTTTGATGTTTCGTTTTAATTGGACAGTGTGGTAGTTTCGAAGGGTACACGTCTTTTTGCAAGTGTGGGTGATAGAGAGGCCCAAATTACTTTCACAAACTCCGATTCGGGTAACTGTGGGTCACACTTGTTTTTGTAGAATATCATATTTTCGATGTGTTTTAGTGCACTCTGGTCTGGGCATTGTTTTGTTGTTTGAAGGAGCTCTCTGTAGTTGTCTGTAGTGTCGAGTTTTCTGAATGTCTGTAATAATTTATCTGTAATCTGTTGCCATGAGATTTTCTGTGCATTGGCGTAATATAAATTCTCGTATGTTCTTTTGGCTGTCTCTTTGAGGCAAAACTTTAAATGCGATGTTTTTCTAATTCTGTCCAGTTATTTAGCTCCCTTACGGCATCGAAGGTGTCTAAAAATTCCTCAATGTTTTCGTGATTTTTTCCAGAGAAGGTGGGAACGTGGTGTGTTTCAGGGATTACAATATTTACCAGGAATGGTATGGTTCGTGGTTGAATAGGTGGATTTATGGTGTTGTTAGTGTTCATGGCAGGAATGGAAATTAGGTGTGTATTTGTTGTTTGAAGTGACTGGCGAGGGCGTGGTGTAATATAACTGCTTGTACCAGGCCGGTGATATGTTGAGAGGTATTGAGAAGTACTTTCAAGGGGTGTAATATGTACTATATTAGCACTGGGTAACTGGTTTAGCAACTGCTTGTATATGTCTAGTGTTCATGTGAGTGCACCTGATGCAAATGTGAGTGTTTTAACTATATTTCTGATCGTTTGTGTGGTAGAATAAATTGTGTGCTGTCATGTCGACATGTAAGCATAGGTGGTGTAGTGTAATTGGTGCGGCACACTTAGTGTAACTTATAATTAATCCAAACTACAAGGAAACAAGAGTTTGGAAAGCACTCCTAAAACACACAAAAACTAGTGGAGTGTTTCTAGCCTACAATGGAAACAGGTTGTCCCACATGCAATTACTAGCAGAGAACATGCATTAAATATAAAGAAGCAGAGAAGCATTTCTAGTGGGAGTGGGACGCCATGATGTTGGACAGCATGGCTGGCAAGGGAGCCTAAGTGTGCATAATGCTGAGTCGTGCTGGTGCAATAACCTACTTCACTGATGCATACCATACATGCCTTGGCTGTGGGGAAGCTAACAGCTGTTACATGCTCATACTGGTTTGCTGTATTCTACACGTAACTGATGAATAATACTGACAATAAAGAAATACTGTACTAAGGATTTACTAATAAAATGAAGATACAAGGAAATAAGATGTCAAAATGGAAAGACACAAAGCACAAGTGAAATTTCTAAATGCAATGAGAGAACTCGCCTAAGCGTGAGGTGGAATCATGAGGTGTTCCACCAGTGTAGTGTTCCCCTTTCCTGATCTAATATCCCATTACTGTTACTGTTACTCTTTACCGTATGTCGCCCTAATTAGGATTGGGGCCTACTGGGGGTTGGTAACAACAGATGGCTATTCAATAAATAAGATTCTTTCTGCTTACCACATTTACTACAAAAACCTTTAACTCGAATAGAACATTACATTTAACCTTACATGGAACAGTAAACCTCTATTACTTTACTTCATTTCAGTAGACTCTTGCAAGGCTTATACAATAATAAAATAATCGCTAGCCTTGCCAGATTATTATTCAGTTAATGCGATTATTAACGAAACCTCGATATCTAGGATGGCACCTAAACGCCAAGCCGTAGTTATGCTCACCAGAAATTGTAGATAGTTGGATGCAGTACGGCCTGGAGCTCTTCCATCCAGACCCTAGTGTAAGTTGCCCTCGTTTTCGTACCGCTCCGATACACATGTCGTCAGTGCTCAATAACCATCTTGGTTCCTGGAGGGGGGAGGTGGTACAGCGCTAAAGGTTTTTATAATTGGCCGTCAATAGGTCGATTAGAATTGTTGTACAAACAGGTGGCTTGCCAAGGAATGTATAGTCCTTACTACCGTAGCTCGTCGTGGCGGCCCTAGTGCCTACCACAATATGAAATTTAGTTTGGTGTTTAAAATAGATGGTAAATTTTTTCAGAAAACTTGTGTATTGCTTGGTAGATACGCATTTTATAAATTCTGGGTTTCTTTGATCTCTAAAGGAAATAGATTTTGTACTCGAAATTTCAGGTTGTTTATGTTTTCAAAGAACCCCTGTGTCACCCTACAGCATAGGGCGTAGCAGGTTGCATCAAAATTAATGACAAGAATAATTTCAAAGATTTTGCAGAGGTTGTGAAACACTACCTCTAAAATATTGATGATTTGTACATTTCTACACCCGACGATTTGTCAGGTCTAACTAATAATTTTCAACAATAAATACATTTATTTCAAATGTGGAAAATTTATTTTCTTGTTAAAACATAATGTTAATAAATATAGGGAGCAAAATGACAACACCAAAACTCAGTGAAATAAAAGTGAGAGCATTGAGAAAAATAGCTAAATCTTTAAATAAAAAATTTTTCACACAAGTTCAAGAAGAACTATTTAATTAAAGAAATAAAAAATACATGACAGTAAAGTTCGTGAATTGAAAGTTGCAAAACAAACAGGGATAAAAAGAATAAAAATATACTTAATGAGTTGAAAATTGAAGATTTATATTATACAATAGCTAAATCTTTAAATATTAAAAATACTTAGAAATTAAGGAGTAATGATCTAATTTATGCTATAAAGAAAATAAATAGTAAACAAAATTTTGATTATTGGTCTTTTGCTAATGCTAGCACTAGTGAAGAATATCAACCAGATGATAAAATTTTAAAGAATATATTTCCATTCTCCAATTTTATATATATATATATATTTACATACTAGAAATAGAAAAATTAACAAAAGAACTAAAGGTAAATATAAAAATAATTGCTAATTATCACAAGCCAAATAATCAAGCATAAGAATTTACATTTCAATCAGTTAACTACACGTAATCTGGTTGGATACTATATAATATTATTGATTTACTGCTATCTATTAAAAAAAATAATCCTCTTCATTTTTCATCATACGTATAGCTAGCAAAAAAATAACAATAAAAAGACTTCTACAAACATAAAAAATTATGACCAAGAATGTTTTCTTTGGTCCATAAAGTCAGCATTATATCTGCCAGATTAATATCCACAATAAGTTTCTATGTATAAAAGTTTTAGTTTAGGAATTGATCATATTTTAGAAGAATTTAAAATGTCAATGAAAATATGTGTGAATTTGAAAAAATAATATAATACTTTATAATTATATAATATATGAAGAAAAATGTTATATTTATCCTTTACAAGTAACATAAGATTAAAATATAAACATATACATTTATTATACTTAAATAATCATAATAATAATTATTGTTTATTTAAAATATTATCAATATTAATTTCATTACAAAATATAAATAATAATGGGAAATCTTTCCCTTGTGATAGATTCTTAATAATGCATTGCTCTAAAGAAAAATCAAATTAACATGCAGAATGTTGTTTAACAAACAAGGCTGCAAGAATAGAAATGTCAACATTTATTGAAAAAATGAATTTAAAATTATAATCTTTCATTAAAAGATCCTTTCTTATTAATGCAGAAATTGATTAATCATTTTAAAATATGAACACTTGTGTCAACCAAGTCCAGAAAACTCTTATGTAATAAAATATCAAAATCACGAGGCAGAAATGTTTTTACTATATAAAATATACTAATGGTGATTATAAAAAACCTGTAGAATATGTAGAATATTGTAGAATATATATGCAACAAATGTTTCTGTTGAACTAAAAGAATCACAAGAAATTAAATACTTTATCATTAAAATTTAAAACTGAAAAAATTAACTGAAAAATAATTTAAAAATTATAACAATGATACTGTATGTAAAATTTGGGGGGAAAATTTGGAAGCACACCTAGAAATATAGAAAGATATATTATATTTAAACAGTAAAAATTAATTTTATTCTATACTTAATGCGGAAGAAAAATGAAATGAAAAACAATAAGGGCCATAAAAATAATATATAAATAAATTAAAACATTCACTCGAAAATATTTCAATCACTTAACTCGATAATTTTGAGGTGCGACTCATTCCTATTAATATATACATGATCAAAATCGAATATTTTACTTGAATATATTCATAATTTATCAGATTATGACACTTATTTATTAAATAACTAGGGGAATATAATGAAGATATACAGTTCATACCTAATCATAAAGAAAAATATATTTCATTTAGCAAGAAAGTTTAAAATGGTTTAGTATTAATATTTTTAGATGCATTAAAATTTACGAGTTCTAGTATAGATCAATTATCTAAAATCCTCAAAAAAGAACAATTTAGTGAAACATCGAAATATTTTGAAAAAGAATAATTAGATTTAATAATGAAAAAAGGTGTTTATCCATATGAATATATGGATTCAGAAGAAAAATCTAAAGAAATAGAATTACCACCAAAATATAACTTTTTTAAAATTTATATAAAACACAGTGGTGATTATTCTTAGGCAAAAAATGTGTGGAGAAAATTTGATATAAAAATTTACAATAATATACACAATTATATAATAATTCAGATGTATTAATTCTAGCTACTATGTCTGAACATTTTAGAGATGTTTATTTATAAACATATAATTGAGATCCTTCTTGGCATTATACAGCTCCTGGATTATTTTGGGATTCAGTGTTAAAATTAATTAAATTCGAATTTGATTTCTAAATGAATATGAAATGATTGTATTAAAAAAAAGATGATATTTTAAATTTCACAATGTTGTAAAATATACATTAATGCTATTAATAAATATTTTGATGATTACAATGACAATATAAATATTTAACGAATCTAAATGTAAATAATTTATATGCCTGGGCAATGTCACAGTATTTATCATATAGTAAATTTGAAGCCAGGCGCCAACCACTGCCATGTCGTGATGTCACCCATTCGCCATCTTGGATCATTGTGACCTTGAATGACCTTGAACCCAAAATAGCACAAAAAATTAATAAAAGTCAGCGAGTATATCATGTTACTGACTACTGTCACCATATTGGATGCAGTTGACCTTGACATTGACCCTGTGACCTTAAGTGAATATAACCCAGAAATATCCAAAAAAATCCAAATAAATAAAAATAATCATAAAAATCAGCAAGCATATTATGTTACTGGCTATTATCACCACATTAGCTGCAGGTGACTTTTATTTTGACACTGTGGCCTTGAAGGATGTTGAACCCAAAATATTCCAAAAAAAATCCAAAAAATTTCATGAAAGTCAGTGAGCATATTATGTTACTGACCACTACCGCCATGTTGGACCCTGGTGACATTGTCCCTATTCCCATGATATTAGATTAACTTGAAGCCAAACAATTATCAAATAATCCCAAAAAAATTCCAACAAATTTTTAAAGCCCCTAGACACTTGACAAAAGACCAAATGACCCAATGGTCAATTACCCATGACCAATGACCCATGATGCATAATGACACATAATAATGCATAAATAACTCATAATGACCCCTAAATGACCTATAAATGACCCACGACTCCTAAATGACCCATAACGAATCCTCCTCCTTGGCCCCTAAATGACTCATGAATGACTCCTGATTGCCGTGCTAAGTGCGGTAGTAAGTGTGGTTCTAAGTGCGATGCGTGTGTGTGGGTCGCAAGTAGAAAAAATTCCCCATATTTTTAAGTAATATTATGTAGCATATCTCCAAAGCTGAAAGGTGGACATTTATTTAATAATCTCGCTTTAAAAAGTAAATGTCCAGGTCTCTCGGTATCTTTAATTACCTGGGTAAACAGTATATGTAATTTGCTCTAAAAGTGCCTAGAACTACAGCAGGCTCACACCATGCTTAACCAGTAAACGATGCACAACTTGGTCTTTGTACTGAACAATGCAGCACCACGGCAGTCACCCCCCGATGCTTCCCAATTGATCGTGATTCTACTTGAACTTTGCAAAGATTGTCCACAGAGGGATACAAGGAAAATTGTTCCAAAAATCTTATATAAGATAGAAATGCCCCTGTTTCGTTCCATTCTGCCTTGTGAATTTGCTGTGAATGATTACAAGTGCTTCTCCTCTCGTATCATCTTGAGTCTTTCAACAAGTTCATTCGGGTCTTCGGGAAATAAGTTAGGCAGCCAGTATTCTCGGCATCTTCTGCATTCTTCATGTCGCTTGTTGCAGCAAATGTGTTGGAGGGATGTGTCAGTGCATCAAGGAAATCGCGATCATCGTCTTCAGCACTATCACTGTCCTCATGTACATTTTCATCAGTGCTCTCTTCATGGTAACCTTCACCTCCTGTTTTGTATTCTATATTAAATTTGTATTTCTTTGTAGCAGGAGTCGTATGCTCTTCAGTATTTTGGACCAATGACCGTTTATTTTGAAGTTCGTAGACTTCGTGCGAATTTCTTGCAAAAATTTACATTCTGCGCAAACCAACTCTACCGCACTCATTCCGTATTTGCATTAACTGTCTCATCATAATCACCTGTCGAATCGGTAGCCATCGATGCAGCAAGATGTATTGTCGGCAACACTTGTAGACTCTCAGTAGACGAATCCTTGCAGAACTCGGGTATGTTCTTTCAATGTACTACCTTGCACAAACTGCATCGGACCAATCTCGTAATGCTTCATCGCGCGAAAAGGACTCTTTGTACAGGTCGTTCTCTCATGCCAACGAGCATTTTGGCCATTGGTGAAAACTCGATTGCAGAATCGACGTTGGCCACAACCAGGTAATGATGATGCAGGTCGTGGCTCCATGATTCTTTGATGTCAAAGGCAGGCTTATGCATTCGCAATTCATCTTCGATGTATGACGAGAGAGCAGTTCTAAATCGATGTTTACCTCGCGATGTCAGAATGGCAACTATCATTTTGTATATAACATTGGTTATTTTTACAGTAAATACCATATCCTGCTGTGCCCAGATAAGGACTTACACCATTTATATGTAAAAAAATATGGGAAAACACTGAGAAAGCCCACATACTCGTTCACTCCAGAAGAAATCATGCAGATAATTATGTATAGGACTATAGAAATGTAAATATAACTTTATTTTTAATGAATTTTTACATTATTGTGTATATATAAATATGAAGATATAAAATAATTTTTTATTAATTTTATTCATAATTATGTTTGGTATTTATAAATATGTAAATATATTTCTTAAATTTAATTATATACATAATTCTGTATGTGTATATAAACATGCAAATAAAATATTTCAAATTAATTTTGTATATAATACTGTATAATATAAAATAATTAAATATATATACATATGCCTACAAGCATTCTTAAAAAACATATTGTTATGCAAGTATCTGCATGTTTACTTCTGGGGCGAACGCGTATGTGGGTTTTCTCAGAGTGTTCGCATATTTTTTTGCATATAAATTTTATGGTGGAAGTTCTATTGTGGGCACAATCTAGGCTCTTTGCTGTAAAAAGAACCTCTGTTATATACAAAATGATAGTTGCCATTCTGATATCGCGAGGTGAACATCGATTTGGAAGTGCTCTCTCGTCATATGAAGAAAATGAATTGCGAATATGAAGGCCTACCTTTGACCTCCAAGGTCATGGAGCCGTAACCTGCATCATCACTACCTGGTTGTTGCCAGTGTCGATTCTGCGATCGAGTTTTCACCAATGGACAAAATGCTCGTCATCATGAGAGATCGGCCTGTACGAAGAGTCCTTTTCGTGCAATGAAGCATTACGACATTGGTCCGATGCAGTTTGTGCAAGGCAGTAGGTACATTGGAAGAAAATATCGAGTTCTGCAAGGATTCGTCTACTGGGAGTCAGTAGGTGTTGCCGGCAATACCTCTTGCTGCATCGATGGGTACAGATCCAACAGGTGTTAATGATGGGACAGTTAATGATAACGATGGATTGAGTGCGTTAGAGTCGGTTTGCGCAGAATGTACACTTGCAAGACGTTCGCGGGAAGTCTATGAAATTAAAAATAAACGGTCCTCGGTCCTAAATACTGATCAGCACACAACTCCTGCTACAAAGAAAAGCAAATTTAATATAGAATACAAAACAGGAGGTGAAGATAACCATGAAGAGAGCATTGATACAAATTAAAATGAACATGAAGATAGTAATAGTGCTGACGACGATGATGGCGATTTCCTTGATGCACTGACACACCCCTCCAACACATTTGCTGCAACAAGCGACATGGAGAATGCAGAAGTTTCCGAGAATAGTGGCTACCTTACTTATTTCCCGAAGACCCGAATGAATTTGTTGATAGAATCAAGATAACAGTAGAGGTGAAGCACTCGTAATCATACACAGCAAATTCACAATGCAGACTGGAACGAAGCAGGTGCGTTTCTAGTTTTTATAAGATTTTTGGAACTATTTTCAGAGTATCCCTCCACAGGCAATCTGTACAAGGTTCAAGTTATGCAACAATCAATTGGGAAGCATGGTAGGGAACTGCCGTCGTACTGTATTGTTCAGTAAAAATCCAACTTATGCATTGATAAATAGTGAAGGATGGCGGGAGCCTGCTGTAGGTCTAGGCACTTTTAATGCAAATTGTAAATATATTTTTTCCCAGGTGGTGATTAAATATACAGTGAGACCTGGTTATATACTTTTTAAACTAGATTATTAAACAAAATGTCCACCTTTCGGCTTCGGAGGTAAGGATACATAATATTATTTTTTAATACAGGCAATTTGTTTCAAATTGCAACCCACACACATGCACCACACTTAGCACCACAACCAGAGGTCGTTTATGGGTCATGGGTCAATGGGTCATGGGTCATTGGTTATGGGTCAATGAGTTAATGGGTCAATGTGATATGCATCATTTGTGGTTAATTTAGAGGCCATGGAAGAGGGGTCATTTACGAACCATTTAAGTGACATTTGTGCATTATTTATGTGCAATGGGTTATTTAGGGGTTAATGAGGAAGAGGGAACATTTAGGGATCATTTTTGGGTTATAATGGGTTATCTATGTGTTATTATGGGTCATTATATATCTCAGGTATTGGTCTTGGGTCAGTGATCATTTGGGTCTTGAGTCTTGGGTCAAGCATAAAGTTTTTTGGGAATTTGATGGAATTTGATGGAAATGTTTTTGGCATTTTTTAGAATTTTTTGCTTCAAGGTAATCCAAGGTCATGGACATAGGGGTTAATGTCACCAGGATCCAACATGGCGATAACAGTCAGTAACATAATATGCTTGCTGACTTTTATGAATTTTTTGGAATTGGTTTGGGCTCAAGATCATTCGAGGTCACAGGGTCAAAGTCATGGTCACATGTATCCAAAATTGTGGTAATAGTTAGTAACATAATATGCTTGCTGACTTTTCTGAATTATTTGAACATTTCTTGGAATAATTTGGGCTCAAGGTCGTTCAAGATCATGGGGTCAACATCACCTGCATCCAATATGGCAATGGTAGTCAGTAACATAATATACTTGCTGTCTTTTATGATTTTTTCCTTTGGGAATTTTTTGAGGTCAAGGTAATTCAAGGTCACATGGATCCCCATTGGCGAAATATGTGAAATCACAACATGTCAGCAGTCGGTGCTTGGCCCTTACTCACCATTCCCTTGAGCCAAAGTTCCCTTTTATCCTCTACTACTCTTTTATTTGGTTGAGACTGCCATCCCTTAACAAACTTGGTTTTAACTCACAAACTTTAAGAGGAAATTGTAACAGCATTGACCTTTCGGAAAATTAACTTTTTCACTTGTATTAGATACTGTAATGAATATTTTATTATTTATATTTTGTGTTAAATATGATGTGCTAAATTTAACTAAAGCAATATAATGTTCAACATGAAGAATATCATACTGACGTTTTTTCTTTAATATGAAACTATTATTCTTTAATTTGAAATTTTACTAATTTATAATGTAAAGGTTTTTTTTTAAGAAATGAAAATTGAATAGGGAATTTGTTTTTTAATAAATGAAGAATAATCAAGAAATAATATTTTTAAAAATGTTATTTATTATCAGATAATATTAGAGCCACAATTGTTGGGCTTAGTAATTCTCATAAAACTAATTTGATGAATACTTTATATATATATATCTGGTTCAGTAAAAATTTATAAATTATACATATATTCAAATTGTTTAAATCAAGAATAATGCTTGGTTAATAGATATTTTTCTAATTTTATTCAAAAAGGAAAGAAAATATTGCGGATTTTTAAATAATCTCGATTATGTTATTCCTTTACACAAATGCAAAAATAGTTAGTTATATTTGATGTTATTATATTAGATACTCAAGATATTATTCACTAATATTTCACTAAAGTGAGACATAAAAATATTGGCTATTCTTATTTACCTCAAACTTTTTCGAGAGTTCCAAAACAATTAGTAACATATCATACAATTTCTTACGTATATTCAGACAAGATAAAACTCATTTAAATAATATATATCTATACATATAAATTGTGGTTTTGTTGGTGGATATACTACATATGAAAAATCTAAAGAAATTTGTTCAAAATATTGGAATTAAATTTTTTTTACTTATTGCTATATATATGAATCGAAAAATTAATGATAGTAAATATAATAAAATCATATAAAAGATTTTATAATTACTTAAATTATTTATGTTTTATTTATTATAGAATTTCAGGGTCTATGCTCATAGAATCTGGTCATACAATATGTCTTAAATTATGAGTATCAAAATAAATCTTGCATTATCAATGTTGTCTAGAATATAACATTTTAAAGAACATTTGAAAATATATTTAAATTTAGTAAAATTAGCAGTTTGCCAGAAGCCACATAATGAAAAGCATCTAAATTATAATGAAAAAATATATAAATTAAATTTTATGTTGCTCGAGCAAAAGACTGAAAAAGTTCAGGGGGTAAAAATAAATGTGCTGAAAAAAATTGTAGATCCAAATTGTTAGATCCAAAAATATTTTATATAAAATTTATAATTTCACAAATTTAAAGATTTTATAATCGTTTAATTAATTAATACCAAAAGTGCCAAAATACGATGTAGAAAGTGTAGAAAATGTAGAAATGTAGTGACTGAAAAACTACATTTTAAATTTCTGTATCATATTCATATTGAAAATTATGTTAAAATTTATGTATATGGAAATTAAAAAAAAACAAGTGTTTTGATAAAATATAAACTAGCTCTTAGAAATTAATATATATTTATTCTATATAGTTTGTTATATTTTGTATATTTTCTGGTAGTGGTAAAACACTGCTACTGATATTTTCAAATTGTTTTACATATTTTGTTTTTACAAGTGAGAAATAGCATTTCATGGTCTTTTATATAGAAATTTAAAAAATAAGTGTTGAAATTAAACTTTGTTAAATATTATTATATATTTATACTATAATATAAAGATTTAATTCTTCTGCTACTACAGTTCCACATTTCATATACTATCAACATTGTATTTTATGTATTTTTGTTTTAAATAAATAATTATTATAGTAAATTTATTATAATTTAAAATGATAAACTGTGAACACTATTTTGAATTAGGAAAAAATAGAAAATAAATTGTTTTTAAATATAATAATAATGTTAATAAAATTTGTACCAATTATAATAGATAAACCAATATAAGTCAGGAAACTATATTCAGATTAAACCTCATAAATTTAAAATTCTAAATTATTGTTAAAATATTAATATATTTGTATACTACAGTATAAAGATATAATTTTCAGCTACTTATTTCTACATTTTCTGCACTTTCTACATTGTATCTTTGTTAATTTTGGTATTTTAATAAATAAATATTTGTGTTTATTTTTAATGGAATTTTGGGTTATGGCTTTTTGTACTCCGGAATTTTTTTTTTATTATATGATAAATTTTTGGAAATTTAAATGAAATATTTAATATTAATATTATTAATCAATCTCAAAAATAGTTTCTTCATCGAAAGAAAATCAAAATTGATGTGTTATAAATTATTTAAATTCATATGGTTTTTTAAATATTGATGATAAAAAAATTTAAGGACAACAATTCATTACATGCATTGAAAATTTATAAAACAACATAATCGAGGCTTTAAAAATTTATCAAGAATGACATAATTTACAAATAATGGGTTTATTAGATAAAGAAACAATAAAATTAATTAACAAACCAAGATATGACTTAAAAGATGAACTTTTAGATGTATATTAGTCTTCAACAAAATGGAATAAAAATAACATTAAATGGCATTTTCCATTTAGCAATAATACAATTATTAAATTGGCAGATAACACTTTCAAAATTTGGGGAAAGCATATTAATTTCACATTTATTGATGGTAGTAACCAATACATAATTTTATCATTTAAACAAGATATTCATGAATTTAAAAAAAGACTAATTACTTGTCCATATAATTAAAAAGATAAAATATTAGGTCATGCTTATTTTCCCACACAACAAAATAGACAAATTACAATTAATATAAATCAAAATGAACCATGGTATATTAAAGATGATAAAATACCAGGTGATAAAATTTATTTTTTTACCTCTTTTATTTAATGGAATTGGTCATTCTTTAGTTTTCCAACATATTTATGATTAAAATTCTGTTATGTAACCAATAGATAGCAATTTTGAGCCGAGTCAAATAGATATTGAAAACATACAAAGTTTTATGCAAAATCATTATCAAATAATAATTCACGGTTATGAGCATATCCCCTGAAATTCAATACTCATAATAATGTAAGTAATTTTCTTATAGATAGTAAAATATATTATTTTAAATAAAATAGGTTTGGATAAGAAATCTAAAAGCTGAAACAATAAAAAATAATCCAATTGTGATAACATATTGGTTAACATATTTACCAAAAATTTTTAATAGATTTCATATTTTTCAAAGACCTTCAGAAGAAAAATATTAATGGTTATCACTATTATATAAAGAGATTAAGTTTGTGTGTTAGAGGTAATCTCTGGAACTACTAATCCGATTCTTATAATTATTTCACTGTTAGGAAGCTACATTCTTTCCGACGGACATAGGCTATGTTTAAATTTTTTAACCTTTGAAAAATTTTAAAATTTGCAAAGGAAAAAAAAGAGCTATTTTGCTGTATTCTAAGCATGCTATACCAAAACTGCATGGCCGTTTCTTATAATTCTTTCATTGTTAGCAAGCTACATTCTTTCATATAGCTATAGACATATATCAAGTGGGGCCACAGAGGGCCAGTGGGTAAAGTAATCTCAAGTTGAGCCACAGTGTACCAATGGGTAGAGCGATCCCCAGGGGGGATACAGTGACTCAGCGGCTAGAGCACTCTTAAGTAGGGCTGCTGTGGCTCAGTGGATAGAAATATTTAAAGTGGGACCATAGTGGCTCAGTGGCTACAGCGATACCCCCGTTCCGCCGCAGTGGCTTAGTGGATAGAGATATATATCAAGTGGGGCCACAGTGGTCCACTTAATAGAGTGATACCAAGTGGAGTCATTGTGTCCCAGTGGTTAGAGCGATCACAAGTTGAGCAGCAGTGGCACAGTGGATAGAAACATATCAAGTAGGGCCACAGAGGCCCAGTAGCTAGAACACTCTCAGGTGGAGCCACAGTGGCTCAGTGGATAGATATATATAAAATATATATCTACTCCACAAAACCTGAGCGAAGCGATAACGGGTTGCCTTAACTTGCTATTAGGTTGAAACAATTAGATGTACTGTAAACAATATCAAGATACATTTTTTTTTTAGATTTTATTTAGCTGTTTAATTATTATTATCCATTTGTGCAATATATGTATTACTTTAGCAAGAATTTTAAGTTTTTTCCAGTTCCTTTTAATATGTAAATTTGAAATTTTGTAATAAAAAAATTATTTTAAAAATAAATCAATATCCAGGAAAGCGGGCGAGGGCAGAGGTAGTAGATTATAGAATTTATATGACTGATTATGAAAGTTTATTCTTATCAAATATTACCCAATGGCATTATCTCACAATGGAAAAAATGAAAGAGGCAAATTAATATTATTACTTAATGCTATTTTTAATTATTATAATGGTAAAACATTTTTTGATATATATTATGTTCAATTACATGAATATTATTTTCAAAGAAAACAACCAGAATTATAAAATTATACATTTATAGAATTGCCAAACAATTTTGATTCTGGTTATTATATTTTTTTCAAGAATTTAGCATTTTATGAATTTATTGAATTTGCTAATATGTTAATTAAAGCTGGTATAAGTAGTTTAACTTTATTAGGTATTAAATGAAATACATATAATTAAATGATTATTAAATTTAAAAATACAGTTGATGATTCAAAATAATTAGTAAATAAATAGTTTTTAAGATTTACTAATAAACTTGTTTGGTTATAAATGAAGTCGATTTTAGATATTAAAATAATTATCTTGTATGGTATACAAAATATGAAATATTTATTTATTTTAGAAGAAAAACATCTTGGTTTAAAAGAAATGACACCAAAAAAACTTTAGATAGAATATAATAATACAAAGGATGTATTACAAAAACAAGTTTCATCTAAGTACAACAAATGTTTATCAGAAGTATTTGGGATGAATATTTCATCCCAATAAGGTAAATCAATTTATATATCAAAATCAGATTTATATCAACTTAATTTTTCTTCTATGCTTGTTATAGCGAAAGACATGGTGAATATAAATTAAATACTGAAATTAAACATTTATATATAGAAATAATAAATTAGAAGAAATAAATGAATTGGAAGATATTCATAGAAATAATTTGAAAGAAACTAGAGATATAGTTATTGAAGTAATAAAAAAATAATAAAATTGATGTATTTGATGTAGAAAATTATATTTATGTAGATATGATTAGAAGAAAAAATCAAAGAATTAATATGAGACCAAATGTCGTCCAACAAACTCCAAATTCTAATCTACGAACAAGTTTTACACTACTAAAATTATCTGATGCTGAGATTAATAATGATTATGTTATTAGAACACAAACAAAAATGTTAAAATATGAATATATACAATTCAAGATAGACGTACAAATTGTCAAGAAATTATATATTTTGAATATGAACCAAATTATATAAACTTACATTGATGAATGAAAGAAACTTTAATTATTACAGATCATGGAAATTATTTTATACTAAATAATGTAATAGAAAATAATTTGGTGAATAGAATCTGCGAACTCCATAAATAAATAAATGCTTAAACATTGATTACTAAATTATATTTTTAGTTTTATCCACTTTGGAATTTCAGTGGGGATGAGTATCTTCACTGTGGATTATATCCAAATTAGAAAAGAAAATGTAAAATTAATAAAGAGTTCCTAACCTTTAAAAATGCTGATATTACAAAAATTGTATAAAATAAAATGTTATACAAACTTTATTTCATCCCACAAGAAGGCCTGGAAATATTCACTATATGATTACCATGTCTGGGATGCCAGACATGAGAAATTGTCCAAATCTTAAATATTAATCTTCTTTAGATTTATATTATTCCATAAATTGTACATATGTTATCTTTATTTTATCCATTATCAAAATTAAATAAAAATTCTACAAATTCATTAGGTAGTTTATCTGTAAATTTTCTAACATTATTATAATTTGAATGTAAAAGTGTTAAAAAAAGAAAGCAAGCTGCTAATTTTTTATTTAAAGTTTCCATTTATAAATAATTGATTTTAATAGAAAAATAAAATTCAAATAATGTTTTAGACTATTCGTGGTATTTAAATGGATCAATTAAATTTAGTAAAGTAAATAATTTTGCAATTGAATAATAAATAAAATTTATGAAATTTGATGGATACCCAAATTGGGCAAACCTTTAAACAATTCAAAATTAAATTTATAAATATATTAACCACATCCCCTAGAGAGGGTACATTTTATAAAACAATATATAACTTTTATTAGTCAAACTAAATCATGAATCATCAAATCCATGCCATATAACATTACTTTTAACACCTTTTGTTTTTTTAATTTTTTCAACTATATATTTTTCAGGATAATTACTTTTCAAAATTTTGTTTTCAAATAATTACCTTTTATTTCTTCATCATTATATCCATTAAAATATAAGTAGCTACATCATAATTTCAATTTTATTCATAAAAATAATTCTGTTGATCAATTTGCAGTATAACCTTTTTCAAATACTTTTTCATATTACTAATTATAATGATTTCACCAATTTTGTATGTTGGTTCAGGCATCAATAATTTGGGGCCTGGATATTTTAATTTTTTTTATTTTTCAGCTGGGGGCCTCACTATACCTGGATTTTTTAATTATTTTTTATTATTTTCAACCAAGATTTAATTTTTAATTTATTTTCTCATAATTTTCAGGGTGGAAATTCCTCCACCTTGAAATTTTAATACATTTTCATTGTTTTCAATAACTTCAATAGACATCATTTTAATAGTTCTAGGATTAGGGTTTTTATATTCTTTCATTAATTTATCTAAAATTTGGAACCATTACCTGTTTGTAAGTTATTTGGCTTTCTTGTTTTGAAAATTGGTTCAAAAGCTTTTATATTAGTACCACCACATTTATCTTTAACAAAAATAGCAAATGCATATTTAGAAAGAACATCGGCAATAGTTTATATATATATATATATATATATTCTCTTGTTTATCAACGATATTCCACATAAATATACAGAATTTATTTCATTTAAAATGGCTTGCCACAAATCATCAATTCCATATGAAATAACTTTTCTTCTCGGATGATTTATTCTTACTTTTTTGTATTATTAATTATTTATGCCTTTGAAAACTCTCAAATCCCCCCCCTAGATTTTAAAAATGATTACTTTATCTATGCACATATATATATATACAAGTACATTTATGTAATTTTTCCCTTTTTTTTGTATTTTCAATTTTTATATTATTATTTAAGTATACTTTTTTTTTTTACTTTAAACACCAAGTGTCATACATTTATATCGAACAAATTTTTCTATATTTCTTTAGGAACTATAAATAATAAATATTTATTTCATACCCCTTGGCGATTTTAATTCCACCATATGATTTATAAGTTATTTGATCACCTTTTCTATAGGAAATGGTATTTAAAAAATCTATATCATGCCTTCCTCAAACAAATCTTAAAATCGCTGAATCTTAAATATTTGTATTATTCTAAAAACTGTACAGTGAAATTGAAATGGAAAGTTTTAAACCATTAGGCAATCTAAAATATTGATTGGTGTTTCCAGTAGTTAATTTTCCTTAAAAATTTATATTCTATTTGATTAAAAAGATTCTAAACTTACTTCATCATTGGGCGCAATAGCATTATCAATGTTTGTTACTCTTTTGTTTCCTTTGCCATAATTTACTTTTTTTAGTATAAGTTGTAAAATAAAGAATAACCATAAATATCCATTTAAAGGATAATAATATTTATGATATACTGCTATATATATATATATATATATATATATATATTGGAATTTTAATTATTCTCGAGCACTGGAATTGGTTTTTGTAGTTGAATTTGAAAATCTCCTACAAGATAGTCTATGTATCTGATAAACTTTCAGAGTATATAATCATCATTTACTTTATTTTTAATATTATTGCTTTATTCTTTTTTAAAGAAATATTTTCATTATAATTTTAAATCATCTTTTTTTAAGTTATCAAAATGGTTATTGTGATCACACTTATTTAATTTAAAATGTATTAATGTAGCTATATAATTTTCCATACTTGAATTCAATTTACACAAATAATTTTTACTACACAATTATTTATCTCAGTTTTAAAAGCGACATATTTTTTAAAATCCTAAAATTGTCACTTTTAACATTATCATTCAATTCAGTTCCTAAAGCATAATTATTCAAACTAGATTTTATTGTATACACTCAAATATCTCTGAATCAATTTAACATTTTAAATTGATATTTTTTGTTTTATCAGGAAAATTATTTAATTTATAATTTTTAATGTAATTATTTTGTTCACTTTAAAAATCAACATATTTTGAATTATAAAATTTATGATTTTTAACATATACATTTAACACAGATTTCAGAAAAATCATTTTTAAAATGATTAAAATATATATTTTTGGTATAATCTTTCATATCAGTTCCCAATTCAATGCCATTTTTTAAATTATCAAACTTATAATTTTTATATAATCATTTAATTCACTTTTTAAAGCAACATCAATTTAAAATTGTTATAACATTTTTACTTTAACATATTTAGTCAAACTAGATTTGCGAACTATGATTTTTACTGTGTTAGAATGAAATTGAACTAATTTAACTTTATTTGCTTCACAAATAATTATATAATTTAAATAAACAATTTTTAAATAAATCCATTATTATGATTTTTGATCAAATTTAAGCATCTCTTCGAAATCACCAAGTTTATTATTTTCAATTTATTCATAAAAAACATTTTTGGTAAACATTTTTTATTCTATTATAATTGTTTAAATATTTATCCCAGCAACTGATTAATGTTTTTCCAAATAAATCTGTAATTTCATAATAGAGAAATTATGTCAGAAAAATTAAAACCTTCACAAAATAAATATAGAAATAATCATAAATGATCAAATAAAACAAATCACATTTTTTATTTTATCATCTTTATAATAAATAAATTTGATAATTTTGAAATAATTAGTTAACTTCTATAGGATTTTTATAGTAAATAAATTCGATAATTTTGAAATAATTAGTTAACTTCTATAGTAATTTTATAGTAAATTAATTTGATAATTTTGAAATGATTAGCTAATTTCTCTAGCAATATTTCCAATAAATGAGTCAACTATTAAATATGATTATTGATTGTATAATAACAAACCCTAAGAGTAACAGAATTCGCATTTATATCTAAATATAATATTGAACATTTAATTTTATTTATTTTATCTGGTGATTCCTCAATCATATAAAGAAATTAAAAATTTATTATATTTATTCTTTTTTTTACAAATTTTATATCGATATTTCATAATGGAATTATTTCCCTTTTTTTTGGTCTTTCTTTATTTCTTCTTTGCTACAATTACTTCGCTAATTTTATTTTCCACAGTTCAATTATATCTTTTTTGTTCCTCTATTTCTTGATTATTTATTCTAGTTTGTTCGACAGAATTTAAAATACTACAGGCACCAGCTGCTAAATCCAAATTCTCCTAAACCTGCTAATGCAGTTAATATAAACTCATCAGTTTTTAAACCAGGGCCAATTTTTCTTCAATTTTTTAAAACAATGTGTAATTATAATGTTATTAAAAGTTATTTTCCTTCTTTAATATTTTATCCTATATTTAAATTTGATTTTTCGTTAAATATTGATCGATTTATAAATGTTTTTAGTGATTTACTGGAATATCGACAGTAATATTTTAATCTTCATTTATGTATTAAAAATATGTACACAATTATTAATTTAAACAATTTCCATTATGTGTTAGACTGCTATCAAGAAGTGGTTTCAAATTTTTAAAAATAGTTCTTCAATGTCCAAAAACTAACGAATTTAAATTGCCCAACCTAATAATCCCTTAGTAAACAATGTTCCACTTTCAAAAATAGGGGCAATTTTTTTCATTAATTGGAGTTTCTTTATCTAAGATAATTTCTTTAGCTTATTTTTAAAATTTTATCAGCATCATGTACTGATTATAAATCTTTGTGATATCTGTAAGCAATATCTAATTTTGGAAAAGACCACAAAACATTGTAACCAGGCAAATTCATTTCTGGTAAATATAAATTATTTAAAGCTCAATATATTATTCATTTTCCACAATGTTCCGAATGCCAAAAGGAATAACATTTAAAATTATCTTACTATGTATTGTATTCCTTTAGGAATATTAACATCAAAATCAGAAAATTTATTATTTAACATATTTATAATACTAACTTTTTCATTCTGATAATTTTTATTTCCAGCATTTTATTCACCACGAATAACTAATATTCTAACAATTAATATTATTACATCACCCGTACATATAAATTCCTTTGGTAAATTATTATATTTTTAAATTCCTTTACCAGATTATGGCATTCTTGATGAATTTTTTTTCTGGTGTATTTTGTTCTGACAAAGATGATGATCATTTAATATATCTGTCATTGATTGTAATAATAATATGATTATATTTACAACTTTTTGAATTGTTTTTATTTGGATTATAGTTTGCATATAACAAATCTGTTTCTAAAAGCTATTTTTGTATAATTATCATAGATTTAATTAATTTATTAATTGTTAACATCTTTGTTTTTATTTTTGGAACCAAAATAGCAAGTCCTTTTTTTTAACTCATAATCTTATTTTTAACAAATAGTTTAATTATTTAAATTTAATTGTGTATCTCAAAGATAAAAATTTTTTTCGAATACCTCTTAACTCAAACTTATCATTATTAACATAGATTTTTTGAGAAATATCACTACCAAGAATAATTATTAATGGCTCGATTCCAGATATAGATGAAACATTTTGATTGTGTTGATAATAAAATAAATTTTGTTCGAATGAAGTTTCTTCTGGTGTTGGTGAATAATTTAAATTTTTAAGAGCAACAGGAACTAATGTTTTTATTGAATTTTTATTTCCTTCAGCCACTTACTCTACTTTTTAATCAATATTTTGTAATGTGCAAATTAAAGGCAGTCATCTTTTTTTATTTTCTCCTAATCAGCCTCATTTTTTAAAATAATTTATACATTTTTCTATGTGTAATTTAATACTATATATTTGCTTTCCTGAATCTCTAATTTTTTATTTGTGTGTACAAATTCTTACTATATAAGTGAGCTTTGAAACTATCGAAAGTTTTGAGAGTCAAACATTTCCTCTAACAGATCAAACTAAAAAGAATCAAATATTTATAACAATAGAATCGAATTCGATATTAATATTGGTGATGGATTTCCTTTCCCAAATTATGCACGGGTTTATGAACAATTTTTACTATCTGAGGGTTCCCTGAAACAAAACACAACACAAAACACCCGATACCCTATAGCAGGGCATATATCGCTCCCCGCTCACTACCTCCAACCTTGGTTTCCTTTTCAATCTGAGCTGTCCCCCCTCCTTTCGTCTAGACGTTGGCTCTATAAGCCCTAAAATTATCTCAGTCAGTGACTTTCTAAGCCCAAAAATCAAGGGTGGCCTTCTAAGCCCAAAAATCAAAGGTGGCTTTCTAAGCCCAAAACACAGAGATGGCTTTATAAGCCCAAAAGTTATTAAAATTAAATTTGAAAGAAAGGAACAACTCAAGTTGTCGAGACGAACCATTCCCACTAACTTGATCCACCCACCTTAGTTGTCCTCCGACATTTTACTCTCTAGCTTATTTCAAATACTGATCATGTCATATACGAACTCCTCTATGGACTCATTAACACCCTGGACTCGAATCCTAAGGCGCATTTCCAAATCATCAGCTTCTCCTTCTCTCATAAAAGCTTATTTTAATGCATTCGCCAATGCTCCAGAAGAGGTTATGTCCTCCACCTGGTCGCCTAGGCTATCGTGCCAGCGTGCTACTGCTCGTCCTAAAACACTAGGAAGTTACAGCAAACATTTCTTTTCATACCAATTATTCACTACAGCTGCTTGCTTAAAATTGATCAAATACTCTGACACATCTTCCGAACTTTTCCCGAAAAAGTAACCCGGGTCTATTGTGCTAGTTTTATTGGCACAGCGTTAATTTTTTTTGGTAACTGTTAATTTAATAAGTTCTTCATTAATTACTTCATCACCAAAATAATTGGTTTGGTTAAAATGTGCTCCTGTTATATTTATTTGATTTGTTTTTGCTATTCAAAATGTAAATCAATGAGAATCTATAAAGATTATTTTACTGTTGCCGTGGTCTTAACTAGAAGAGGCAAATTATTTGATTTAAATTTAAATGATTTTACTATGTGGTATATGTCTATTCTGTGTCCAAAACTAAATTCTACTTAATAATTTGCTGAGTATTTAGTATTTGCAAGATGCAAATATAACTTTAAGTAACCAAATGAAATAATTGTTTGTTATCTCTGTTTTATACATATTTGTAAATATTGTATTACGTGTCGATTAGTCACACCAGACTGGAGTTCTGAGCACTATCAATTTATTTATATTCCTGCCCGCAATGTTATTACCTCCTTGTTGAACTTAAACATACAGCATGTAGTTGTTCTCAGAATATTTATCTACTTCTGTACTTTCTTCTTTCCATGTAATTGGTAATCTCACCTGCCGATAAGGGTAATTTAAACTGTTCGTGTTTTTTTTTACCGTTAGTGGTATTTCTGGGTGTGTGCCTGGCCATATAATTTTTTTCTTTGATAGATCTTGTAGCGGTGCACGTGTTGTAGTTTCGTTCTACGATGCAGTACATCGTGGCCAACATCCTTCCTAGGATGATTTATTCACAACATTTCTTGGTTTCTTCTTGAGTGCTGCTTCTTGGCCTATGCAGCAGATGAAATTTTGATTCTCTCTAGCACCAAGCAAAATCTAAAATTTTGTTCGCATGCCACGTGCTCCGAGCTTACAGCTCTCATTAACATGAACTGTTCATAGACTGGTTGAACTAAATTTTTCTTAACATTGGCAACTAATTAACATGATTGTGTTTTTTTGGGACGATAAACCATGTAACCTACAAAATTAAGAAAACTTCATGTGCCCTTATGACTACTACTTGCAAATTGGTACCCTAAGGTGATTTCACTTGCTGTCTTACATGTTTTGTTTTAAAGTAACTTGCATTGAAAATAGAAGGCCTTAGTTGTGAAATATATTGAATACTCAAGATCCTTTGATATTTAAATTAATTATTAAAATATTTATTTTACTCATATAAAATGTCCAAATATATATGCTTATGTTGTATGCCAGACGGTATTATACATATATATGTGTATGTATATATATATATATATATATATATATATATATACACTGAGATTTTGTCATCGTACTATTTTTTATTGAAATTTTCTCCTCTTAAAGTATAAGTACACTGGTGTGGTTGATATGTATTTAACCGTTGTTCTATGTGAATAACAAAAGAAAATGACAACCAAGAAACAATTTTTTTTTATAAAATAATATATTTCTACAAATAATTTTTTTGTAAAGACCGGAGCACATCTTTAACTTAAGATCTGAAAACACTACTACAACAGTAATCTGTATCCACCCTTCCACATGTATCATCCTTGTGTCGTGATGAGAGTACCTATCGGTGCTGGAAACAACTACACGAGGGTGTTACAGAACAGATGGTAGCAGACGCTAGTGGTTCCTTGTTGTTGATAGGGTTTGTTTTGTGCATGCTTGTTACATGTGTCCCCATTGGGACTAGGGCATGCATGGATGTGGCAAGATTTCTGTGAGTGTAATATAGAATTAGATTAAGTGTGTTATCATATTTTCTTGCGTGTCCAATTTTTTAAAGTATATTTTCCCCTCTTGTCATAATGGAATTTTGCATTGTGCCTGAACTGTTACTTAAGGATGAGTGTGCATACGAGTGCACCATCAGGGGTGCACAAGTATCCGAAAATACTGCAGTTGCATATAGGAATGCATTACGAGCTGCACTGAATAATAATGCCCCCATTTCATTGGACTTTTTAGCTGATATGTATATTGAAACTGAATACCTTGTTTGCACGACTAAAATCATAGCATTACAAGAGATTTATGACAATCTCACAGAAGAAGAGTCTGGTTCCTAATCCAGGGTAAAGAATCGATTGGCACATTAAAAAAAAAACATGCTAATAACCTTCTAGCAATGTTTGCTGAGCAGTTGTTTAAGACTCAAGTTAAATCCCTTCAGAGCATTGTAGCTCAAACACAGTCACTTTTTGACACTGTTACTAATATGGAGTCACTCTCCATCATAGATAATACAAGTGTAGACCTCCCAACAACCACCATTACATCAATCACTCAACAACTGGCTAGCATTAATGTCATTTCACCTTCACAAGTACCTGTCACTACACAACCCATTTCTGTTAACCTAGTTGGTAATCCATCCATTCCCACCATAACTTCACCCACCTATCCACTCGCTACCATTCACAACACATCTCCCATCAAAACTTCCTATTCCTTCCATTCCACCACAGTTTCCAGTACACCCATCCAAATTTTCCACTCACAATCATCCACATATTCATCGGTTTTTGACAAAATAACTCACTCCCGTAAAAATATGTTTCGTGATTTTCCAGCTACTGATGGATTGAGTGAACCTAAGTTTTTGGAATTTCTTAAGGTCATAGTCAAACTACAACAAAGCAATATAGTGCTAGAGGCACAAATTCTTCAGGTAATTTTCCCCTTTACTCAAGGTCCCTTGAGTGAGCAAACTAGTCTATCGATGTCTCAACACATGTCATTTGAGGCATACAATGCAGACATTAAAAAAAATGTTATGCACTCAAGGTTGCATGCCCAGTTGCAATTAAGAATGATTACTAGATTACAAGAACATGAGGAAACATTTTCAGTTTATGTTAGCAGTGTCAAAGAGGCCGCAATCATCCTACGTTTAAATTTACCTGAAACTGAAGTTGTTAACACAACACTGGAAAGCCTGGAACTTGAAAAGTGTTCACATTTAATTTTTTTTTCCGAGCCCAACAAATTTTCAGAATTGGATCAGGCTTGTATTCATTCTCAAAACATATGTTATGCTGACCAAAAGAGGCAACACATTTTTAAGACACACTGGTCATTTCGTGAGTCAGATAGCAAGAAAATGCCTAATGATTTCCCCACACATGCTGTTGCTGTAAGAAATGATGCAGTCACGGGGTACTAAGGATGCCAATTCCCCTTCTCCCTCTGACTCTCTAGCCCGGAAAAACTTTCATGTAGGTACTGTAAGAGAGTAGGCTACAGCATTGACCAGTGTCGTATTCTTGAACGAAAAAACAAGGCACTCAAGGAAAACGAGTGAGCTGTTATACGATATCCAGGCAAGTTTGCTAATACTCAATATAATGCTCATGTGTTTCATCATGCAAAATGTTACCAGAAGTTTCAACTGTTGTTTTGTCCTTACGACCATACAAAAAAGACAAATTTTGAAGTATGCTGTGTTAAGCTTCCTAATGTTGTAGGAATTCAAAAGGTCAGAACACCACATGTTGAGGTAAATTTAAGGCCATTACCTATTAGAGCTCTTGTTGATTCTGGATCTGCTGGCACTATTATTTCTGTAAGACTTTTTAAAAAGTTAAAGGAAATGAAGTTAATTAAATCAGTAGAACCATCAGATGTGCAATGCTACACAGCTTCTAGACAGGCCTTGCCAATTTCTTGTTGCGTCACTATTAAGTTAAAAATTTACAATTTTACTTGGCTTCATAAATGTCTAGTTTCTGAACATTTAGGTTTGGACTTAATTTTGGCAACTGAATTCATGGCTGCTACTGGTGTAATACTTGATATTCAAGACGAAAACATTTTTTTTAAGCTTGCTCCAAAAATAAAAATTCCTTTAGTGGGCTCTAAAACTAAGCAAAATAGTTCCTATGTTGATAAGGCAGAGTCCAACCAAGTCACTGATTCCTTTGGACATCCTAATGAACAGCAGCGTACTGCTATTGAGAACTTATTAAAAAATTTCCCTAAGGTCCATACAACAGAGTTAGGCCTGACCAAATTACTTGAAGATCAAATTAAAATACTCAACAAAGAAAACATCAAGTGTCACCCTTACAAGTTAGCACATCCTCAAATGGAAATATTGAGGAAACATGCAAATGAGTTATTAGATAAAGGAGTTATAGAGCAGCCTACTTCCCAATATGCGAGTCCCGCATTTTCGGTACCAAAATCTAATGGGAAACATTGTATGGTTGTGGACTACCGTAAACTTTATAAAATCATTGAAATTGAATCTGTTCCTCTTCCTGATCTCCATTCGGCTTTTAATTTGGCAAATTTTTTTGTCACCATTGATTTAAATGTGGCGTGCCTTAAAATTCCCTTGACAGAAGACTCCAAACCAATTACTAGCTTTTGTGTTCCTTGGAACTTATATCAGTTTACCCGTGTGCCATTTTGTTTGGCCACAGGTGCCCAAGTACTTACCAGACTGTTAGATATAATTTTTAATGATGTGAAATTCAAATTTATGTACAATTATCTTGATGATCTTGTCATTTACTCTAACACTTTTGAGCAACATTTAGACCACTTAATGGAAAATGCAGGTCTAACTGTTAACCCTTCTAAGGTTAGGTCTGCAGTCCAAAAGATTTCATTTTTAGGACATAGAATTTCCTCCAGTGGAATTTCCATTGACCCTGATAGAATAAAGTCCATTAGAGATTTTTCGACTCCATGCGATGTGAAAGGTATAGCGAGATTCATTGGGATGATACAATTTTTTGGCAAATTTATTCCTAATTTAGCTGAAAAGGCAGCACCACTGAATAAACTTAGAAAGAGAAAGAAATGTGCTGTATTTAAATGGGGTGAAGAACAGCAAAAGGCCTTTGACACACTTAAAAATTACATACATCCTCCTGTATTACACATGTCAGACTTTAGTAAAGAGCTTAGCCTACAAACAGATGCTTCTAGTCAAGCTATTGGAGCTGTCCTGGCTCAGGAGATTGATGGCTGTCGTCAGCCATCAATGTTTGGCTGTAGTTTTTGCTGTTGATAAATTTGGGCAATATCTTGAACATGCAGAATTTCTTCTGGAAACAGACAACCAGGCTTTGTTGTGGCTTTTGGCTCATCCCCGGCAATTAGGTAAAATTGGTAGATGGGTTGCAAACTTTCCTTCCCTGAAATTTAGAGTAGAACTTATCAAAGGTACACAAAATAGTGTAGCAGATGCATTATCCCGTATGTTTGATGGTACCAATATAGAACCTGAAGTTCTTCCAAATTGCAATGTCTTGTCAAGTTTCCCATTAGCCTTCAACGATATTAAAGAACACAAAGAAAAAGACAGCAATTTGAGTCAAATTATTTCAAATTTAAAAGGCAGAGTCCAACCAAGTCACTGATTCCTTCGGACATCCTAATGAACAGCAGCGTACTGCTATTGAAAACTTATTAAAAAGGGAACATAAACCTTATTTTCTTTCAAAAGGACTTCTTTGTTGCAGATCTCGTGACAAAAGGAAACATTGTTTTACCGGAACATCTAAAAGCTATGATTTTTTAAGTATTTTCATTCATATCCTTTTGGTGCTCATCTACGAACACATAAAACCATTCAGGCCATTCGACAGCATTTAATTTACAAGGGAATGGATGCTGAAATTTCTCAGAAAGAGTAAAATTTTGCAAAATTTGTACTCTGAGCAAACTAGCACAGAATACACACTTAGGTTTTCTGTCATCAGATGTAGCTGAAAAACCTATAGAAAAAATGGTTATTAATTTTGTCGGTCTATTTCCTAGAAGCAAACTAGGAAATAACATGTTGCTAGTGTGTGTTGATGCTTTCATCAAGTTCGTTTGGTTAATTCCATTGCGGAAAGCTGATGCTATGTCAACCATTCGTGTTCTTCAAACACACATTTTTCGAAATTTTGGTACTTCTTTATTTATTGTTTCTGATAATGGTTCACGGTTTACCTCACATCTGTTTAAAAACATGTGTTTTTCTCACGGCATACGACACATTACATTATCCCCCATATAACCCTCCTCCTTCGCATGCCGAGCGTCTCAATCGAAACCTTCGTTCAGCTCTCATTGTGTTTCATGCGACGGATGAGACAAATTGGGATAAAAATCTTTCCTGGCTGCAGATGGCATTTAATTTTGCTAGACATGAATCTCACAAAACTAGTCCATTTAATTTAATGTTCACTTATGCCCCAAATAACCCTTTATCGAATCTGTCGCATTAATATGACATATTGCCGAACAATTCCAAGGATGTTCGTGAGGTTTGGGCTTCTGCCCTCAAGAATTTAAAGCGAGCTCATTTCAAGAGCCGTGCAAAGTATAACAAAGGTCGCATAGATAATTCTTTTCGCTTAGATGACCCAGTTTTGTGCAAAACACGCCCAGTCAGTAAGGCAGCAGATAATAAAATTGCAAAAATGTCTTATTGTTGGTCGGGCCCATATCAAATCCAGCGTTTTTTGATGCCAGTCACTGCCGCTTTAGCTGATCCCAGTTAAGGAACCTTTATTACTAGGGTACATGTATCACATCTGAAGAAATTTCATGCAACCAAATAATATTTTTTTTGCACTGTTTAGGAGCTGCAGACCCTAACTGTGCATTTTACATTATATACTTCAGTAATTGTTGTTACTTGTCTGATCCTGACTTCGTCTTGTTCGTAGATTGATCACCCATTGAATTGAGTCATTTTATTAGAACTCATTATGAAACTCTAGAAAGTGATAACAATGGATTAAAATTGTATGGATCTAATGATAATGATTTTGCAATAAATTATCTTTAGCCCATGAAATATAAGTATATTACCAAATTACTAAAATTCACATAATGATTACAATGAATTAAAAGATGATGAGAGTGATAATAATGTTGAAGATTTCTAAAATCATAATGAAGTGGCAGCTGAAGCACCTTGGCTGCACAGTTGGAATATAATGATTTGATGATTAATATTCAAGTTTTGATGAAGTTTCAATTTTTGTTAATATTGTTTCAACTTATTTAGAATTAAATAAACTTTCTGATTGTAGTGATTAAACATATATTAATATTCTTAAATTTTCTATCTGTGCCATGTCGAAAATCATGTTCATCATATTTATTTTTCCTTATATACCACATATAATCCAATTATTAATTCAAACTCTTCAGAATTAATTCGACTATATCATACGAACGCCATAATTGCGGCCATTTTCTCTTTCAATTCCTTGAATGTCTTGTTTTGTTTCAAGATTTTCGTTTTGAACATGTTCTATATTTTCTTGAATCCAAAATTTCAGTCGCCGATCACAGATTTTCTGACAATATTAATGGAAGTCATCTAGTAATAATAGAGTCTGATGCACATATTGAAAGTTGTTACAAAATAAGGACACACATTTCTTAAAAAGAAAGTGTACAATAAATTGAAGGATATTTGTTGTGGTTAACCAATTATTTTTGTGTCGTGCATGACTATCGCATATTTTAAAGAATTTATAAATGACATTTTTAAACCTGGTTTTATTAAAAAGTTTATAATAAATTTCCATGTGGATACATGCAATTTTGTTGAATGCAATTCGTTGAAAGGCAAATGAAGTAATTTTTTAATTCATAGAATTGAATTCATGTAATTGAATTCATTGAAGGGGCCGTAGAACCATCCATTTATTAATACACATAATTTAAATATGTTCAATAATTCTTTCTTTTAAAACATTCCAAGTAAAATATTTCTGGAAAACCAAGATAATATTATAAATTGTGTTTGCTGATTCATCTTTATTAAAACTAATTTAAACAATGGCATTAGTTTTGATATTTGAAAAGGAGACTTTCTATATGCAGGGTTAATAATGTATAATGACCTTAGACTAAAATATGAATAATAATAATAATTTTAATTTGTAATTATGAAAACAATTATTTTCTAAACTACGATTGCTATATGTATTTTCATAACAATATTATTATAAAAATCTAAATTCCAGTTTTCTTTCTGAAAAACTTACCCTCTTTCATAGAAATATTTTTCACAGCACAATGTCTAAACATAAAAGTATGAACATACTTTTCAGTGCAATTTTTTAAATTTATTGTAAATCCAACTAGAGCAAAACCAGGCACATAATTTTAAATATCTGTACATTTATCGTTTATATTACTCTAAACAATTTTAATGTTTGCCTTCTGGGACATCTGTTTTTTTTTTTTTGTAAAAATTGTCGAAATTTAAATTGAATATAAATTTTTGGTTGCTTAGTCAATTAATTTTTCATTCCTATTTAAACATCATAGTAAAAATCGACAATTGGCAATAAAATCACTAGGCCTATTTCTTTTACTGAAATATTTCCTGGATTAGCAGCTGATTCTGCTTTTGTTCCAAGTATAGCATCTTCTTCTGTTGGAAATATAAATTAATGAGGAATTATTATCCAATTTACTTTTATAGATAGTAATTTGATATCCCCCTTTCCAATAAAAAAAGGATATTATCATTTAAAACTCAATAAACATATCATATGATAAAGAATTTAATAAATTTTAGTACCAATAGCAAATTAAATAATATGTTTATCGTCATTAAAATTTTCTTCTGCCAAACTTCTTATTAAAGTATCCATAGTAGTCGAAGAAATTCCTGGGTTTCGAACAGCTTCAATCGTATTTCCGTGTTTAGAGATTTCAGTTCTAGAAAACTAAAAAGGAAAAACAAATGTACCTAAAAATTATTAGGGCCTATTATCTACATAAGCTTCACCTGCATCTCTTTTAACTATTTTATATTATTCATAAACATAAAGATCATTCGGAAAAGAAAAACTATCGCCGATAGGAATTTTGAATTAAATCTTGAGGTGGCTTACTGCGGTAACTTGTGGCGATGTCCTCGCATGCGGCCATGCCTCATGCTGCAGGTTGTTTGGTTCTGGGTGCACCGCATCACACAGTATACGACTTATGGCAGCAATTCGGCTGTTTCTGCAAGACTTCACAAGGCTGGTCGGTTCAGTTGCCTGGTTGTTTGCAGCATGGTGAGCTGGGACAATTATAAAAAATCACCTAATCTTCGGCAAACCCAGTGAAAATGGTGTTTTGTGGGATTTGCATGATTCAAAGGAAAAAAACTGAGAATATGTGAGGAACTTGCTGCAGTTTTCGACTACTCAATAAAGTAAGACGAGAATATAGCAAAACGTTTAAGTACAACCTTCTGCAGACTTCGCAATAAAAAAACTGGGCCTGGACTGGATTAGTGAGTACACTTCAAGTACCTCGACTTTCTTCTTGAATTGGATGCACCGAAGCAAGGTTTTTCTACAGAAGAATATCATTATGGTGTAGGTATATGCATACTTTATTAATATGTGATAACAAATTTCCCATTTGTTTTTCATTTTAAAATAAAAGCGTACTAAGAAAAATACAATTTTGGTCCCATTATTGCCACACTCTTCCTCGTGGTCTTTATATTCACATTATGAATATAAACAGGATTTTTCAATGGTGTTTTTTTATTAAAAATTTAAGGAACTTTCACATTCACATAATCAAATCACTCAAATAGTTTTTAAAAATATAATAATTTCTATAACATTAATAACAAAAATTAAGAAAATTAAATCTTTGAAAATTTTTTAAAAATAAAGATAAAAATAGTAAATATCGGTTTAAAACTACAAATATTTTAATAGATAAATATCGGCACTATAAATACTGATTAAGAAAAATATATTTTAATACTGCCTTTTAATTGATATATTAGATTATGTTAGTGAAATAATATACACTCTTAAATGAATAAAATAATCATTTATTCTCTTATTTAGTCTAGATCATGTGACAGTTAAAAATTAAGATTATCCTCAAACACCAAAAAAAAACTTCATTATTCTAAAATTTTATTTGAAACAAAAAAAATCGATTTGTAAAAGTTGTAATCCATATTCAAGAGATTATAAATATCCAAGATCACCAAGTGAAAAATATAAGAAAATAATTTTTTTTTATGTGGAATGAAAGAACTAAATGTAAGAAAACATGATCTGAACCAAAAACCCCACAAGAAAATTTATTATCCAAGAAAACCAAATTCTGATGATGGAATTAAAAATATAACAATTTACCAAAATAGTTTATTTGGCTCGATGATGTGAGAAAAATTAATCGATCGGTTATTTAGTTATTAATGGTAAAGAGAATGCTGGAAATATAAATTATTATAACGAAAAAGTTAGTACTATAAATAAGTTGAATAATACATTTTCTGAATTTTTTGTTAGTAATTCTAAAGGGATTCCATATTAAATTCGAGCTTTGAATACTATCCTTCATTATTTTTTGAATTCTGAGCTCCATTGCAAAGTAATAATAAATTGTGCACCAATAAATTAAATTGGCCAGAAATGCATCTTCCTGGATGTAATTATTGTGGTTTATGTACTAAATTATATGAACAATTAGGCCGTGGTGATAAAGGAAACATTAAATTAGATTAAGTTTATAAAAATCGTTATATTTCTTATAGAGATCATAAATATTTAGAATCGAACATGTATCTATAATATTCTTCATGAAGAAGCAAAACATAATGCTAGATAAAGGTACTCCAATTAGTGAAAAAATTGTTTTATCTGCTGTTGCTCTATCGAAGTGCATTAAAAAGAAAACTAGGATTGGGAATAAAAATTGGGAGTAAAATATTCTCAACCAACCACATCAATATAATTTAAAATATATATAGATATTAAAAAAAATTTAAACCTAAATGAGGATAAAAACATATCTCTCGATATACCAGTAAATCAAGTTAGAGTATTAAATAATTTGATAAACATTTATCTAAAACTTAAATTGAGCGAATAAATAAAAAACTAAAGATGGCAAAGGATTACCAGTAACTTTATTTTTAGAAACAATAAAAAAAATATTAAAAGAAGTACATATGCTGTTTTTTTAAACTGGGGAATATTTACCATTTCTATTTCAATTTTGGAGATGGTTGTAATATTAGCTGAATAAAAAAAAAATAATGTTGAACTTTTACCTGGTGTTATAGCAATAATAATTGGTCTAAGCAATTGGTGTCCGAAATTAAAGAAACATAGGCACATGTAAAACTTGTTTTCTATTTTTATATTGAATAAATATATATTCATCAACTTTAAATTGTTAAATATATTCTACTTTGTTATAAATTCCCTGTTTTCGATCTGTAGATTGAGTAAATATATCTTCATCGAATATTATAAAACGGTTTCCTATTTTAATTATACCACTTAATCTGGCTAAAATATTTTCAGCAGATAATCCAGATGTGTTTATTTTAGGTTTTTTTTGCTAACAATCTTCATTCGCGAAATGAATAATTCTTAGAATGATAAGAAATTAAATAATTAAAGATTCTTTTCGTTCGATTAACCATTATAATTAAAATTAATTAAATCTGATTTAGTTTTATATTTCGAAAAACCTAAAAATTAATTTTATTTACAATAAATTTTGATTGATTTTAATAAATGCATCGCCAATTTTTCCTATTATTTATTAGTCTACAAATAATTTTATTACTTATTTTTAAAATGAATACATGATTTAATTTAAGTAGTTCAACTCTCTTTTTTGATAATATTTGTTTCGTGTATTCATTACTACATAATTTATATAAATGCGAATGTTTACCTCTTGTATTAGGAAGAGGAGTAAATGAGACATCTTTTTTTTTCGCAGTTTTTACCATTTTAGTAAAAATAATCTATTTGTGTTTTATTAAGCGAAATATTTTGAACCTACAACAACAACATTGATTCACTATGTCGGCAAAAAACCAAGTGTTAGACACGAGAATACATGGGAATACGAGCCGAAATTAGCTTTAGTCAAAAGATGTAAATAAGATGTATAATAAAATTTGGAATTTGTGTGATTAAATGTTTTATGTTCTTCAAGATAATTGTCATAAATATTTTTTTAATGTCAGAATGTACATTTTTAAAAACTTTATATATATTTTTATAATAATCTATTATATATTCATTGGCACATGTTTTAAAAATGAAAATAACTAATATCATTTCTTCTCCACACTTTAGACACTTTTTAGTTGTGTAAAAATTTTCTATTTTGTGTATTACTAACTATCTGGCCTGGCTTCGTCCGGTTACAATTAATAATTTTCTGCCTGCTGTGGTGCACGAGCCCACACGCTCGCCTCTTACACCCCTCCTGCACCTTTCTTGCATTACAAAGCCACACCTCGTGCCACCACCCCTGCCTGTGTATAGGTATATGCACATGTGTCTCGATTTTAGACTTTTTCTTTTTACAAATTTTTTCATAACTTTTAAATTATTGGCGATAATTGTATGATGTAAATGACATTTCTTATCTACAATAAATGGTTTTAATTATGAATTCATTAATTTTGATAAAGATTAAGTTCTTAATGGTTAAAAACACAGCAAATTTTACGTTTGTTTTTGTTGCATAATTTAATTTGTAAATACCCTTATTACTACTTGTCTAATAAAGATACTAGTTATATGATACTGCTGAATCTTTTGTAGATTATTTAATTTTACACAATTATTTCGTACATAATTTGTTATATCTCTAAAGGATTAGACAGCATATTCCATGAGAGTGTGCTGGCAGCAAATTTTTTTCCCGACTTGATTTACTAATACCGTTAATGCTCAGCTCGTAGAAGTTCTAGGCCAATTCTTAATACACAGGAACTTTTTTCGGTAAATGCGAATCATAACAGTAAAAACCGTATCCAAATCCGTTCAGTGTTTCTCGAGATTAGCGCAGTCACACAAGCAGACATATGTGTGCCAGGGACTTCCTTTGATACTATGTATTGATTTTGAGTTGTCATAGGTTTCATTTATTATATAAAGTGTTTTTAAAATGGTTTCTTAACGTATGGAACTGTTAGTATATTTTTATTATTATTTTTATGATTTATTTTTTAAAAATTTGTAAATTATTTTCTTGGTATATTGTTCCATTTATTGGCCAACTCTCTCATAAAATACTACATACTGCCAAGTTATCACAAAACAATTAATTCTGAATTCTGTGCCTTTCTATTTTATTATCATGTCAATGTTGTGTTACAATTTCATGTCTTTTTGTTACGTCTTTCATTAATTCCTACTGCGAAATGCGAGTGTTTACAACATGTAAGGTATTTTCAATGTAACATGTTTTGAGTAGAACCTCTAACAAACCAGTTTCGTATTTTACATACAACTTTTGTGCAGTGTTTAAGTAGGTATTCGTTACAAAGTTTGCAAAGTATAGATTTAGTTAATTACATTAAGTAACAGCCTGCTTCCCAGTAATGTTTACCGTATCCATCTACAGCTGTTTCTATGTGTGTTTCAAAACAAATACAGTCAGCTCTTTGTACAATGAATGCTATAAATTTGCACCCCCTACAATTTGGCACAATGGGCCTGGGCCCAGCGAGCCCATTTATAAATGGAATGCAATGAGACGAAGCCTCTGATAGAGAAACAATATAGTAGAACTGGAGAAGCGCAATGGGAATACACCATAAGAAACGACCAGCTATCTGCAGTACCAGTTTAATTTCATGTAAAGGAAAATTCCGGAGTCATTTCTATCCAGTATCCAACTCCAGATTGCAGAAATGAGAGGCTAGCATACTAGCCGCCTGATTACATAATTTACAATAACTGTTTTCAAGTTTCTGCATGGCAGTCAAACACAGAAAAATATAGTGTGTGTGTGTGTGTATGTGCAGTCGCCGTTCATGGTGTCGGCAGTGCTAGCAGGATATGAGTCAGATGTGGGTCCCCTGCTCTACTACATGAGTGAACTTGGGTCGATCCACGAAGTTCCCAGCATCGTGGTTGGCTTAGCAGGTACCTTGGTCTGGGCTCAGCTCGATGTACACAGTGGCACAGGTTGGTAGGAGAACAGTGTAATCCAATGATCACATCAACATATGGATATGCTTATTGAGTTTCATTGCAGCATTTAGTGCTCAGTGTGTTGTAGGGTTCTCTGAAGCCATTCATGCTAAGACATCGGGCTCATTTGGCGAGGAGGCTTAAATGGCCATACCTCATGCTCGACCTTCTAGCATGAATCGGTTTATGCGCACAGAGTCGGTAATCTCATAGTTAGGATACGCTACAGATTGAAGGCTCATCTCCTTTAGCCATCACCGAGTGTGGAGGCACAGTGGTAAAACAACGAACTCGCAATCAGGAGGACCTGGGTTCGATTCCCTGCCCGACTATCCAGATTACGTTTTCCCATGGTTTCCCAAAATTACCCCAAGTGAATGCTGGGATGGTTACTTGCTGCAGGCCAAGGCCTCTCCCTTCCCCAATTCTGTATGGCGCCGCCGTGCACTTCGCTTCTAAATGACCTCACTGTCGACAAACGAAGCAACATCTTTTCCTTCCTTCTTTGGCCATTCTGTGCATAATTGTGTGATGTAAATCCTAAACTCTAAATTGTTTACTAGACCGTTCGTTTTTTTTATCATTGGATGTCAAATTGTTGGTTTTCATCCTCTGTATATAATGATAACAAAAGTAGTTGCTAGCATGCATTGGTCCTGTTTTTTTTTTTTATGTCTCTTTAAAGGTGTTTAAGAGACTAAAAGTATTTTATACATTTTAAGAATATCACATACTTTTTCATTTTGCTATGAAATAACCGTCTTAAAAAGGAATGGCAATGGAAGACATTTACTCTTTGAAAATGCGGGGAATTAATTAGAGTAATTTTATAATTATATCTTGTTTTGTACAAATTTTAAAATCGAACAAAATTGATAATTAGTGTACTGCTCAAAATATTATTAATTTTTTATCATGCAGTGAAAAATATATTAAATGGAAATTTGTTACATAGTTTTACACATATTTCAATTTTAACATTTTAGACAACATGAAAGATCGAAATAGTTAGGTCAACAAGTATTAGATTCCAAAGAAATTGATACATTCCACTCCTGTGTTTTCAACAAACTCTTAGGCGAAACAAAACTTTATAACTTTTTCAGATTTGTACAAATTAATATTTGAAGTTAGAATTATCATATTTATCCTATAAAAATACGATGAAAGTTTTTTTTAATGATTTTATATTTTTATCAAGTTATCATCGATATCAATTCACAAAACCTTAAAATATCCTCAAAATCTATGAAAAAAGTTGGGGGGGGGGGATTGTCGACTCTTGAGCAGCCTTAAGCAACACATTACCACTGTCAATAGCTTGCTCCTCTGATGGGGATAAGCCATTTAGGCACAAAATAAATGGATCAGTGTTATGTCAGTCAGTGGTTAGGGTGCAATTCGAAGAACATTTGGAAAATCTTTAATCAGATCCTGCCGATGTCGACAATTTCAGCTGTTTTCATAACATTCCCGAGAACCCAGTACCGGTAATTGATTATAAAATTTTGACAAAGAGATTTATTTCTAGTGTCCCAGAAGTGCTTGGCAATGCGGGCATAACTGTTTTTGCCTAGAAACCAATTCGTAATTTTTTGTTGCATGTCAGGGAAGAGTGAAGAAGAAGGCTACAGCATATTGAAGGGATGTGTGGAACAGGTAACAGAACGCTACTTTATAAATCTGTCCACATTCAGTGTGTTCATCACCGACAAGAACTGTGTAAGGCAGCTGCCGAACATCTGTGGCAAGTCTCGCGGCTGTGGTCAGGGTGATGCTGAAAACCCATAGGCGACTTCGTCAAACTATCAACTATCTTAATAACAAGTATATGTGAATAGATATTTTGCTTTTTAATGATGAGAATGTTTTTTAATGTAACTATTTTTTTTTATTTATGACTAACAGTTACCTGTTTCTTGGTGTTTAATGTTGTTTGTTGATAAAAAATTCTCTCTCTTTAAAAAATGCTTTTGTTATTTTATTGCAGACATGTTGTTCCTTGGCACATAGAGAGACAGGAAAATGTAAGAAAAAATATGTTCATTATCGCTATAAAGAATTTGCCATTAGTGGTAATTAAGCCAAGTTATTTACAGAAACTTCTTTGATCAGTGGATCAGTGTTTAAGGGCATACCATCCATTCTTCACCCTGAAGTGGTTACACTATGTCACGATGTCTGCATGAATTGAACGCACATTGGGATAACACCACAAACACTCTTACAATGGAACAGGCTACATCACGCAGCATTCGCCATAAAATGGCTATCAAGTGTACACAATGCTATGATGAATAGATACTGTTTCCAACACAGAAGTGCGGTTAATACTTGCATATAATCCAGATTGGTGGTGAAAAATGTTACATGTATATTTCACTTAAAAGAGTGATGGGAACTGATCCAGGAGAAAAGGGGGTAGGTGGGATATTGTTGCTGAAATCAATTATTTCGGTGCCGGTTAGATGTGGAGAGCATAGAAGGGTAGATGGTGGGCCATTCACCCATTGACCCTCTCCTAAAGATCCCTGTTGACTGTTGATGGTGATGATGATGGTTCTACATGACTGTTGTTGTGTTATTAAACTGGTCCTACCTGGGAGGGTGTAGCCCTTCTCTCTTACACACATAAGTGTGTGCAGTGTTAGGCAATATGAGGTGCAAATCGCAAAATGTAGATCCACTTTTACGAGATTAAAACTACAAAGTAAGAACACATTTAAACATATTATAAATTGTGTATGCTACTTTAAATCTATTTTTAATTTAGTCGTCGTTTCAAACACGCAGACTGTCTATTGAACGTATGATTATTTTTTATCTTCCTTATGGCATAGTGCAATTTTGGGGGGGGGGGATTGCACCCCCTGCATCCCCCTTGTCCACGCGTATGCTTACACCACTAAATGCCAAGTTGTTTGGGCCACCATGAAGCGACCTGACACATGAAATAAAACATGGAGAACAGTTCACGATGTTTATTCACATGTTAAATCTGTACATCAGACACTTCAGTTGATGCGCACACTTAAGTGTTGTGGCCACCTGGAGCAGTAAGAAACATGGAGCATGAAAGGAAAATTAATTTTAGTGATTAAGCCACTGGCGCGACGAGTATGCAGGGGGGAGGAAGTACTACGCCTGGACACAGAAAGACAAAAATGTTCCAAAGTAATTAAAATATTGTCGTTAAGGTGATGTATTACAAAATATTGAGGTGTGCAGGGAGTGGTGAGAGAGCACGCACTTCTGCTAAGCACCTCTGATTCTGATTGACAGTCATGGCGGCAGGTTGCTCGAAAAGCAAACAATAAGATAAAAAATCTAGGGGTTACGCTAAAATTACATTAGACACTCAAAATTACAAATATATGGAAGATTATACATAAGAAAAATACCATGGTTGGCAATTACCCTACAGTAATGTGTCACAGGAATAAAATCGCGAGATGTCTTTCTTAGTCCCGAGTGACAACTATTCTCATAAACACATAACTTAACAAAAAGCATAAAACAGTAAACAATATAAATAAAACAATGGACTATGATGTCACTGGGTCAGTCCAAGTTAGAAAATTGAGGAAGAAGGTGTGCAGGTAGTTAATGTAACTGCACAATAAGTACCTGTTTATTTCCTACCCTTATTTAAATGTCTCTCTTCTTGATGGGAGTACAAGAGAAAAATTTGGGGATGAGCATCCCACACACACTCACTTTACTCGTTTCACCTAGATTTGGCTGTAATTGTAATAGTGGGATGAATAGGTACATATGGGTCGCTGGCCTGCAGTCACCATTGAGGCTCAATTCTGGCCTTCATATACTTGACATTTCCTTTACTAGTTTTAAATTTGGAAGTTATCTGTTGGGGCATGAAAGTGGAAAGTGTTGGTATAAACTTTGTTGGTTAAAATAACATATGGTATAATCACATGCGATGACAGTGGGAGAAAGAGAACTAAACTCTTGCAGATTAAAAATCCTATTCACACTAGTATACCAGTGGTAGGATACCAAGATTGTCACTAAAGAAAAAAATTGTTGGACTTGCAAGTAAGCAAGTAAAACATTGATTCTGGATAAGTAGGATTAGTTCCAAGAGAATTCACCAGAGTGCACCACGATTGCCATTGCCCCCTCCACTCGTCTTCTCGCATTTCCCCTCACTTCCCCCTTTTCACACACTCTACCAAAACCACCTATATGTGAGAAATCTGGAAAAAGACTTTAGTTGGGGTCGAGCATTTAAAGGATCAACATCTCTTCTCCAAGAGCATAAGGGATAAAGAACAAAAACAAAGAACAAAGATGAAAAGGTAAAGATATCTAATGAATATATATATATATATACACACACACACTTTATTAAATATTAAAATTATATATAATATTTTATTAGGTCTATTTAATACATATCTCTACATTTTCATCTTTGTGATTATTACTTTTGCTCTTGGAGAAGAAATGCTGATCCTTTAAATGCTCGAATCCGAATAAAGTCTTTTTTCCAGATTTTGAACATACATAGGCAGATTTGGTGGTGAACGAGAAGGAGCAGAAATGAGAATAAATTTGAGAAGTAGAGTGTGATGCACTCTGGCGAATTCTCTCGGAACTTATCTGACTTCTCACATAGCATGCAAACTTGCAGCAAGCTTGCCAATATACTTGATCTAGATTTACCATGCAAGCTTTGTGTTACAAGTTTTGATTCAAGCTTGCTTGAGGCAAGCTAGATTTGAAGGCCTTGTGATTACTTGCCTTCGGCGAACTTGCCAAAGGCTTGAATTAGACTTTCTGTACAAGATTTGTGTTACTAGTTTGATTCAAGCTTGCCTCAAGCATAGATTTGAAGGCCCTGTGATTACTTGCCTTCGGCAAACTTGCCAAAGGCTTGAGTTTAACTTGCTGCTACTAGGGAGGGACTCTGCAGATCAGATGCTTAACAGTCTCTTTATATGGGCTAATCTATATTCTGTATTTGAATTTGCTGTTTGCGTGGGTAACAAGCCTTTTAAATAAGGCAATTATACATTCATAAATAATATGTTTCATGTAGTGTATTTTAATACTTAATTGGGTGCCTAATGGCCCAATATGCATGTCGTGAGAATGTAAAGTTGTATTTTATTTTACACTAATATATACAATAATCTTAAAATTTGAAGTGAAGGTAAACAATAGGAAATATTCACATGAATTTGTATTAATCGATTAGCTTTAGAACTTTGCTAAACAACACAAGTAAAATAATTTCATTTTACATGAATACATGGTAGAGTAGTTGCTACAATTCTAGACTGTGACCGAGAGATTTGCGAGTTCGATTCTAGGTTTCTCCAAAGATGTTTAATAACCGTGAAAAAATGCTGAAGATTACATATATGAATGTGGTAAATTAATTAATTTTATTTGGGGTGAAACATGATTATATTTCGGCTTTGAACATGCATGGCAAACTGCTTTTATGTGGGCAGGCTTGGCGCAAGCTAGCCGGGGCAGGCTTGATGCAAACTTGCCACGGGGTTACTAGTTAGCTTGATTCCAGCTTAATGGCTTGTCGTGGGAAGCTTGATTTAAGCTTACAGACATGTAATGTTCAGTTATGTGGGTTATACAAAATTAAATTTGAAAAAATATGTATCACTCTTTCCTTCACATTGTTGTGGCACCAATGTGGAACATCATCAGAGTGCATTACCCTTGCATTTGCTAATGAAGACAGAACGAGTGGAGATGACTAACTTATCATTTGGCATAGTTAGATTTTTTTTAGCAAAGTCGAAGGCAGTTGACAAGCCCACACTCGAGCCTTGATTCGCTTCAGTCTTAAAAAAACACTCCTAAGTATGACATGGCAAAGTCGAAGGGAATACTGATTTGTTATGCCCCTTGTAAATATATATTCGAAATCAGTTACCTAATTGTTTCCATAATCCCATTTAACCAAGCATATTTGTGGCGAGAGAAGGTAATGAATTGTTACCCTTTTGGCAATATGTATTTTAAGTTTTCTTATCCAGTGACATGACTATTTTTAAGCAAAGTCAAAGGCAGTTAGCAAGCCCAAATTCGAGTTTTTGGTTAGAGATGCAAATTTATTGAAGGTGTTATGGTAACTTATTGAAAAGTTGGCTACCAAGGTAGGATGGTCCTTTCTGGACAAGTTTTAAGTTAACTGAAGCCACGTGTGTTTTTTTATTCTAGTGTCATGCTTATGAAAGGACTCAATTCTTCTGAAATAAATGACTGTTTTTGGACATGAATATAAGTACTGAAATCATGTACTCACACACAAGTGTTAAAATCTTTGATCTCTTGAAAAGAGGTCTACATGAGTCTGGCTTTCTTTTGCTATTGATTATTCTTACAGCTCTCCTTTGTATAAGAAACACTTTTTTAATGTCAGTGGAATTGCCCCAAAATATTATACCATAACACACGATGGAAAGAAAATATGCAAAATATTCCATTTTTGCTGTATTTTTATTCAAGTTCTCTACAACACCCCGCAGAGCGAAACATGCTGAACTTAGTTTAGGTAAAATATACGCAATGAAGACAGTGCCAATTGACTACTCTCTCATCATTATATATTCGAGTTCAGTTACCTAATTGCTTCGATAATCCCACATAGCCAAGCATATTTGAAGGCGAGAAGGTGTAATGTATCATTATCCCTTTTTAGGTATATCAATTTCAAGCTTTATTGTCATCAGCATAACTATTTTTACTTGACCTAATGAGATGAGTGCATATTTAACACTAATGCAGGGCGATAGTGAACTTTTCGTAACTTGATTCAGCTGCCTAAAATCTACGCTAAAGCACCACGTGCCATTCTTTTGTGCGAGCATTATTGCAGAATTATATGTACTGTATATGGACTCAATAATACCATTTTTTAACATTTCCTGTATTTGCATTTCAATTTTGCACTGAGAGCCACAGGACACGCAGGATAGCATCTTCTCTGATTTCAGGGGTTACTATTGCGGTTGTTACTGTTTCGATATATCTAACATTTACTGTGATTGTTGCCTGTCCGAACGCGGTACTGCAATGATCCTGTGTTGCGAGTCTGATGACATAGTTAGTGGGCGTGACATCTCGTGAATTTACAAACTGAGGGTGTATGAAGTTATGCGACATGCCTGTATCCACTAGCCCAAAACACCGCAGATCGTTCACTGTGACAAGTATTCGGGTGAACAGAATTACACTGCTACTAACCTGCTGAATCAGTGCTTGCTGTCATGTCCTGTCCAGTGCATTGCATAGCGGGGCTGTGGTGGGAGAGTCATCCGGCCCCTTCACACTTGCGTCCCGGTTCCCTGCTTCTTTGTGGCTGACTCCTTTATGTGGTCAAGGTGAGGGTTGTTTGAGCACCTGCTGTGCCAGTGATATACTTCTGTGGGACAATAATTGCATGGGTGACATGGCAGCTAATTGGGATCCAACCCGTACACTTGACCTCCTGCACTGTTGGTTGCACTTTGAACTTCCTGCCTTCTGTCACTCGAAAATTTTGATTTGTTTGGCTGTTGAAATTTGTGGAAATTTTGTTTAGGTTGGCAGAATGTTTTTGTAGCAGTGGATTCTGACTTGGTGTGGGTCCTCCTGTATATCTCTGCTTGTGGCACCAACGCACTGCACCTGAGTCGCGATGCGGTTGTTTGTGGTTGCATTCCAGTAGGATAGCGGCATGCATTAACTGTTCCATTAAGCAGCTATATTAAGGCTGCGCGAAACTCTGGCCTCGCAGTCTCTGCAATGACTTCTAGCCCTTACTTTTCCAGCAGATGTGGGTGTAACCTGCAGATTAGGTGTGTTTTTTGTGTTATAAATGCTGTCAAAAGTTCGTTGGGCTGTTGCTCCTCTAGTGTGAGCACACAAACCATTTATGTATCATCAGTAATTACTATTCAATGAGGAGTACCAGCACATCGGGAAGGATACTGCCTTGGTCGTCGGCCGATCGACTCCGAGAATACAATAGAATGCTCTACCAGAGTATGGCATCATGCTAGTGATGCATGATGCCCAGGTAAACATATCCAAATTTCTTAATAGTCCCCTGAACCTGATACCAACGTATAAAATTGACTTCTCTACCCATCACTGCACCATGGCACCCACATCTGTTCCTTTGCCAAGCATCAAATGGATTTCCCAAGCTTGTGGGGAGTTCCTACAGCCTTCCGTCCATTTGGCATACTCCACAGCACACATGAATTATACGATTACCCTGAAAATTACAGTCATTAACACTTGTGGGAAATTGGCAAGATTATGAGGGTCCGAACCCTTAAATGCTTCTCTGCTACTGAATCAAAACGAACACGTCAGTTCCACGTCACACTTTTAATCGGCCTTGCACATTACAGGAGACAACTTTACATATGTTGCATGATTTTAAACCTGCAGCATAGATAACCCTGACAAAAAATGCTGTTAAGTTTACACGACTTTAAGTGTGCTGAAATAATTAAATACTCCTCAGGCTATGTTATTCCATGGGATGGCGAGAGGTGGTGTCCCGGGTGGCTAAAACAAAAACGGTACCTTAATATTAAAGGATATTGCAGTTAAATTATTGGTACAAACATTGCTGGTCACCCAGGCATGGGAAAACATGGAACGTGATCAAATGCAAACCAACCCCTCTGGATGCTTATTTTGCTGATTGGTTTGCCACCCTGGCATGAGAGCGGGCTCGCGCACAAACGGGGAACTATTTGCACACTTGCTACCACACAACTCGCCTTCAAACAATGTGTATGTACAGAAACACTGAATAAAAATATAAAATGTTAACAAGTATCACCTACCTTGCAAACATGGCATGAAATGGCATGGACATAAATTGATGGGGATGAAACAAAAAATACACTTCAACATGTGGGCCAATAAACACCAGGGAAAGGTTATTGGAATAATATGCAAATCGTTATGTAGAATTTCCGGGTTTGGGCGCCAGTGCTAGCGAGAGCAAGAGAAAAGTTTGGGGTCGTGATGGCCGACGGCCCATGTGGCCTTCCTGGTAGTCTTCTGCCGATGTGCATGAGAGGGGTTTTATCATGCTTAAGCCCCACAATGGTGATGTCCTCTATAGAGCGATATCCAAAGTGCCTGGGTTAGTGGGGGCTGTCGGCCTCCCCCAGATGTAAATACACATGCATAAATGGTCTGTTGTGGTCTCCCAACACCATTAATATATACGTCGATTTTAGGTTAGGTGATCAAAAGCAGCCGAGATGTGGCTGTATCAGATAAATACATCTATTAGATTGTCACATTATTTATTCGATAGCTTTTCTCTCTACAGAGCACTTACAAAATGTATTCACCGTTGAAGCAAGGTGAGCTCTTAAACTGTGTTAATGGCTGAAGGCCTACGTGGAGTTATGGAAGATTAAATAAACGCCGGCCGTGTACAATATGACTGGGCTGTGAGGCGACGCTGACTCCGGGCGAGCAATAAACAAATGGTTCCAGTATATTAACGTTAATAAAACAGGAATTAATCTATGATCAGTGAAAACAACTTGAGTTGTCCAGAGCCCCACGGCACGTCGGGTACCTCACGTGGAGCCGAAATCCAGACTGGCTAAGTTTGGGTGCAAAGCCCTCTCAATGGTTCCATCTGCTGCCAACATATCAAGTGACTTGTTGCAGATTTAAAATGAAAAAGGCAAATTAATTGAAATGATTCGCTGTAGGGCTGATGAGTCGAGAACATAAAATATACCCATAGATTTGGCAACAACTTACTTATAAAAATATAACACAAACTATAACTCTGTTCAACCACTCCACACATGTGGTAAACTTACCTCACTTTTAGGGTGCTATATTTTGGCAGTTTCTAGGAGCCATGGCTCTTCCCCCTATCAACTATTATTTTTATAACTCATAATACTAAACATACAACAATTTAAAGTTAGGCATTTCCCTCAGAAACGTACATAGTAAAATTTATTGCGCTTTATAAATTATTGGCCACATGATCGGTTGCATTATGTGCACAGATCGGTTCTGCTAACTGAATATTCTATGTTGCCAGTATCGGCCAGTATTTTCGTACTGTCTGTAAAGGGGAGCGATGCTAACAAAGTTGGAAGATCCGACGATGTTGACATCTGCTCTTGCCCTTGTCATGAGGAACATGGAAGGGGGGAAGGGTTTTATTCACTAGGATGGAGACAGTTGACAGGCTTGTCGTCGCCCAGGCAGGCCTGCCAACTAAATCTGCAGAGCTGGTCACTCTGATTAAGGAATGTTTTTGGCATAGGGGTGATAAATTCGTTGACACTGATGCCCTTCAAGATGCCATCCACACATACGGAAGGCGTACCTTTGATTACAGTAAGCCTTTCAATGGGTACACTGTGGTCAGTTACTAGTTCTTCTTCTCGGAGGGCATTCTACCACCAGTATGGTCACGCCACACAGATGTGACAAGCCCCTCCCTCGGGAGGGGCATGGCTGGGTGGAGGAAGGATCTGGGAGGAATGATCGGAGAGTTCAGGAATCTCTCGATCTGGATGGAGCAAATGCAAGGTACTGAAAAACCGAATTCCTTCCCATTGAGCCTCCAACCACCTGGCCAGTAGAAAATAAACCGATTATGACAATCCCAGAAATGACGCCATGCCGCTAAGCCATGCTCTGGCATTATTTTATTGAGCTGACAAAGATGAATGTACCTGTATGTTTTAATATGTTGGACAACTCAAAAGCGGAAAAAGCGCAGCGATGGTTTTATATGTGTCTGTGTGTGCATGAGTGCCGATACGAAGTGCAGTTTTGAGTTTCGATACAAGCTCCTTGCATCTGGTGGCGTGGTGGAGGGGGATGTTACTGGTTACCGGATATCCCCCCAAACTTAGTCCTGCACAACTCAGGTGCACTGAGCTGAGAAGGCAGTTATGGGATATCGTCATGCTTAACTTCAAACGAGTAAGGATTTGCGCAGTCGTGGATTGTAGTTAGTTGTGTGAGTGAGTAGTTTAGTTGTAGTGTTCTTTTACATTTTCGGACAGCATGGCGGTTTAAAAATTGCAAAGTTTCCGGTGGTTACCTGAGATCAAAAGATCCGATTTAGCTTTTTGTTTGTGGGGCTAAAGTAGCTTGGTTAGAAAATAGCGCTCCAGGTATGACCTTTTAATAGGTATTGGCCACCTGAAGGGGAGGTTTGGTGAGGCCAGTGCTGGTTTCACCGGAACATCGTCTGTAAAGGTTAGGGCTGTCCTCTGTCTATGTGCTGTTTAGTTACATAATTGTTACACCACAAATTTACAATTAATATTATTACTTGCATAGTGTTTGTGTCTACCTCTTATATGCATTTGTTTCGAAACATTCTGTATAGAGGGCATGCTCAGCGCACAGGCCGTTATGTCACGTTATCAATTTGATACTTCAAGAATAAATACACATATAATTACACAACACATTACCCTTTAAGTAAAGAAATAAATAGAGACTGTTTGCCTCGGTACTAACATGGTAGGAACACGGGAAAACCATAATAATAAACACACATGACATTAGCACTAGAATCACATACCCTAAATCAAACAGCAGAACACTATAACCAAAATGCGATATCACAATGAGCACTCACTGACTTTATTACACTAACAGCATTTACCTTAAATAAAAAATAAAAATAAAAATAAACACGAACACATTGCACTAAACTTCACCACACTAGACACATTCTTATACAAACGTGGGACAGTGGCATCGGCTACAATGCCCATACATGATACAGAGATGGTTGGTGGCTGTCAGTAGGCGGGGTGGTGAATGGACTTAAGGCTGAGGAACACAGTCCACGTAAATCAAAACACTGGAAAAATGATATTACTGTGGAAACTGTGGGTGCATATGTTGCCTTTATTCAACATGTGAACACGTGTCCTTTTGTGTGTCCAGATTCCCTTCCAATTACTTTATTAAACATACTTTAGAACTCTAATGTTATACTCTGCTGGGGAGTTCGTTGCAGCTCGGCTGGGCAGAGGCGTACGAGACGCTGCACTGCCTACCACAGCTTACCCTTGCCAAACTTACAACCTGCATTGCACTCTTTCAGTTGCACTGACACTCTACTGCACTAGGGCAATCACTCATAGAATGTGGATGCGTACTGCGCTTTAAAAGGGACCGGCCTGACAAACAGGCTAGGGTGGGGACGAGCACATGTCAGAGGCCACACTGGCAATTTATATTATTTTCATATACTTAATTTTCGATATTTTATTTCAGTTATGCCAAAATAATTAGATATAACGAATTTTGCTTTGCTATCCAAATCCATTATTTAGATGCACATCAAGTTTTATGATGAGATTGCTGTGGAAACTTGTTATATCCAAAGGAGATACCAATATTTGTTTTGTAGCAAAGTATAACATTTCGAGTAAAATGGAATATACTTGGTCAACTAATGTTTATCTCTCACAAATATTTGCGAGAATTAATGAAGAATACTAATTTGAGACACAAACAACCTCATTAATGTTTATGTATTAATTATAGTTTTCAAGTTGGAGAAAATAGTGTGGGCCTAAACATATAAATGTAGGATATTATAGCTAGGTTGGCATTCCAATCTGCTTTAGTTTTGCCGAGTTATGATTGTTTGTGTTTTGTTTATTTTATTTCGAGGGAAAAATGAAACAGTGAAGGGATGGGAGCTTTAGATTTACGTCTTTCATGAGATGGCAGTTGCATTTTGAGTTGCATATTGTTTTGATGGAGCAGTCGGAAATTTTGCTCGTATGGAAATAACATTCAAATTATTGTAACTTCGAACATTTCAACTTCAATAAAAAAGCAAAACACAATATATACATCGCTGTTAGAATTCGTACATATGCAGCAGCACACACACACACATCCACACACTACACATACATACACTTAGTCCAAAGTTAACCTTTCACTCATTGAATTCACGATTCTTACAGGTAAAAATATACACATAATATTTACACAATACAAGTATCGAAAGTGCAGCTTTTTCTGGCACGCCGATGGGCACACCTGCCAGCAGCATGTCATCAGTGCAAGCAGCCAGAGTTGCCTGCTAGGAATGGGTAACTGCTGGCACTGTATCGTGTGGCAGGGCCACAGGAGTGACGGTACTACCTGCGGTCACACAGGCCAACCCGCACCTGCAGCTGCTGCAAGTAACATTTGTCGGCCTACAAACAGTCTCAGAAGGGGGAGGAGAGGAGCCCCTTTGATGTGTGCCAAGTTCCCTCACCCTTAGGACAGTTTGTCTGGCTGTGTTCTGCAACATCACCGCAGCAGGGATGTGCGCTCTACTGGCAAGCGGAGCATGCACCAGGTCGTGGGTGCGCGATCAGGAGCAGTGCAGTTCATTGCAGTGTAGTAAAGCATGAGGGCATGCTGGTGCTACTGCAGCCAGTGGTTGCCAGGAATGACTGCAATAGTGACTTTGTGAGGCAGAGTGGCATGAAAGTAGATCCTAAATGATAGCTGGACCAGAGAATCCAGCATCTATGCATTTTACTCTTGTTACATGTTACTAAAGGATTTATAGTTTGTTGTTTTTCTTGTTCCCCATTCTATTGTTAAACTTGTTTTCATATGTCATTTCTTTCATCACTCATCTAGTATTATGTTGATTATTATTCACCAGTGTCTTGTATTGCAGATGCTTTTATATTTTTCCATGTAATTTTGATAAGTAGTATGAGATAAAGCAGAAGATTTATGTTTATGGCAGAAAGTAGTTCCATTCTGGCATGTGGATTAGCCAAGGCCCACTCGCGCCTGAGGCGGCAGAGTCAGTCAGCAAGTAGCATCATATGAGGGTGGTGCATGAGTCATGACCTCCGGCTTTTCTCACATGCCGGGCAGCCTTCATCATTTTTGTTGTGGACATTTAACTGCAATAAACTTTATCTACTGCAACTTTTATAGTTTTAGCTGCCTGGTACACCACCCTCACTTCCCGTGGGAATAGCATCGCCCTGAGCAGCATTTTGCACCATAATGTCATTATTGTTGTAAGACTATTTCGAAGTGTAACAATTGCTGCTGTGAACTGAACAGTACGTAAGTTATTTCGACCACCTTGTGCGTTTAAGGGGAGAGCCCAAACAATACCTGCACATCATGTCAGTATCTGGTAATTTCATTCAGACTTTTCAAGTGCATTTGTCTTAGCAAGTTGTTCTGTGTCTTTATGGGTGTGTGGTTGGCCCTAACAATCCACGTATGCGAGTCTTACTGTTTTGCAAGTTTCCCGCCAAGATAACACAGCATGGTATGTAGTCGACCTTCCGGCTACCATTTTACAAATAACTACAATGCATCATCAGCCCGCAATCCTGGGATCATCAAAAGTTTTCATGGTACAACAATCATCTCGGTGTCGCCTCGACGATGCCTGGCATGTAGTCGGGTAAACCATATCCTAAACTTCACCTTCGCCAACCTCAAAACCTATTCAACCCCTTTTCAGCACATTCTACATCGTCATGTCACTAGCACTAAATAATTTATTTGTAGAATCGTTCAGTAAAATCTTCACTCCACACATTTCCTGAAAGCCTGAAACCAGTTTTGCGAAGCGGTACACATGTGCCAATTAATAGTACAGTTGACTCAAGAAAATACTCAACAGAGGTACCCACAACCAACTATGATTAAAGAAAGCAAATTAAAAATAATTAACTACAGATAAAATATTACGACAACATCAACAAGATAATATATTTACGTGTTATTACAAATGTGACCAACTTAACATTGCCACCACTATTGCAACGAGAAATTACACTCGCTTATTTACGCTTGTCGCATTCGCAATGCAATAAAATTATAAATTATTTATATTCAGAAAATCTGTCTCGCCCAAGATTTCTGTCGTGTTGACGTCACAAAATACTCATTTGCTATCGGATGAAGCATTGCTTCCAATGCATCGCGCCTGTCGCGCCAATGTAAATTCAGTATCATGTTGGAATCATAGACTAAAGACGATGTAGACCAATCTTGCTGGCTGCGCACAACCAATCTCCGTGTCCCAACATTGAAATGCTTTTATGCCAACACTTCTAGCAAAAGTGGCATGGATTGGGTTTGAGGTTAGGACACTAGTTAGTAAACAAGTTTTTTTGAAGTGTTTTAGGCTTCCTCTAATCAATTTGTAATGGTTTTTTATTATATTGAAACTGTTAAAAGTATTTTATATATAAAACAGTGCTTGTCATTTAAAATTTTTAACACATAAACAAATATGTTATTCACTGTTGACCATGTGACTTTGACAATTGTATTCCGTTCGGGATAAGTAAATGATGGGCACATGCGCAGAAGTCAAGTAGCTGTCTACCTCATTTTTAGTTTATGTCTGGAATAAGAACAGCACGATAGACGCGACGCGATGGGCGCGATGCGACAAGAAATATTCGCATTTTTATGAATAATAGTTATATCGCCTCGCGACAAAAAATAAAAATATATTATATGTAAATCGTTTCTTGTCACTAGCTGCTAGTCTCTTCATGGATTTTTTTGTATGACATCTGTTAATGTATACATTTGTTTAAAAGTTGTTGTTGGACAACATTTTATTTCAATGCTTACTGATTTTAGATAAAATATAAAAATACGGACGTAGTAACGTGACTACGCATTATAAATACTAATATCCGAAAATGAAATATTTTAATTTAATAAATAAACTCAACAGTACCATCACATTCGACCCAATTCACAAGTACCACCATCTTTTGTACACCAAATTCTTAGATGGTTTTCCAGTTTGTCGCGCCCGCGACGCTACAAAATTATTAGAAATGTTTTCTATTCTGAAAACGTGCCGCATCTGCCATTTTTGTCACAATTGAGTTAAGGTGGGTTTACGATTGACTTAACAGAATAAGTTCGCAGTTTTCTTAATATATGATTCTATGTAATCAAGGATATTAGTTTTTGACTGTCGTGTGCAGGTCTTGATGGGTCGTGTGCTTTCTTGGTGTTACATAAGAGATCGTTATACTTCATATCATAAGTAAAAGTCAAGATGAAGTAGCCAACAGAGCACAGCGACTGTTGTAGTTGGCGGGAAACTGTATTTACAACTTGTATTTAGGTTATATCGTATTGTGAAATTGTACGAAAGTAATTATTTTAATCAACAGACAGTATCCTCTTAATTTAGAGAATAGTTCATAGTCATGTTTTCATAATTGGAAGAGATTTTTGAATTCGTTTTAATTAACCTTTTAAGATTAATTGATGTAGTTTAATGTAAATGCCTAATGTTGGCATCAGCATCGCCTTCTATAAGATTCACGAGTTTTTTTTTTTTTTTTTTTTTTTTTTTTAACGAATACATAAGCATTTATCACAGATAATTAGATGTATATAAATTGTCAATTTTTACAGGTTATTTCGGTTGCTTACATCTCCTACTATTTAGATTGGCTAGACTTAACAGTTGCTAATTCAGTCATAAACTGCTAACCTTCTTATTGTACTTTCCTGTGTGCTTATCGAGTCATTAAGTATAATAATTAATTCTTCAGCCTTTAATAGTAAACCCATATTTAATTCTAACTCATCTGACACCTAAAATGCATGTATTCTTATGGTGAAATACCTAACATCTTTGAGAAATACAGTATTGGGTATAAACCCGGATTCACGTGTATACCAATCACGCCAAACATGCGAAGCAAGTAAAACAGAACCGATGGTTGTTTACATGTAAGCAGATTTTCTACATAGTCATTTTGCTGTTGCATTCGTTATTTTTATAGCCAAGATTCTAAACTACTTTATAGATAACAAATTAGATGCTTTCGTCTTTCTACTCATATTTATTAATTATATAATAGTGAGATTTATTTACTACACGATTCTCAAGAAATCGTAATTTTATTTTTGCATCCAAAAATATTTTTAAATTACCACTACCTTTCGGTTTATTTTCAATTTCGTTTATTTAATACAATGTTGAATAAAATTAACATTTACATCCATGTATCTCATAAATATGTACATTGAACTATCCTATATGTTTACATATATACACGTCGATTATACAAGACATTAGTATTATAATATATGTGAACTGACGTTTGGCTGGTCCATCGAGGAGAGGAGGCTATGTGGATAGGATAATTTAACGTTGTATTTCCGGGTGGGCACCAGCACTCTCAGTGGAGAGTACAAGAATTGTTGAGGTCGTGTGGCCGACAGCCTGAAGTGGCCCCCTTGATGTCCACGTCTTAGATTGTAGAACTTGTAGAGATGTATAGAAAGCTCACACCCGGGGCTGTTATATGCCACCTTACGCCTTAAAGGTTATGTCTGTACATTGGTATTGGTTAAGAGACCGAGAGGCGGTCAAGTAAATAAACTATCGAGTTCCTTTACGACGTCGTTTATTTACTTACTTCCCATAGTGGGCACATAAATTAAGGTTCGTTGTTATAGTGGACAAGCAATAACACTGATAAATGGCATTAGGCCTTCATAGTTATGGTAACTTTTACCCTGGTCATGTATAATATGACCGGGTGCAGAGTGGCTCACCCTCCAGACAACGAAAGAAATAAAAGGTTCCAGTTAAATTATATTGAAAACTATTGATATACACTAAGGACTGGTTTCACCAATACATTTTAAAATTTAGCACTACTTAAACACTGAATAAGCTGTCCCTAGTTCCTTGTACTGTTTCACAAACTTTAAGCTATTCTTAAAATGCTTTAAGCAGCTCTTAGTTTAGGCAGCCGATCTCGGAAGCCTAAGCTCTGTTTAAATAATTGTAAACAAATTGAAAGGAAAATGGCTGCTACTAAAAAGTTGTGTGTATAAATAACCTCAAATGAGTTATGAATTAATTTTTTTTTATTAAAAAAATGAAATTATTGTGTATCGAAGTTATTGAGTCTGGGTGCAAGTCTTTATTTGCTGAAATAACTTATGAGGATCGTCGAAAACAAAACTCGTGGCCGGCATATATTTGAACATTTTCCATGTATTTTCAAGAGTCAAACCCAATATATACATAGGAAATTGAGCGCAAATAACAGGTCGCTGATTGATGAAATATTATTTTATTGAGGTCGCATAAGCTACTGAAGTTCCTATTTAAAATAAATGAAAAAAAAAAAAAAGTTTGCCTTCACTATACTGCATGTAGGTAGGATATGTAGGCCTAAAAATACATGTTTACTGTAATTGAATTTGAGACTGGGCATAATATAGTGCATTTACACCTACATTTGATTACACGTGACAAATTTGCAGTTCAAGTTTTGCACACATTCAACTCTGTTTTGAATTATAAAAGTTAACGAGGGCCCAATTAAAGATGTCATGTAGGTGTGACGTGCCAATCATATTTATTCAAATTCGGGCACTGGAGATTTCTAAATTGCACATGAATATCGTCAATGTTATTATTAACAAACTGTCACACTTTCAATTAGTACCAAAACAAGATAACAGTTTCATTTTAAAATGTATCCTTAACCTAACATATAATTTGTATAAACCATTTAATATATAAATGCTTGACGAAAGCTACTAAAATATATGTAACGAGTCTAAAACATTACCCGAATAGATAAAATATGAAACAATTAGCATTCTGACAAGTAAAAAAACCGCCCAGGCCAAATATATTTATTGTAAATTTTGCTGCGAAAAATCACACTTCTTGGCACTGATAATTAATAAAAACAAGATAATAAAACTCCGCAGAATTGCAACACAACACTTCCACGATAATAAATTACCCTCGAAAGATTAAAAACCTATCTATTTTAACAATTTTAACATAAATATATTTTGGTATGCGTGATTAGAAGTGAGCGGCCATACTGGAGACACACAACTAAGGCCGTGTTCCGTTCGCTGCACTGATGCGACCAACTCCATAGCAGCAAATTGTTGTTCCGTTTCTCAATGCGTTTAATGCTCGGCTGGGGAATGGAACAACTTCCATGCTCATTTTCGACATGTAATTTGAGCATTTTGTTTACGAATGACAAGACATTTACATATATGGCAATGATAAACCCGTGATTCTGTCGTACGATTTGACAAGATAACTTGTTTCCAATTATCTTGTATGTAAACGGGGAATAATAGAATTAATCGAATATTATATATTTAACAGCCACCACGAGTACATATTAACCTCAAAGTGATGCACACACCAGATTAACATGTCACAGGTTGGCGTTCAAACCTGCTTTATTTTCGCCTAGTTACGTTTGCTTGGGTTCTGTTTACTTTTTTCTACATCGAAAAGGGGCACAGTGATAATTAGTTTAACGTCTGTCATGAGGCGGATTTGTTTTGATGCAGCAATAGAAAATTTTGCTCGTAATGAAATAACATTCAAATTATTATAACTTTGAAAATTTTAACTGCAATTAAAAAACCAAAACGTGATATGTACGTCGTTCGTATTCATACAGACGCAGCTCTGTGTGTGTCTATATATATATATATATATATATATATATATATATATATATATATATATATATATATATAATATATATATATATATATATATATATATACACACACACACACACACACACACACACACACACAACATTCATTAAGTCGGATTCACGTGTACGCCGATCACACCGAACAGACAGAGTGGAAGACTAGAACAGCCAATTAGAAGCCGTCCTCAGTTTATGCGCGAGTCGCTGGGAAAAGTTGAGCTCGCACCGATATTTTCTGCTCGCGGAAAGAGCTGACTTCACCGATTTTTCCTAGAAGTCAACTGATTCAAATATTTTATATTACTAATGTCTTGTATAATCGTATTGTATAGATGTAAATGTATATAATAGTTCATTGTACGTATTTATAATGGAATACATGAATATAAACTTTAATTATATTATACATTTGTGTAAAATAATTGTAGTTTGAAAATAAGTCGAATGGTAGCATTACAGTGTAAAATACTTTTGAATATAAAAATAACATTATAATCTCTCGAAAATCATCTACTATGTAAATCGCACTATAATGGAATTAATAAATTATAGTAAAAAGACGACAGCATCTAGTTTGTTAGCTATAATTTGTTTTAGAATATTGGCGTTAAAAATCACGAATTCAACAGCAAAATGGCTACCCAGATGTTTTGCTCAAAATTCGAAAAATCTTTGGTTCTGCTTGCTACAAGCTAAGGTGTCATGGGAAGAACAAAGCGAGGTGCATCTGCGAGTGTGATGGTACCATGGCAGCTTGGGTACGGCGACTATTCGCAACTTGTCGCGTATCCAGATGGTGGATAGGGGATAATCAAATACCAGCCCGCGAACCAACTGGCCGGTGTGAGAGCGCCGTCGTCGAGGATGGTGCGAGAGCGCCATCCTCGACGACGTCCATCGGGAACATGCACAGCTCAGTACAAGATGGCGAAGTGCATCTGTTAGGATGGCCCAACGATCAAGGCGGGGCGAGAGACCCTCACTGCTGGATTATGCAGGTTGCCGACTGCGGGTGCGTGATGAATGGATTGAAATGCATAGGACCTTGGAAGCACCCCGATGTGAGCCTTCACTCCTGAGTCAGCAGATTTGCCTCCACTACTGGTAGGCCCCGGATGTCTCGCATTTCCCAGCCCGACGGGTTGTTTTGGAAGAAAGGGAGGGGGTGGCTCCCGAAATAACTCTCCCCATCTTCACCCATGGATTGGAAATCCTGGCATCGGCGCGGAAGGGCGAAGATGGAGTCGGTGTTATGACTGAGGAGTCTGGTTTTCCGACGCACTCGATGAGATGCAGGGATAGCCCTGCATCCAATTGCTGCTGTCAATGCTGCAGTACTGGTTCGCCTGCACTGCAGTATTGAAGGTTGTTAAACTTCAAAGGCACTTGTGCCCACACAATGACTGGCATCGGAACGGGGGTGGTTCTGTTCACCGCAATACACACCATCTGTGTTCTCATTTAATTTCGCTCTGCATCAGACAGCATAAGTCTTTCTTCCAGAACTAACAAATACCCTACTTTATCCAGCCCTAATTCAGTAAAAGGAATTATTTTATCCTCCGCGACTGTCGCATAGATTTTCCACTGCCCTTTCCGCTTTGCTTGGATTGCTCTCTTCCATCTAGACCCTCCTCCTGTCGGGGAGTGAAATTGGCTATAATTGCGGCCATGGCCCTATAACCCTGCTTAGCCGCGGCGCTTGCGCCTATTGTAATAATTAAACACTATCTAAGGCGTAAAGGGTTTGCCGAGAGTCGCATCCCATTCTCAAACCGACTTAGCTACTAACAAGCATGTCGGAGGGCACACAGAACTGTGAAGTTGCTCACGCTGACGTAGCGAGATTTGGGGGTTCGCCAGTTTTATATAAAAATTCTGCTAGCTCTGTCTGTTTGGCGTGAACGGCGTACATGTGAACCCGGTTTAAGATTACAACTAGCGCCACTAGTTCGTTCCATAGAAAAAAGAGAGTTCACACCATAGAGCAAAGGTTCGACACAGCCGCTCAGCGTACGCAAAACAAAACAACAGCACAGCAAAAGTTTTGGCGTTGGCGGCAGTTAAATAGCAACGGAAAACATTTAAAAAAACGTGTCTAAATTAATGACTGAACTGAAGAAAGCATTTAATTTGTGGTAATTTGAAATTCAATACTTTCCACAATTCTCACAAAAATATTCTAACCAATGTTTCGATTTTTATTTGCTTGATGTTAATTTTTTTACTGATACTTAATATTTGTTCATAGCACATAATATTTGTTTAAATTATTAACGAAAGGTAAATTTACTGGAGAAAAGTTCCTGAAATCTGATACTTTTTATAATCTGAGATCGGACACAACCTATACATCGCTAGCTGCATTTGTTTGTTGTTTTATTGCATCTGTAAGATCTTTCAATACATTGTTTTTACAAAGATATTGGACAAGTCAAATTACAGTATACAATGTTTATACACTGGAAATAGTAAAAACACACAGGCTATATATGTAGGTATCACATACACAATATATTTCTTCCTATAGGCTATTCATGGTAAAGTGAGCACTTTTTGAAGCGGTCTTATTTGGAATAATAGTCAGTAAATATATGTTATGTTAGCCCGAAACATTATTAACTTCCGAGTGCGGTGGAATATAAACACTGTGTTTTTTACATGGCAATGTTTATTTTAAAAGGTGGTTAAGGATAGACAACGTCTGAAAGAAGACTAACTAGGGCCTCAGAAGTGTTCACTTTACCATGAACAACGTATAGTGTGACTAATCTTCTTCCAACATATTGTGGGGCGTTGTTTTGCTGAAACAGAAGAAAAACAGGAACAAGGAGTATTTACAATGAAATGTTTTACAGTAGTGTCTTAATGTTTGTAGTTTAGATATTCATCTACACTATACAATTCACGTTCAATAAAAAATTCTTTCAACTGTTGTTTAAAGAGTTTTTGGTTAGAGAAGCAAACTGAATCCATGTGTGTTTTTTTATTCCAGTGTCATGCTTATGAAAGGACTCATTTTTCTGAAATACCTACGTGACTGTTTTTGGACTTGAATATTAATACAGAAAACATGTATTCACATGAAAACATTAAAATCTTTGAGTTCTTGAAAAGAGATTTACTTGAGTCTGACTTTCTTTTGCCATTTATTATTCTTACAGCTCTTTTGTGCATGAGAGACTTTTTTACTGTTAGTGGAGTTACCCCAAAAAACCATACCATTACTCACGATGGAATGAAAATATGCAAAATATACCATTTTTGTAGAAGATTTGTGATATACTGTATCTTCTTTAAGTATCATTGTTTAAAGCAATGTATTAAAAAATTACGGTACGATGAGGTGAAGGTGGCAAGCTGCTCAGGTTTTCCTTGGCCAATCTGCTATTTTATGTTTAAATGCTTCAAGTGTTATGCATATTGGTATTCGTGTGTATGAGGGTTAATCATAAAGTGAAGGCAATTTCAGGGTAACACTTTAATATCCACTAATGCTAAACAAATGTCAAATATGTGATAGTAAAATGGTTCCTGATCCAGGCTATAAGGGGGTTGGGGAATGCAGAAGTATTTCAGTACCAAACCAATAAACATCCTACCATCGCTGTTACTGTGTGTGGTCGTGCATTGTCGTGGAGCAGTAGGATTCCTTTGAACGGCAGTTCTCTTCATTTTGCAATAAACTGCAGGTTTTGGTGTTTTAATCCATTGAAGGAGAGGTGCATGGTTGCAGGTTTAGGTTGGATGGTGATGGCCAGCTAGCAGTGCAGACATGGCTTCAGGAACAACTTTAATGCTTCTTGGAAGAGGTGGAGTAACTCATTGAATGATACAAGTACATCGCAGAGAAGGGGCCTATGCAGTTTACTGTTGTTTTTTAAAAAATAAAAATAAATCACGAAAATAAAATTTTTTTGGTATACAAACTTTTTTAGTCATATAAACACTTCAGTTTGAAAAATAATAGACAACCATGTCAATAACTTGCAATCCTTTAAAATTAATTAGCAATTACTAAGACTTAAAATTCTTGGAATAAATGTACCTTCATGCACAAAAATCTTTTTCTGCCATTTACAATGCTCTGAAAAAAAAATTATTTCCTATTATAAACTATTTATCAAGTAAAGTTAAAATTAACAAATTTAGGTGTATGTGTCTCTACTAAGTTGAAGTAATTTAACCTTGACTTTAGTGAATATTTAAAAAATTTTAGTTAATATTTCAAAAATTACATTCTGACATTTTAAACACCCGCTCTTTAAACGCTGTTCACGTTACAGTAAGCATTTATGAAAGCCCTGCTTAATTTCTATTTTCAGCCTATTTGTTTCTTTCCAACACATGGCAGTATAATCATTACCATGCACTTTACTTGTTAACCACAATGTTTATATTTCGCTGTTCAGAAAATTATTTTATTATTGGTTGTTTATTTTTTATACAATACACTTTGTTTGTATTGTACTCTCCCCAAGCACCCTAATATTGATTCGGGATCTTCATGATCTCCTATGAACCAAGATTTTTGTAATTTGTTATTACGGAATATGCTCAAGGGCTTGATAAAGGTATAATAGAGGAAACAGATTGTTTTTTTCTCTTGCGAATGGGGGAGTATGTAATCAGATCTCAATGTAATGCACAGTTTAAAATTAAAAATGAGAATTTCTCTTGGAAATTTAAATTTAATTTCTTATCAAGGTTGAGTCTAGTCATGAATTGCTCTTAGGGTGGACTTTTAGGAAAGACCCGGACCGCTTTGCATGTTTTAGAAAATAATAACTTTTTTTATTTTTGTAAGGGATAACCTCAAAATGGTTTGAGTTTCATGTGGTACATCTAGGAAAAATTTTGAGAACCAGGAAAAACTTCTCGATGATTTGGAAGTTGAATATGCAGACGTAATAAGCATTCAGCTAAGGCATTATACTAAGTGTCTGATGGTTTGATGCCGGCTAGCAGCCAGTGGCGCTAGAGCCCATGACGGCGCTCACCACGCATGTGTCACATGTCCCGCGTGTTCGCAAAGAGGCCAATAATTTTGAATGTTCACATAAATGTTATTTTTCAGTGTAAAATGTGTTTTATCTTTGTATTTGTAGGGTTTAATGTGTAAAGTTTTTGTTACTATTTTTAAATTGTTTGGTTATGAGATTCAAAGTGGCCACAGCACCGAATTAAGAACACAAATATTCTGGTATGAATGTCGTCATAAAGAGCCACTAAATTAATACAAAAATTTATAAGAAAATTATAAAAATGTAAAACAGTATTTAATTTAATTTGTGCCATTTAATTTCCACTAATAAAATATTTTACTCAGCGTGCATAGCACTTCCGCTTATGTGAACCCCGTAGGCGGCCGTGGTAGGTCCGTGCGACTCTTGCCTCTGGACAGTCAGTTTAGGTGAGGAGATCTGGCGAGGTAAGAAACTGTCACGTATGCCCTACAACTTTTGTTTACTGATGTAGGTTTCCATAGTCAATTTAGTTTACCAGTCAACCTTTTCTTGTGTACGTTTTCGCCAGACATTTTCCCCAGCATTATGCTTCCGCTTTACTAATTTATTTTGCCCTTGTAGCATTTTTAACTTAATCGAGGAGAAGGAGTAGAAAGATGTTGGAGATGTCATGCGACCTGCGCAATTTGAATCAGGCGCAATCCCCCTATGTTTATAGCGTTTCATTGTAATTGCTGCATTATTGCTGCGTGCAATTTTAAAGGCTTTGTTTTTATGTATGTATTTGAGTGAATATTTCATGTTTGAATATTTTATGGCAACATCACGCATAAGCACGTGGTTGACAGGCGCCAAGTTTTTGTTTAGTTTAGTTTAGTATGGCCTACGTGTTTGTAAGTATGCACGGGTGAGACGGACACACAGAACCCACAGCATCTCTGAGAACCCTGAGTCTCAATAGTGTGGTGATTGGGAAGCACCACTGGCACCCAAATTACCAATAAATATTTGTGTCATCGTTCATCTCGTGTCTCACCTGACTGCGTCAATTGGCGTTCCCAAGTGGAGACAAGTGTGTTCATTCACGTCAACCATGAGAAGCCATCAAGGCATCCATGTCGGCAACTATGACACCCACAAACGCAAGCACAAACAATTTGGACATGCCGATCGAACAATGCGTGCATTGTGGGAGGGTGAGTGAAGTCAACTTGTTCAATGAAAATGTGTGTTATCAGCCATTATGTCAATGCAAGTCCTACACCGTATCCATGCCATCAGAACCACACCTGTGCACGCGCACCGGATGTGACGGGTGGGAACGAATTGGGCACAGTGCCAGCAGTGCAAATGGGACTTACATTTGCGATGCATAGGGCATGATGATTATGTAAACTTCTGCGATGGTGTCAAACTGTGTTGAGTGCCGTAAGACGAACTGTGCTGAGATTGTGCCACCTACAACACCAGTGGTAAAGCCCATGCTGCCAGTAGTCATAGTCATCACGTACACCCCACAGGGTTTGACGGGACTTGACAGAAACATTCTCGTACCAAATTTCGCGGGTCATGACTCAGAAAACCTGGGTGTGTTCCTTGCAGTGTGCAAAGAAAAATTACATAGGCATCGCGTGCGTAGGGATGATTGGACTGAGGTAACTGCCAACAGGTTAAGGGGAACTGCTGCCATGTGGTGGAACTTGGTCAGGGGCTATAGAGTCACATGGGAAGAGTTCGGTGAGAGATTGCTATGTCAATTCGACACTGGCGGAGATGCTATCCAGGCACAAGCGTGACAGTATCACCAGCAGCAGAGAGAATGCGAGGGAATTGAGGAATTTATCCAGCACAAGTTAGGCTTTTATAAGCGCTTATGCCCAGGACAGGCAACTTGCAGAGTGTTAGAAATCATCGTGGCATTGTCAATACCTGACATTAGGTCATACTTGCGAAGAGCAACGCATGCTAGTGTGGAACAGTTCACGAGAGAGGCATGTTTGTATGAGAAGGATGTGCATGCGAGTCAAGAGTACAACTCACCGTGGCAAAACTACCGCACGTCAACACCCGCCATGATGCTAAATGTAACGAGGCCGCCGCCGCCGTTCACACCAGTGAGAGGAAACGGCAGACAGGGATCAAACTTTTGCAGCAAGAACTGTGAAAATTTTTACCAAGGCAACAGGTTGGGAAACTAAGTAGGAAGGTTGGGGAAACTGCACCTGCACCAATCTCACTACCAAGTTGTATCAATCCGCCTAATGAAGGTGCAAAAGTGTTCCAAATAACTGACAGTACTGTAAAATCACTGAGTGTATGTGTAGAACTTGAAGGGAAAAACGTCACAGCTGTTATTGACACCGTCGCTAGTCACAATTTTGTGCTTGGGGGTTTGATACAAGCGATAACAACTAGAGTGCCACCAAGAGGCTTGAAATTCACTACCACACACCAACAGGGAGATATGAAAAGTGTCATGCACGTAACGGTAAGAAACAGAGAGCTGCGTACCAAGTGCGATGTTTACATTTTGCCGGACTTGTGCGAAGAAGTGATTTTGGGACTGCTATGGCTTATTGACAATTATGCCGTGACAGAACCGCACCTGAAACGTCTGCATGTGGCAGATGGACTGTTTACGCCATGGGAGCAACACCACCAGCAACAACAACTGCTGTGCCGCTTGCTGACTTCGAGCACGAGGTGCCCACCACACATCAGTAATGTCTGCAACATCTGCTGGCCCAGTATGCTAGTGTGTTCCAGACTGAGGGGAAGTTGCAGCGCACCGACGTCACGGAGTATGTGATCGTCACAACGCATGAGGACCCGGTGTACTCCAAGCCATGAGAACCAGGTATTTTCTTTTGCCGTGTCATCAACTAGCAGGTATGTAAGATGCTCAATGATAATGTTATTGAACATACGCAAAGTCTCTATAATTCAGGTATTACCGTTGCTCCAAAGAAAGGTGGCGAATGGCGATTCTGTGTTGATTTCCGCCCCCTCAACAAGGTAACAGTAAACATGCCACCACCAGTCATAAACATGAAAGACACTTTGTCAACATATGACCAGCTTCAGTATTCACATCACTTCATTTAAAGTCCGGATATTGGCAAGTGCCTATCCGCCCACAGGACAGAAAGAAAACAGCCTTTACTATCCCAGATGGACGTAGATTTCAATTTGTAGCCTTGCCATTAAGTTTAAAGTGTGCCCCTGCAACGTTTCAAAACTTAATGATAATTTATTGGATGGATTTATTGGTGACTTTGCGATAGCGTATTTGGATGATGTACTTGTTTGGTCTAACAGCTGGGAAGAGCACTTGCACCATTTGAGCCTTGTGTTTGAATAGCTCGAACGTAATAAACTTAAATGCAAAGTGGAAAAATGTAATTTGGGTATGAGTTGAATGGAGTTTCTAGGACACTATGTAACAGCAAAGGACATGAACCAGAACAACAACACATGCAGGACATTCAGAACAAATCCTCACCCACATCATGTAAGCGTGTCAGGAAGTTTTTTGTCTTAATTAATTGGTTAAGGGAATTTGTACCAAACTTTTCCATAATCATTGCACCGTTAACTGCTTTGTTATTTGAGAAACTTAAATTTGTGTGGACACCTCAAGTCAATCAAGTATTTAAGTACAATTGCATTCCAGAACTGTAATACGCTATCGAGGTTCAACCTAGAGTTACTCATTGTTGTACAAACAGATGCCAGTCAAGAAGGTATTGGGGCCATGTTGTATCAGGAGGGAACACACACGGAAAAACATATCATCAGAGTTCGGGGACGCAGAACGTAAATATCACGTTAACGAACACGAATGTACGGAAGTACTGGCCTTACTTGCTAGGAAGGCTGTTTACACTCAAAACAGACAACTGATGCCTTGTATGGTTGTTACACCCCTTCAGGGCGTAGCAGGGCTAAAGGAAGGCAAGGAGAAGGATGCACACTATTTAAAAAAAATCAAGAAAGCATGGACACAAAAATCCCAAAATCAATACAAATATAGTGAAGCCCACCTATACATTATGACCAAGAACAACAACTTTGCAACTTAAATATAAATTGCATCTGTAAATTTCTATAACTTGCTACCAATCGGTGAACTAGGAGAAGGAAAGAACACACATGCACTGGAACAAACAGAAAAACAACAATATTAATATATCCTGAGAAATCACCCAACCTGAATAAACACTTGTGAAATCTCATTAAAAAAGGTAAAATGCAAGGAAGTAATGCAAGCACCATTACAACTTTAAAAGTAAAGTACACCTGATGATTCACTAAAAAAGTACATGGAATACTAATTTCAAGAATACCATTGGGAAGGAGCAAAAACCCTCATTACACTTAACCATGAGCCTAAAGGCACGCCATAAAATACCCACTAAACTCCTTGGCAGTAAAATTCTTTTGGCAAATCGTAGTCCAGGAGGCCATTCTTACAGCATGCCAAAAAAAGAAGGGAAGAATCCACGTCTTACAAACATTCCCATGAAATACCATATTCAAAAGTCACACAAGCAAAACAGTGAAGAAACACTTCCTTATAAAAATCCATATATACAAAAATCGCAACAAAAAAAAACACTTCTAAAGGGGAAACTCCACCCCCAGCATAACAACTACTCTACGTTCATTGCAAAACTTAACTTGAGTAGTACTCATATTATGCGAAAACGCATCTAGTGGTGTAGACATGATCTCTCATCGGCCAGCCCATGCAACTCGATGAGGAACACTGCACACTTGCTCGAGCTGGGGACGAACATTTATATCTAAAAATGCGGCTCGGGAAGGTTAAGGAGGCGGTAGAATAGCGGAGAGGCGTATGGAAGGTGCCAATGTGTGCGAGGCAGAACTTATCAGTAGTAGCCACCAGACAGCGCTCGGCCGCTCCAGGAGCGCCTCACGCCTCTCTTCAGTATAGCTCAGCGCCTGGCAGCATTCAGACGTTTGCCACCCCTAGGGAAGGAGGGGGGGGGGGGGGCAAAGAAAAAAATGCCTATTTCTGCAGCACCTATTTCTGCAGCAAAATATTGTCTCTTCAAGACAGTAACCTCTCTTCAAACAAAATAACAGTTTATTAATCTGGGCTACCAAATACAGACGTGGCAAATAATCAAGCAAACTTGCTAACCAAGTTCATAAACGTCATGTAGTTCTGTAAACACACCAACCTCATAATAGCAGCATTTAATCGTACTCTACAAAATTGTAGGCATCACACATTTCACCAGCTGGCGGGACAAAAAATAAATCATTCAGGCAGGAGTCTTTTGCAGGACAGGAGTACTCACATAAAATTGCTTGAGTTTGCTAATTGACATGGATGTCAGACTTGAAGCAGGGCTTCATGTTTAGAAGGAATTCATAACGGGAAAGAAAACTTGCCCGCTTGGCGCTGTTACTGCAGGAACACAATTTCAAGTTAGAACACGTGGCGGGAAAAAACAATGAGCTCGCGGACGCCATGTCCAGGAATCCGTGTCCGAATTTAACAGTAACTGAGGACGTGAAGTGGGAAGAGGCGCTACCACCATGCCGTGCAATACCAACTGCAGAAACACAAACCCTCGTACAAAATATTTTTGCCACACCACCTGGCGAACTGGTTTCATTGAATGTACGTGACGTGTTAAGAGAGGTATACACAGCACAAGAAAATTCCCCAGATGCTCCGCAACGTAGATAACACTGTGCCACACGTTACACGGAACACTGGGTGGTAGTGGAGAGAGAAATACAAACCAATCCACCTGGTAACTGTGCACAATGTTGGATGTATGTACCAAAAGAGAAACTGGAACTTGTGTTAAAGTATAGACACAACAGTTTGGTGCATGGACACCTGGGATGCAAGCAAACACGTAGGAATGTGCAGGAATTTTTTCACTGGCCAGGGATTCAGGGAGACGTCAGGAAATATGTACAGAGCTGTATCACGTGTAACATCCTGAAGCCGCGGAGAGCAGACGGCGACGCTCCACAACAGCCAAGGCTGCCAACCGAGCTATTGAAAACAGTAGCCATCAACATCATGGGCCTGTACCCGCGTACGAAAACAGGTAAAACATTTCTTGATGTTGCCACAGACTTGATTACCCATAGGACTGATACATTTCCCATCAGCAATGTTCGTGCGCACACAGTTGCACAGGTAATGCAGAACGAGTTTTTTCCGAGGTTGGGACACCCAGAGTATTTGTTGACAGACAATGGTACATAATACCATCCCAGGGCTAACCCAACGGGAGAGACATAACCAAGACGTAAAAATCCAATTACGTGTCCGATTAGGCGAGGATCACACTAGGTGGCCGAATTGATCCCGGAGGTAATGTTTTTCCTAATAAATAGAGTAAATGCGGCAACCGAGAAGACACCTACCGAAATGGTACAAGGTCGCGAACTCCGTGGCCCCAGAGCACCCTGTGGAAACGCACCCAGACCACCTGAACAAATTGTCGAACACCAGGCTCAAATACATGAAGAAGCCAGAGCGAACCTGATCAGCTACTGTAATGTCTGGGTACCGGAGAGCAAGAAGCCACCACCCAGACTTGTACCCGGGATATACGTGTATGTGAGAGAGAACCCGTTATCGGCCGGGGTGAAAAAGTACTGTGCTGGACTGGCACCTAGATGGACAGGGCCAGCGAGAGTGGCGGAAAAGATGGGTAATCCCACATCTAGTGAAGTTGGGACCAAGACGTGTCACGAAGTGGCACCGTGACGACTGTAGGGTAGCCTGACCACCTGTAGGGAAGAGAGGCAAGGAGACGACGTTACGCCCAGTACTGCAGCGAGTTCGGAGAATTTCATCCGGGAGTACACGGGGAAATGTCAACACGTACACTGAAGAAAACAACACTAACATGGGAGCACCCAGCCAAAGTAATGAACTGTCATTTAAGGGTTTTGCACCGACAGAACACTCAACACCTAGTACTGGGGAGGTGGAAGTAAGTAGTACCGAAACACCATTTCTGGGTTTTTCTGTTAATGCCTGTGACAACACAATGAATCTGAGTGAATTTAAGTGAAGTGTACACGAAGAAAGTGGTAACATAAGTGCACACGTAAATGTCAACACAACCAGTGCCAGTGAGTTGAGTTTTAAGGGGTTTCCCCAAGGCACAAGTGAAACTGGTTGTAACAGAAGTGTAAATGTAAATTTTTATACCACTTGTGAAGGAGAGACGCCTTTCAGAGGCTTTCCAGTTCCCGCAGGGGAGATCATAGTAGGGCAAAAGAGTTTGAAAGGGTTTGGGGAAACTAGTAGGGCAGTGAGTGTGACGTCAAGTGTCAACAAATTGCAACACATCACTCGCAAGAGAGTCACCACCACGTACCCACATTTTTGTTCTTGCCTACACTACCACCCCCTGAAAACGCAGAAGAAACCGACGACTTCCGAGGCCATGTTTTCTTTGCCCTCAATCGGCAATCAACCGGGCAGAGCCCGCCATAGCAATGTTGCATTGTTCGCACCATCTTGGCCTTCGAGGGAGGGGTCGTTTGATGTCGGATAACAGCCAGCGGCGCTAGAGCCCATGACGGCGCTCACCGTGCTTGTGTTACGTATCCCGAATGTGCGCAAAGAGGCCAATAATTTTGAACTTTCGCATAAATGTTATTTTTCAGTGTAAAATGTGTTTTATCTTTGTATTTACAGGGTTTATATGCCTTAAAATGTTTTAAAGTGTTTGTTGCTATTTTAAAATTGTTTGGCTATGAAATTCAAAGTGCCCGCAGCACCGAGATTAAGAACACTAATATTCTGGCATGAACACCGTCATAAAGTGACACTAAATTAATATAAAAATTCATAAGAAAATTATAAAAATGTAAAACAATATTTAATTTAATTTGTGCCATTTAATTTCCACTAATAAAATATTTTACTCTGCGTGCATATCACTTCTGCTTATGTGAACCCCGTAGGCGGCCATGGTAGTTCCGTGCTACTTTTGCCTCTGGACAATCTGTTAAGGTGAAGACAGCTGGCGAGGTAAGACACTGTCACATAAGCACTACAACTTTTGTTTACTGTTGTAGGTTTCCATAGTCAATTTAGTTTACCAGTCAACCTTTGCTTGTGTACGTTTTCGCCAGACATTTTCCCCAGCATTATGCTTCCGCTTTACTAATTTATTTTGCCCTTGTGGCATTTTTAACTAAATAAAGGAGAAACAGTATAAAGATGTCGGAGAGGTCACATGACCTACACAACTTGAATCAGACGCCATCCGCCTATGTTTATGGCATTTCATTGTAATTGCTGCATTATTGCTGCGTGCAATTTTAAGGGCTTTGTTTTTATGTATTTATTTGATTGTATGTTTCATGTTTGAATATTTTACGGCAACATCACGCATAACCATGAGGCTGACAGACGCCAAGTATTTGTATATGCCATCGTTGCGTTTTGAGAGCTTATTTATGTAACATCATATGTGCAATATTTTATTAAGGGTTCTATGTTAAATTTTTGTCAGGGTTCCGTGTAATTTCATGTAAATTGATGCTTTTTGTACTTGACCACGATGTCATGTTCATGTTTGATTTTACCACCATCAGACATGTCACAAGCCTTTAATCATGTAAATTATAAAGAGAATCATTTTCTCAACAAGAACAATATTTTGTCTGAATTTAGTTTGCCGTTTCCACGAAGAAATATTGCAATTCCACCTGCATCACATGGTCCGCTACGAACTTCATCCTGCTGCATCCGCGCCATCTAAACTTGTTTTCACACATGTGTAGGTTTATTGTGAATACTCATCTCGTGCCCCATCTTGTTTCATGTATCTTTGAGGGTTTATGTAATTTTGTAATTAGTGTATGGTGTAATTATTCCTGTCCTAGTCGGCTCTGTGTATAGGTCGTCACCACACTACCCACGTGCTGGAGGGCGAGCCCCAACGAGTTTGCGATAGTGATGCCAAGTAACCACACGAGTTAATGTATCATGAGGGTTTCATTTTGTAATTCACCATGTCCTGTCTTCAGGAAAAATCGTCAGTCCACCCTAGCGGCTATCGACTCTCTTCCCTTGTGAAGATTGTGTTTTCATACACCGCCACCACTGTGAGATCATCCATCTAGGCGTGTGCTGGATTAATTGCTGGCTGGGGAGCACCCAAGCGGAGTTAGCTAGACACGAACGAGTGTATCATTAATTCCATGGCATGTTGATTTGTACGCACAGTATCAATAAAAACAAGTCTCACAGTGAACTTACCTCTTTCATTTGTAGTGACAGTGTCCTAGCCACATGTGTTTTGCAAATGATAAATATGTTTAGTAAAAGTTTGGTATTGCCTACGTGTTTGTAAGTACGCACTGGTGAGACGGACACAACCCACAGCATCCCTGAGTCTCAAAAGTGCGGTGATTGGGAAGCACCGCTGGCGCCTTAGTTACCAGTAAGTATTTCGGTCATTGTTCGTCTCGTGTCTCACCCGACGGCGTCAAGTTTTAAAGGTTAAAGATCAGGAACCAGTTTCATCTAGTCCATACTGTTTGGCACTTCTGTATCTAAATTAAAAGCTTTCAAACATTTTGTACAGGAAATGCTAGATCACAATATTTTCATGAATTCTGAATGTGTATATTCCAGCCTAGCTTTCTTACTGCCAAAGAAAATTCCAGGTACGTACTACATCATATGTGACTACTTTTGGGTAAATAAAGAGATCTACATGGATCCATACACATTATCTATTATTGAGCCTTTGTTTCAGCAGGTAGGGAAAGCTAATTATTTTTCCGTCTTTGATTTATATTCTTCTTTTTTTGCAGTGTGATTTGCAATCTGACTCACATGAGATTTTGGCTGTTGTGACACAATGGGGTCAATATCAGTGGAAAAGGTTACCAATGGGGTAATTTGTGGACTGCAGGTTATGTCAAGTGTTTACTTTCAAGTACTGGGAAAATGTTAACATGATTTTTTATTTACATGATGATGTTTGCATGTACGAAGCACTTGTAACATTTGTATATTTTCTTGACAGCTTTGAGAGAAGCTGGTTTAACAGTAAACCTAGGAAAGATCACATGGGCAGAAAGGTATGTTAAATATCTTTGTTTTGTGATAACAGATGATCAGTTACATATGGATCCAGAGAAGATTCAGTTTATTGTAAACTTCCCAGCGCCAAAAAATTTGAAAGGAGTAAGATGTTTCCTAGGGATGGCAGGTTTCTATCTAAGTTCATTCCGGACTTTGACAACATTTCAGAACAGTTTAACGCTCTTAAAAGGAAAGGAGTGGAGTTTGTTTTGGGAACTAAACAGGTAAATGTGTTCCATCAGTTAAAAGAAAAATTAGCTTCCCCACCAAAACATTCACCTTGCATGTAGACGCTAGTTCAAAGGCAATAAGTGTGGACCTTTGTCAAACTGAATGAAAGTCTTGTTTGTGCAGCCTATCTAGTTGTGTGCTCACACTAGCAAAGCAGAAATTTCCTGTATACAAATAGAAAGTTTTAGGAGCCATTTATGGCATGGAAAAATTTGCAGATTATCTGGAAGAGGACAACTTTGAATTCCGCAGTGATAATCAGGCTCTGAGTTGGTTTTTATCCACTTATAAGGCCATTGGATGTCTTGCTCAGTGGTTAGTGCATCTAACCAGATTTAAGTACTCTGTAAAACCACTGAGGGAACTGAGAGTGGAGTTGCAGATTGTTTGCCCTGTTTGACGCTAAAGGATTTCGTGTGTCTAGTTTACCATAAGTGATTGGTAGTAAAGGATTTGGGTCATGGAGAACATGCCACAGTTTTACCAGAATTTTCTCAGGCGTGTTTAAAATTACAATAACACCAGGGAACAGATTCTGACTATAAAAACAATATTTTTGCAGGTAAGGCTGGTTCGTGAGAAGTGCGGAAAGGATTAATTGGGTATGTGGATACTAAAACTCATGTCTTCAGTATTTTTGTTCCCAAGGTTTTGAGAGTGCCTATATTTTATTATTATCACAAAACACATTTTGGGAGTCATCTTGGACAAGAGAAACCTGTGTCCAGAATAATGCCTGGTTCACATGAACGCAGATCATGCCAAAGAGACAGAGCAGGCAGAACTGATAGAACTGATGGTAGTTCACATTTAAGTATACTGTCTGCATAGCCATATTGATGTTGAGTTCGTGATTTTTAATGCCAAGATTCTAAAACAAATTATAGATAACAAATTAAATGCTGTCAACTTTCTACTCTAGTTTATTGATTCCATGATAGTGCGATTTATTTACTAAATGGTTTTTAAGAGATTGAATTTTATTTTTACATCCAAAAATATTTTATACTTTATGCAACCTTTTGGTACATTTACAAACTACATTTATATAATACAAATGTTGAATAAAATTAACGTTTACATTAACGTATTTCATTATAAATACATACATTGAACTATTATGTACATTTATATCAATACATGTTGATTATCCATGTAATTAGTAGTATAAAATATGTGAACCAGTTGACTCCTGGGAAATATTTGCAACTTCTGCTCTTTCTGCAAGCAGAAAATATTGGCTTGAGCTCAACTTTTCTGTGCGATTCGCACGGAAACCAAGGACGGTTTCTGATTGACTGTTCTCGTTTTCCGCTCTGTCTGTTCTGCGTGATCGGCGTACATGTGAACCAGGCATAAAAACTATGTTTTATTTGCGAGGGTTGGCCAAGGAAATTAAATCTTTAGATAAGCGATGTGAGGCATGCCAAAGGACTAAACCTAGGAATGCTAAAATAGTGAGTAATCACAGTGCTAAAGTAGCTCAGTTCCCATGGGAGTGTGTGTACTTAGATATGTTTGGCCCTCTGCATATATCCTAGTACAGCAGCTGTGGACAGTTTTAGTAAGTTTGTCTTATTTCTCCCAATATGGTCGATGAAGTCAGCAAAAGTTTGTAAGTTGGTTTTCCATCCTCTGATCATCAGTATATCTTGTGACTGACAACGCTACGTATTTTGTTCCAGTCAAAATGAAAAATGTAAAATTTTTGTGGGGAACAAATATGGTTCAGACTACACCATTCTATTCTAAGGCAAATTTAATAGAGAGAGAGAGAGTCAGAATTTAAAGGGAGCATTGAGAGCATTTCAGACCGGCATTGTGTCAGCTCCCTCTTGTATTTAATAATGTGGCTAGTGATGCTACTAAACATATGCCAGCAGAAATATTTGGCCAGAGCGTTTTTCATCCCCTTATTCATGAATGAAGCCTGCACAAGTTTTGTTGGGAGCTTGTAGACAAAAGGCATCTAGATGCTTGGGAGAAAGCTACAAAGACTCTCCATAAATGTGTCATTTATGTTTGGCATCGCCTTTCATGTAATGAACTTCATTCCCCTTCCTCATTTCTTCATCTCTCTTTATTTCACCCATAACTATACAGACATTATTACCAACACTATTCGTCATCTCTGCAATATTTATTCTCCTACTTCCTGTTTTTCCCATTACTAACCTCAGCCACCTAACTTCCCAACATGCACCACATCTTCCCCTCTGTGGCAGGCTAGCTATGTGCCTACTGACAGATAGTAATTCAGTTATTTTTTTTTTTTTTACAAATTTAGTCTCAATTTCATTTTCACTGTCCTGCCACACCTCGTCCTTACTGGTGTCTTCTCTACTCTTGGCCACCCTTTCCATCCTTCTTCCTCATCATTTTGCCGTGCTCCATGTTATTCCTGTTCTGCACTGCCCTCTTTACCTCTTTCTTGTAGTCTCTTCTGTGGTTCAAGCTGCTTCCTCTCCTGCCCTGTCTTCTGAGCATCCACTATGACCTCTGTGGTGGATACTCTCTTGACATCTCTTCTTCTGTCGAATTTCACCCTGCCTCATTTTTCCCCCTCTATCTCCTTGTGATCCGCCTCCCCCACACTTTTCAGGTAGTGCTTGTTTATTTGGATCACTCTCTACCTGATGACACAAGGTATGACCTCAGAGTGTCTGCTTCTGCCACTATGCTTCCATACCTGTGTAAGTCTGTGATCCGTACTTTCTCATGGGTCTGGAATGGAGGATACGTACATATTTGGTGGTGTCTGTCAAAATTGTTCTTTTGGCAGCATTTTGCTTGACTCTGTATAGCTGCAACCTCTTCTCTGTTCATGGTGAATGGTTGTAGGCTCTCTTGTGCTGCAGGTAAGGTATCTCTCAGCGATCTACCCATAAGAAATTGAGCTGGGCGATACTTAAGACCTGACACTGGGGTGTTGCAATATGCTAATAACCCAAGGTACGGGTCTTCAGATCATTGAATTACGTTTTTAACATTCTTCACTGCTGCTTCCACTTGGCCATTACTCTGGGCATGTTTTGGGCTACTTGTGATGTGTGTGAAGCCATATTCTTTGGTGAACGCTTTGAATTCTTGGGAATTGTAATTCGTTCTGTTGTCCGATCTAAGTACTCTGGGAATTCCTTGTCTGGAGAAGTCTGCTTTGCATTTTGATATTGTTGTTGGAGCTGAAATGTTAGGAACCGGTAACTCAAATATTTCAGGGTATTTTGAATAGTAGTCTTATCATAATGATGTAATGCTTCCCCTTGCGTTCTGCTAGATCCATACCTACTACCTCCCATGGTGCTTGAGGTAGTGGAGAGGGCATGAGAGTCTCCGGTCTATTTATTTTCTCCTTTATACATGTTTTGCAGCTGGAGATACACATTTTTATGTCATTGTCTGGCCATCACACCGTAGCTCGAGCTCGTTCTATGCACTTCTTGGTGCCCATGTGCTCTATGTGAATTCTTGTCAACATCCCATTCCTCAGTGCAATCAGTATTACTAGAGTGGTTCCCTTCACTAGTAATCCTCTAATTATGGAGAGCTCCCCTTATACTGACAAAAGGCCCGGCATGAAACTGGTGTCACAGACGGTTTCCGAAGCCATCCTTCCTGCACAAGTTTTTTTAGCTCTTTGCATGTGGTATCTGCCATTTGGGCCCTTAGTATTTCTTGGGTCCAGGTGTCTGAGGCTGGGAACTCCGCCATGAAGTGGGATTTGAATACTTCAATCTCTGAAATGTTCAGTTCATCCTTTTCATCTGCAGCTCTGACCAGGTACTGTGAGAGTGTGTGTAAAACTGCTTCCCAGCCATGTTCTGTATTTGGTATGAATATTTCATCAGCCTCATCCTGTATCTCTGCAGCCTGGGTGGCAATTCGTCTAAACTCTGCTTGCCTATAATAGCCACTAAAGGTTGCCGGTCTGTCTTGAGTATTATGTTTTTACCAAGGATGTACATATTGAATCTCTCGCATGCCCATGTAAGCGCTAATGCTTCTTTCTCTATTTGTGTGTGCTTTTTCTCTGTCTCTGACAGTGATTGTGATACATAAACTACTGATTTCCAATTACCGTTGTCGTCTGGCTGTTCCAGGACTACTCCTAGTCTATACGACGATGTGTCTGCTCCAATACGGACGTCTGCATTTGGATTGTAGTGCAACAACACTGGCAGGCTACACATAAGTTCCTTGATGCTCTTAATTTATGTTTCTTATGGTTGTCCCCATACAATCTCATTGTCCTTTCATAATAGTGGGCGCAATGGTTCCATAACAGAAGCTAATTTTGGTGCAAAATTCCCCACGTAATTTACAATCCCTAAAATTGTCCTTACATCCTTAATAGATTGCGGCCTTGTCATCTCTTGAATGGCCTCTATTTTAGCTGGATCAGCTTCAATTCCTTTGTTATATGCTATGTGACCCATAGCTTAACCCCATTTTGCGAACACGCATTTGTCATTCAACGGGATCCCTGCTGCTTCTATTTTTTAGGACTCTATCCAGGTTTTCATTATCAGTCTTCTCATCTGACCCCCAGATCAGGATGTTATCCATAAAACATATTACGTTGGGAGTGTCTGCCAGAATGCGGAACATTTCCCTCTGGTAAAACTCTGGTGCACTTGTAATTCCGATTAGCAGTCTGTTAAAACTAAACCGGCCAAAGGTGTAATGAGTGTAGTGGGAAGCCTAGACTTTTCTTCTAGTGGTACCTGCCAATACCTGCTATTCGCATCAAGCTTCAAAAACATTCTGGTGTTTTGGAGGCGAGCAAGGGACTCGTCCACTGTAGGTATGGTCATATTTTCCCTTTTAACCGAGTCATTGAGCATTGTCAAGTCTACGTATAACCTTATTTGGCCATTTGGTTTCGGGACTATTACTATTCTGGAGCACCATTCCGTGGGGCAGTCAACCGGGGAGATAATGTCCATCATTAGAAGTCTATCCAATTCCTGTTTCAATTTTGGCTGTAACGGGTTGGCTACTCTTCGAGGACATGTGATATTTACTGGTTGTGCATTACCCCTCAGTTTGCTCTCATAGAACTTTCTAAACCTAACCCTCTGAAAAGTTTGGGGTATTTTTTTCTTGGGTTGCTTTCGTGTACCTACCCTACTTGCTCAATCCATCGTAGCATTCCCAAAGCCTCTACTGCCGGCCGGCCTAGTAATGGTTCTTTTAAGTTTTTCACAATGTACACATCTTGAGGTACCTTGATCTCTCTCCACATTAGAGTTGTTTTCTGTTTACCTCGCTGTTAAGAGCCACCCAAATCTCTTCACTCACTCACCTAGAATGTTTATTGGTGTACTACAGGGGCCTACCAAATTTGCATTTTCTGTTCCCTTCTCCTGCCCTATGCTATTATCTTCTATGAACGTGCTGACGGTGTATGGAATTACTGTAAAGTCTGCTCCTGTGTCAATTTTAAATATGACTTCTTGTCCCCCAACCTTTACTCTTGCTCTCCAGGGTGGGCTTACTCTCTCTTTACTGTTTACCATGGCAAGGAACAAATCATCTTGCAAGCTATGACTGTGAATTTCTGAATTGTGTTTTAGTTTATCCCTCGCTTTACATACTCTCATGAAGTGTCCCATTCTTCCACAACCACTGCATCTCTCAGTAATCGCCGGGCACCTTTCCCTATGTGCTTTGTCATAGGCACCCCAGCATCTGTAATATTCTCTAACCCCTTGGAAGTTTGGCCCGTTATTGTTCATTTTGGTTTTCTGATATATTTGGTGATTCTGTTGGCCTCTGCTCCCTTGACTGGCATTAACACTTATTCTATCAATATTTTCCTCTACCGTTGTTTCCCTCGTTAATTTTTGTACCACTGCCTGTAGTTTCCTAACTGCTTCCTACTGTCTCGCCTTCATAACCGCACTTTCCAGGGTTAGGCTGGCATCCAACTGTAACGATTCCGACAATTTTTTGTCTTGAATTCCTACCACAAATCTATTACTCACCAATTCGTCCCTTAATGTTTTGTATTCACAATGTTCAGCAAGTGTGTGTAAAGCCATCACGAAAGAATCCACCTATTCGTCAGTCAGTTGTGAACAAAGGTTAAATTTAGCCCTTTCGTAAATCACGTTTTTCCTTGGAATGAAATGTGAATCCAGTCGTTTCACGACCACCTAGTACGACTTCGCATCCTCCTCAGACAGGTGGAAGGAGTTTAGTATTTCCTCTTTTTCTGGCCGCATTACGTAAATTAGTGTTCTAACCTGCATTTCTCCGTTTTTCTTCTCCAATCCGCTCACCGACCTATACTTTGGAAATATTTTCATCCACGTGCACCATTCTTCTGGTTTTCTGCAATCGCAGTTGGCCGTGGAGAAAGCATACACCCCGCTTTTGCTATTATTTACTTTTATTTATTTATTTTTGGAACCCCACACCTGACACTACATAATAAGCTTAACTCTCCTTCCTCATTTCTTCAGCACTTTTTATTTCACCCATAACTATACAGACATTACTACAAACACTATCCTTCATATCCACCATATTTATTCTCCTACTTTCCGTTTTTCCTATTACCAACCTCAGACACCTAACTTCCCAACGTGCACCACACTGATGAAGTTTTGTTCAAGGCCCATTATTTGAGCTCCAAGATGACATAGTTTGGTGATAAGCGGGCGCCGAAGTTTCTAGGACTGTTTGTGATTTGGAAGTTTCTGTTGCCTGTGACAGTGTTTTTGGAGGATGATAATAGTGATGCATCTGTAGAGTATCATAAATATATATTTAAGCTAAAAAAAAAAGTAATATTTCCATGTTTTCATATATTGTCCAATCAGTGTGTCTGATATTTTTAATGATGTCGCTTATGACAATTAAAACAAACAGAAATTGAATTTTCAGTTTAAAATTGAAGTTAAATAGTTATAAATAATGTAAAAGACACAAAGTTTTTTTTTTCTATTTGTACGAACGTATTAGCGGTTAAGATTTATAATACCACATATATTATTAATCTTTTACTTTACTATTTAATGTCAAGGAAGATAATTTCAATATTATTTATTTTTAAATTTGAGTTTTTGTAACAAGTTTAACAATATGTTGTTTCTAGAAAAATCTAGAAAAAGTCTTGCGATTTTTGAAAGACATTGCGACCGAACATCGCCTTTGAACTGTGTGTGGTAGGAAAAGTTTCATTTAACCGGTCTGGTTAGAGAGAAGTGCGTGAAGCTAGTCTTGTATGTTTAGAAGAATTTGAAGGCCAAATATGTGACACCGTGTGGCTGGATGATTTATGGTTAAGGTAGAATTTGAGGGGCGGTGAACTCATTGTTGAGGAGTTTATAAGGATTGGTTTACCTGACTAGGCACCAGGCACCGTCGACAGGTGGTGCGAAAGTTGTTGAAGCTGTTGGCTCTAGGTGATCTCAGGATACTGTGAACCTTTCACCCAGATGTATGCATTCCCTCATTGATGCTGTCCCTCGCCTAAGTACTTACATTACCATGTAGTGGGCCTATTCAAGGCTGACCCTCACGCTGAATTATTGGAGACGATTTACCCATTACTGCACTTGGATTAAAAAGGTTGCGTGAGTGGATTGTAGGGGACCTATACCTCAAAATACCCAAAGGCAGTACTTCCTTAAGTGTGTACCAGTGAGTGCAATGTAAATGTACGTACATTTACATTGCACTCACTGGTACACACTTAAGTTGTTCCTGGCTGGAACCTGCCAGGGTGGTTACGCTGTAGAAAAAGGCGGAGCCTACATGGACACCTAATGAGTAAGTTACACTTCGTCAGGCTATTCAAGCTCTGGGGAAGAAGGGCAAGTGTCTCCGGAGGCAAAAATAAACAAAAGGTTGTGATTAATGAATGACTATTGATGCACTAAGTGGTTGGCAAGAAAGACGTTGTGTGCCACCGGAGCGTGCACAGACGCGGACTGTACCCTGTGATGTCTTTGCTGCTACTGCCTCTGCGGCGGGACGCGACGTCCCAGGAACTATTTTTTGTCTAAACTTGCTTTCATAAAACTTAAACAACAAAACCTTTGCAATGAAACATTACATAAAAATACCTTGCATTTTTAATCATATAAAACCTAACACTTGCAATAAGGATGAGAATGGAATGTGGATGAACTAGGGAGGGTGAAAACACGTGCACTTTACATAAAACAAACAAAACACTTAATTTAATTGTAGGGGCATGTCGGAGTGTTCTAATGCTTGTGGGGGTCCTTTACTTATGGCCGTATGCCTTTTTATACGTCCTACAATAACCTGGGTTGCATTTGACACTTTGCACTGCACTTGTTACCCTGCCCGCATGGCATTGCACTTCACTACACTGCCGTAGAGTGCGGGTACTTTTGGGCGCGCCGCAGGGCAAATGGTCTGGAGGACCAGAATGTCGTGACGCTTCATTTGTATTATCTGGTTAAAATGGATATATCAAGTTGCGTGGGGGCAAAACTTGAGAAGAGGCCCAAAACTGTAAATTTTTCCCGCCTATTTTCTTTCCAAGTTAAATAAAAACATCAACAATAATTCCACACCCTGTTTAGAATTAACTGTTTCTACTGATTGAGGCTAGACATTAAGCTCTTACAAACTTAAATTTTTTTTGTGTGAAAAAATTTTGAAATCAGAACATTAAATTGTAGTTTTTAACTCGACCCAGGCACCTCTATGTATTATCAGCCAAATAATTTAAAAAAGTCAAACAAACGTTAAAGTGAGGCGCTATATCAATTCTTAATAGTTGTCAAAATTAAATATTGGTTTAATTAAAAAAAAGGGGTACCACTACAGCACAATAGCTTGGAATGGAATTAAACACTATTAAAGTGGTTTTCTTGTGTTTGATTTTTGAGAGGAATAGGAGCTGATGGGGGAGGATCTTTTGCTGTACCATGAGGGATCTTTTGCATGTGAATAATATGTAATATATAATATTATAATCCATTTACGGTTACTTCACACTTTTCTGAAGCCCTGCTAAAGTTCTACTTCCAGATTATTCTTCCGCCTTGTACGAACTACGCTTAAATAAGTCTAAAAAAATTACACCAAAAGGTAATGCACCAGATTTGTGCACACTCAGTTGTAAAAATATTTTCCATGAGAACTATTTCTTACGTGACGTTACAACACACATGTTTTCTCACTGTTTTTATACATATTTATTAAAAATTAAACATTATAATTTATAAATAAAATATTGGTCAAATTTTAATTTAACAAAAGATAACATAATTTTATGCTAACAGAGGTATAAAATGCTTGTGATACTTGGCATAATTATATTTAGAAAGTAATTAAACACGGCATACATGGGGAGATTTTTCAAAGTTAGATTGAAAAAGTGTGACGAAATCGCGAATAGACTATATTTTGTTAGTGATATATATGACGCGTGACAGTCGTAACTCGCAAATGTGGTGCAACTACTCTTTTTGTTTTCTAATAACACAGTAAGTACAAATACTTTAACATTAAAATATAGCCCGTATAATAATTGCTACATTTACATGGCGATGTAAAATCGGTTTGAAAACACTTAAAGCAGTATTCACAATACAGCGGCGCGATTTGGCGCGTCGAGCTTTAACCAATCAGAGCGTTGTCGCCATATTTTAATTTAGCCAAGTATGGTAAGTTGAGTGAATAATTGTAATCAATAAATTTTATTGCAAAAATTGCAAATTATTGAAAACTGTCAATTATACGCGGGTATTATCTTTTTTCGATTTAGTAAAAATAAAATTTTTGAAACAAACAGACGTGTGCTTTTCGTGTGTCTTTTGTATACAATAAAAATGAGTTATTTCCTTTACGTTACACCAGACAGCAGCACGGTCTACACTGGCGACTGACACTATGTCGCTCGATTGTAATTGTAAATAGCAGTTTTATAACACTGGTGCTGCATCGCTGTATTGTGAATACTGCTTTACGTTTAGAAAACGAATGCCCACAATCTTCAGTTATATTCTGGAGAAACTAACTACAGGCTTTCCCCGTTAACACATGTTCATGTTTATGTTAAAATGTAGAATGTTTGCAGTATAGATGATAAATGTTTGACAGAAGATATTTCAGTTTTAATGGAAATTGTTAGGGAAAGAGAAATGTAGCGTAAACAGACAGTCTTTTGGTGTTTATTTATTGCATTGCTCGCAATCATAAAATGATTTGAAATAACTATGTAAACCAACGTAGTTAAGAAGGACTGATCCCTGCGATCTTGACTCTCTATTTCCTGCCAAAACATGAGAAACCATAAATAACAACTTCTCAAATCATCGTACAATGCTAAAGCTTTGCTACCTTAACCATTTTCGTATTAGTAATCATTGGAGAAAATTACTAATTCCTACATGCGAACAAGTACAAAGATGGTTATATCAACAGCAGACCAACAATATAGAATTTTTCAAAATGTGTTAAGCCATGCACTTATCATGTAAGACCATAAAACATGGCTTGTCATTTTACTTTACAATCATGAAATGGCACTAATGTATTTACAATCTGAAGTTTAATTTTTTTTTTAGTTTTGAGAATTGGTTTTATTAATTGAAATATGCAAATCATTATATGTAGTGTTCTAGAAACTAGAATTGAGATTTGGCATATTAATAAATGCTTAATTCCCATGTCGTACTTTTAACTCTATCATGGTTCGCTCTCTGTGCTTGTCTTTGTTGAACCAGTTCTTAGAGTTATTTATTTAAAATATTGATGTAACTTTGAATTTTTCTTTCTACCTCAAACATTTTCCCCTGAAGTTTTTTTGTGTATTTTCATAGTTTCATGTTGTCACGAGCATGTTACAAAGAACTGTTTCCCATTGTAGGTAGGACAGGCGACAGCAGTGAGTCAAAAAAGCAGAGATACTGCACGTTATTATCCTTCTGGAAGTGCAAAACGGAAAGTGAAGGAAGAAAAAGAAAGATGAGATCAAATTGTGATGTTAAAAACTCGTAAAATGACTGAATATTTTAATGTTCCGGGGGACAATTACAATGCTAAAAAGACTGAAGCTGAAAATATTGAAACATTTACGACTAGTTATACAATAGGAATGATAGGAATTGAAGAAAATACTGAGACCCCTATGACTAGTGTGGCAAAAGGGAAGATACAACAACCAGCATTTAATGGATGTGAAATTACAGTCAGTGTTAATAAAGGTAAGAGACAGCAACCGGAATTCCATGAATCGGAAGCCACGACCAGTATCGCAGAAAGCAAGATACAACAGCGTACATCTAGTGAATGTGAAGCAGCAAACAGTATCGCAAAAGGCAAGATACAACACCCGGAATTCAGTGAATGTGAAATAACGACTAGTGAGGCAAAAGACAAAATATCGACTGAAATTAAGAAATACTCTAATGACCTTGGTAAATGGCTAAACAATCTAAATGATCGTGATTACTGTCAAAATGATAATAGTGACTTTTATGCCTCAACGAAATTGTATGACAATGAAAAGAAACCCCGCCATTTTCAGAAATCTTACTATACATTGCATCATAAACCTACGAATTAACAATATGCAAGAAATTGGTAATGTTATTCAGAAAGCAAAGGAAGCCTTTTTTGTTTCCCATTTAAACTTATGAATTCAGGATGTCCATCAAAATTTACAGATGAAGGGTTTAATGATTGGAAAAATGCCAGCAATCTTTTACGTCATAAAGAAAGTTCCTCGCATAGGCAATCTGTAGTTTTGATGTCAAAGCTCAAAAACAAAGGTGAAAATGTAGATTCCCAACTTATGAAACAAATTAACACAGAACAAAAGAACTGGCGCACACCTCTGGAGCGAATAATTGAATTTATAATGTTTTTAGCAGAAAGAGGCCTTTCATTTCAATGTAGTGATGAAAGAATTTGTTCTCCCCATAATGGAAATTACTTAGGATTATTAGAACTACCGGCCAAGTTTGACCCTTTTCTTGCAGAGCATATAAATACTCATGCAAACAAAGGAAGGGGGCATAGTTCATACCTTTCAAAAACAACATGCGAGGAATTTATCAGTTTGATTGGCTCCAGCATATTGGATTATATAGTAAATGAAGTGAAAACCTACAAGTATTATTCCATTTCTCTGGACTGTACTCCAGGTATAGCCCATGTAGATCACCTGACATTAACCATACGCTATCCTTTGCCATCTGGGCCAGTTGAAAGATTTGTGAAGTTTTTGGATATGGAGGGTCATAGTGCTGAACAGCTCATCAAAAGTTTAATGGACTTTTGAAGTGAAAACAACATCACTATTGAAGACTGTCATGGTTAGAGTTATGATAATGCCAGCAACATGAGTGGAAAGTATAGTGGATTACAAGCGCGAATAAAAGAGTTGAACGAGTTTGCAGAATACATTCCATGCGTTGCACATTCACTAAATTTGATTGGGAAATGTGCGGCTGAATGTTGCCAAGAAGCTGTAATTTTCTTTGACTTTGTAGAAAGTCTGTACACATTTTTTTCTGCTTATCGCTGGAGTTTACTTTCTTCTGCATTATCTGATGGTGGTGCTCACTTTCCCACTGTGAAAAGATTGTCTGACACTAGGTGGTCAGCTCGTGCAGATGCAACAAAAGTTCTTTTGCAGAGCTTTCCTACGCTAAAACAAGTCTTGGATGACATTTCACATAACAGCGATCAGAAGGCAGAATGTCGACAGCAGGCTTTCAGACTACTTTCAACAATGATGAAGCTAGAAACAGGAATAATGATTACATTATGGGATCAAATATTACAGCATTTCCACATAAGAAGTGCTTCTGTGCAATCTTCTGGGCAAGATTTGAACACAGCTTATGCACTTTATGAATCATTACAAAGATATATTCAAGCTCTGCGTTCTACGTTCTCAGACATTGAACAAAAGGGCAAAACTCTAACTGGATGTGAAGAATATAAATGTCAAATTCAAAGAGAACATAAACGAAACCGAGCATATGATCATTTCAGTAGTTCCAGTTCTATTGATCCAATTGTTGAATCCCAAACTCCCTCTCAACAATTTAAAACTCAAACTTTTTTGTCATTATTGATAACTTGCTTTCTGCCCTGTCAAAACGTCATAAAGCTTACCAGAAGATGAATGGTTTATTTGGTTTCCTTCATCGGTTACAGTCGGTAACGCCGGAGAGGTTTCGAGGAAATCATCCTATCTTGTCAAATCTTATCCGGCCGATCTGGAAGAGAGTCTTGGTGAAGAACTGCTGCATTTTATTGAACTATTAAAAACAGAGCTTCTCATTTCTAGTGATTCCAAATCCAAACAAGAATTAGTAGAAGTGTAGTTGTATCATTTGATAACGGAAAATTCTTTAGTGTTGTTTTCCGAATGTAGAAACTGGCTTGCGCGTCTATTTGTCACTCATGGTGACCAACTGCACTGGAGAATGCTCGTTTTTGAAACTGAAACGGATTAAAAATGAACTTAGAACCACCATGAGTCAAAACAGACTCAACAATCTCACTCTGATGAGTATTGAACATGAACTTTTGTGTTAGATAAACGTTTCAGATATCATAAACAAATTTTCTCATGCTAAAGCTTGAAGAGGTAAATGTAAATTTCAAATCACAAAATTTTTTTAATGTTGACATTTGAAGCTGACAACTGTGTGAAAATAAAAATGCTGCTATTAAAATGCTTAACCTTGTAAATAAACATACAGTATTTTATACCGTAGGCAAACGAAAACAACTGAATTCATGTTTCATACAAGCTAATACATGTTTTAAAATTTTGAGTGTTTTTAAATTTACATCATTTTTCATCTTCGCCATATGCTACGGGCCCTGAACTTGCTTAATCTGGCCCTGAGTTAAATATGTTCTTGCCCAAGTTTGTTGGCTAACAACAGCAGTCGTTTTATTCTGTGCTGTTAGTTAATTAACTTGTTACTGTTACTATTTGTATTTAGTATTTAAATACAAGGGTATATTTTATATAACTGGGCAAAACATGTTTCTAACATTTTACTTAAACATTGTTTGAAAAACTTGTAAGTTTTCATGTGCAAAAGGTAGTACTGATTTGCTTTCATTAAATTATTATGACAGTAATGTTTGCTAATTCTTTTCTTTTTGTCCATAGTTATTATTTTTGTGATTTTTGCTGCTGCTGCTGCTGGGTAAAGTTGCCTACCCAATCGAATACCCACTCTGCAGGATACCTACATACGTGAATAGACAAATTGAGATGGTCACTCCCGATATCTGCAATTTGTTTAGTCTCGACCAAACAATCGCTGACTCCCCTCCTTAACATCCTGTAAATTAGGACATGTGCATTGCAATCACGCCAATTTTGGCGCAATTTGTTTAGTCTCGACCAAACAATCGCTGACTCCCCTCCTTAACATCCTGTAAATTAGGACATGTGCATTGCAATCACGCCAATTTTGGCACAATTGACCTGGAGTAGCAAGCGAGAGCGGAGCTGCATTTACGTGGTGCACAGTACATTTCTCATGTAAAAGTTCTAAAATTAATGTGAAGAAGAAATTAAGATATCAATAAATCAATTTTTTAGATGTGCAAAGATTTGCCACATTTATGGGACAAAAATTACAAAAAAAAATTTACACCACAAAATGTGTAATGAGAGTTTTAAAATCCTCCTTTAGGTGTACAAAGAAGTAGATAAAGATGTAGCAAAATTGTACTGAAGAAAAAAATGTAAAATACAAGAACATGCTATACCTGTTAAGAGTATGATTTCCTTTTTATTGGCATATGTGGTACAGTGGCATGAAAAATAGTATTGAATTTTGTTAAATAATGAAATATTAATTGAAATATGTCATTGGTATTATATTTCAAATTACAACCAGTCATATTTGTCTCTGTAATGTTGTTCACCACAACAATATCAAATACCACTATAATGAATTCCGAAAACAAATTTCTTCAGATCTGGGAAATACATTTAGTGGAAATACAAAACAGAGTTTAGATGTATTACTTTTATTTTAATTAGTAACACATAATTTGTATGTAGCAAATGCTGCACAATCAGTGTAGCATATTATTTGTTAAAAGAAATTTTATTTCATGCACTAGCAGATTGGAATCGGTATAGACGACCTCTATATACCCTCCCTTTGGTATTTTGACTTGCTAAGTTTTTGGGTGACTGTAATTAGCCTTCACTTGATTGCACTGAAACGTTAGCTGAGATAAGACCCCTAATATTAACGTGGGTAGATATAAAATAATGCAGTGTGTAATTTACATAGGTACAACTCATAACATTCTTTCCTGAAAAGCACCACTGCCTTCGTGGTTGAAGTAAGTTGTAAATATATTGTGAACATTATTTCCTCCCTCATTTTGCCGCTTCTCGCTGGTGTCTGCTAGAGCCATTAGACCCTCAGTGGTTTGGTATTAATTACCCTCACGAACTGATATAACTTCAGTATTTTTGCTGTCAGTGTATCAGTTATGTATCCAGTACACTTCTTTCTTAATTAAATGTGCAATGTGCATCAAGCTAGTACAGTAGTATCAACATCAAGATTTACACCAATACTTGGTCGAAGTATTCTGAAACGTGCTGACAGTATGCTGAAGGTTTTTTATGTCTTCTTGACAGAGTATAGTTAAGTATTCTTTTTTCGAAACTTGTGTTCTGAAACGGATATGGCTTCATGATGTGAATGTCTAAGGCAAATGCACTATTGCCTACAAAAATATATATTGCTGGTGTATTTGTGCCTGGCAGAGCAGATGCTGGGGGAAAATTTAATTCACCTGCCATTAATTTTTGATAAATTCTTGTAGATTTCAATACGCCTCCATCTGACACACTTTCATTTATACCTGTACTAATGGACATAAATTTGTAGTTGGCATTTACGACAGCAAGTAGTATAACGTTGCCAGCATTTAAAGTTGTTTGTTTATGTTTTATTTTGTGTTGAGCTGTATATTTATTTATTTTGAACGTAATTTAAATCCCCTACCCTAAGGAGCTGCCAGAATTGCATTTCAGGACATCTCAAAATTATTATTTATTTATTTTATTTATTTATTTACAGTTTCACATATTTTGACAGTTCTGTTTATTTTCTTTTATTTTGCTACCTTTACTGGTTTTGCCTATCTTTGGAAGTGTTAATATTTTTATTGCAGTTTTCTCTTTGCACTTTACCTGGTGTTATCAATCAAGTTTTTCCACAGAGGAATGAAACTAATTACACGACATAAGATAGTAGTATGTCTCAGGACATGACTCTCATCTGGGATTTTTCTATTTTAATTAGCATCATCGTGAGAACCCCTTCGATGAAGACTCTCTTCTTAGATGCCATGTAGAGCGATGAAACATAACTTTTGCTCCTGCGAAAACGTCATTAATTTTTCTTTAACCACTTATCATAAGAATAGGAAGGTGTTGAGAGGCACCTTAGTGTTTAAATATGTGGGGCATGTTTCAGAAGAGGCCCAAAAAACATTGATTCCAGTTTTGTAGTGCTACAAATCTGAGTGAGCTGCCATCTCCACCACCAGTACTGATTAAGTATGGATTCTTATTGGTATGATACTGTCATGCCACTACCAGCTGAGGGCCAGCAGCGACAGAGGAATGTGGTAGTTTATGGTTACAAGATGATAACTCCAGTAGATGTTAAGGGGAGGTAATGTTGCCACCACCCCAGCTTCGTAATTGAATTACAGGTGATTGGGGAACCTATCGCTGTGATGGAGTTGCAATTTGTTTTCAGTTACCAAGGGCAACCGACGACTTAAGGCCTTCTACGGGGGACATGGAGTATCGCGGAGGATGAAAACCCGGAATGCAAAAGATCTTAGAAAAGAGTCGTGAATATAACAATAGTAAATTTATTTGAAACAGTCAATGTTAACTCTATTCGGGCTGAATAAAATAGTAGCCTTCCATTTGGAGACCCGCCTAGCTAAGAATGGTTCTCTCCTACATTTTCTCTCCTACATTGGTTTGGGTCCATTTCAGTGAGCAGTGAGGTTATACCATTTCTATAATTTAACCAGATAAAGAAAATGGAATATGTTGGTAAAGTCTATTTATTTTCTTTAAAACAAATTCAAAACCCTCTCTTTAACAACTCTCTATAAATTGATGAATTTTCTCTCACTCCACCTGTTTGTCAAATAAAAGAACCTCTCGTGACAATAAATATAACTAATTGATGATCAAACATATTAAATAATACTTTTAAACACACATACCCCCGTTGCTAGCTACCGAAGGACAGATCTCTGCTTACCCTAACCTTACGATGCACTCAAAAGTTTCTCAAATCTACCGACAAACTTCTCTTTATGATCCTCGCTCTACAACTACATTTACTGCAGGACCGTCCTGCTCCAGCAAACAAAACTGTCACAATCTCATGCTCCTGATGTGCTCCTCATCTAGGTTCAAGCCAGAGTCCTCCGCTGATGACCGGAGCGGCCAATATCCACGCCTTCGCGCCCCCCACTTCTCTCTTTCGGCACCTCCCTTACATCGTGTGCTAGGTACAGGCAATCAACGGTCCACCTGGCATATCTAGCAACACACAGGGTTCTGCCAGGCTGCCCACCATCGAGACTGCCCATTCATTTAGTATAATATAAAATAAAATGTTTCTACAAGATCAATTAGAATTATATCTGGGCAGTCTTGAAAATTATTTGAACAAGGTTTCGAACCAATTTATTTTTATACAACTGAACGTTTTACAAAATCGACACAATGTTGAAAGACATAGGATCATTATTATTTCAATGAATACCTGTTTAATAATAAATACATCCATTAAGAGAGTGTGTTTTAGCACAACAGATGTTCGTGTCACAATTTAAACAACAGTAAATTTCAGATCTGAGTTTGGAGGCCGTCTGACGTACTACAATTGAAATGAACTGCTATACATGTACGCAGTAACTATTTTTGAACAGTTTTGGCTTCAAAATTATTTTCTTTCAGAAATTTGTCAAGAGAAACTTTGGACTTAAATTATTTTCAGAATCTTTCATGAAGGGCATAAATTATTTTAATGAACATTAACCATAACCCAGTAGATGAGATCCCATGTTCTACATCCGATCAAAATGAATGTTTCTATTAAGATTCATTTACTGAGACTAATTTTGAGCTAGTTTAACAATTTAATTACTCACACAAAAGCTAATTTTGTCTGATAATATTTAGTGAGGTGATTTAGTTTACAGATATCTCACAGTTAATTTTCTTTATGACAGCATTTTCTGATCTTATAATTTTCCGGAATTTTTCTGAACTAATTAACTTTTACTTCATTAGTGATTCCAATTTGTCACGTAATTCTTTCTGCTGGTAAAACTTGTTTTCTTTCACACATAATGACTTATATTTTATGCAATGTTAATAAGTAGATTGAGTTCCTTCTTTTCAAGGGTATTTTCTGTTTTGAGTGTTTTTCATACAGATGGTTGAAAATTTATGCCTTGTCCTTGTCTACATATTTGAAGTGCTATGTGTCTGAATGTAATGGAAATTTCTTTAAGGGTTACTGATAACCTGAATGACTATTCACAATACTGTAATTATTTACCTGAATTGGATATAAATATTCTGCAAATATTTCATTGCATTTTCAAGGTAAAACATTTTTGCCATACAAATCATTTCTCAAAGGGAAGCCATTTCACTTGGTATCAATACGAAACAGCTAGCCATAGCGAGCAAGGAGAAAAAGTAAGAAGCATCTTGGTAATTCTGTTTAGTATTACACACTTGCCTGACAAAAACCTATATAATTTATTCTCAATCAAAAATTCTTTTCCCACGCAACATGTATTACATATTATTTTCACACAAATTTAATCCACAGTTTTCTTTTAGTAGTACTACACTGAAAAAAGTTCGTAGTTATAAAATGCTGAGTCATTTCCCCGTGGCTTCTCTATAGCCACATGCTTACCAACTAATGTGCCAATGCAATGACTGAAATTCCACTTGTCTTAAAAGTTTCTAGCAGTACCATATTTCCCACTTGGATGCTATTGGAGGCATCTGAAACAATCAATATGTAGTATTAATATTGTGTTACACATTTTGCAGAATTCAGAAGAACAAGCACCCACTCAGAATGTAGCTATCCAACCAACATTGCAAAAGCTGAATAAGAAGAAGTGAATGAGTGTATTAAAAAAACAGGAAGACATATTGGACCCTGCACAAAGATGAATTAATACAAAAGAATAAAAGTTGGTAAGTTACAGGACAATCAGTCGGTATGCAATTAAAAGAGCAATTACTTACAGTTAATAGATTTCTTTCAGATGCAATTTTTTATGCCAAAATTGTTAATTAACAACCCAGTCTGGCATCGACTTAGGACTTACCAAATACCCATATCATCACGAAACATCATCTTACAAGCTGTTTCAATATCAGTGTCCATCTCCACATTCATCATCTCATTCGCCATCTCCTCAATATCAGATGCAGTCCCATTAGCCCATGTCCCAAACACCATCACTCCAAACTCAAACAGTATCATGCACTTCATTCCTATTTACAGTTTCTACTGCTTCATATTCAGGACCAACATTTTCTGTTCACATTCCTGTACAAGTGACAAATGTTGTTACCCAAACTGCATTCACAGATGTACAGCAGTCACCAAGGTATCCTGAGGTATCTGTCTAGACTATTAATTCATCAGAATCAAGTGTATCAATTACTGAAAACCCAAACTGTAAATGTTGTGAAACACCTGTTGTACAATGCAACAGCTTTCATATGGATAACTTCTATATTTTAGAACAAGAAAAGTTTAGTACCTGTGAAAACAATGTAATTAGGATGGAATGCTTTCTTCAGCATGTATAACCTTTTTTGTACCTTCAGGAGGGATATATTTTCCCTCATGCCAGTTGGTCAATCTGCAGCATATTACAATGGACCAATGTGCAAATAGACTGAATGTATTACAAACAGATGTGTGATTTTTGTCTTAAAATTTAGTCACAATAATTTTTATGAATATTTATTGCATCACATATTCACTTCCTTCTTTACAATGAATAGGTTATATTTTTTTATTTCATTTGTAATAGAAAAAGAAAATAAATCAAGTTTACGTAGTGAGTGTCTTTTACTTACCCTTAGGCAATTTTTCAAGCATTTGTAAATAGCCCATCACGTATCAAGAATGATTTGCGATATCAGTCAGTAGTGTATAAATGGCAAAGCTGGGTCAATGTATTTAAAATGGAAGCTGTATGGCTGTGAACCGACTATTCGGGATAGACTCGGATGAGCTCTGTAATCTTCGGCTCGACTCGGGTGCTTGGAAGCTGTCCACTCAGGTTTGTTGAGTGTACCCGAAGGTGCTAGGCAGTTATGCCCACTAATTCTTTGAGTATATGTTTGTTTCTGGTAACCATATTGGTTTTATAGGCATTGGATTTGTCAAATCGTAAATCTATATTTATTATCTGATTTTGAATATTTTTTTAAAATTATTAATAATTTTTTTAATATTGTGCCAAAATTATTCATAGAGTATTGCGGTAACATGTAAAAGTCTCTCAACTACATTTCCAGTCCCCTATCTTGAAGACCGGTTAAGATGCTGACGCCAGCTAACAACCAGCGGCAGTCAGACCATGACGGCCCTCACAGCTCACGTGGCAGGTGGGTAAGCATGTGTGGGCAGACGCTACAACCACTGACTTTCCCAAAACAGGATAAGTGATTTTTTTTTCAATGCCATGTATGTCAAAAGTGTTCTAAAAGTGTAATATGCCTTTTTTTAAATATTGTGCAATGATGCTTTCAAATTTAAAATGTGCGCTGCACGAAGAACAAGCACATTAATATTCTAGTATGAATGCCTATAAAAGAACAGTCAACGAACACCAATATTTAACAATTTAAATTGTTCTTATTATTATGCATTTCAATCTTTTTGTGGCTTTTTGTTTTAAAGATAAAAGTTTTGCTCAGCATGCATAGCACTTCTGCTTGTGTGAACCCCATAGGCAGTGATGGTAGGTCTACGCGACCCCTGCCTCTGGGCAGTTGTCTGAGGAGAGCTGGCGAGGTAAGACGCTGTCACGTGCGCACATCATATTTTTGCACTGAGTTAGATTTCCATAGTTCAATTTAGTTTACCAGTTGACCTTGCTTTGCGTACTTTTGCTAGATATCCCCAGCGTAATGCTTCTGCTTAAATAAATATTTTGCGAGAAGGAGGAAAGATGCCGGAGAAGCCATGGGGCCTATGTTAAAAGCTTTTGCATTGTGATTTCTGCTTCATTGCCATGAGCAATATTAAGGGTAAATTTGTATGTATGTATGTATTTTTAAGGTTTTGTCGTGTAAATTGTTTTACAGCCACAGCATTTGCGACCACGTGGTTAACAGCCGGCAAGTCGGTATCTGTGCCATTCTTGCGCTTAAAGTGTTCTTGTTTGTAATTTCATGTGTGCCATAATTTTCTCAGGGTTTATGTATTATTTTAGTTAAGGTTTCTTGTAATTTTTCTATTATTGATGTTTTTTTGTAAACGACCACGCTGTCTCAGCACATGTTTGATTTTCCGCAGTCAGGTACCCCAGATGCGTTTGTACGCTCGAAATACAACCGGAATAATTTTCAGAATGGCACTGTAATTTTCTCCGACAGGATTTCAATGATTTTTACAGAAAATATTGCAATTTCACCTGCACCATGTGGCCCGCCACGAACTTCATCCAGCGGCATCCACGCCACCTAAGAATGCTTTCAAGTACCTGTGTGTTTATTGTGACTGTTCATATCATGCCCCATGTTTTGTAATTGATATTTGTGTAATTAGTACGGTGACATTATTTTCGTCCTAGCTTGCTAAGTGTATAGACCGTCGCCACACATCACGTAGTTAGGAGACGCGTCCCAATGAGTATGCGTTAGTGATGTAGGTAATCACACATGTTAGTGTTCATGTTCATACTTTGTGTAACAAGTGGCAAAATAAAAGCAATTCTCAGTGTACAAAATATGCTTATCTGTAGCATCAAAACTCAGCAAACTCCTATTTCATACAGTGTTTTTTAAAAATGTTTAGTAATGCAAAAGTGTTTGTAAAGATACTTGGGTGAGACCGACACATAGAACCCAAAGCAGGAACACTGCGGGCGCCCATCAACCAGTAAGTAATTAGTGTCTTTTTTTTTTGTCTCGTGTCTCACCCAATGGCATCAACGCAATGCCAGAATCTGCAGATTATTCCCTACCTCAGCTGTTTTGTAGATATAAGTATGCTACTCATAAGTTTTTATGTATGTATATACGAATAAACCAAGCCCATCATACTAATAGTGACCACATGCCCGAGTAGGTTATAATCATGGTATGGATCAGCATTTTTATAGGCCTAATTGCCATAAATTTAAATGCCAATACTGTCAGGCCCTTGAGACTTGGAATGTATGAGGGTGATAAATGGTCTTAACTTTTGTTCTCTTCTTGACCACCAATCCATCAATCTTTTTCAATCAGCACCACAACAGGGTCATTTATGAGTCATTATAGGTCATTAGGGGTCGAGGAGGAGGAGGAGGGATCATTATGGGTCATTATATGTCATTTATGGATTATTTAGGAGCCAAGGAGGAGGAGGGGTTGTTTAGGGGTCATTTATGGGCCAGTCTTGTGAGGGGTTGGTCTAACAGGAGTCAGTTGTCTGCTTTAAATTGTGACTATGATTTAATGCTGAGAGAAGATAACGTGAGAACAAAATATATTTTCATGTTTAAATTAATTTATTCACTGGTCGAGCAGCGATAAGTTGGCAGCTAGTGAGTCTGTCACAAGTTTTTTCAACTCGTCTGGTAGGGTCCTTCCCAGACTAACCATAATGTTCCAAGTCTTGTTAGCTAGTGTGAAGCAGATTATGAATGGAAGGTGCAGAGACTACTGTACATCATATTTCCTTGTGTTTTGGGCCTTTACTTTTTTTTTTTAAAGATGTTTGGAATGTGTGTGACGAGTGATTTATTTTTTAAGGAATGTTCTCTGTTTGTCCCCACCAGTATATCTTTCTTTTTTCATCAATCAGTATGGTAATGTGTATATTTTTTTCATCAGTATAGTAATGTTTATATTTTTCTTAAGTGTTGAACCTGTATCAATTATGGATGAATACTTAACATTGAAAAATTAATGCAATAACATAGCTAAAAATTTTTTCCAAAACTCAGGTCGCTAATCAAATTGTGATACACTTATCTTACCCTGATTCATATATCCGATGCCTAAAAACTTGCATTTCCCATTTATTATTCATTCCTAATGCAGTCTCCAAAACACTGAACAAAATTACCAAATTTTTTCTAAGTTCAGTAAATAATTAATATTTTTTAGTAGTTTTGTGTCTTGAACACAGGTCCCTGCACAATGCTTGACTGGGGGTTATTGCTTAAACATTTATATCAGGTGTATGTAATCAACCAGAAGTTTGCATACTAACCTCACTGATAACTTTACAAAACTCGCATCATTAATTAAATAGCGAACTGCGCCGTTTTAAAATATGTCACTGCAATTTTAGTATGTATCATTGGTAACTAACTTTATTTTAATTGTTTTGAGAACATTGTTTTAGTACTCAAGCCAATTATTTTGGAAGTATTTTCTTATTCCTCTTGTTGTTTCTACTATGTTTATTATTATTGTAATTAATGCCTTTATTCTCAGTTTGATTGAACTATGACCTATTCTCAGTTTAATTGAACTGTGACCTATTCTCAGTTTGATTAAGCTATGACCTATTTAATTAATTATACAAGTCTATTTCTCTGATATTTATTTATGACGTCCTTGTCAACTTAAGCGTATGTCAGGTGTAAGTGGGAGAGTATTTTTGTTCGGGTGGTAAGTCAGGCACACCCTTAATTCGGAGGGTCTGTACTCAGTTAATCTCTATGTGGGGCCGGTGCCTTCCCTATGTAGAGTACTGGCCGGTTAGCTTTATGGCAGTGCACAAAGTCTGGTTCTGCCAGAACAATCTTCCGTTTCAGGCTCTGTGTCTTAGATGGTATGCCTGGGTGATGGAGATTGCTAGTGCTAGGGCAAGGTTCTGGCTGACTGACTGTGCGAAAAGATGATCCTGAGATTTGAGTTTGCTGACTGTGGTATGTGTGATTCGTGTCGGGGGGGGGGGGGGACAGGGCAACAGGCGTAAGATAGGCTATTGGTTCTGTTAGCACCTATTCCGGTTAACAGTAGTATTCCACAAGCCACGGATAAACATAGTTACTGAGGGGCTGGTAGCTTGAATAGGTCTAGTGGAACTTCTGGTGTGACTGGAATGAGCAGGCGTCGGAGGGCTTGAGCTTGATTCCTTGGAGTGAGCTGGCCTAGTTCGGCAACAAGGGCGGGGGTGAGCTCTAACAAACGCCAAGAGGAAATGAACCCGTGTTTGATTCCCTTAAGACCACTTCGTCTGGAGTAAGGCATCTGGAGTCACACACACACTCACATCTGCGAGGTGAAAAACAGGGTTTAGTGGTTCTCTACCAACTAGAGCCACATGAGCGGCTGCCAACGAGAAGATACCCAATCTCAGTGCTCAACGCTAAGGTGTGGTGAGTAGAGAAAATTCTGCCTTGCTGTCTACAGCTTTAGCACATGGGTGTTGGTTTTATCAGCATCTTCCCAGCCTAAGGAATGTCCCCCTCTGGCACAAAGGTCTGATGGAAAAGTACGAGCACCATACCAATAAACGAGTCTAGAAACTATGTACCTTTGTAGGCTCTACCGTTCTACCTACCAAAGTGCACAGAAAGGTTGGCCACGCAAGTGTTCGTGGGGTGGCAAAGATGTGTATTAATTTGTTTAAGTAACAGTTCCCGGGATCACCTGTGCTTCACTACAGGGCGAGGTCAACTGGGAAAGGTGCTATATCTATAGGAACGTGAAACTCAAGAATAAGTTTCAACCAATGTTTATTTCATTTTACGGAAAATAAACACGTAGTGACATACGCCCTCCTTCGTTTGTCGAGAGCTTGACGGGAAGTTAAGCTATGCAGTCCGGGTAGAGGTGACCTGTTTCTAGGCTAATGGGGGTTGGGGACAGAATAACGTTGTTAGAACAACTGAAAACTAATACACACTCCCTAATGCATTGTTACCCAGAAGGGGTCACTGTGTTTAGTGTATAGATGACAAGTAGACACGTTGCTAGGATAACTGAGCAAGGTGAGGCGGGATAAGTCCAACGATGGAGCTTAGGAAGGGGTTCCTTCTGGCACAAAGGTGCGGTGAAAGGAAGGTAGGTTTAGTGAGGATTGAAGCTCGTGAAAACTCAAGGCTGGCTTAAGGGCCGGGCGACTGCCTGGGGCGCTGTTTCTTAGGGGGCACTAAACTGAGGTGAAAAATGTTTTAAGTTGTACCTTTTAGAATTTAAAACAAAATCCGAAATGTTGGTTATTAGGATATGAATTACATCTTTTGGGTATTATAAACTGAATAATTTTAATCATTAATTTGAAGCGCGAAAATCTGAGTATAGCTAATTGAGAGTGAGACACAGTATTTCTCTTTACCTACCTTGATCCTCCTTCCCCCCTCCATATATGGACTCTTCCATGTAGGCACGTGCGCCATGCACCATAGTCATAAAGTTGCTATTGTATGCCTAGATACCTTGATTGTCTGCTTTGGTTATAAACAATTGCTTTCAGCATGGCGTGTTTTAAAATGTTAAACGTAATTTACTAACCTTATTTGAAATATCGAACAAAATGAAGCCTTTGGGTTCTATTTATTGGAAAAGGAAGGCACAGATGATTGTTGAAGAATAAAAACAAGTGTCTATTTTAAAAAGGTTTATTACAGTCAGTCTACGGAATACTGCTCCTAGTACTTCAACATCAGAAGAGTTTGAAACTGAACAGGAAGATTTGAGAGACGCTAATGCAGAACTTTACCCGCTAGTGGTCGATACGCCCTTTATACTACTGAGATAAGTTACTTTAATTATTCGTAGTGTTAACAAGTGTGTTTTGAACTGATTATTATACAGTAAGTCCTCCGTTAATGTTGTCTTGCAGAACATCAATTTGTTTAAACTTTGCTTAATTTTAGCGGCTTGTGAATGTGTGCTAACATATCTGGACACACATCACAATAAATTGGTTTTCTAAAAGAATTACGTAACCATCCAGTGACTATAGCTTACGTAACCATCCAGTGACTATAGCGACTACTTACTGACAGTTATACGCAGTGAGAAAACACACGAATACATGCAACCTGTTTAAAAACAACATGGAAGTTATATCCTTTTCAAGCGCAGCACAGCTTGTTTTCTTACAAGGAGATATAAACTGTGTGGTCCCATGATTTAGAACACTAATATCTCACCATGTTTGATTATGCTGGTTTTTTACAATATTTTATGCCATAATAACTAATAATACTAGCACAATGCACAAATGTTCATCCATCACATACCAATCTGTTCTAATGTATTCTTACGCTATCATGTGACATGAGAACTCTATTTCTCATTACTTACTTTGACCCACTTGTCAGAAAATGGTAGCTGGAGAAGAAAAGTGACGTAGCTCCAAGGGGGAAATATATTAATTTAAATTAAGAAATATTATATTTTAAGTAAATACTGAGGTTATTGTTAGTACGTACAATGTAAATACATATTTTAATAATCAGTGTTTACAAAATATAATTTTAAATACCAAAAACCAAATTCATTTACTCTTTTCCTCATATTTTTATAACTCGTAGTACGCTTCTCAATTTAAAATTGTCAAAAAAAAAGTGCCATATTATCCTGAATAGAGTGTTGTACTCATTTTTTAAACTGAAATATTAGTAATTTGTTCATTATTTCAGGTGTTGGAAGAAGAACTGGTGGTATCACACGATCCAGGAGAATGGCAGTGTAAATTGTTTTACAGCCACAGCATTTGCGACCACGTGGTTAACAGCCGGCAAGTCGGTATCTGTGCCATTCTTGCGAAGAAACAGCCCCTAAGAAACAGCGCCCCAGGCGGTCGCCCGGCCCTTAAGCCAGCCTTGAGTTTTCACGAGCTTCAATCCTCACTAAACCTACCTTCCTTTCACCGCACCTTTGTGCCAGAAGGAACCCCTTCCTAAGCTCCATCGTTGGACTTATCCCGCCTCACCTTGCTCAGTTATCCTAGCAACGTGTCTACTTGTCATCTATACACTAAACACAGTGACCCCTCCTGGGTAACAATGCATTAGGGAGTGTGTATTAGTTTTCAGTTGTTCTAACAACGTTATTCTGTCCCCAATCCCCATTAGCCTAGAAACAGGTCACCTCTACCCGGACTGCGTAGCTTAACTTCCCGTCAAGCTCTCGACAAACGAAGGAGGGCGTATGTCACTACGTGTTTATTTTCCGTAAAATGAAATAAACATTGGTTGAAACTTATTCTTGAGTTTCACGTTCCTATAGATATAGCACCTTTCCCAGTTGACCTCGCCCTGTAGTGAAGCACAGGTGATCCCGGGAACTGTTACTTAAACAAATTAATACACATCTTTGCCACCCCACGAACACTTGCGTGGCCAACCTTTCTGTGCACTTTGGTAGGTAGAACGGTAGAGCCTACAAAGGTACATAGTTTCTAGACTCGTTTATTGGTATGGTGCTCGTACCTTTCCATCAGACCTTTGTGCCAGAGGGGGACATTCCTTAGGCTGGGAAGATGCTGATAAAACCAACACACATGTGCTAAAGCTGTAGACAGCAAGGCAGAATTTTCTCTACTCACCACACCTTAGCGTTGAGCACTGAGATTGGGTATCTTCTCGTTGGCAGCCGCTCATGTGGCTCTAGTTGGTAGAGAACCACTAAACCCTGTTTTTCACCTCGCAGATGTGAGTGTGTGTGTGACTCCAGATGCCTTACTCCAGACGAAGTGGTCTTAAGGGAATCAAACACGGGTTCATTTCCTCTTGGCGTTTGTTAGAGCTCACCCCCGCCCTTGTTGCCGAACTAGGCCAGCTCACTCCAAGGAATCAAGCTCAAGCCCTCCGACGCCTGCTCATTCCAGTCACACCAGAAGTTCCACTAGACCTATTCAAGCTACCAGCCCCTCAGTAACTATGTTTATCCGTGGCTTGTGGAATACTACTGTTAACCGGAATAGGTGCTAACAGAACCAATAGCCTATCTTACGCCTGTTGCCCTGTCCCCCCCCCCCCCCGACACGAATCACACATACCACAGTCAGCAAACTCAAATCTCAGGATCATCTTTTCGCATAGTCAGTCAGCCAGAACCTTGCCCTAGCACTAGCAATCTCCATCACCCAGGCATACCACCTAAGACACAGAGCCTGAAACGGAAGATTGTTCTGGCAGAACCAGACTTTGTGCACTGCCATAAAGCTAACCGGCCAGTACTCTACATAGGGAAGGCACCGGCCCCACATAGAGATTAACTGAGTACAGACCCTCCGAATTAAGGGTGTGCCTGACTTACCACCCGAACAAAAATACTCTCCCACTTACACCTGACATACGCTTAAGTTGACAAGGACGTCATAAATAAATATCAGAGAAATAGACTTGTATAATTAATTAAATAGGTCATAGCTTAATCAAACTGAGAATAGGTCACAGTTCAATTAAACTGAGAATAGGTCATAGTTCAATCAAACTGAGAATAAAGGCATTAATTACAATAATAATAAACATAGTAGAAACAACAAGAGGAATAAGAAAATACTTCCAAAATAATTGGCTTGAGTACTAAAACAATGTTCTCAAAACAATTAAAATAAAGTTAGTTACCAATGATACATACTAAAATTGCAGTGACATATTTTAAAACGGCGCAGTTCGCTATTTAATTAATGATGCGAGTTTTGTAAAGTTATCAGTGAGGTTAGTATGCAAACTTCTGGTTGATTACATACACCTGATATAAATGTTTAAGCAATAACCCCCAGTCAAGCATTGTGCAGGGACCTGTGTTCAAGACACAAAACTACTAAAAAATATTAATTATTTACTGAACTTAGAAAAAATTTGGTAATTTTGTTCAGTGTTTTGGAGACTGCATTAGGAATGAATAATAAATGGGAAATGCAAGTTTTTAGGCATCGGATATATGAATCAGGGTAAGATAAGTGTATCACAATTCGATTAGCGACCTGAGTTTTGGAAAAATTTTTTAGCTATGTTATTGCATTAATTTTTCAATGTTAAGTATTCATCCATAATTGATACAGGTTCAACACTTAAGAAAAATATAAACATTACTATACTGATGAAAAAAATATACACATTACCATACTGATTGATGAAAAAAGAAAGATATACTGGTGGGGACAAACAGAGAACATTCCTTAAAAAATAAATCACTCGTCACACACATTCCAAACATCTTTAAAAAAAAAAAGTAAAGGCCCAAAACACAAGGAAATATGATGTACAGTAGTCTCTGCACCTTCCATTCATAATCTGCTTCACACTAGCTAACAAGACTTGGAACATTATGGTTAGTCTGGGAAGGACCCTACCAGACGAGTTGAAAAAACTTGTGACAGACTCACTAGCTGCCAACTTATCGCTGCTCGACCAGTGAATAAATTAATTTAAACATGAAAATATATTTTGTTCTCACGTTATCTTCTCTCAGCATTAAATCATAGTCACAATTTAAAGCAGACAACTGACTCCTGTTAGACCAACCCCTCACAAGACTGGCCCATAAATGACCCCTAAACAACCCCTCCTCCTCCTTGGCTCCTAAATAATCCATAAATGACATATAATGACCCATAATGATCCCTCCTCCTCCTCCTCGACCCCTAATGACCTATAATGACTCATAAATGACCCCTGTTGTGGTGCTGATTGAAAAAGATTGATGGATTGGTGGTCAAGAAGAGAACAAAAGTTAAGACCATTTATCACCCTCATACATTCCAAGTCTCAAGGGCCTGACAGTATTGGCATTTAAATTTATGGCAATTAGGCCTATAAAAATGCTGATCCATACCATGATTATAACCTACTCGGGCATGTGGTCACTATTAGTATGATGGGCTTGGTTTATTCGTATATACATACATAAAAACTTATGAGTAGCATACTTATATCTACAAAACAGCTGAGGTAGGGAATAATCTGCAGATTCTGGCATTGCGTTGATGCCATTGGGTGAGACACGAGACAAAAAAAAAAGACACTAATTACTTACTGGTTGATGGGCGCCCGCAGTGTTCCTGCTTTGGGTTCTATGTGTCGGTCTCACCCAAGTATCTTTACAAACACTTTTGCATTACTAAACATTTTTAAAAAACACTGTATGAAATAGGAGTTTGCTGAGTTTTGATGCTACAGATAAGCATATTTTGTACACTGAGAATTGCTTTTATTTTGCCACTTGTTACACAAAGTATGAACATGAACACTAACATGTGTGATTACCTACATCACTAACGCATACTCATTGGGACGCGTCTCCTAACTACGTGATGTGTGGCGACGGTCTATACACTTAGCAAGCTAGGACGAAAATAATGTCACCGTACTAATTACACAAATATCAATTACAAAACATGGGGCATGATATGAACAGTCACAATAAACACACAGGTACTTGAAAGCATTCTTAGGTGGCGTGGATGCCGCTGGATGAAGTTCGTGGCGGGCCACATGGTGCAGGTGAAATTGCAATATTTTCTGTAAAAATCATTGAAATCCTGTCGGAGAAAATTACAGTGCCATTCTGAAAATTATTCCGGTTGTATTTCGAGCGTACAAACGCATCTGGGGTACCTGACTGCGGAAAATCAAACATGTGCTGAGACAGCGTGGTCGTTTACAAAAAAACATCAATAATAGAAAAATTACAAGAAACCTTAACTAAAATAATACATAAACCCTGAGAAAATTATGGCACACATGAAATTACAAACAAGAACACTTTAAGCGCAAGAATGGCACAGATACCGACTTGCCGGCTGTTAACCACGTGGTCGCAAATGCTGTGGCTGTAAAACAATTTACACGACAAAACCTTAAAAATACATACATACATACAAATTTACCCTTAATATTGCTCATGGCAATGAAGCAGAAATCACAATGCAAAAGCTTTTAACATAGGCCCCATGGCTTCTCCGGCATCTTTCCTCCTTCTCGCAAAATATTTATTTAAGCAGAAGCATTACGCTGGGGATATCTAGCAAAAGTACGCAAAGCAAGGTCAACTGGTAAACTAAATTGAACTATGGAAATCTAACTCAGTGCAAAAATATGATGTGCGCACGTGACAGCGTCTTACCTCGCCAGCTCTCCTCAGACAACTGCCCAGAGGCAGGGGTCGCGTAGACCTACCATCACTGCCTATGGGGTTCACACAAGCAGAAGTGCTATGCATGCTGAGCAAAACTTTTATCTTTAAAACAAAAAGCCACAAAAAGATTGAAATGCATAATAATAAGAACAATTTAAATTGTTAAATATTGGTGTTCGTTGACTGTTCTTTTATAGGCATTCATACTAGAATATTAATGTGCTTGTTCTTCGTGCAGCGCACATTTTAAATTTGAAAGCATCATTGCACAATATTTAAAAAAAGGCATATTACACTTTTAGAACACTTTTGACATACATGGCATTGAAAAAAAATCACTTATCCTGTTTTGGGAAAGTCAGTGGTTGTAGCGTCTGCCCACACATGCTTACCCACCTGCCACGTGAGCTGTGAGGGCCGTCATGGTCTGACTGCCGCTGGTTGTTAGCTGGCGTCAGCATCTTAACCGGTCTTCAAGATAGGGGACTGGAAATGTAGTTGAGAGACTTTTACATGTTACCGCAATACTCTATGAATAATTTTGGCACAATATTAAAAAAATTATTAATAATTTTAAAAAAATATTCAAAATCAGATAATAAATATAGATTTACGATTTGACAAATCCAATGCCTATAAAACCAATATGGTTACCAGAAACAAACATATACTCAAAGAATTAGTGGGCATAACTGCCTAGCACCTTCGGGTACACTCAACAAACCTGAGTGGACAGCTTCCAAGCACCCGAGTCGAGCCGAAGATTACAGAGCTCATCCGAGTCTATCCCGAATAGTCGGTTCACAGCCATACAGCTTCCATTTTAAATACATTGACCCAGCTTTGCCATTTATACACTACTGACTGATATCGCAAATCATTCTTGATACGTGATGGGCTATTTACAAATGCTTGAAAAATTGCCTAAGGGTAAGTAAAAGACACTCACTACGTAAACTTGATTTATTTTCTTTTTCTATTACAAATGAAATAAAAAAATATAACCTATTCATTGTAAAGAAGGAAGTGAATATGTGATGCAATAAATATTCATAAAAATTATTGTGACTAAATTTTAAGACAAAAATCACACATCTGTTTGTAATACATTCAGTCTATTTGCACATTGGTCCATTGTAATATGCTGCAGATTGACCAACTGGCATGAGGGAAAATATATCCCTCCTGAAGGTACAAAAAAGGTTATACATGCTGAAGAAAGCATTCCATCCTAATTACATTGTTTTCACAGGTACTAAACTTTTCTTGTTCTAAAATATAGAAGTTATCCATATGAAAGCTGTTGCATTGTACAACAGGTGTTTCACAACATTTACAGTTTGGGTTTTCAGTAATTGATACACTTGATTCTGATGAATTAATAGTCTAGACAGATACCTCAGGATACCTTGGTGACTGCTGTACATCTGTGAATGCAGTTTGGGTAACAACATTTGTCACTTGTACAGGAATGTGAACAGAAAATGTTGGTCCTGAATATGAAGCAGTAGAAACTGTAAATAGGAATGAAGTGCATGATACTGTTTGAGTTTGGAGTGATGGTGTTTGGGACATGGGCTAATGGGACTGCATCTGATATTGAGGAGATGGCGAATGAGATGATGAATGTGGAGATGGACACTGATATTGAAACAGCTTGTAAGATGATGTTTCGTGATGATATGGGTATTTGGTAAGTCCTAAGTCGATGCCAGACTGGGTTGTTAATTAACAATTTTGGCATAAAAAATTGCATCTGAAAGAAATCTATTAACTGTAAGTAATTGCTCTTTTAATTGCATACCGACTGATTGTCCTGTAACTTACCAACTTTTATTCTTTTGTATTAATTCATCTTTGTGCAGGGTCCAATATGTCTTCCTGTTTTTTTAATACACTCATTCACTTCTTCTTATTCAGCTTTTGCAATGTTGGTTGGATAGCTACATTCTGAGTGGGTGCTTGTTCTTCTGAATTCTGCAAAATGTGTAACACAATATTAATACTACATATTGATTGTTTCAGATGCCTCCAATAGCATCCAAGTGGGAAATATGGTACTGCTAGAAACTTTTAAGACAAGTGGAATTTCAGTCATTGCATTGGCACATTAGTTGGTAAGCATGTGGCTATAGAGAAGCCACGGGGAAATGACTCAGCATTTTATAACTACGAACTTTTTTCAGTGTAGTACTACTAAAAGAAAACTGTGGATTAAATTTGTGTGAAAATAATATGTAATACATGTTGCGTGGGAAAAGAATTTTTGATTGAGAATAAATTATATAGGTTTTTGTCAGGCAAGTGTGTAATACTAAACAGAATTACCAAGATGCTTCTTACTTTTTCTCCTTGCTCGCTATGGCTAGCTGTTTCGTATTGATACCAAGTGAAATGGCTTCCCTTTGAGAAATGATTTGTATGGCAAAAATGTTTTACCTTGAAAATGCAATGAAATATTTGCAGAATATTTATATCCAATTCAGGTAAATAATTACAGTATTGTGAATAGTCATTCAGGTTATCAGTAACCCTTAAAGAAATTTCCATTACATTCAGACACATAGCACTTCAAATATGTAGACAAGGACAAGGCATAAATTTTCAACCATCTGTATGAAAAACACTCAAAACAGAAAATACCCTTGAAAAGAAGGAACTCAATCTACTTATTAACATTGCATAAAATATAAGTCATTATGTGTGAAAGAAAACAAGTTTTACCAGCAGAAAGAATTACGTGACAAATTGGAATCACTAATGAAGTAAAAGTTAATTAGTTCAGAAAAATTCCGGAAAATTATAAGATCAGAAAATGCTGTCATAAAGAAAATTAACTGTGAGATATCTGTAAACTAAATCACCTCACTAAATATTATCAGACAAAATTAGCTTTTGTGTGAGTAATTAAATTGTTAAACTAGCTCAAAATTAGTCTCAGTAAATGAATCTTAATAGAAACATTCATTTTGATCGGATGTAGAACATGGGATCTCATCTACTGGGTTATGGTTAATGTTCATTAAAATAATTTATGCCCTTCATGAAAGATTCTGAAAATAATTTAAGTCCAAAGTTTCTCTTGACAAATTTCTGAAAGAAAATAATTTTGAAGCCAAAACTGTTCAAAAATAGTTACTGCGTACATGTATAGCAGTTCATTTCAATTGTAGTACGTCAGACGGCCTCCAAACTCAGATCTGAAATTTACTGTTGTTTAAATTGTGACACGAACATCTGTTGTGCTAAAACACACTCTCTTAATGGATGTATTTATTATTAAACAGGTATTCATTGAAATAATAATGATCCTATGTCTTTCAACATTGTGTCGATTTTGTAAAACGTTCAGTTGTATAAAAATAAATTGGTTCGAAACCTTGTTCAAATAATTTTCAAGACTGCCCAGATATAATTCTAATTGATCTTGTAGAAACATTTTATTTTATATTATACTAAATGAATGGGCAGTCTCGATGGTGGGCAGCCTGGCAGAACCCTGTGTGTTGCTAGATATGCCAGGTGGACCGTTGATTGCCTGTACCTAGCACACGATGTAAGGGAGGTGCCGAAAGAGAGAAGTGGGGGGCGCGAAGGCGTGGATATTGGCCGCTCCGGTCATCAGCGGAGGACTCTGGCTTGAACCTAGATGAGGAGCACATCAGGAGCATGAGATTGTGACAGTTTTGTTTGCTGGAGCAGGACGGTCCTGCAGTAAATGTAGTTGTAGAGCGAGGATCATAAAGAGAAGTTTGTCGGTAGATTTGAGAAACTTTTGAGTGCATCGTAAGGTTAGGGTAAGCAGAGATCTGTCCTTCGGTAGCTAGCAACGGGGGTATGTGTGTTTAAAAGTATTATTTAATATGTTTGATCATCAATTAGTTATATTTATTGTCACGAGAGGTTCTTTTATTTGACAAACAGGTGGAGTGAGAGAAAATTCATCAATTTATAGAGAGTTGTTAAAGAGAGGGTTTTGAATTTGTTTTAAAGAAAATAAATAGACTTTACCAACATATTCCATTTTCTTTATCTGGTTAAATTATAGAAATGGTATAACCTCACTGCTCACTGAAATGGACCCAAACCAATGTAGGAGAGAAAATGTAGGAGAGAACCATTCTTAGCTAGGCGGGTCTCCAAATGGAAGGCTACTATTTTATTCAGCCCGAATAGAGTTAACATTGACTGTTTCAAATAAATTTACTATTGTTATATTCACGACTCTTTTCTAAGATCTTTTGCATTCCGGGTTTTCATCCTCCGCGATACTCCATGTCCCCCGTAGAAGGCCTTAAGTCGTCGGTTGCCCTTGGTAACTGAAAACAAATTGCAACTCCATCACAGCGATAGGTTCCCCAATCACCTGTAATTCAATTACGAAGCTGGGGTGGTGGCAACATTACCTCCCCTTAACATCTACTGGAGTTATCATCTTGTAACCATAAACTACCACATTCCTCTGTCGCTGCTGGCCCTCAGCTGGTAGTGGCATGACAGTATCATACCAATAAGAATCCATACTTAATCAGTACTGGTGGTGGAGATGGCAGCTCACTCAGATTTGTAGCACTACAAAACTGGAATCAATGTTTTTTGGGCCTCTTCTGAAACATGCCCCACATATTTAAACACTAAGGTGCCTCTCAACACCTTCCTATTCTTATGATAAGTGGTTAAAGAAAAATTAATGACGTTTTCGCAGGAGCAAAAGTTATGTTTCATCGCTCTACATGGCATCTAAGAAGAGAGAGTCTTCATCGAAGGGGTTCTCACGATGATGCTAATTAAAATAGAAAAATCCCAGATGAGAGTCATGTCCTGAGACATACTACTATCTTATGTCGTGTAATTAGTTTCATTCCTCTGTGGAAAAACTTGATTGATAACACCAGGTAAAGTGCAAAGAGAAAACTGCAATAAAAATATTAACACTTCCAAAGATAGGCAAAACCAGTAAAGGTAGCAAAATAAAAGAAAATAAACAGAACTGTCAAAATATGTGAAACTGTAAATAAATAAATAAAATAAATAAATAATAATTTTGAGATGTCCTGAAATGCAATTCTGGCAGCTCCTTAGGGTAGGGGATTTAAATTATGTTCAAAATAAATAAATATACAGCTCAACACAAAATAAAACATAAACAAGCAACTTTAAATGCTGGCAACGTTATACTACTTGCTGTCGTAAATGCCAACTACAAATTTATGTCCATTAGTACAGGTATAAATGAAAGTGTGTCAGATGGAGGCGTATTGAAATCTACAAGAATTTATCAAAAATTAATGGCAGGTGAATTAAATTTTCCCCCAGCATCTGCTCTGCCAGGCACAAATACACCAGCAATATATATGTTTGTAGGCAATAGTGCATTTGCCTTAGACATTCACATCATGAAGCCATATCCGTTTCAGAACACAAGTTTCGAAAAAAGAATACTTAACTATACTCTGTCAAGAAGACATAAAAAACCTTCAGCATACTGTCAGCACGTTTCAGAATACTTCGACCAAGTATTGGTGTAAATCTTGATGATGTTGATACTACTGTACTAGCTTGATGCACATTGCACATTTAATTAAGAAAGAAGTGTACTGGATACATAACTGATACACTGACAGCAAAAATACTGAAGTTATATCAGTTCGTGAGGGTAATTAATGCCAAACCACTGAGGGTCTAATGGCTCTAGCAGACACCAGCGAGAAGCGGCAAAATGAGGGAGGAAATAATGTTCACAATATATTTACAACTTACTTCAACCACGAAGGCAGTGGTGCTTTTCAGGAAAGAATGTTATGAGTTGTACCTATGTAAATTACACACTGCATTTCACATAGTTACTGTTATTTTCATGTGGTTCTGTTTGTATTTACATAGTTAACTGTTAATCAAAAATATCACTGCTTTAATAAAAAAAATTACATCAATTTTTAAGAATAATAACCTCAAATTCTGTATAAAAAATAAACACCCAAAGTGCATGCCCCTACCTATGTATAATTTTGGCACAATATAATATAAAATTATTTATAATTAAAAATTTTTTAAAATTTGATAATGAATAGGGATGACAAAGTTGATTCCTCAATACCTTCGATTATTACAGGTATCAAAGAATTAAGAATCGAACGCTTAATTGTTGAAAATTTTCGCCCACTTTCACATAATTTTTTGAGGTTATGTTGCACAGCAACAGGTCTTTGGTTTTCCAAATAGGCTGAACCTGTACTGAACTCATGTGCATTGACTGGAATTAACCATTCAATGATGGTTTGACTATGAAAGAATTAAAATAATACAGTAGAACCTAGATCATCCACGATAATGCAGGGGAAGAGATAGTCGTATAATCGAAACTCGCGGTATAGGAGTCGTATTTATCTTGATGGCTGCCATGTGTCAGGCAGCTATTATCAGTATTTGGCTGCCTCATTTCACTCCGACGTCACACTATGTGCTGTGTGGCACGCCTTTAATAGGAGAAAGCTGACCGTTTTATTTTTTGCGCACTTTCTGGCATGATTCAGTACTAATTGTATACTGTTGCAAGAATGCTACAAACGCATGTGTAAATCTACTGCACAATATCTAAACCTGTAAATGTCAACGTAGATGAAACACTAAAACAAACTGACAGTCGCGGATGAAAGACCACTGCCGCACATGCGGATACTGTTGGAGATAGCACTTTGTTGTGCGTAAGTGTTGCGATCAGCATTAGTTGATAAGCTGTGCGCAGAAACCGGCATCGATCTGCAACCAGATGTGGTTTGTAGATAAGAACCCTCACCAGCGACAAGCTCCTAGAGTTCCAGGTCGCTCACGCGGATCATGCATTGGCCTTTAGTCTGTTGCGCAATAGTTGTTAGTAGTGGGAGCAAAAGGATGCTGGACCAGCATCCTTAATAATACCAGGATTCCTGGTATTATTTTTCGGATTTTTTATTTTGTTCACTTATTATTTAACTGTATATTATATAAAGAACTGGTGCATTTTTCTTACTATACATATTTCCTGTTTTTGACATTTTCGTTTTTGATGTAGTTGAAATTGAAAGCAATTTTTTTTGTGTTTACCTTTACCAAAAATATCCATCTTTTTTTCTAAAAGTAGGTAGTGTTAAAGTTTTCAATGTACTGAGGATTCTGTTCACATAGACGTGACGAAAATGTCAAACAATGTGTAGAATTATTTTTCAGTTGATGATGCAAATGACTCATTTTGCAGTTTGTGTTCGGCAAAAATTTCACGAGGCAGGGTTAGTCGCACAACTAGTAACATGAGAAAACGCTTATGTAAACATGATGAGTACAAGAAAATTGCCAATAATTATGATTCTGAAGGTCTTTTGGGCAAATATGCATGTAGCAGCAAGTCATCCAGTGTCCCTGCAACTTAATATGTCGGTTAGAGGTATTTTCATGTAGTAATGCTAAATTAAAGGTTACTTGTATTTCAGTTTCATTACTTAATAGCATCAATATTTGTATTGCATTAAAAAGTTGAGAACTTTTGTTTAACTTTTTTGTATAATACTGTGTCTATATTCATTTCAGATAAATCATGTATTCATCAAAAATACTGATATGAAATTGTTAGGCCTAATTAGATAAGTCTGAATGTTACCTAATTATAGGAAATTAACTTCACTTAGCAGAACAGAAAGTCTTTCCTGTAATTGTCTTCATATTTGTGTCTGTCTAATTTGACCTATAAAACAAAATTTCAAAAGGATACATTGACTGTGGCACATGTTGATAATCACTATATCTTAAGTTATGGTATCGGAATCAAGGTGGAATTGAGTGAAAGGTTTTGAAGTTGGAATCAAGAATCGGAATCGAGAAAAATTGATACTTCGACATCCCTAATTTATGATCTGACATACCCAATGCCTATAAAACCAATATGTTAACCAGAAACAAACATATGCTTGAAGAATTAATGGGCATACTGCCGAGCATCTTCGAGTATGCTCAACAAACCTGAGACGATTGCTTCCATGCCCTCCTGAGTCAAGCCGAAGATTGAGAAGCTCGTCCGAGTTGATCCTGAGTAGTCGGCTCCCAGCGACAGCTTCCATTTAAAATACATTGCCCCAGCTTCGCTGTATATACACTACGGATATGCATTGTGGAAATATCGCATAAAGTAAATTTCAGACCTTCATAAAATTCCCTGGTTGCCAGAAATTGCAACATAACAGTAATCATTCATTAGCACTATACTTTCTCACATTATGGTATCTTGCTTTTTGAACTCATTAAAACATTTTGTGTCCATTCTCATAAAGTTTCTAAAATCCGTCAATTGGGTGGTCTGTAGCCGGCTTAACTATCATTGTGCTCAGTTCAAAAAAGTATTGCAACTGGGGTTTTGCATCTTAGTAAAGTCAGAGAATATAATTTTATAGTAATTTCAATGCTATACTTCCCAAAACAACTTGATGACGTGGTGTTGCCAAGTTATGATGCCATTTTGTAACATGTAACACTATGCATTTATTTATAAAAAATGATGTGGGATCACACTGGTGCCAGTCTAATTACATCGTCAGTAGGAACAGTGATTGCATTACAATGAATGACAGTTACGGTATGTACCTTGTTTTTTAGTTTCCTTATTTATATAAAGGAATCAATTTGAGTTTATGTTTGTAGCTTTGTTTTAGAGTTGTTCCAATGCCGTTTTCCAATACCAATACCCTGATACCAATGCCCTTCACACTGAATTTAAGAAAAAGGATTACTGTAATTAAATACAGTAAAAAATATTTCTCCTAAACTTGTTTAAATAAAGAAAATAACGTCTCAAATACTGTATATAATTAATTGTAATCCATCACAAAATGCGAGCTGACCTAAAACTTCCAAACCCTCTGAAAATGAAAATAATATGATACCAAATGCAAGTTAAATGTTGAATGTCCTGCATGCACTCGTACAGCGAGAACGCACGGAGAAGTTATTGATCGGTAGTGTGCTCACGGCGGCGAAGAGGAGAGGGGTGGCAGCAGAGGGGTGGCGGCGGGAGAATTACCCCTCCACGCCGCTACATGTTGATGACACCTTGCCCCCGTGGCAAATGTCTGTCTTTTGAAGTAATTAATTATATTTTACTGCAAAGAAAACTTTTAATTTTGAGACAGAAATTTATAAATAAAGTGATAACAGATTTCTTCACTGTCTTTAATAATTAATCATTCAAAACCATGTCCATTGATTTTCCCTGCCTTGAGTTAAACTGCACTCAGCTCGGTGCTTACTTACCCATTACTAGACGGCAAAAGGTGTCGAACAGGCCCTTACAGTTTGTCAGTTTAACCAAAAACGCGTGTCTATTGAAATTAATTAATATAAACTTCCAATTTCCATGCAAGAAGTTACTAAGAATGAACTTTACACTTATAATAGAAGTCGCTTGATGTTCAAATACTTTTTGGTGACAAGTGTAGAGTATATGCTTTTGGGCATATAATTTTATTCGTGAAGATGCTGCCCTTTGAGTTAAATAAGTATTACCTTTTAAATTCATGTTAATTTTATGCCAGATACAATGAAACACCAACCTTACGGGAAAAAACATAACATTTTCAGGCGAAACCATTTGCTTTGAAATACAAGTGCTCATAGGAACAACTATTTTGAGCGATGCATAATCTTGATAAAATTTTTACTTTTGCCAAGCACACATTTGCTCTGTGGCTGGCATGTTAGACACCAGCTTCCCCTCTCGGCAGTAAGGCATGTAAGATAAGGAAGGAAGGTGCGTGGCTGAGAGAGACAGAAAGAACGGTGAGAGAGAGGATGCTAGGTTGCCACGCTCATTACTATAGGTAACCACTTCCCCTCTCGGAGGCATGTAAGGGGAAGAAACAAGCCAGACTCGCTCATCTCACCACGCCGCAATGTTGACAGACATGCTGGAAAGACTAGACATAGTGCTGCAGAGCAGTTATAAACGGTGGTGCACGTGACATATATTTCACATCCAGTTACTACTTGCATAAACAGTCAGCTTAAAAATGATAGTTGCTGGAAATCTTAGGTGACGGGGCTCTAAATACACTTTGATCAGCGCAACATGCGATAAATGATAATAGGTTATGTTAACATTATTTAAATAGGAATTTCGCAGACACTACAAAAAATTGTTTGTGGATGCAATTTATTTGTTCTTCTGTTTCTTTTTTAATGTGCAGCGTATACATGCCGAAATATGGTAATTTTTGTGTCTAAAGAAAATAATAACGTGATTTCATTGTCTACAACAGATACTAATGTATCGGCCCGTTACCATACCCGATACAAGTGCTCTTGAATCAATTACTGCTTGCCATCTATTGGACTGTTATTGAATCACATGTGTTGCCATCCTGTGGTGACTAAATGGCAAACTATTTTTCTTTTATTTTCAATATTTTATAATAAAATATACATTTTATATCTGTTCAAAATCTTGCAAAACCCCTGGACGATTGTGCGGCTGTCCAATGTGCCACAGCACACTGGTTAGGAAACACTAATCTAATGGGACAGAAATAGAGTGCTGAAACATTAAAACTATAAGATCTACGACCTCATTGTATTATGATAAAATGTATGCTAGTAGAAATGATCATTGTAATATAACATCTAGATTTCTCAGGCACGGGACCCATAAAGTAGTTAAGTTTTCATGTTAAAAACCAATTGGACTTTATATGCAGCACTGCCAGAAACTTACTTATGATTGCAGGCTTGCCATTTGAATAGGAATATTTATCAATTTCCATAGGATATCATGTGGAAAGTATTCTTGTTACTAGTTGCAACCATACACTGAAACTTGTCTTCGTAATCTTCTGCTCTGTTTCCAGGGACAGTAACAATGCACCGAGGACACTCACCAGGCAGAGGTGGGCGTGGAAGAGGGTTCTACCCTCGTAGACGTGGCTGGCAGGGTAGGGGACGTGCTAATAGCAGTGTCATTAACAGTAGTCACCAGCACATCACTCCTACCACCCAGATGCATATCCCAGACATGTTCCGGGTGGAGCTAGGCACTTATCATGGCTGGAAAATGTACTTCCCTCAGGAAGCATATCGGGAAGGCTCCAGCACTGTGCACAAAGTGCAAACAGTGGAGAAATTCATAGCAGCAAACAAGAAGTTGTACTCTCACAAAGATATCGAAGAACGTAAATCATTCACCATTAACATCAAAACTGTCATAAGTGACATAGACTTTACTGCCTTGTGGCCTAACTTCCTTGAAGAGCTAACGGAAACCCCTGATTACACACTAAGCTGCATGGGTCTGGCAATGCACCAGTATGTTCGTACTGCCTTAGAGGATCATGTGAGGTTGCAGCTTCAAGGAACAGATAGTGAAAGTGATAGGATTCCTCCTGTAAACCTACCTATGGTCAGGGCACATCCAACAAATTTTGAACCAGTCACCCAACTGAAGAACCTAAAGGCAAGCTATTACGGAAAGCTGGCTTCAGTACGGGGTACCATAATACGAGTAGGAAATGTAAAATTGCTGTGTACATGGATGGCATTTCACTGTACCTCATGCCTTTCTCTGCAATGTGTTAAACAGCCAGAAGGCATCTTCACACAGCCAACTGCCTGCATTGGAGAGAACTGCAAGAACAGGATATTTGTACCACTTCACTCATCAGAATACACACAAACTGTCAATTGGCAATCTATTCGCCTGCAAGAGCTGGTGGGGGATGATAATCGGGAAGGTGGCCGTATACCTCGTACTATTGAATGTGAGCTTTTGGAAGACCTTCTAGACTCCTGTGTGCCTGGGGACATAGTCACTGTTACAGGCATTGTGAAGGTCCGCAACAATGAAGACACCACAAACAAGAAAGCTCCCAGCATGTTCTTGATGTACATTGAAGCAGTTTCTGTGATGAACAGTAAAAATCACTCAGTTGCAGGTTATTCGTCGGGAGCTGGTATAGAGTTCAACATCAAAGACTACTACGCCATACAGCAGATCCATGCAGAGCCCAGGCTGTTTTGGTTGCTTGTAAATTCTCTCTGCCCCACCATATATGGCCATGAAATGGTGAAAGCAGGACTGCTGTTGGCTCTGTTTGGTGGCTCTGTGAGGGAGGATGGCAGTCGTGCTGATATTCATGTGCTGGTGGTGGGGGATCCTGGCCTTGGAAAGTCCCAAATGCTTCAGGCGTGTGCCAGTGTGGCCCCACGAGGAGTGTACGTGTGCGGTAACACAAGCACTGCATCTGGATTGACAGTAACTCTGAGCAGGGAAGGGGGAGGGAATTATGCTTTGGAAGCTGGGGCACTGGTTCTTGCTGATCAGGGCTGCTGTTGCATCGACGAGTTTGATAAGATGACCAGTCAGCATGCAGCACTGTTGGAAGCCATGGAACAACAGAGTATCAGCATTGCTAAAGCAGGTGTGGTGTGCTCGTTGCCAGCCCGCACGTCTGTACTGGCTGCAGCAAACCCCACAGGTGGTCACTACGACCAAAGGAAGACAGTGTCTGAAAACTTGCGTCTTGGATCTGCACTACTATCTCGTTTTGACCTCGTGTTCATCCTGCTGGACAAGCCAAATGAGCGCCTGGATAGCCTGCTGTCTGAGCATGTGATGGCACTCCACGCTGGCCTGAAGATGAAGGCTGTTGGTAGCTGCAGTATCTCCACCCGGAGTGAGCTGGAGGCGCAGGATTGCCTGCTAAAGGATAGGCTGAGGCTGCATCCAGAAGACAAGATAGATCCTGTGCCCCATCAACTTCTGCGAAAGTATGTGGGCTATGCTCGTAAGTACGTGCGCCCTCGTCTCACACCTGCCGCTGCCAATGTGCTGCAGACCTTCTACCTCGAGCTGCGTCGGCAACACCAGAGTGGCGATGGCACACCCATCACCACCCGTCAGCTTGAGAGCCTTGTACGTCTCACTGAGGCTCGAGCGAAACTCGAGCTGCGTGAAGATGTTACAGAGAGAGATGCCCTTGATGTGGTGGAGGTGATGCGTCACAGCCTGGTTGATACCCTCAGTGATGAGTTTGGTCGTCTTGACTTCCAGCGGTCACAGCATGGTTCTGGGAACAGCTCACGTGGCCAGGCCAAGCGGTTTGTAACATTCCTGCAGCAGCATGCAGATGCACTTAGTCGTTCTGTTTTCTCTGTTGAGGAGCTGAAGGAAGTGGCACAGGTTGCCAACATCCATGTTCAAGATTTTTTTGGCTTCTTATCTACACTCAATGTACAAGGCTTTCTGCTGAAGAAGGGTCCCAAACTTTACCAACTGTTAACTGTTGATTATTAATGTGTGCCCTGTTAACACTACACAATCTAGTGATGAACACTTTAAATTAACAATGTTATCGGCATGGTTTAAACCATATTGAATGGAATTTTAACATGTACTGTGTAATTGTTTAAATATTGTTTTGTTGAATATTGTAAATAGTAACTATGTAGATATCTATATTTCTAAGGAGACATTGTGTGCTTCGAGTCCAGTCAACAAGTAGATTCTCAAGTTGTTTGATAATTAAAGTGTAAGATAACTAAGTATTTAATGATACATTGATACTTGATATAAATTTTCATTACATCACCAAGTGCTCAACCATACGCAGAAAATGTTCTGCAAAATGAATTAACATTATGTTAATTCCAGTTGTATCCGTTTATTAGTATTTATTGGATAGCAGTTAAAAAGTCTTTAAATTTAGATTTTTCATCATAACATGGCTGAAAGAATGTTGCATTCATTTACACTGTAGTAATGTTCCACGTACAGAAATTTCCCTTCCATTAAAAATTAATAGATAGTGTAAGTTAGAATTATGATAAGGCATTATTAGTAATTTTGAATGTCACAAAAATTCTTTTATCATTCTGCTGTTTGGTATTCTCAATTTGGCATATACATTTTGCTTACTGTTTGTTTTGGAAGCTGTAATGTATGGTTATCTTGGGATCAAAGTTATTATTGGTACTAACCATGTAACAAAACATGACTTTAAATGTTACTAGATGTTGAAAGTACCAAACAGTCTTTCGTTTGTTGGCGCTTATTGTACTGCATTAATTTTTATTATTTATTATAAATTTTCTGTATTCATGTAGTCACTTCACTTACAGTGCTCAGTGCTACAGAAAAGAGTGCATAGCTGTGAAGCTGTGTTGTGAGTTCCCTGTCATTCAGTGGTGTAACACAGTATTCCTATGTGGGAATACCCAAAGGTTAAGCTGTTTGTTGTAACTACAGTAGTAAATGGGTTATTCAAAATTTCATTGCAGTAAAAATTTAAAATCAAAAAGCTTACTAATTAGGCACATTTACAGTTATAACAGGGCAGAGACATGGTTCTTTTGCCAAATATTTCTACAATACTAAATCATAAGTAGCTGTGAAACTGTATAAGGTGCCACCGCATACCGTCCTTGCAAATTTGACAACCCATGGGGAGATGGGGGGGGGGGGGGGGGGGGGCTCATGGCAGAAGAGGTGATAACCTTCATTGTTATCTCCTGTGTGCAGACATTCTGCACAGTGAAACAGTGTGAAGAAAGATTAGCTTGAGCACATTTCTAATCCTGCTTAGAGCATATAACCTCCAGTAATCATGGCTGTACATAAGCCGAAGATGCCATTTCACTTGGGGCTGGAAAACACAAGAATACGGAGGGGGGAACTGTGTTGTTGGCAATCTGTGATACAAGTATCTAAGCTCAAAAGTTTGCATATAGATTACACTTTAAAAGTATGAATTAATAACTGACTTGCTGTTTTCTTCCCTCAGGGAACACAAAGGCATATCAATAGCTGATGTAGCCTTTGCTGGCGAATACAGCTTGTACAGTTTATATAGAGGTTAATCAGGTGGCTGCTAGTTGTCGTTTACAAAATTCTAAGAATGATGTCTCTTTTTATTTAGCGTGATATTTGAGAAAGAAATTTGGCCAATAATAAATAAGCAATTTAAATATGTTCAAGTAATTAAAATTTCTTTCAAGAGTTTTATCATTTAGAAAAATTATTTTCATTATTTATAGTGTGCATACTCTCTCTTAACACAAATAATGTTTTTATTGGAGGGCCTCATTAATAATCCTTGAATGTTGTGATAGTGCAGTGGTAACTTGCTGGACGCTCATTCAGAGGACATAGGTTAGTTCAGTTTTCCAGGATTTTCGAAAATTGCCCGCAGTGAATGCTGAAATAGTTTTTTACCACACACCATGGCCGCTTCTACTAGCCTGAGTATCTGAGCTATTGATTCAGTCATGACTTTGCTGTTGGCGAGGCACACAATGTTGTGACTGTAGGTCTGTGTAAAAATGCCTCTGAAACTATGAGGTTTTGTGTGTGTGTGTTGGCAGCCAAACATGTGCTTGGACACAAAGTTTTTTTGGTAGTAGTTGTAGAAAGAAATGCAACAAATATAATTTTATAATATTTCACTTTAAAGTAAAGAAAGCCAATATCTTTGAGTGTTTGTAACATCTCTATGGAAAAACAAACGTTTATCTTGATGTAGACTATATTTCTTCACTCGTTAAATTTGTTTGCCACGAACCACATCTCTAATTCATTTAACAGGTTAAGGGCCATGGTATGATAATGGTCTTTTGGACATCTATAATTGTTTGTGTCAAAAGAGGGTTGCAGTAAAGTAGTACTACGATGGCAAGTAAAGTTGACGTGAGTGAAGTGTGGGTTGAATGTGGCATGTCATCACTGTGACAGTAAAGTCAAGCCTTACACATTTCAATCAACATCACAAGAATGGACAGGTTGATCGGTTGTCAAATCAACACAAAAATAGAAGGTGGGCAACGTAGAAATTCAAGGTGAAGGTTCTGCTGAGGATGGCCAACCTCCTTGAGGTTGTCAACGGCACCACCAGCGTTGGTGAAGGCAAAATGTAGTGAGGAATATTATAAATGGTCGGCAATAGACGCCAAGGCAGAGAACATCATTGTGACACACATGGGAGATTGTGTCATCCAGCAAATTATATTGTGTCAAACATCTTTTGGTATATAAAACAAGCTTTGTACAATTTATGAACAAAAGAGTGAGTTGTTGGTATAATTAACATAACAAAAAAAAATTCTTTGAAGAAAAATAAAAAAAAAACTAAACAATATCTTGAGTATCTGGAATTGAAGCACTCTTAAACACCTTAAAGTCTTTTAATACTGAAGTTAACGAGAGCATGGCAATTGCTATGTTCATCTCAAGTCTTCCAGAGCAGTATTAACACTTTATATCAGCCTGGGATGGGAGTCAATGCCTGCAGAGCAAAGGAAGATGGACAAGCTGACATTCCGGTTGCTGGTTGAGGAACAGCAATTCAAGGCAAGGCAAGAAGAAGATTCATCGAGTTCCATAACTTTCCATGTGGTAAAGATTGGAAGGAGGTGCTTTGCTTATGGTAAAATAGGTTATTATAAACAGCAATGTATATCAGGTAAAAATGAATGTCAAGAAATTAATAAAAGTAATAGTCACAGCAATAAGAATAACAAGTGTAAAAGGTCAGGTCATAGTTTAAATGAATACTGGTTTAAAAATAATTCAAATAATAGTAGTAATGCACTTCAAGTTTATATAATGACTGCAATCGATGACAAGTATGTTAGTGATGAGTGGGTGATGGATAGTGGTGAGTCAGAGTACATGTTCCATAACAAACAGGTTTTTATTAGTTTTATTATATTATTTTTGTTTAGACAGTCTAAACAGATATTACTAATGTGACTGTGATACTAGAAGCCAGTAATGGGTGTGAAAAGATAAATACTACATTGTAAAAAGATTTCTTATGTGCCAGATATAAAAGTAAGTTTATTTTCAGTAAGTACCGCCACAGATAAATGTTTTCAGATGAAAATTAATAGTGAATCATGTAAATTTGTAAATGAGAAAACGAGCACATAAAAGATATTACTTTTCGCAAAGACAAGTTTTATATCATGAAGTTTGTTTGTGTTGGTAAAGTAAATAATTGAATTGAGTGGCAAGATAAAATGGAACATCAGGATTTAGAACTAGTGAAGTCAATATTAAAAAGACATGAACTAGAATACACATTGAACAATACAGGGTCGACATGTATCACAGTTATTATGGAAATGGAGGTGAAAATTCTCTGAATTGTACCACAAGTACAATTGACCACATCAGAACAAATCAGTTCAGTAAAAATTGAAATGACTGCAAAGTGTCTCGCTACCAAAATACACAAATTCAAATGCATGATTACTGAAAATGACAACTATGAATAAAACTGTCAAAATACAATAATATTTTCCAAAATGAACACTGGCCATACGGTGAAGCCACACTTAAAACATGAATAATGTGCATCTTAACAAAGTCTTGTGGTGCTTTATTAATTCTGCTTAAGCATAATCAATAGGTATTATGACCATATATCCATCATTTCCTAGTCCATTAGCAAAATCTTAAATAGCGTGAAAACTTTACCACGTGAAATGACTCACCATTTCTGTGGCATTCAATCAAAGAATTTTAGTGTGACCACGGATACAAACTTGTTTAATTTTATCATCACTCTCTGTTGTGCACATTAGCCGTAACAAGTATCGCCACAACTGTGGACGTGTTAACCTAGGTCAGTTTCTATTCAAAATGCAACTCGTAGGCACCTCGCCTAATATGAACTTCAGCATTCCTTCACAAACAATAAATGTTTAAGTTTGGTAAGCAACAAATTGCTCTCTTACATATGATTAGAGCTTGACTCAAAATTGAATTTATTTGTAACAAATGAATATTGTGTCGTGCAAACCTCTGAGAACATTTTACCAGCATATCTGAGAATATTAAATTATATTTTGCACTGAATTTTCGCTATTTCCAACATTAAATACCTGGACACATTTAACGGCACTTATAATTACTAATATCCGCAGCAAGACAGCGATCCCGCCCATCAACGCACACTGGGAATTAAAATTCAGTTCAAAAATTTAACTAAAAGAATGTTAAAATAACCTGGCTGGTCGGTAACAATTACGCCCTACAAGGTGGCCAGCCATAAAATTTCACTGAACACACATTTCAAATATTCCATCCGGAGTTGTGGATAGTGAGCAGCATTCATAACAGGCATGGTCAAATAATGGGGTGGTTCCAGCTTTCCTGACAGTAAATTTTTACAGCAAAATTTCTATTACACAAAAAGTACATACTTTATTCCAAAACCAAATTTAGACCATGCGGACCAAAACTGAATTCAGGAAACATGTAACACAACCACACTCCAAAACTACATTAGCACTGAGATCTACTTCACAACCAAAAACTATGTGTCCAATTTAGTATTACAAAAGCTCGAAATCACAGCTCACCAGTTTACTCACGTTGCCTGTATCTTCCTAGCTATATCTTTAAATAACATCAGCTGGCTTGCAATATTACAAAACCCCTAAGCACTGATGAAAAATACTCTTCACACATTTTGGTGAAGCGTGATTCCCGATGAAAAAGAATCCAGGTGTCGGTAGGCGAGCTGTAATGCAAGTTGCAGGAGAGCAGGTGAAGTAGCAGAATGACAACCCAGGCATTAACTCATACCTCAATCGCCAATTGAATGAGTGATGCACTAAGGGAAAGGAGGCTAAGGTGGAGAACAGGTAGAAGGAAGGAAGGGGAGCTGAGCCTCCACGGCAGCGGACGTTTCAAAAGGCAGTCACAGAATCTAGATACAAGTGAACAAATATGTGAGAATAAAAATAGATCACAATGGAATCAGGGGTAAACACAGCTAAAGAAACAGTAGAAAACAAAATAGCTTTAGAAACAAAAAATCAACAAGCAACAGAAACACCTCAAAGAAGTACAGTTGGACCAAATAACAATCCCAAATGATTAGAAGTGACAAATTTCTTATCCATTGACGTACGAAGAATAAAATGAGAAAGAAAAATGGGAGGAAACTATAAAGAAGGAGATAGATATATTGGAAGGGAATAAGACATGGACATAGGTTACTGAAGTTCCAGAAGGAGCAAATATATAATTTCTAGTAAATGGGGTTTTAAAATAAAAATTTCAGAAGGTGAAAAATTACATAAAGCACATTTAGTTGTTAAAGGTTTTGAACAAAGCGATAGTAATTTGTCAGAAGTATATTCTCCAGCTCCAAAGTTAGCTACATTTAGGATTTTTATGACGGTTGCAAATAAAAAGGATAGGCCAGTTTATCAAATGGATGTAGTAGGTGCATTATTGCATAGTGATATTAGGGAAGAAGTTCACCTTAAGCTCCCTTGTAACGATAACAAAATACATAGATTAAATTAATCTTTGTTCAGTTTGTAAAAGTCTCCCAAATTTTTGAATGAGAAATTTGGTAAAGAAAGTTTCAAAAGTCTAAAAATGATCACTGCCTGTATGTTGGAAAGTGAAATAAAAGGTTTTTGTATGTATTATTGTATGTAGATGATATTTTTTACTTTGGATTAGATGACGAAGAAATAAAAGTTATTAAAGGACTGGCGTGGCTTGGGGCTTGCGAGAGGCGTACGATGCCTGATTACCTTAATGATGCTCCAGATCACCGATGGATGCAGATACAAATGGTCGCTTTCCCAGGGCGCCAGCATTTTTCTCATACTTGGAAAAGCAGGAGGATCTTCTTTTATCAGAGTCGTTACAGGTCGACAGCCTGTGGCGGCATCCCCTTGTAGCACACGTCTTACAAATTGATTAAGAAAATCATGGCAATACTTTGAAACACTGGCCACGTGGTTACACTTACTGGTTAGGGTAGTTCCCGAGGTGAAAAGTACTTTACGTTAAATAAGATATGTGGTTTACAACAAAGAAATATATTACCAGATAGATTACATGTGATAACATACAATCTCCCTGTGTCTGAAGCGGGCCTGGCACAGGAGGCCTGCCAGGGGCCTAAGCGGCAAAAAATGGCTTAACTACGCCAAGATTAAAATTAAGCCGATAAACTCTCCGGGGTCGCGAGCTGGTGGAGAGGAGAATCAGCACACAGGAGAGCAAAAGCTAGAAAAAAATTACAGTAAAATTACAGACTTTGAACTACTGACACCCTAAATGTTTAACACAAACTTGATGATGCTCCCATGGCACGTGGCGCGGAGCTGCACACGTCCACCCTCAAAGACTTATTAGATCAGACTAAAGATGGTGGCGTGTAGGTACCGTTAGCAACAGACACCTTCCCGCCAGCATCTCGAGGGAAATGTTCACACAAGACAAATGCAAAACACTTCATATATAAAATAACAGAGCAGGAAAATAATCTGCAGATTATTTTACGTAATTTACATTGTGCAAAACTGTTCTGTAAAGTCTCTCGTGATTGTTGCCAAGTATCTTTGAAAAATGCATATTACGTTTCAGTGCGAGAACAGGCAAGCAGAAGACAGAGAGCACTATCGGGTTCCCCCCCCCCCCCCCCCCCCCCCCCCCCCCACCGTGAATGGTGCACAGAGCAAGGATGGCTTCAGGACATTTGCGTAAAAACTTTAAAATGATGGATTTGGGATTAACTAAAGAATACTTAGGTATAGTTATTAAACAAGGAAATGGAAAGACAGTATTAAGTCAGAAAAAGTATTTAACTAAAGTTTGAGAAATATTTGGAATGTTTAATTGCAAACCGATAGCTACTCCTAGAGACCAAAATTTTAATTTTATATTACTTCAGAGAAAATAAATCTAAAAGTAAGGAAATTTAAAGAAGACAATAGGATGTCTCATGTTCGCAGTGTGCGGAACTAGACCAGACTTGTGTGTTGCAGTAAGTTTTCTCTCAAGGTATCAACATTGTGCTATTGAGTCATTGTTCAAGGCCCTTAAATACGTGTTTCGTTATGTAAAAGGCACTTTGAGTTAGAGTCTAGAGTATAAAAGTACAGAGTCAAGTTTGGAAGCCTATGTGGATGCAGACTGGGCAAGTTGTGTGAAAGACAGAAAATCTACTTCAGGATATGTTTTGTAAGTGTAGCAATTTCAGAAGCATGTCACTTTAATAAATGTTCATGATTTTGATGTAATCAACCATGAAGCGATTATATTAGCTTATAGTAATGAAAAACAACCAAAGCCCTAAACATTTGGACACAAGGTTTCACTTCATAGTTGATCAAGTAAACAGTAGTTTAATGTGTTTGAAGTATGTAAACAGTGGAAATAATATTACAGACATGTTTCCAAAACCACTGAGAAAAACATTTGGGAATTTCAGAAGTATTATTTTGAAATAAATTTTATTGTTTAGTGTTAAAACACAGGAATTTTAAAAATATGTGTGTCCAAATGTTAAATAATTCTTTATTTTATATAGTAAAATAAAGATTATTTACTTGTAAAAACAAAACTACATATATTACTTGTTGAGGGAGGGTTTGTAAAACGAAATACAACAAATGTAATTTTTATAATATTTTACTTTAAAGTAAAGAGAGCCAGTATTTTTGTGTGTTAGGCAGGGTTGCAAGATTGGGCAATTTGTTACCGTTTGGGCTACTTAAAGGCAAAATTTTCTACCAAAAATTCTGAAAATGTGACTGTCGCAATTTGGGTGATTTTTTGATTGAATTTGTGATATTTGGGTGACTTGGAATAATTTACTTATTATTGACATATTTTGTGCTTGTAAGCAAAATAATAAATTCTCATAAGTAAAATCTGTTTTTGGCAATGCTGTTCACATGGATGCATTCAAAGAGGGACTCGTTACTCAGTGTGGCAGATGAATAGAATATCACTTAATTGTTTATACTTTTTGACATACATATATAATAACTTTGAGCACATTGTTAAAACTTAAAACAATTGGTTTTTAATGGAAATACAATTTTATATGAAAAATTTACAATCTTTAAAATAATGTAGTTAGTATATATAAAGTGCAGCTATAAAATTTGGACGACGAAAGATTGGCCATTTCGGCGACTTCAACAAAAACAATTTGGCAACTTGGTGTGTATCTAACATATCTATGGAAAAATAAACAATGTCCATCTTGTCACAGAATCTCTCTCTGTACTCATTTAATATTTTGGCCATGAACCACGTCTCTAATTCAACAGTAGTTCATTCATCTCACTACCAACTTCATGAGAAACAAGGAAATAATATACCGCTAGTCTTCCCTTTTGACATTGCTTTTATTTACCACATACACTAAATATCTGTAAAATGTTCATGCTTAAAACCAAACCGAGTGGTGGATTTTAATGTGTACTGAATTAGTTTTTCTTATTATAGGAACGTTTTAAAACACTTTTACTTAAAATATTCTAATCAGCACGTTATTAACTGTAGGTATGTTACAGTCATGTTAGTTTCCAAATTAGTGAATATTATAGAACAAGCAGTCTCTGTGTGGAGTTCAGGAATAAAGTATTTACGTGAATATAAAATGCCATTGATTCTAAGCAAAAGCCACACCTGACTTTTTAGGCGAAATCCTGGGGAAAAACTATTGGTATAGCCTACATACGAGGTCACAGATTAAGTTAACACTTCAGTAAGAAGTAAATTTTTACCTTATAAATGGTTTCCATCCTAACAAATGAAGGGCACAGAGGCAATAAGATGAATGTCCATATTTGCTAGTTTTGAATAAAGTGTAATTGAAGCTATTAAGTCTTCTTCTGGTTGTGTCTCTTTCGAGGCCTGTTTTTGCAGACTCTCATCTCCTTTGACTGTTTTGCTTTGGCATGCCGACAGTATTGACATTTCTTTATCAGATGACACCATATCCTCATTTTCTGTAGCAATGGACAATCATAATTTATCGCCAGCGCAATCCAAATATATTTCACCCTGAAAAGAAAAAATATTATGCTTTGTGTTTCTATCCAGCATCCCAAGTTTGATTCAAAAGATTTCAAATAGCTTCCCAGCCACTGTATTTCTATTACATATTCTGCAAAAGTAATGATATTTGTTTAAAGGAAATAAAAAATAAACCTATTGTTATGTGTCTATAAATGAAGCATTGTATTTTAATCCCATTGTCCAATAAATACAGCAAGGCAGGTGCATGCACAGTCATTTCAATGTTAATCACAGCTATAGATTTTGTATTGAAAATTACAGTGTAATCAATTGTTATTTATTTTACTGTATCATTGATTGCATTAAAAAAATATATTGCAATTGTAATTCAAATTTTTGAGCTATACCATTCTGGATTGCTTTTGTTTGAAGATAATCTGTAAACTATTTTCAATAAGTCATATCTCATGAAATTCTATGATAACCCAATCAATTGCAGTGCTACTTCCTCAGTATATAGTTGCTGCATGATCCGCTAGATGGCTGTGCTGTTACTCTATGTGCAATTGCTAGGTTCCTCGCAAGATAACAGCGCTGTTCATTACAGGTAAAGATACCATGTGTGGTCCTTACTCTTGTTTTCGCAGACACATCGAGCCGATCAGCTACCATGGAAATATTCCTTGTTTTCTTGAAGGGGTTTTTATTTTTTCCAAACTACGGAGTGTAAATGCAATATATTTTGTTGTGAAATTACTGCAAAAAAAAAACAGTTGCATACGATACTGCCTATATAACAAGTAAGTTCTCTGAACAGTTTCACATAGTACGTACACTTAACTTAAGTAAATTATGCGAAGGTGCAGAGTAAAATTATTTATCTACCTTAGTTTAAAAATAGGAAAATTAATATTTTAATATTAGATTTGTTGTACTGAACAAATGTTCAAAATGAGCAGCTGCTGATGAAATAGCTCGGTATTATTTTGCCAACTTTTCAAGCTTAGGAGACTGCATTTTCCCAGTATGCTAACACGTTACCCTAATGACAAGATATAGGCGTGTTTGGTCAATTTTTCAGTTCTTCGGTTTTTATCTCCAGTTTAGGTGAATATTGCCTACATTTTGAAGTATTTTAGCTTACACACTCCAAAGTGGTATGTTTCTGGTAGCTGCTGGTACTAAATGCTGATGATTTTGAGTGTTTATTTCAGAGAGAAGTGAAGCAGATTTCTAGGTTGTATAAAGCGTTTCAATTTTTGAGATATAGTGTGTGGCTTTCTGGCTGTGATATCATCGATACAAACATTTTATGAAAATGTGGGTATAAAATTGTGGCAAAACTGTAAGGCTAGTCAAATTCACTATTTCCTAACATCCTTTGGAGAGATGCCAGCAAATCATTTTCAGACACTATAAAGTACAGTTTGTTTCCTGCAATACTGTTAATAACTGGAATTTTCTCACCAATGGGTGCAGACTGCCAGCATTGCCTTTTCAAACTAACTGTGTACACCAAGGAGCCATTACATTATGATCACCTACCTAATTTTACGCCAGATACAATGAAACACCACCCTTACGGGAACAAACGACCTTTAATCACAAAAGAAATCATTTTTCCAAATAATAATTCCTCATGAAAATGTTTTGTGTCATATTTTCAGGTGAAAGCATTTGCTTTGAAATACTAGTGATGATAAGTGCAACTATTTTGAGTGATGGATAATCTTTATAAAATTTCTACAATTGCCAGACGCACTTTATTTGCTCTGTGGCCAAGCGTGTAAGGGGCAAAGGCAAGCGCGCGCAGCCTAGAGGATGCACTTTTTTTTTTGTTAGACGACAGCTCCCCTCTCGAAGGCATGTAAGGGGAGGGAGTAAGTCGAACACGCACTGTGCCACAGAAAAGTGAGAAATGGTGGTGCAAAAGACGTATTTCACATGATTTTACTAGATGTTTGTATAAATAACCAGCTTAAAAACTTGTTGCAGGAAATATTTGGTGACAGGGCCTAAATATATTTTGATTGATGCAATATCCGATAAACAATCAAAGTTAGTACCTTTATCATTATTTATATAGGAGTTTTTCTGGGACCATTGAAAATTAATTGCAGATGCAGTTTACCGGTACGTGCATTTTCAGTAGATAGTCCACTGTATAAAATTAAAATGAAGTTCCCTACTTATGGTTCCCATTGCTAATTAACCATACAAACATTGTATGACACATGCATATTTAGCTATGTGCCTCTTGCTTTTAATACGTATGTCACGAGAATCATGTGTTTTTAACTCAACCATTAAAAACAATTAAATAATTGACTAAGCCAACAGAGAATGGAAACTTACTTTTGATGAACCATACACAAGCTGAGATGATGGCTACACATGGGTACGTTATTTAGTGGTATTCCTAATCTGTCTAGGATGATGGGCAGGGAGGAATTGTGTTGCCAATGGAATGAGTGCAGGAGTGGAGAAACTGGTGTAGGTGAAGTACTGTTTTTACCCTGTACAACTTTATTGTGTTAGTTTGTCAAGTTTCATTGTGCTAATAGTTGGTGAATTATAGTTTTTTTTGTAAAATGTTTTCTTACTATAACACAAATGTCCTGGAACTTGTCATTTATGATTGAAAAAAAATGTTTGATTTTATAGTTGTAGACCTATTGCACATAATATGTGACTATCTACTTAACTCTGCTATAATTAATTGCTTCAGTCATAAATAGCATGTTAGTCACTATAAGAACTAACTTAAAAGTTTTAATGCAGAACTGGAAAAAATATTTGCAACGGTAGGTTATTTCATTACAGGAAGAAATTCATAAAAGTACTTGAAGCTATTAAAAAATTTAATAAGTTACAGTGAAATCTTCTTAAGAAGTTTCCTGCTTAATGTGTTAATTAGTTTTACCACTTGTCTATACAGAGATGGATAATTTAACCCTTTTAATAAGATTTCCTGCTTAATATTTTTTTCAGTCTTAACTGGGTTTTTTTTAGTACTTACTCTTGCCCCATATTAATGCAGTTTAATTTACCACACACAGGTCACTTCTATGTAGATGCAAATGTTGTAATGTCTTAACTCTAGTCATCTAAAATACTTTCTCTCTTCACCGACTAATTAGATGAATGACCACCACCTAAATCTTGCATTTTTCTGCCTGTCATTGGAAATGCAAAGGGGTGGATTCCCTCTTAGATCCAACACTGCTAGCAGTGAAGCTTTCAATCCAACACTTGAAAATTGTCCATATCAATTGTTTTAGTTATATTTTGTGACCGCTGCAGTTTACTAGATTGTGGTTATTCATTCAACTTGACGCAGGGTGGCGTCCTGCCCCTCCACACTGTTTACCATGCCGCGTATCCACCACAACACCCAACATGATGCGCAATATACATGTTAGTGTAGTGCCGAGTGCAGCCCAGGGAGAACGTAACACCATGCAAGTCAGTGCAGTCTAGTGTCATGCCAAGTGTTCCCCTCCCCCCACCCTGCAGGAGAGTGATGCATAATGGTAGAACCGGCATATGCTTTTTGTAGGGAGAAATAAATACATGTTATTTATATAAAGTAAAGACCAATTAAGTATGGGGACAGCCAAACACACCCCTACACAATTTTTCATGTTTTTATATTTTATTTCTGTCAAGTGCACTTATTTTCATCTCACTTGTTTCATCCCCATTTCATACCATCGCAAGGCAGATGTTTCATTTCAGCAAAGGTAATTCACTGTATTTATTTGTATGTGTTTTGATGCAAGTGTTTGTTTTTTATTTTTAATAAATTGTTTGGCACACAGAAAGTATAGTGCCCGGTGAGTCACGTACCACCTAATCCATGCTATGCGTGCTCGCCGGGACTAGTTGCAGTTTGGTTTCTCAAGGGGACGGTCTCATCGCGTATTTGCTCAGAGTAACTTTCAACTTTTGCAATCTTAATCATGTAGTGTTCAATGGCAGTTAAATACCAGAACCTTTCGTGCTCATGTCACCCAGAGTCGCCACCCCTTACTTCCTCAGTGCTTGAATCACTTGGGGAAGCAAAATTTTCCACCCAAGTTTACTTCAGCTGTGCCATTTTCACTGTGTAGCCCTTCTGGTGGGCTATAGCCCGGAAACCAACATAAGTGTTCACCGACGGTTATGTATTCATTTCTGTGAGAATAATTACATGTGAGTTCGCAAAAACCATGTCTTTTATTTTAAGCACTGCCTTTTGCTGTTTCGGGGTCCGGATCCCCTACAACCCACTTAACCGAAAATATACATCAATCGGTACATTTAATTAATAGTTCTCATATTTTAAGCCATATGGGTCAACTTAAATAGGCCCACGGTGTAATGCACGTAAGTACTATAAGTGAGGGATTTTCATCATTATCACAGAGGGACTGCATATGTCCAGGTGGACGACCCACCATACCCCGAGATTCTCCAGCATCACCATTAACAACATTTTTGGCACTGCCTGGCGCATAGTCAGGTATCCAAATTCCTTAACCTTCCTTAACAATGTGTTCACCACCCCTCAAAATTACTTCTGACCCATCTTGCACAACCAACTGGCATCAAGTGTCGCCCTTCTGTGTGGCGCATTTTTCCCTCATCATTTGTAAGTTTTTGAATCTGAACACCTCAAAATTTCCCTGCACCTCAATCTCTCTCTATACACCTTTCTTCAGTTATCCCCCTTTCCTCCGACAGCATCACGAATAGATAGGGTGTATTGAAATCAATTTGGGACAGCATGCTAATGCCTCCCAGATGCCAGAAAGATACCCAGAGACGCTGCACTACGTGGCGTGAAAAGTGTGCCAAAATCAGCTCACAGCTGCCATTGTGCCATTGACACAGGACAGGTGCAGCAAGTCTGCCATGACGGGACAGCCAGATGTCACCACTCACCCTCCAGCGCAGGGGTCTACGCTGCGGAGCGGACAGGTGCACCTGCACTCACTCTCCCCCCCGCTTCAGAATCACCATCATAGCTGGGAGTATCGATCGGCACAGCCAGCTGTATGCACATGCGCCCACACCTCCTCCACCACCGGGTGGTACACCCTTCCAAGCGGGCTTATGAAGAACAGCCATGTAAGGGTAGGCCATGCTCTTGACCAATGCGATTTGGCTGCTGTGCCGCAAGCACTAAGATGGCTGTACTAACACCTGTAGGCATCCTGATACCTCTGTGTTGGCAATGCTTGTGCCCCATACCCCAGGATTTGGTGGCAAAGTATGGGCTAGGTACCACCCACTGTAAATGCACTCTTAAGAGCAGCCCAACGAGCAACCATGCCATGAACAACAGTGAACTGATGGACAGCTCCGATGTGAATAATAAATTCGAAAGTCAATATCCATTCAAATTTTCGGCCAACAACATGCAACAAAATTTTAATTCCCCAATCTCCTAACAACAAAATTCTGTGTGCCAATCTGTTATGCGTGGGCCAGGGTACGCCCACATTACAATGTATTCTATGTCGCCAGTGCTATCATACAGTGTGCCTAACCACAAACAAACTTGCAACCGTGCAAGAGGATCAGAACTTTCAGGGCAATCACAATAATAAATCATTGAACACTTCGACCTTGGCAGAGGTAAACAGCGAGCCGTGTGGCCCCTGAAAAGGCTCAAAAAAGTCTATATGCAATCAGGACCAAGGTTTTACTCTGGGCCCCAACGTACGTCCTGCACTGTAGCGGGATTGGCATGCTGTTGCTGATGTGTGGCAGTGACTTACCATCCCTTCAATGTCTTGGCCCATCCCTGGCCACTACATGTAGCTCCATGCCATCATTTTTGATTTTATAATACCATCATGGCTAGCATGTAGCATTTTCAATAGGCTTCCTCACACTGCTGTAGGCACAACCACGTGATTACCCCACAGGAGACATCCTTTGTACAGTGATAATTGATCTCTCCTGTTCAAATACGGACGTAGATCGTCTGGTATTTTCCCCTGCGGCCAGCTTGCAAAAATATGGTGCTTCACTCGTGATAATACCGGGTCTTCTTCTGTCAATGATGCTAACTGCCCCGCCTCAATTGGGCGGTCTGGAAGCACCTCCAGCATTAGAACGTCCCCCACTACTGTCACTTCAATTTCGGGCCCTTGGACTTGTAGTCAACTCAACGCATCAGCACGTCTTACTTCTGTGCCTGGTCGATACAACAACTGGAAATCGTACATGGAGAGCCATAGACTCCAGCGTAATAATCGTGCTGACAGGATATCAGGGATCTGCTTTGTTGGGTCCAACAACCGCAGAAGTGGTTTGTGGTCAGTGATTATAATGAATGGCCATGCTGTCAAGTACTGTCTAAATTTGGTAACCCCAAACATAATTGCCAATGCCTCTTTGTCGATTTGGGAGTAGTTCCTTTCCTGCTTGTGGAGTGTGCAGGATCCAAAAGCAATTGACCTCTCATGCCCATCCTCACATGTATGGGCCAACACCGCCTCTAACCCATACTCAGAGGCATCACAGGTCAGTACTATAGGTTTAGACGAATCATAAAGGGTTAACACTGCATTTGATTGTAAGAGTTCTTTAGCTGCCTGAAATGCTGCATCGTGCACTTCCAACCATTCCCATTCTTTCCCGTGACCTAGTAACCGATGCAATGGTTCTACAATACTTGCCTTGTTGCAAAGGAACCTTTCATAAAAATTCAAGAGCCCTAAGAATGACTGTAGTTCCGTCTCGTTGGTCGGTGCAAGGGCTTCGTGGATGGCGTTTGCTTTTTCTGCTTCTGCTGTCGGATGTATCCCTGAGCTGTCCATCCTGTATCCCAGAAACTTCACCACTGTGGCTGCAAATACACACTTGTCTCTTTTCAGCCATGACCCTGCATCATCAATTCTTCCCAGCACCTGGTGCACCTGCCGCCAATGCTCATCCTCATTCACTCCAGTGATCAAAATGTCATCCAACAGCACCACCCCAGGTATCCCAGCCGACGAGGTCACCATAAGCCGCTGGAATACAGCTGGAGCATTACTAATGCCAAAGGGGATGGTGTTCACTGTTAAGATCTCCGATATCACCTCATCCACTGCCACTTGTAGCTACACTTCTTCCAAGTCTAATTTTGTAAACACCGTCCCTCCAGCCAAGTTTGAAAATGCCTCATTAATGGTTGGCAATGGGTAGATGTTTTTGTTACACACTGTGTTCACTGTGACCTTGTAATCGCCACAGTCTCACCGATCCATCTGCCTTACAGACTGGTATGATAGGGGTAGCCCATTGTGAATGTGCCACAGGTTCATAAATGCCTCGCTCCACCAACCTATCAATTTCCTCACTCACTCTCTCTGCCAATGCAAATGCTTCCGCCCAGCTCTTCCAAAATTTTGGCTTGGCATCCGACTGGAGCTTGATGGTCACCAATGGTCCCTTGTACTGTCCCAGCTCCACATTTGCAAAGGCCCGTGGATATTGGTTTACCAGTTCTGTAGCCTTGCCATGTTGTAACAAGTGGATCTCTTCCACTGTAATGCCCAAGGGCTTCAACCAGCAGCGTCCTAACACGCTCGGACTGTTCCCCTCCGCCACCAGCAAAGTTAAATGAGCTGTGGCAGTTTTGGTGCGAACCTGCACCATTAATGACCCAAGCACCCATAGTTGCTCTTGAGACCACGTATGCAACACCAACCTTGTTTCTTGTAGTGATGGTTAGCTGGGACATAGTCGTCTGTAGGTCTTGTTACTAATAATTGTATGGCCTGTATCTACTTCCATATCCAGCTCCCTGCCATCTAACCACATTTTCACCTGGATTGGTGGTTGGTCTCTTGAGTGGTTCTACATGCATACTAAATAAACTGTACATTGTAGAGTCTTCATCGGAAGAGTACAGTTTTTCCTGCATGCTGTAATTTGCAGTTCTTTTGTTATCGGTGCGGTTCCTGGGGAACCCTTTGCTTTACCAGTTTTTCTTTGAAATGCACGCTCGTTCCAGATGGTCAAGCTTAGAACAGAAATTACATGTGGTACCTTGATCTCGACAATTTTGGGAGCTGTGCAATCCATTGCATCGCCAGCATGCTTGTTGCCCCCTTCTCCTAGGTATGTCACCTGATGCATGCTTCTGCACTGTCATATCTGCCACCATGTCACTCACTGCACCCCTCAGGCCATGTACATTACGGCTTGCTGTTTCCGCTGCAGTGACCAGATCCACAGCCTCCTTAAAGCTCAATTTGCCCTTCGACAGTATGGTATGTTGTACTGCCTTATCATGTACACCACACACTAAACGATCCTGCAACATGCGCTCCAGATCTGAAAAGTTACAGTGCGTGGATAGCCATCGTAGTTCTGCCACATATGCAGAAATAGTTTCCCCTTCTTGCTGGTCATGCTTGTGAAACTTGAACGTCCCCACAATTTCACTTGGAGTTGGCTCAAAATGGGTCGATAGCAACCTTAAAATATCCTCGATGGTAACATCACCCGTTGCTTTAGGCACTACTAATGATGCAACCAAACTATAAAGTTCAGTGCCACACATTGTAAAGAATATTGCTTTCTTCTCTTCCGCATCCTGTATCTTGTTGGCTACAAAGTAGTCATGTAGACGTTCAGCGTAAGTTTTCCATGAATCTCTTCCCGGACGGAATTCACCAAACGAACTAAACAATGCCATCCCGCATACGTGTACCGGCCGCTGAAGTTATGAACTTCAATTTGCGCTCATTGCGACTCTGAACCGAACTGATGCCATCAATACCGTGAATTCGAATCCGCTCGTCACCACTGTTACATATCTTACACATTACCCCGTCAGCTGTTATTGCCGCTACAGAATACACTGTATTTACTGACCATACTTGACACACTGGCCTGTACGCCAACGACATTCATAACAACTACACCGACAACCACTTGACCCAGTTGTGCAAACCTACACGTGTCAATAACCTAACATCTTCATACACAACAGATAAAATTCGAAAAGTTGGCTATGAATTCAAAATGCGCGCTGCGCAAAGATAAGAACATTATTATTCCGGCATGAACACCATCATAAAAGACATTTAAAGAATACAGAAAATTCACAATTTGAATCTCAAATGTAAATAAATATTCAAATTATTTACGTGCCATTTATTTAAGAATACAAAAGTTTTACTCGGCGTGCATAGTACTTCCGCTTATGTGAACCCGTAGGCAGCCATAGTGGGTCCGCGCAACCCCTGCCTCTAGGCAGTTCATCAAGGAGAGCTGGCGAGGTAAGATGCTGTCACGTACGCACTACAAACTTTTTGCACTGTTGTAGATTACAATAGTTTCACTTTAGTATACCGATTAACCTTTGCTTTGCATACGTTTTGCCAGACATTCCCCAGCATTATGCTTCCGCTTAACCTAAGAATTTGTGCCCTTGTGGCTTTTTGAGTGTAAACAAAGAGAAAGATGTCAGAGAGGCCACATGGCCCGCGCAACTTTGAATCAAGTGCCATCCACCAATGTTAAAGGCGTTTTAGTGCAATTTTTGTATTATTTCTGCATGCAATTTTAAGGGCTTTATTTTCATGTATGTATTTCAGCGTAATTTTCATGTTTAAGGTCACATCACTTGCGACCACATGGTTAATAACGCTTTGAGAGTTTATTTATGTAAAATCATGTGCACCGTAATTTATTTCAGGGTTCCATGTATTTTTCACGTTGATTGATGATTTGTATGTATGACCATGCTGTTTATCTCAAGATTTATTTTCCCCGCCATCAGGCGTGCTAAAAGCTTTTCGTCACAATTTGCAGGAGAATATTTTTCCCATTCATACTAACAATTTATCTGCACAGAATTTGCAGTTTTTATGGAGAAAGATTGAAATTTCATCTGCAACACGTGATCATCTATGAATCATATCCAGTGGCATCTGCACCATCTAAGTTTGCTTTCACGCATCTGCGTGTTTATTGTGACCATCTACGTCGTGTCCCACCACATTTCAAGTGTATTTGTGCCATTTATGTATAGTGTATGGTGATATTATTTCAGTCCTAGCCGGCTATTTTTTATAGGCCGTCACCACACTAACCACGTGCTGCAACACGAGCCCCGACGAGTTTGCATTAGTAATGCCAAATAATCACACGTGTTTGTCCATTTCATAATTCTCTGCACCCTGTCTTTAGGAAAAATTTGCAGTCCACCCTAGCGGCTGTCGACCCCTTTCCTTGTGAAGATTGTGTTTTCTAACACTACAGAGAAGTCATTCATCTAGGAGTGAGCTAGAGTAATTGCAGGCTGGGTAGCACCCGTACAGAGTTAGCTAGACACGTCCAAGTTTCAAAAGGTTAACGTTGGCACGATTTTGTATGTTTGACAGTGCTTAAAGTCTTTCCTTGTAGTGACAACAACCTCTCGCCATTTTTCAGTGATAAAAGTTTAGTAAAGATGTTTAGTAATGAAAAATGTTTTGTAAGTACGCTCGGGTAAGACGGACGCACAGAATCCACAGCATTCCTGAGAACCCTGAGTCTCAACAGTGCGGGGACTGGAAAACACCGCTGGCGATCATCTACTATAAGTTACTGCATCACCGTTCGTTTCGTGTCTCACACGACAGCGTCAGCGTGTATAAAAACATTTATGTGGCATGGTTATGGTGAAATTGTAGGAGTTTAATGTAAAAAAATTAAAAAAACTTAACACAATGTTGGCCTATACTCATCAAAAAGCCAAGTCGAAATACAGAAATTGTATACGGTTGGAAAGAGCACCTCAAAAGCAATCCAGTGATACCCATAAAACCCCATATGCTCAAGTGAAGCGGTACCAAGAACGTAAAATAAACAAAGACATCTGAGCATGTCAACGTAGACATATTCACGCAAATCAAACTGCCGTGTCCCCGACACAGCCACACCCCATTTCTTTATAATTTATTTTTGTCAAGTGCACGTATTTTCCACTTGTTTCCTCCCAATTTCGTAACATTTCATGACATATTTTATTTTAGCAAGGGTAATCCACTGTATTTATTTGTATGTGTTTTGTGGAAGTGTGTATGTTTTTCATTTTTAATCAATTGTTTGGCACACAGAAAGTAGTACCTGGCAAGTTGCGTACTGCCTAACATGCACCATGCATGCTCGCTGGTTGCAGCTCTGCTTCTCAAGGGGATGGTCGCGTTGCATGCATGCTACAGGTGACTTTAAAATTTTGCAATCTTAATCATGTAATGTTCAATAGCAGTTAAATACCAGAACCTTTTGTGCTCATGTCACCCGGCGTCGCTGACCCATTCTTCTCCAGTGCTTGAATTGCCTGGGGAAGTGAAATTTTCTTCCTAAGTTCACTTTATCTTTGCTCCATTTTCACTGTGTAGCCCTTCTGGCAGGCCATAACACAGAAACCAATGTAAGTGTTTATAGACGGTGATGTATTAATTTGTGTGAGATTAATTACATGCGAGTTTGCAAACACCAAGTCATTTATTTCACACACTGCCTTTGGGTGTTTCAGGGTCCGGGTCCTCTACAACCAGCTTCACCTAAAATCCATGTCAATCAGTCAGTAAGCAGTATGTTTAATTAACAGTTCTCACAGTTTAAAGCATGTGGGTCGGCCTAAATAGGCCAACAGTGTAATGCACGTACTACGAGTGAGGAGTGTTAATCATTTTCACCAAGAGACTGCATACATCCAGGCAGACGGCCCGCTGTACCATGAAATTCTCCAGTTTCATCAGTAACAACATTTTTGGCACCGCCTGTCGACAGTGCTTGGCACCTAGTCAAGTATCCAGATTCCTAAACCTTCCTTAACAATGTGTTCACTGCCCCTCGAAATTACCTCTGACCCCATCCCACACAGCCAACAGGCATCAAATTTTTTTCATTTGATGTATCTTCCTCAATTAAGTTTCACTATGTAAAAGTTATGCAATGGATAATCCAAAAAAAATTCCACCATTCCTTAATCGTAGTTTATGAGTACCTACAAAAATATGCTCCTTTAAAGAACAATTTAAAGAATTGTGCTCACAGCAAAAAGTTCTGATATGCTGATCACATTTGGTGAATTTTAAGTTTAAAAACACTGTAGCTTTTGTACCTTACACGGATACCAACAACTTCGTCAATAATATTTTTATTCAGTGGTAATTCCAAGCGTTGTAAAATCTTAATTTTGCTATGTTGCACGTGAATATAACTAGTACATATAAGAGTGTTCAGGAAATACTGAAAGTTGCATGTTTTTTATTGTGTATGTCACAAGTGAGGATTGTATATTGTTTCTAAAATATAATAAAAGGCTGTCATTCCTACTTCTACTCTTTACCCTTTGATTGCATACAGGTAACTGTGATTGATTTATTGTGATAATTAATACGTGGAAGTTATTGGTTTGCTCAATTACATGCAATTATAAAACTCATGTGTTGATTAGGATGTACAAAAAAACTTTGAAATAGTTTCTTACAAAACTTGAGATAAAAAATTTTGGTTTATTTTACTAAATACATCATAACAAATCAAATTTGTTTTTTTCTCTTTACCCTTTTTAACATTAATTACTAGATAACCTGTAAAAATATTTTGTGATGCTATACAATACACACAATGCAAGTTACTATATAAAATTAAAAACCTTACATTCACTATCTCAATCTAAATAATTGCACTTATTCAAGAACGTAAATTGTCTACAGAGGTAGACACGTCCATGCAACAGCTCTGTTGTGATGCACAAAGGGCTGTGATGTTCTCATGTGGGGGATCACAGCAGTACAGCCAGAGCAGTTGCTAACAGCAGTAGCATGGTGCTGGCAGTCCATGTCACTGCAGAGTTGCAGCCATCCGAGGAGCACGTGTATACACAAGAGCGGTACAACAGCTCGTCTCCTGACAGGTTGTTGTAGTTACAGTAGTTGCCCAAGTCCAGTGCCGAGCAATACCGTTTGGTGCCCAGCCCACCTGCGCAGTGTACAAGTATGAGTGTACAACAAGACCAAATGGGAAACTAAATGAGACATCAATTGATTTATTTGTTTTAGCTTAAAACAGTTATATTAGCAGGAAGAAATGGGATAACTGTTTTAAGAATGGCAGTGCATAAACATATTAAAAATAAAAATAGAATCATCTAGGTAGATAAGACTATTATCTTTCTTGGCCTGTTTTGGTACTCCATTTCTTCTTGTCTCCTAGAGCCATCAACAGAATGAAACTGAGGAGCTCCTCAAGTGAAAACTATGACTGCCACATATAAACTAGGGTGTACCACTCAAAATTTTTTTAACGTGCAGCAACTATCTTGCTAACAAATAGGGCAGCATTCCAAAATGTTACTTTGCCAGTAAACTTTTCTCTTTGGCTGCCCCAAAACATTTTGTAAGCGTTTTACTTACTCATGGCAGTATCCCAAAACTGCAGAGTAAATACTCTTAGCATCTTCCAAGAGTAAATCTTTTAAAAGCACTTTTTCAGCAAGTAATGAAGGATGAAGGGTAAACTGAAAATGGCAGGAAGTTGTATAATTAAATAAAACTGAAAGGAAATGTGTATATTCTGGTTACAAACACACTGGAAAATTACAACTGACAAGTGGTAATTTTTTTAATTCAAAAGTTAACTTGTATGAAGGTTGTATTATTGAATGTAATGTTTACTATTAACTAATGGTAAGTAAAGCTGTTTATGTGTATAATTAATTTTTTGGGGGGGGAAAAAAAAAAAAATTTGGGGTAAGGTATAAATATCTTTTGAAATCTACGTTGTTTGCTTAATCAATACATGTTTGTAAACACAGCATGCTATTTACATCATGCTCGTTCCAAAACCATGTTTACTCTTGCTCTCCTGAGCTATTACTCTGTATTACCAACTCTACTCTCAGAGAAACATTTTGGAACGCCACCTAGGAGTATCTGTAATGAGTGTTAACAATGTGCTTTTTGTCTGCCATGTACATATAATTAAAAAGCATTAATCCCCCCATGTGTGAATAATAACAATAGTAAACTGCAATGTAAAAGAAGATTACATAATTTGTAACTGTATTAAAATGGTGCCATTTGATTTCTTATGTGTACAAGTTATGTCAATATAGGTCACAAAATGGCACTGTGAACGAGATCCTGAGGCGGACATTATGTAAAGCTACAATAGGCAGACCATAGCAGAGCAGTAGCAGTCATGTTATTGGCATGCAATTAACGTGCATTCTACCACAAAAGTTCAAAGAATCACTATAAATAATGTTATGCATGGAAGAATCATCACCTGACTGGAGGTAGCCAAACTTGGTGTGCCAAGCCCTACATGTTTCAGTGTGTGTTGTTTCTAGTGTCTGCTAGGTACTCTGACAGAGTGGAATTGACGGTTGAACCTTCAGCAGTCCTCCGATGAGTACAATGTCACAAGAAAAGTACTTGGTCCTAACTGCTAGACGACAATCAGAACACAGCAGACAACCTCGCTAGGGACCCGAGAGCAGCTGCTGGGATCAACGTTTCCAGTTATACTGGACATTGCTACATCAAGTGGACCTGTATGCCTGTAGGTTTTTGAGAGCCATCCCATTAACTACTACCCATAAAATTGTCAGATTAGCACAATGTAGAGAATATTGAGAATGCATAACAAACAGTGGAGCTGTGTTCTGTTATGGACAAGACCTGGTTGAGAATACAGTGATTCACAACTTCTTTAGATGTGGAAAACAGGGAAGTTGGTATCTTAACATAATTGAAAATGACCTGTGCTTCCGCGTCCACGAGCACGACGTGAAGTTTGGTTACGTAACAAACCATGGCTGGCTGGACAGAAGATGGCGCTACTTTGTCCACCTTATTTACGTCTCATACCTCAGGACTTCATCACGAAATATGACTTTGGCAATAACTACTGCTGGTGCCGACGTCAGTCCAGCCCAGCGATCAATAGGTGAAACTGGAAAATGGACAGTGCACCCAAACAACCACAAACAAATCGGACAATAAAGTGCAAGAAAATTTAACAGCATTACTAACGGAAAACTGGTGCAATAATTTCTTGTGTACAGGACAGAGTACACATACCCTTGTATGTGCACAATGTCAAATATAGTGTCATCACGAGTGTCTTGATGAGACGGAATTTGTGAGCACAACGGAAGAACAGTACGTTTGTAAAAACTGTAACCACAATGTAACGCAACCACCAAGTGTACCTTTCAACTGGGAGAAATTCTTTGTTGAATTCAAACGGCATGTCATAGTGTGTATCAACCAGAATTGTCGTAAATGCTACACAATGGTGCATGAGCGGTGCCAAACTGCATGAGAGAGAAAGACGGTTCAGGGAGCGCAACTTTTGTGAGGGGACTGTGAAGCACAGTACAGCAGGGAGCAGCTGTCACATGTAACCAAGACACGTGGCAGCAGACAGCTTGTAAGTGAAGGAGGTTCAGTCCACCCACCCAATGCCAACCCTAACCTCAGCACCTCAACCACTCATACCACCTACACCTTATTCACTATTGTTACTGGCATATTACCAAACTGCATTATTTCCATAATATGTTCTATTAGTCATACCACCCATGTTCACTCCATTCCAGACTGCAAAACCAGTGACAACAATGCCAATAATTATTGCATAAGATACCCCAGATCAGAGTTGGAGACAACACAGTACGCATCAAAGAATGCTGCAGGCCAGCAACAGTAAACAACAGCACGAGTTCGAGAAGAAGACAACTCAATTTCAAATACTGCCAACTTTCGCAGGAACACCAACTGAAGATCCCCAGGCATTTTTGAAAGATTGCACCGACCGTCTGAAACATGGGCAAGATGTGAGGGTATGCAACTCCAAGGTGAAACAAAAGTTTGGTGGTATTCCCTAAACCACTACAGTTTAGCGTGAGAAGAGTTTTGTGCATGGCTTCCAATGCAGGTTTGGAGACACATTCACCTCACTACAAGCACAGAGCACATTGACACTCCCGGCCCAACAGCCCGGCAAGCCCCTCACCACCTTCATAACAAGAAAAGTGCAACTGATAAAATGCTTCCATCTGCAGCTGCTGGAACATGAGATAATGGAAGTGATGTCAGAGACCGTTTTGCCAGAGTATAGGGTAGCAGTCGTCCCCGCTGTTGAACAGCACAATTGAAGAGATGATGAGGGTAGCCATTATCCAGGAAAGAAACCCAACTCAAACGCCCCGTGAATACGATGCCGCACGATGGCGGCATGGGCTGCGCTATAAAGAGAGTGCAAAGAACAGTGGACAGTCCAAAACATACCGCAAATAACAGTTCGGACAGGCACCAGGAAAATTTGTGACCGCAAACACGAGTGTAAACAGTGCACGGAAAATTATGTAATGTGAAAGTGACAGTGTAACTAACGCTTGCGCAAGTCAAAACGTCAGGTGGAAGAAGACAAGGAAACCACAACATCCCAGCCGCTACTGCAGACCAGCAGAGGTAACACTGGCACAGACAGTGCCCTACAAATCCGCACCTTGACAGCTACCAGGGAGCAGCACCCTACCAACAGGGAAACGGGAGGCGGGGGTAAGGAGGCCTGATGTCTCCGATGCCCCAGTCCTGTCACACAACACCAACTTGACACCACAACAAGCGCTCGCAAACCAGGTGAGCGGAACTATGGCGCAATTTACCCGCATACTTGTGTTTGAAAATGGTAAACCCTGTCACACGTTGATAGACAGCAGTCTCACATAATTTCTTACAGCCGCAATTCGTAAACAAGTATGATGTCACACCTACCAAGCATGTAATAAGATTAGTCACAGGGCAAGAAAGTAGTAATGCATTAGGACAGGCAACAATCACTGTATGGATTCGCAACTTAGAAACAATTACAACGGTAATAATAATAGCTGAGATTACGGAAGAGGCCATTCTAGGTGTGCCCTGGTTGAGCGAGCAAAATACAATAGTAGAGTGAGCTGCAAAACGTATTCATTTTGGTGCAAAAGAGCGTTGCACAGCTTATAATATTGATAGGCATGCAACCGACAACACACCAAGGGTAATGTTAGAGGAATTTCACCATCAAATACCGCCACAACACCAGGCCGTGTTCCAAACACATTTGGACGAGCGAAAAGAAGTGTTTGCACAACACCATGCACTTATGCGCACTACTGTCGCAGAACACGCACTTCCTTTAACACAGGAGGTACCTATTTACTCAGCACCACGAAGCTACATGCCGCAACAGGCCAGGATAATTAAAGAACAAATCAAAGAAATTCTAGCCAACTGTGTAATACAGCGCACCCGCAGTCAGTTTCATTCCGCCATAACCTTAGCGCCTAAAAAAGATGGATGGTGTTTTTACGTGGACTTTAGGCCAGTAAACCAAGTGACATGCAGTGCATTGCCGCCGTATATAAGTGTCAAGGACGTATTGCACCCATAAGGATGTGCAAAAATATTAACTTCACTGGACCTAAAGAGTGGCTATTGGAAAATCCCAGTCAGAATGCAAGACTGCAAGAAAACTGCTTTTACCGCACCAATTTCAGTTTTGTGCAATGCCATTTGGCTTAAATTGAGCCCCACCAACCTTTCAATCAATGATTATGCGAGTATTGGATGATCTAGTAGGCGAAATCACTCTTACGTATTTAGACACCGTAATAATATGGTCGGAGACCTGGGAAGACCACGTCCATCATTTATCTGTAGTATTGGAACGGCTTAACTTGCGCAGTGAAGAAGTGTCACCTACGTAAAACAGAGTCGGATTTCATAGGCCATGCTGTTAGCGAGAAAGGAAACACCAAACCCGGAACAGTTGAAATTGATCAACCAGCAACATCCGCCACGTACGCGCAAGCAGTTACGCAAGTTTTCCGGAGAGATCAACTGGATCCGCAAATACGTTGATGGGTTCACAGTAATCACAGCACCATTGACAGATCTACTTTCACTGCAAAAGCGATTTGTGTGGATGGGAGAAGCAGAACAGGCTTTTCAAGTAATTAAAGAATGGTTCAGAACATGCCCAACACTAGCTCGTTATGACCCCACACAACCGTTGTTTTTGCAGACCAATGTCAGTCAGGAGGGGCTGGGTACTGTACCAATGTGCAGATGGTGGTGAAAAGCATGTAATTGAGTTCGTAAGTGCAAAACTAGGCCCTACAGAAAGAAGGTATGACCTGAACGAGCGAGAATGTTTAGCAGTGGTCTCGGCAGTAAAGAAATATTGTGCATATTTAGAGTATCAAAGATTTACCCTGCGAGCAGGTAACCGCTGTTTAGTCTGGTTAAGCAGTATGAAGGAGGCGTGCAGGAAACTCATAAGGTCGGAGCTGCTTCTACAAGTGTATGATTTTGTTGTAATGCGTGTCCCCGGGAAGGAGAATGAACTCGCAGATGCCCTGTCACGAGCACCCAAACCAGACGTCATTGTATATGACAATATGGAGTGGAATGAGATCCTTCCCTTGGGATCGCACAAACAGCTATGTGAAGTACAATTGCATTAGATAGACGTGAGAGCAGAAATCGTTGTGAGTGAACTTTACAAAGAAGTGGAGGCCATGCAAAAAGTTGCACATACACAAATGCAGAAGTGTGCGCATAGGAATGTTGGGCAATGGCGTGTATTGGATAACCAATTAGAGACGTGTTCCCCGGGGGACAACAGTAAATGGAGATTGTTTATACCAATAAAAATTCAAGAGAAAGTTTTTAGTGCAAGCACATGCTAGCATCACAGCAGGACATCAAGGCACGGACCAGACGATCCGGAATGTAACTGAAAAGTTTTCTGGCCTGGCCTATCATGTGACGCACTGCAGTACGTACGGAATTGTCAGAAGTGCCACCAGTTCAAATTGCGCCGCACAGATGGCACACAGCAACAGCAGCTGAGATTACAAAAAAGACCATTTGAGACTATCAGCCTTGATCTCATGGGCCCTTACCCCAGGTCAGCAGGGGGTAAGTGATTTATTTTGGTAGTCACTGACAACTTCTCTAGTTGGATAGAGGCATATGCGACTAGCAGTGCACGTGTCACGAGTGTAGTAAAACCACTAAAACGAATTTTTCGCATGTTGGGGTTGTCCGAAGCAAATTCTTACTGATAATGGCATGCAATTCACAGGCAGGAAGTGGCAGGAGGTGTGCACCCGGTGGGGGGTGCAGCAATTAAAGACGGCAGTCTATCACGCAAATGCCAATCCCACGGAGAGTCACAATCAAAACTTGAAAACACAGTTGCGACTCTGTGTGGGTAGTCAGCATAACAGCTGGGCTGAACATGTGTCCGCTGCCTTGTTTACCCTCCGCCAGCGTGTGAATGCCACTACTGGGAGAATGCCTGCAGACGTGCTACTAAGGAGAAACCTAGCCCTGCCAGGTGAGCGAAGTTGGACGAGAAACACAGCAACAAGCAACGAAAGAAGTGAACAGCAGAAGGAGAATTGCCAACAGAGTCCTTGTGAGCAACGTGAACATCAAAAGCGGTATGTGGCAAGGTGGGTCGCACAGAGCACGAGACCACCACCCGTATTGCAAGAAGGGCAACAACCTGAGAGCACACCCGCAGTCACACACGCAGTCACACACGCTTGATGGCACACCGCCTACCAGCGTCATCTTTCAAGTGCCAGCACCGCAACTAGTGCCTGCAGTTCTGCCAGGGAGGTCACTAGAGGATGGTACGATGCCCGACGTCATGACTCGGTAAGTGGTGAAACCACAAATGCAAGAGCACGTGAGCAAGTTGGAGCTGGGGAATCACAGTACGGTGATTCAACCCCCTCAGTGAGCATAGGAGTGGGTCGCACCCGTGAAAATATATTGGAGGAGCAACACAACGAAAGCAGTTGGAGATGCAACGTAAGAGCAGAGGAAGCAACGGCAGTAGCGATGAGACAGTGTTGAGTCAGCCGGCTCGTATGTCCTGCGTTGGTTGCTGAGGTGGAGACGTCCACTAGCAATGTGTACGACTTGCAGGGGTGTCCCGACATCACGCAGGCCGCTGAGGAAGAAAGTGCACGTCGACAGGGATCGACTGCAGCAGCCGTCAATGGCACATCACAAGGAGGCACCTAGGTTCCCCTATCAGCTGCATCCACGATGGCAGGTCAGGAGGCAGTGTGCCTGCTGCCAGTGACAGCATAACGGCTGCAAACAGTTTCAAAAAGGGTCGGGGGAAGGCGTTTGACGTGTGTCGAGCTCCCTCGACCCTTAGATAGTTTGCCCGTCCTACACAACAGCAACCGCAGCAGAGAGCCGCACTCTACCATGCATGGTGACCAATGCTATGCATGTGCAGGTGCAAAGTGTAAAAGCTGATGCAGTGCAAAGTGTGGCAGTGCCAGTGGCCACGCAGCCACACGTACCCGCATGCATTAATACAGGAAAGAGTACCACAGTACTAATTCCTAAAAGGGCTTAAAAATGCAAGGGTGGTGTCGTAAGGTAACGTATGCATAAGGGAACATCCATAGGCGTACTTAAATGCCCAAGTGTCCCATGCACAGTGTACTATTCAATTTGTAAGTGTACTCATCACCATCTGTGTTCATCCTCACCGCATTTCACATATTTTGCAAGTGTAACATGTAAATCAGTATGCACAGGGTGTTTATTAACACAGAAGAGCAGATTTGATAAGAGAGTGTTATGTTTTACAAGTGTGACGTGACATAGTAGTTCCGCATTGCATGCTTACGCAGCAATGTCGCCACATGCCCCATATTGGAACTGCAGTAGACGCAAAGTACTTTGAGAGGCATGTCATGTGTACCATCGGTCCGCGCACCCGGGTGGCCATCATTTACACCAATCATTAACTTCAATAGACTGTCTTAAGTAACCATAACCGTTTCATTTCTGCCTCCCGGGATACCGCCTCTTACCCTCCCCAATGTTTGCATTGCCTGGAGAAGTATTATTCACATTAAGTCATGCAAAGGCCTACGCGCCATTTTCACAGTTTAATCACTGCCGACCGGTGTAAGTACGGCTTATTTTGTAAAGTTTCCCCTTGGAGAAAGTGTAACATAGACCTAATAAAAGTCACAACGGAGAAACATATGTTTTTATGTATGTAAGCAGCAAGGCGCTTCAGGATACGGGTCCTTACTATTCCCGCCAAAATGCATGTGTGTATGAACTCTCAGTCAGAGTATTATTGCAAGTGTTTTCAAGACTTTACACTGTAATATATATGCATGTGAATAGCCTAGATAATTCACCACATAGTACACACATCAGTTATTCATTATTCTACAGAGGAGTGACACAGCATAGGTGAAAGAATTGCTACATATGTTCATCGGGGGCACGATCCTGTGTGAGAGAAGAGTCTGCTCTACCACCACGACACGGCGTTATGTCTGGATCAGTGCCGATACATGCTATAATTTCATGGGCAAACTACTGTGTGCAGGGGGGATCTCCCCAATAAAGGGGGAGGGGGTCCAGGGGTCCTCCCCGGGAAAAATTTGTATTTCAAGGTGCAAAATGGTGCCATTTAAACATTTTTCGTACCTAAATATAAAATACGCCGCTTGTAAAAATATTAATATTTTTCAACATAAAATTTGCCCGAGTGAAAAATATTACAAAGATACCTCTATCAAGCCTGGAACCTTGTCCACTCAAAAGCTATATTATTTTAATAACCATTGACAGTGAGGTATTTCCACACGGAGCAGTTTTGTTTGTACAGAAGTGTAGAAAGGAAAAATGATTATTCGTTTGTGTAAAGATGGAAAGCAGTCAATGCGAACGAGCAGGAGGCAGGAAAAAATGAAGCAGGTAGAGTGAGCATCAAAAGAGAAGATTCTTCTCGCACAGCGTGAGGGGAGGAAGCACAGAAGGGGAGGTCTCCAGTGATAGCCTACAGGAGGGAGGGAATGCGAGAGGGAGGGTAGCCGAAGTCATACCAGCAGAGCTGAAAACATATTTACCATTATCCTTGCGCCCGTGTAAGTTACTGTTCGTATTGTGCAGCTGTATTTCACCAAAAATAAACAGATGATTATATTTTAACCAGCTGCAGCACAGTTGCGAAGATATAGGGACATATGAGCAGGTCATGCGGTGTGTGTGTGCGAAGACCGACCATGGGTGTAACATGTGTTTACAATACCCTAATGTCCTTGAATTGCTAATCAGTGTAATGTGACGCACCGACACAGAACATTGTCACCCAGAGCGATAGTTTGAAAACACAAAGGTTGTCTCGCAACCTGATACAGACATAATATACCTAGATTAGATGATACACACATCCCACAGGCCACATCACAAAATAGCTACAGGAAAATGTGTCATGAAAAGCCACCTTGTGCTTTCTGAACATGTGGTATTGATACATTCAAACATGTACATTGTTATATTGTACTTATAGAGCAAATATTTACATCAGCCTTGAAATGTGCATGTAAACTAATGCGTACACATGTTTTTCCAGTACCGTTCACCTTCTCAATCAACTTTGTAGGAGTACAAATCATAATCGCACAAATGTACTGCCGCCACAACAATTGGTTGACACTTATCAATCTGTTTCTTTGAACTTTTTCATTATGTCATAGTGTGCTTAATTGTTTAGATCTATCTAGACCAAAATCAACTCTAATTTTACCAAATTCTTTAAGAGACAAAAAAGAATTTATGTAAACTTCAGAACACTTGTGTTTTTGAACAGCAATGCACAAATTGTTAAGGTCAAAATACCCTGTTGCAGTCCACGTGTTAACATCCTTTGAAAACAATAAACATGGCCAGCAAAACAGTTTGTTTAGACTGTTACATCCAGCTAACCACGAGTGTTTGATAAACATTTTTTTGGAAATGACATACAAAATTACCTTTCTTGCGTGCTGTCATGATTGTAAGTTCAGGTGTCGGCCTACCCTCTTTTATGATGTCACATCTATTCTGAAAAGTGAAAGCACTGCTGGAAAAATGCTTCACTAGTAATCCACACACACCACACTTACATCCACATGTTTCTGTTGCACTCATTCTATCTACTCTGTTCTCAGTCTCACACAGTAATTTTATAATTTTTATGTAGTGTATACATCGCGCACAAATATGTATAACATTCTCAGCACCAAAACTAATTTAAATAAAAACAATAAGATTCGTAACAACATCTATTACCCACCAAATACCTCATTCCAATCTTAACCACTCCTCAAAATCCAGTTTACACAAAATCACTCAACTTCACAGCATCAAATGGTCTGCACAGGCATGTGGCAGATTCCTACTGCCTTCTGGTCATTTGACCACAGTCAAATGGCTGCCTGAACGTGTGGCAGTATCTTACAGCTTCCTTTTCACATTTGACCCTGTGTGACACCGCTCCACACCATCATGGGACTGAATGAGAGGGATGTAGATTCGCCTAAAACCTGGGTGAGGCACCCACACGAAGTCGAGTCAGTGGCAGATGAGTTCGGTTTTCCTTCTGGGCTTTTCAGACTGCGAAGGAGAACTAGAAATACCTGGTCTGACCAACTACGATGTGGATTTGTGTTCCTAATGTGGGGTGCTTCCGATGATCTACCTGTACGGCAAGCCTCGGTTTACCATTCTAAGTAGTGTGAGTAATTTACCTTATTGGTTCACGTTACTTGATTCACATAGATTAATTAATATAAGAATTTATTAATTCTGAGAGAAATATTATATTCCATTGAAAGGCAAAATAAACAAAATTATTTTCCTTTGCAGTTAACAGCGAGACAACAGAAATAAGTTACTCTCCAAAGTAGATTAAATAATAAGTGTATTTAACGTATAAGGAAAATGCAATGGTGAGTCCGTACGCACTCCTATTAAAAAGTTTATAAGATTACTATCAATTACGAGAAATATAGAAAGCACACTCCTATCTGTAATCCAGGTGAAGGTGACCTAGTCAAAGCTAATTAAATAGTTCTGAATATGTACGTTGTAATAAACGAAGCAAAGCAGCTGCCTAACTTTACTTGGAGTGTTCTGAAGAAACATATTTTTTAAAGAAAACCTCGCGACCTGCTCCTAAATGGATTAACATAAAGGGAATTGATTATGGGTATTGAAAGGAAGAAGCCTTCTGAAGCGAAGCGACTCGACAGTGGTGGAATATTCTAAACCACCGATGGTGGACATCTTCTCTGGTTCAAACGTGCACTTTGAATGTGGTCTAGTGGTCAGCGCTTTAACCGTGCAGACTGGAGGGACGGTTCTTACCATTTGTGATCTAGTGGCCGTCGCACCCTTAAGATAGTTCTTCGGCTTTATGCAGACTGGAAGGGAGGGTGTACTGTCACTTAGGCTACACCTATTGCTCCCTCTGCCTTATGCAGACTGGAGGAGAGCAACGACTACTGCTCTCAGATCTGGGATGGCGCCTCTTATTTATACTATAATTCTTGGCTTGTAGGCTTCCATAGGGGTGCGGGGATGAGTAGCCTCACTCTGCAGGGGTTGTTTATTAGAACTTGATCGCATTACTTATCTCCTGGGGTGGAGGTGCTAACATATCTTATCGCCTTGGCGTGAAGTGCTGCAGGCTGCGACGATCTTGTAGAATGGGTGCTGCGCTCCTACAGCAAACCCTCGAACTTGCTTATCTTTGCAAAAGATGTGGGTGGCTCGTTGAAAATTAAAATTTTCATGTTGGGGTAGGGCAACCTCGTGATGACACTGAGCAGGTAGTACAAGTTCTTTCAAATACATGTGTGTAGTCGCACATGATGTGATAATTGTGGACAATGTAGGCACATGATTTAATGTATTAAAGTGGTTTGGACTAGCCCAGATGAGCGCTGGTGCTCGATGATGGGGCGAAGTCGCAGGTAGAGAGTGCATGCCAACTGCACAGGAATGTGTTATGCGTCAAGCACTGGATGAGTGTTATTCCATTCCACTAGAGAAAGATAAATCCCATTGTTTTTTTCACAGGAGCCATCCCAATTAAATTGATACTGGGTCTTAGCCACATACATGTTAAATAAATTGATATGCACATGGATTTTTCAGAAATGGAAACACCAATTTCCATAACTCTGGCCATGCTTGTGTATAAAATAGACAGTTGTACCAGGAATTTGCTTTATTTCCAACTAATCTGAATGTTTTTCTTATTGTTTTATTTTTCATAACTGCTATCATATTTGATACAAAACTTTTTACAGGAAAACTAGGTACATACCTTCTATTTAGACACAACACTTCATCTGCAACTGTAAGCCAAGGCATGTATTGAATATGCTTTATCCAATTTTTTTTTCAGTGATTGTAACCGATTATACAATGCCAAGTGTCAAAACAAATTATTGTCATAACGGTACAAAGGCTGCCTCAGACACTGCACATTATCTATGTGACTTCCAGTTCCCTGTGGCATTCAGACCTTGCCTTCAGACACTGTCTCACAAGAGTAAATTTTATGAATTTTATTTTGCTCATTTAATTTAGTTGCAAAATTAGCAGACTGAGGTGAGAGCACCTTAGCTACATTCATGCTGCCTAGGAGAAAAAAAAAAAAAATTGAACATTATGCAGGTGCTTATTACAATAATTTGTCCTCAAAACTGGTTATGTCATAACTAAATTAAAAGACATTGTCTAAAAATTTTTTTGCAAAAATATTACATGGATATGCAAATTTTTATCACACACGCGCTGCATGCTGCATGTAACATTACACCACAAAAGTTATAATGTTCATAATGATTCTTGTCCAAAAGAGAGGTTTACTGATAAAGTTAAAAAAAAAAAGCTATTGGTCTGTTATAGTGGGCAAATGTAACTTGCACAAAGCTTCAGTTGTGGGGCTAAAAAGCAAAATACTGAAGCGTACTAAAACAATGCATGCCATTACTACATCCTGGAGATACTTTTTTTTCAGTGAGAAGCAAATTAAAAATATTTAAAAATTTGATTTAAAAAGAATAATTATTCAAAGGTGAACTAAGAGTGATATTAGTTGAGATGTGCTTAGAAGAAAGTGTCCATTCTAGGGTATTATGCCCATCATGCTCAAAATCAGGTTCTAACTGGTACCTCCAAACCTGCCAGTGGTTTTAATACAGTATCTGGCATCATAGATGTCATTGCAGTTCACAGGGGCGAGTGAGCCAGAGTGAATCAGGATGTCTGTGCAGTCTAGCTGCTCAGTTGCTGAGCAGCGGTAGCAGTTGATAGCAGCAACTGATAACCCATACAGTTATTTTATGACACTGCAAGACTGGGAAACAAGATGGAACATCATTGCTTGCTGCATCAGTGAGTCAGAGAGAAACAAATTCAGCAGAACCTGAGGCACCAAGTGAGGGCACTTTATGAACATAATTTGTATGGAATAAATCACAAAAATGGATTTGAGAAGACGTAAAAAAACTTTCACATTAAAAAATCTTGCCAATAAATACTATGTAACAAGTAAAATGTCTTGGAGAGAGGGCTAGATGAACAATGAGAAATACCTGCTACATGGTTTTCCTTTGGAGTTCTTGCAGTTGATTCTGCTCCAGTGTGCCCAAGTCATGGGCTTGAAACCCGGACGAGTAGGTAGAGCACATTGGAGCATGCTGTGGACTGATAATCAGGTGGTGGAAAGGTCAGTTCCACCCCTCAGTAGAGTGATTGGTCACCGGGAATTGTGGGTGCTGGGAGTATGTGATCCCTGCTCTTCAATCTCTGGATTCCAACATGCAATGGACGTGTCCCCTCACTGACCAGGTGGACTGACGAATTACATCTCTAGGTTGCCACCTCATCTTGCTGTCGCTTCCTGCGAGACAACGGAGCTGGTGGGAGCAAAAGTTTGTTCCATGAACCAGTTGACAGTTGGTGGGTTACCCCGGCATCAATCAATGGGACTGGTAAGAGTGATGATGTGTTCCTAAGGTCAGTCAGTGGCTAGTAGGGTACTCCTGGATTGAATCCTGCCTCCATCAGGCTTGAGTACTCCTGGATTAGAGCACAAGGAATCTCATCCAGGGGTATACTCACCAGTGTGCCAAATTGGGCCTGGGCTGAGAGGTGTCGCTGTGTACGCTCTGCCTACAAGCATCTGATATGTTGTCTGCCATGGTGGTGAATTTGAAGCATTGGTGGGATGACTGGAGTAACGAAGGATGGGGGGGGGGGGGTGAAAGACAGATGGAATCCTTGACCGGGGTCAAAGGCGGCCTCCCGGACAAGTAACCATGGACCACATGTAGGGAAATGAATTGCACTGCCTAGCAGGCGCACACACACACACTGGCCGGCCGCAGTCAGGGTGTGGACCACATTTTCGCACAGTATTCTGCCCCCTAAAAAGTGCAAACCCCAGGGTAGCAGGAATGAAGCCTGGGCCAGGAACCATGTCGCCAAAAAGGGGATAATCTGGGTTGAGTGTGCCATAGACAGCAATCTCTGGCTGGGAAGTAAACCTCAACAGCCTTGCGAGAATCATGTCCCCGGGCAGGTGTACACCCACCAGTCTGTCACAACTGGATTGTGCATCCCATTGCCATAGGAAGGCAGAAGCCCCAGGCAGCAAGCTGTCTTCCCGACACAAGAGTTGTACGGTAACAAGAAAATAAGAAAATGCCAGTGATGTTACCAGAAGACCTTTACTCAGGAGAAAACTATTTTGCTCAACCAAGCCCTCTATAGTCCTGAATGCAGACTGAGCTACTCTGACTCAGGGTGGGTCCTACCACCCAGAGATATACTGAATAGTGATTCTCATGAGAGTTGAATTAACTACCACCCAAATACAAAGTCCACACCTAAGTCAAGCCTGGCACTCAAACAAACACTATCACGTTCAGTAACCCAACATGCACTAACTAGTAAAACACACTCTAAGAAACTGCCAAGGCGGGTGGTGTTGTCTATCACAATACAAGTCATGACCCAATGATCACAAAAATTCCACATACTTAGGAGGGCAACATGCCATGCCATTCCCTTACGCAGGGTGGTCATCCTACAATATCCCTTGCCGCTGGTGACATGTGTGTCCAACATCTCTCACATCCCAAGTATTTCTCCTCTGTGAATATCAAGAATCATGTCATGAAAGACAAAATGAATTTCTACATTAAATTCTCCGGACCCTATCCTATATGATTTTAATCCAATTAATTACCAGAAAGTCAAAAACCGTAAACAAGGCTGAACTAACAACAAGGCTGAACTAACCAAAATCTACTGGGCCTGACTGGATGCTACATACCATTTGAAAACCCAAAACATCTCATCTCATAAAACTACACGAAACGTGTGATCACATTACTCCAATACCAAACACATAATTTGGGAATTTTTTTTTAAGTGTTACAAAACCCTGGCACTCTATTACACATCATATTTACATTAACACTGTGAAGGCTATTATAGTTAACAAGTGCTACAATAATGATAAGTTCTTCTTTCCATACCAGAAAAACCACATGTACCTACTGGCCAGCAGCCAACCTTTGGCTCTGCACTTCTGTACAGAATTCTTGTCTGTGTGTTCCATCTCCATCTGGCATGTTCCACTAGACACTCGATTCTTTCCCCTCCTGGCATTTGATCGCTTCATGCACCCATTGCCCTTGGTGCATCAGTATGGATCTCACCCTGCCCACACCCACTTCACAGTGTGCTGCCATAGCAACACTGATAAATCATGTACACACTGTGCATATCTCATTGCATTATCAGGGCGGCCTCGTCGAGCATGCCCAGGTAGTGAACTTAATGTAAATTGTTTACTTGCTCATTCCAACTGGGATCTAAACCACAACTGCGTTCATAATTACCCCGGACCCTCTGGGCTGTGCCATCCACCGTTGAAAACATGGTGATGAAATAAATACTTGCTTATACCGAAAACCATTACATTATAAATATGCATATCTACACTGAAATCACACGCACACACACACACATGTAAAATATTCCCTAGTATTTAAAACTGGAAACAATCATTATTTAGTACGACAATAACCCTATGACAAAATAACACATTATTCAACACTTTTAACAATATAAACAACTTCAGCATGCCAATGGGATAGATTGAACCCCTTTCAACACAGGTGCTGTCCCAGATTTCTTGTGAGCACTGAGTCATTCCATGGCTCCCTGAAAGTGACAGTTGTTTTTACAAATTATTCCAAACTTATTTTACGACAATGCACACACTTGTACCAAATCACTGATACTTTACAAACATCCCAGATTTCTTGTGAACACTGAGCCATTCCATTGCTCCCTGAAAGTGACAAGTTACATTTTTACGGATGATTCCAATTACACTTATTTTACGACAATGCACACACACGTACCAAATCACTGATACTTTACGAACACTAATAATCTTACAAACTAACCAATCACATAGTGCACTTAACTACCCTATAAGAGTGTAGCGTTTACGGGCTGGACTTGGTGGCTATTCTCAGTTAATGTCGTTAACCCCTCTTACACCCCGAGACTACTTTATTCTCTGTTGCACATGCCACTGCGGGGAGAACGGCTCGTCCTGCAGACCCCACCACACACAGTGTATTTGGCCTGTGGTGGTTCTTTTTTTTCTTTCATGCACGAAAGGCATGCAGGAAGGGAACCAATACTTCTGCCCACAAACTGACGTTTCCACAGGCAGGCAAAACCCATCCAGGCTAACTACGGGGATCCTTTTCTTTCGGTGGGTGTGAAGTTGCGACCCCAGGCTTACCTTACAGTGTCCATACACTACCCACATCCTGAGCAACTCCTGGGTAGCATTATTTTTCTCACCTTGGTTGGTCACAGCTGAATAAACTTTTTATCATCCATGGTCATTTTCCTGCATTTCTACTTGCAGATGTTCCAGAGACTTCCATTGGTACAAATCCTATGTTTTTCCTTCTGTTTATCCCTGTTGTGTGTCTTTCCCCTCATCATAGATGGTTGGTACAGAGCTTGGACTTTCATGGCCGGCATTTGCGTTCAATGTAGAAGTGGCCAGAGTCCTGGCTTCAGTTCTTTGCTCATCCTCACTATTTCCTAGGGTGCACATGGGCGCTGAGTCTGGCATGTTTCTCGATATATCCCCTTTCCTTTATCAGGCATTTTCCTTTTTATCTTTCCTTTGCCATGGTCATATGTGTGAACCTGTAGTTTTTTTTCTCTATAATAATGCTGCACATTCGCTGCAGCTGTTCTTCAATGGATTTCTTTGTAGGTTTCTCTTGGGACCAATGTTTGTGGTGTTCTACTTGTTCATGTGATTTTTGTAGTAGTGGTCCATCATTCACATCTGGCGCTTTAAGAAAGATGTCTTCTTTGGCTTCCTTCATTTGCGGCCACCATTTGGGTGCCTTGGGATCCAAGGTTGCAGCACTCATCTGGGGATGCTTTATAGGCAACTTCTCTGTTCTAGGTGATGTGATGCCAAATCACCGGAACCCCATCATGTTGGAACTGTTGCTCATGATTGTAGTTACATTTCCAGCTAGGCTTCTGAGGCGCCTCTAAGTGGTGGTACAAGGACAAAATCGGGGCCCCTAATAGATACCGTATTGCGGTAATGTCTTTAGGACCTCCTTTGGCTCAGTTTTCCCTATGGTGGAAATTTGTTTTCCTGTTCCTCTGGGGCCTCTACTTAACCGCTATACCGAAGTTCTTCTGCACCTTCCTTCACCACTATACCATGGGAGTTATTCTGCACCTTCCCACCACAATTCCTTTGTTTCCCATGCCTTGTTTCTGCCCATCCATATATTTTTGTCTTCTACCTTCACCTTCTGGAAGCAGAGTAATTGGGGATGGTGTATTCTTTACGGCTCTGGGGAATTTTCTGAGGCTTTCTTCATGTAGGTCCGCAGAAGCATACAGTTGATGTCCTCACCCATGCAAACTTCTCCCTAGCCATTCCGCAGGAATATTAGCTGCCAGGGTCGTCCTACATCGGTCATCATACAGACAGTAGTGGCCCATTTCCGGGTCATCCGGATGAGCCCCTATTTCTTCCTTGTCTCTTTGTTTAATTTCCTGGTTTGGGTTGGACCAATGTTTCCTCTTTGTGCTTTTGGCAAGTTATTTCCTTTTTGGATATTGTACGGTGCTTTCCGTAACTGGCTCTGGTGCATATTTTTCAGTTTTCCGGGACATACCACCACCTTGTATGTTTCATTACTTTGCTTTAGTTTCCCGATTCTTTTGCTCTGTGGGGTTTGCCTGTGGGTGGTATGTTGTAGTATGGCTTTGCCTGCCACTTCTCGAAAACATCCCTCCATTATTTTTCAGTAAATTGATTATTGTTGTCCATCAAGATGCTTCTACCATACCTTTGTTATCAACATCCTGGAATGAAAGGATTAACTTATCATGTCCCTCATTTTGTCTTGCCTTCCACCCTCCCTCTCCACAGGGCAGTTTTCTTATATTACATAACATTTTTCTGCTTCACGACACTTGTGGTAGTAATACACGGACCCGTCACAGTTCCTTACAACTTCCCTCCAACCTATGCATTATAGATGAAATTGTTTATCGCACATGGCACGTTCAATATATGTTCAGCTTTGTCCTAAGTATAACGTAGCACTATATGGTCCGCCATTCTTATCTTGTCTTTGGCAAGTGCTTCCATTACTTGTTTCATCCACCATCTAGTTCTTATTTAATACGGACCCACTGGGTGTTTAATGACTCCCGAAAGTGACAGGTTCTCAGGGTTTTCATATGCTGAAACTCTGTCTGATATTACTGTGCCCCGTGTTGGAGCCACCACTTGTAACAAATAAAAAGGCCTAGAGGGTAGGTTGGATGGAAGATAAAGACTACCTGCTTTACAGTTTCGTTTGGAGTTTTTCCTGGATGTGGTATAGTAGACACTGCTCCAGTGTGCTCAAATCGCAGGCTAGAATCCCCAGGATGTTGGTCCAATGTTTTTATGCTGTACATTACTAGTGTATAAGTGAGGTTATGTTTTTGTGTTGGGTATGAATCTTGGATAATAGCTGGAAGCCATGTTAGGCTAGTTACAATGTTCTTGTTGTATATTTTGTGTGCATCGTGTGTTGAGAGTAGATATTTAGTACAAAGTGAATATATGTTGTGTGCAAGTTATTTGAAATTAAAATTTTCTTCCTCAACCAAGTACCATAATTGTAACACACTGGGAAAAGTGTTTTGTCAAGTTATGGGCCCAGGACGTTATAGGAATGAGTTAAAATTGTATGAATTTACAGCAAAGAAGTGATAAGTGTTGCAGAGTCAAGTACACCCAACAATGGCTTCCAGTATTTGTGATGAGTTCAGAATACCTAAACTAAACAGTGATAATTATTTTGCTTGGTGTGTTAGGCCAAGGGTAGCATTACAACAAAAAGGGTGTTGGCAAGCAATTTAGTCTGGCTATGGTGAAGAAGTATTGATGGCAAAACAGAATGATGCTAATGTAAATGCATTATCCTTGATACTACTAATTGTGAGTGATGACTATCTTGATGATATAGGTGAGTGCACCCAAGCGAAGGAAGCATGGCTGGCGCTCGAAGAAATCCACTCAAGGTATTGTCTTTTACATCAAATTATGTTTGTACGAGAACTGATGAATGTCCCAGACAACTGCTGACATGGGTATTCAGGAGTACATGTTGAAAATACAAGATCTTAACTGTAAGGTTTGTAAGTCTGGAATTGTGTTCACAGACCAGTATTAGCACTCATCTTCTTTATGGGTATACCTATGTAGAAATATGAGGGATTCGTAAGGAGTTTAGAAAGAGATAAAGAAACCTTGAGTAAAAAGCTTGTAAAAGAGGCTGTGACGAGAACGCAGGGTTCATATGCGTAACTCATTTTAGCATTCAGCTGCATCTCATAGATGAATACCATAGGTGTGACATCAAGGAAAACGCGTGTTCACAGGACGTTACTTTATGCAACAGATGCCCTGTGAACGACCAAGTGCAGAACTCTCGCCAGTACCAGATTTGGCCGGAGTTTTTAAGATAATAAATGTACAGGGTTTTAAATCATCATTATGTCCCATTTTTCACACAGTGTTCATTCCGCAAATTCATGTTTATATAAAACATTAGTAAGGGCTGTGGTATTATCGTGACATCACAAAACCTGTTAATTTAGCATTTAGAGCCACGGAAATGTCGCCAATATGTGTAATGTAATTAATAGGAATTAAGAGGGTATATAGAAGTGTTATATAACCTTTGTGTAAGCGTAAGGGCAAGAAGCATAATGAGAACACAAATCTGAACGCACCCTCAGCCTTTGCCTGCGCGAAACTGAGCGTCGTTCGGAATCTGACCGCCATCAGCCAGCACGCTGCTTGGGAACTGCGCTCTTCAGTGCATTCCCTCGATATAGCAACTTTTGGGTGTTAATCATTAATTTATCAATAGTGTAGCTTCTGGAACCTCTTTTCTTTTATTCTAATACCAGGAGCCGACAGACAGCTAATTTTACTGTAAGAACTTAAGTGCGCAGTATGCACATTTCGAAAGCAGCATTGGCTAGCGGCAGGCCACAGTGCTGAGCCCACATAATAGAGTTTTGTAGAGTACAAGGTCAGTTTTATTCAGTTAGATGCAATAAAAGTGTGTGTGATTAATTCCCGCTTTTTATTGCTTTTACCTTAGGTAATTTAGGGCACTGCATCCTTACGGCAGAAGTTTAACCTCAGTGCTTTGTGTTGAGTATTATGGGTCTTGTCCTCCATAGGTAGAGAAGAGTCAGTGTTTGTTAATGGCTGTGTAAGGGGGCCTTTACCCTTAGAGTCATTCCATGACATTTCAACCAGTGTTGGGTTGCTGCACGTTTTTTTTTTAATTCTGAAATTTTCTCCACTCATTAATGAATGCATTGAAAGTTCAAAACCAATTTCAGAAAAATAATTTTCGTGCACATTCACCCTGGGCAGATGTTTAAAGATGGCGGCGTACCATTTTCATGCATTTGCGAAAAATGCTGTAGCACCTTTATAACCCAATTTTAATTAATCAAAAACTCATTTATTCAGCAAAAAGAGCTGTTTCCCAGGGTACAGACAAATTGCACTATGGTTAATTTAAATATTATACTAATCAGGGTCAAAGTTATGATGGGATTGTTAATTTTTCCCACTTTCGAGGCTAAATTTTCTTGAAGGGGACAGAACACCTGAACAAGTTTTTATGTGTTAAAATCATGGCAACAATACTTCTCAAAAATGCTGTGACACTTGAGATGTTTTGTCCTCTTAAACTTTTATAAGCTGCTGAATGAGATTTTTTCGAAAATTCACATTTTTATTGATTTATATCTCCTATGGGGGACATAAAAAAAATCTGATTTGTGCCATAAACTTCAGGCAAAATGCTTTTTTTCTCCCCTCATGAATATTATTGTGTTAAAAACTCTAGTAACTCTACTATCCAATCAAAAATACTGATGGTAAACATTTGTGTTTCCCTCAATAAAATTATACACGCACTATTATTTACTCCTTTATAAAAAAATTGTTGCTGGTCCTATCGGATGGCAGAAGTGGACTGCACAGTCTTCTTCATTCGTATTCACTCCAGTTACTTCTCCCAGCCACCATCTTCACTCATATGCACATACTTTTTAATCTTTTTCTTTAACCACAGGCACGTCAATTGGAAGATTTGCTAGTGTAGCATCCTCAAAATCATTTGAAATTGATGTTTTATACCACCGAATTTGTTGAGTGCCAAGAGGTATAAAACAATGTTTTTCTAGTGTTTTTGGTACCTGCTGAGCATTTTCAAATCTGCCATGTAAATGGCTAGCTGTAAATTTAATGTCATTTTCATTGATGTAGAAGCATATTATGCCCATTATATTGAACTTGCAAAAGTTGAACATGATCTCTGAATCCAAAATATGTCCTGAGGTCACTCTTTAAAGAGAAGCCTTGGATACTAGATGCTTTAATTCCATCACATGGACCGTTTCCATGGGATGTAGCAGCAAAAAAATTCCATTCTGCCTTAATATAAAAGTCATGATTGTGGTAACAAAAAAAATGAAATTTTTCTTGTTTTTATATTGACCACTTGCACCATCTGAAAATTAGATAATTTTGTTTATGAAGGAGAGTGATGCAGCTATTTCAGAAACAAGTCGCTGTTGGTATGCATACAAACAACAAATGGATGAAGTGTTGTTTGCTCATTGACCTAATGGAAACTTTGAATTTCATCTTGAAAAATAAAGGTTAAAATTTTCCGAAAAATCTTCGATGACAATGCATTCCATAGGTTCCAAATTTTGTTCCTTGGTAGTTTGAGTTTTAGAAACAAAATTATATTTCTTTAAGGAAACTAGTTTAGAAATCATATCTTCGGTAAACTCATCAAATGTCTTGGTTATCAAGTCAGTCCGGTCAGTTGCTACCCAATGCTTATAGGTGATTTCTACAAATGTGTCCATTTCATCTCCCATTTCCAATTCCAACAAATCTTTTACTATTTGTGATCCTGAACACATCACATTCATCAAACATACAGCTTTCACTTTGAATATCACAAACCATGGATTCAAGAAGATCTTTGTAATTTATGTTGAGTTTTGCTCCCTCTATCATTAAGTTTTATATTCTGATGAGCAACACATACACAAACAGAATGTGTACAACTGGGACTGCTTAAATACACCATTTAGGTTTAAGTTCTGCAAACTGAGAGAACCCAACCTTAACTTGTGGATTTTCAGTCCGAAAACATTCATACAATTCTTTTAAATTGCACAGTTTTAACCTTTTCTGCTTGTGTACTTTTTCTCCATTTTCATTTCGATATGACACAAAATCCTTTTTCCCAGGACATATCCTACTGTACCGTAACTGTTTTTTTCGTAGAAGTCTGTAATCTTTACTACAGTCTCATGTAACAGTTTCCTGTATTTCTTCTGCTCAATATCAGGAAGTATCCCATATTTTTTTACCAGCTTCATAGTATTCTTAACCAAATATTGGCTAGCTTCACATTCTGAACATGTTTTAGCTATTAACCATGATTGTGGTACCAAACTTGGAATTTTAACCTTACCAGCTACTTCATTACTCTCCTTAAATCTATCTTTCAGCTTACACAAAAGCATATCATACTCAGCCTCCTCTGAAAGTTTTTGAACATCCTTCTCTTCACATGTTGGACCACATGCAACATTAATTGATGTACTTGACGCCGGCTAACAGCCAGCGGCGCTAGAGCCCATGACAGCGCTCACATGTCACGTGTCCTGCAAGTGCGCAAGGAGGCCGATAATTTGAACTTTCCTATAAATGTTAATTTTAGGGTAAAATGAGTTATATTGTCTTTACAGTGTTTAATATGTCTTTAAATGTTTTAAAGTGCTTGTACTAATTTTAATTGTTCAGTTATGAATATTTAAAGTGCCTGCTGCACCGAGATTAAGAACACTTAATATTCTGGGATGAATGCCATCACAAAGAGACATTAAAATTGCGGTAGTGATGTCGAGTAATCACGCGTCGGGGCTCGCCCTCCAGCACGTGGGTAGTGTGGTGACGACCTATACACAGAGCCGGCTAGGATGGCAATAATTGCACCGTACACCAATTAGAAAATTATATAGACCCTTGAATGATACATGAAATAAGATGGGACACGAGACGAATATTCACAATAAACACACACGTGTGAAAACTAGCTTAGGTGGCATGGACACCGCTGGATGAAGTTCGTAACGGACAACGTGGTGCAGGTGAAAGTGCAATATTTCTACATGGAAACGGCAAACTAAAGTCAGATAAAATATTATTCATGTTGAGCAAGTGATTCTCTTTACGATTAGCGTTGTTACAGGTTTGTAACATGCCTGATGGCGATGAAATCAAACATTACTGTGACAGCGTGGTCAAGTACAAAAAGCATCAATTTACGTGAAAAATACATTAAACCCTGAATGAAAAATACATAGAACCCTGAAATAAATGATTACATATACAATGTTATATAAATAAGCTCTTCAAACGCTATGATGGCGTATACAAAGACTTGGCTTCATCCGGCCACGTGGTTATATACGATGTTGCTGTAAAATATTCAAATACGAAAATTACCCTCAAATACATACATAAAAACAAATCTCTTAAAATTGAGTTTAGCAATAATGCAGAAGTTACACTGAAATGCCATAAACGTAGGCAGATGGCATTTGATTCAAAATGTGCGGGTCGCGTGACCTCTCAGATATCTTTCTCCTCCTCCTCGATTAAGTTAAAAATGCCACAAGGGCGTAAGAATTAGAAAGGCGGAAGCATAATGTTGGGGAAAATGTCTGGCAAAACCGTACGCAAGCAAAGATTAACCGGTAAACTACATTGACTATGGAAACCTACATCAGCGAACAAAAGTTGTAGTGTGCACGTGACAGTGTCTTACCTCACCAGCTCTCCTCGACAGACTGACCAGATACAAGCATCGCACAGACCTATCATAGCCGCCTACGGGGTTCACATAAGCGGAAGTGCTATGCACTCTGAGTGAAATATTTTATATTGAAAATAAAATGCCACAAATTAAATTAGATATTTTTTACATTTCTATAATTTTGTTACGAATTTCAATGTTATTTTAATGTCTCTTTGTGATGGCGTTCATGCCAGAATATTAAGTGTTCTTAATTTTGCCGCTGCGGGCACGTTAAATATTCATAACCCAAACAATTAAAATTAGTACAAACACTTTAAAGCATTTTAAGACATATTGAACACTGTAAAGACAATATTTTATCCTGAAATTAACGTTTATAGGAAAGTTCAAAATTGTCTGCCTCCTTGCGCATGTGCGGGACACGTGACATATGAGCGCCGTCATGGGCTCTAGCGCCGCTGGCTGTTAGCCGGCGTCAGTGTATATAAATGGTAGATCTTTTATGACTGAGAGAAGCAACCTACAAACAATGAAACTAGGTACTGAAGTTAAGTTCTACATCATTATAGTGATAATAGCTGTTAATGACTACAATGTATACAAACAGTAGTTAAGTCTTTCTGAATACATTATACTTGGAAGCAATTAGGAATTTATTGTAAACTGCAGATTAGATCAGTAAGAGAAACCAGGTAATCTTGCTAGGAGACATGTTTGAATAACCTACAAAACTACGCCGCTTGGACGAATTTGAAATTGCATTTTGTCCTGTCGTTCAGTCACCTTTGGCACCATTAAAGAAAGTCCCTGTTTTCTAAGAGTTTTGCTTCGCCTGATTGATGGCTTTACGATGTAGCGTAAAAAAAAATATTTATCCAGCGACGAACAAATTACTTGCCTGACGTTCAACGTTGTTATCCTGCAACCGCGGCAAATCATTGTTTCCCGAGCAGAGAGTCTTGAGTACGTGAAATGGAACAATCAATGTCAACTTGGATACGTGATACGGTTCATTGCAGGATACATGATATGGCACTGAAACGTAAAGTAAACTTTTTGCACGGGAACTCGATATGACATTCACACTTTTACTGTGGTTCTTGCATTTAAGCACAAAATATAGAAAAATGACCTATTTATCTTCTTTAGCATGCCATAAATACTGGGTCAATGCCTAGTCACAATCAGGAGAGTCGCAAATGGAATGACTCCACACCAGTTGAACCACTGCGCAGAAGTAATGAGGCAAGTGGTGAGTGAGCAAATGTCGATCCTACAGCACAAGTGTTTCAAAACCTTGAATGCGCAAAATAGCTGCAAGCAAAACCCTAAAGATGAGGTTCACGGTACACTGTAATACAGGGATGAAGTGCATGCCAAATTTTAATGACATATTTTAAACAATTGTGGAAGTAAAGCAAATCTAAAAACTACCCCCTCTTGAAAAGTCAAAATTATCAAAAATAACCTGAGCTGGGAGAAACTCCACTTTCAGAGATTCCTCCGTCCCATACTGTAGGTCCCTAGGTCCAATGATTCACAACTGAAAATGGGAAGTGGTGAAACATACACCCTGCATCAAACTATCTCCTCTGAGTGGGAGCGGGGCAAGAGGAACTGATGACAAGGGGGAAGGTGGGAATAGGTACTAGAGGATGGTGTGGCATCTCCCCACCCTCAAGAGGGAACGGTGCAGCATGCCCCAAAAGTTTGCCATTTTGGGCATCAAACTTTGATGTTTTATTAATAAGATGACAACACTTGGAAATTCCACCCTACACACAGCATTTTAAAGTTTGTGATGAAAAAATTTAAATACCTTTTTCAGAGTGACGCCAACCAAGAGCCTGCAACAGATAGGCCATGATGGCACTCGCCGCCCTCACTGACACGTAGGTAGCACGTGGGCACAGCCCACCACGACCACGGACTTTCCCAACGGGAAATTATTTCAGTGTCATGTACTTTTCTTTCCAGGGTAAAAATGTTCTTTTCATAATATTGCACCATGTTGGTTTTTTTAAATTTAAAGTGCGCGCTGCACTAAAGAGCTGGACACTGATATTCAGGCTTGAACGCCTTCAAAAGACATTTCTTTGATAACAATATTTCTAATTAAAAATTGCTTTAATGATTTTGTATTAAAAATAATTTATGTGCCATTTATTTTTATGTATTAACATTTTTACTCGGCATGCATAGCACTTCCGCTTGTGTGAATCCCGTAGGCAGCTATGGCAGGTCCGCGCGACCCCTGCCTCTGGGCAGTCATTCCAGGAGAGCCGGCGAGATAAGACGCTGTCACATACGCACATCATATTTTTACACTGAGTTAGAGTTCCATAGTTTCATGTAGTATACCGGTTAACCTTTACTTTGTGTACATTTTTGCCAGACATCCCCAGCATTATGCTTCCGGTTAACTAAATATTTTTGCACCCTTGTGGCTTTTTGAACTTTAACAGAGATGAGGAGAGACAATGGCGAAGAGGTCATGCAGCCCGCGCACTTTATAAATCAGATGACATCTGCCCATGCCAAGGGCTTTACCATTGTAATTTCTGCTTAATTGCTACTAGCAATATTGAGGGTAATTTTATATGTGCACATTTTTAAGGGTTTGTCATGTTTAAAATTATTTTAGCCCATATCAGTTGCGACCACGCAGTCACCAGACGCTAAATCCATATCTGTGCCATCCTTGTGCTTAGAGTGTTCTTTCTTGTAATTTATTGTGCACCATTATTTTCTCAGGGTAATATGTATTGTTTCAATTAAGGGTTCTCGTAATTTTCATGTTTGATGCTTGTATGTATGACCTATGTATGTCACTTACCTATGTTGGATTTTTACCGCCATCAGGCAAGCTAGAAACTTGTGTGTGCTCAAATCGCACAGAGAATAATTTTCTGAATGCCGCCGTAATTTTGTTCCACAGGATTTTATTGATTTTCACAGAAAATATTGGGACTTCATCTGCAAGATGTAGTCCGCTATGAACTTCATCCAGCAGCATCAGTGCCATTTAAGATTGTTTTCACGCATCTGCGTGTTTATTCTGCCTATTCATGTCATGCTCCACTTTCATTAAGTGCTATTTTGTGTAATTTGTACTGCAATATTATTTTGTCCTAGCATGCTGTGTGTTTGACCATCGCCACACAACATGTGGTTCGGGGACGAGTCCCGACGATCAAGCATTAGAGAGAAAATTAATGAACGTGGTAAATTCATCTTTTTATTCCCAGTGTCCTGTCTCCAGAAAAAACCCTACAGTCCACCCTAATGGCAGTAAACCTCTTTCCTTGTGGAGACATCTGGCATCACAAGGAGAGCATTAATCTAGGAGGGCGTAAATTGAGTTACATGCTGTGAGAATCACCTACCGGAACTGGCTAGTCACATCCAAGGTTAACCATTTAATTCATTCTGGCACAAATGTGTAACTAGAGCAAAATAAAAACAATTCTACCAGTGTAAATCTGTGTGTCTTTGTAGCGTCAGAACTGAGCTACTACTCCATTTCTATTTCAAAGTGCAATGTTTAGTAATGCAAAGTATTTTGTAAGTACGCACGGGTGAGACGAAAACACGAGAACCCACAGCATCCCTGAGTCTCAAAAGTGCAGTGCGTAGGACCTACCGCTGGCACCCATTTACCAGTCAGTAATAAAGTATTCGTTTGTCTCAGTGTCTCAACCGATGGCATCAATTGGCATTCCCAAGTGGGGCCAGTATGTTCATCTGCGTCGCGTCAACCACGTTAGATATCAAGCCAGAGCAACCGCGAGAAGGCATGAAGATGTCCACGTCGGCACCTGCGACACCCGCAATTGTGAACGTGACAAATTTGGACATGCCGGTTGAATGATGCGTGCATTGTGGTCGGTTGAGTGAAATAAATCTGTTCTAGAAAAATTTGTGGGAACAACCACTATGCCAATGAAGGTCCGATACCGCGTCAACACCATCAGAGCAGCGACTGTGCATGCGCACCGGATGTGACAGGGTCAGAACGAAATGGGCTACATGTCAACAGTGTAAGCAGAATTTCCATCTACCATGCATCAGGCTGGATGAGTATGTAACTTTCCGTGATGGAACTGTAACGAGTGCTGTAATACAAACTGTGTAGAGAACGTGCCACCAGCAGCGCTGGAGAGTAAGCCCATGCCGACACCAGTTATAGTCACATACATACCGCAGGGTCTAACAGGACCGGATAGGAACGTATTGTTGCCAACTTTTGCGGGACTGGATGCACAAGACTCAGATACTATCTTAGCTGTATGTGAGGATAAGTTGCACCGACACCGTGTACACCGTGAGGACTGGGCTGAGGTTACCGCAAATAGATTGAGGGGAACTACTGCCGCATGGTGGAATTTACTGCCTGACTACTGGGTCGCCTGGGAGGAGTTTTGCAAGAGTTTGTTAGGTAGGTTCGACACCAATGGTGATGTCATTCAAGCCCAGGCCAGACTGTACCACGAACAGCAACGAGAAATAGAAGGAATCAAAGAATTTATTCAGAGAAAGTTAGGCCTGTACAAACTCGGTACTTAGAGTCATACTTCTAGTTTGGTTCCCCTCACTATCACGCAAATGTGATGAGAAATCATGCTACAAGTACATAACTTAATTTTTTTAAGTATATGCTAGTGCCAGCAGTTAGTAGTTGTCTAGATTATATAGATTATTTTACCCTAACCTCAGCATATGAAATAAAAGTACTAAACAATGCAACCAATAATGTTATAATGTACACTTTATAAAAACTGTATTCTTTACAGAATGTTAACCATCCCAGGAAAATAAATTTTATATTGATAGAGCACCAGTTTGTAAATTGGGAGGATCCAAAATGTGAATCTTGGTATGCGCTCATAGGTTACATTTTAAGTATTAGACTACATATACAAACTACAGGGAACCATGAATATTCAGTATTATGGGCTACAGTCACACAGTTACAAAATACATTTCAAACATATTAAATACATTTTCCATTGTATTCTCATTACACAGTCCACAACATTACACCGTGGTCAGTAGGAAAAATACATGCACATGCACCTAGCAGTTCCATGAAGTTGCTGCTATAGTTATCACCTACATGCCAAGAGAAGACATGCACCCAGTTAGTGCATAGTGTACTAAGCTCGGTTCAAGCAGCCACCACATCGCCCCAACTGATGATTCCCAGTTACTTGTATACACCGTCACCTAATGTTAATGGGAGAGGCTGGGAAAAATTTACAAATGTTTTGCATCTGTAAGTTACCAACACTGAAATGATGGTGTTGCAAAGGTTCATCACATTATTGTGAGAAGAGCCTGGTGAAAGATAATATATTTCAGTTATTTCATGTTCTGATTGTCACTGGTGTGATTAATACACCACTGGCCATTAAAATTGCAACACCAAAAAGGATGCAAGCTGTCACAACCAGATATTCTGGACAGAATATCAATCGTAAACAGGCGAAGCAAACCCTACCGCAAACCAAGTTTGTGGTACAGTAATCCACAATCCTGATAGGCCACAATTGGCGCATGGTCAAAAGTGGAAACCTATTTGTATGGTTGTAGAGTTCTTTGACAGATCATGCTTACTCCTTCTGTTCACACAAATGGTGGGGAGACAATGCCACTACCTCGCAGCTGCACCCCAACCTCCACTTATCAATGTCACAATTAGTGGATGTGCTGTGCTACTTGGCTGAACAACTACCCTACTTTATGCATTCTCCCAACTTAGGTCGTTCATGTGCATCCTTCTTGATATTACAATTATAATGGTCAGCAGTGTATGATATAAAATTTGGTGTCTCGTAAATGTGGGTAAGTACAAACCATGCCACATAATACAAACGCACCTACAAAATCCAGTGAACACAATTCCAATTTGCATAATTTGTATAGGCCTATTTTATAGCAATACCAATCTAGCGTTGGCGACTTTTTTTCCATTAAGCACAAATATTAAAAGCCAACTCTCCCATCTTTAGTCTAAAGTGGTGGATGTCTGGGCAAGACCCCTGTACTAACAACCCAACAAGCAGGCTCGAACCTGCAAAGCGACCAGTAAGCTTCACACAGTAGTTGGCATCGTACACGTTGCTACAGGTCTGTGGCTCGATGCTGATGTCACTACTGAGCACTTCGTTGCACTGGAACGGATCCTTGTGGTCTGTGCTCTCACACTGGTAGCAGTCAATGGCACTGGCTAGAATATAAGCAACATCAGTCATCATTTACGCTGCAAGAATGTTAAAAACAAGATATCAGAGTTTTCAAGAGATTCCTTACACACATACAGTAGTTTGTCAGACATTCAACTAAATACATTGTTTGCAATACAAATACAAAGGTAACAAGATAATTCTGCATACTTCAAAGCCAACAAATAAAGAATGTTAAAAAGTTAAGAATGCTGCTACGTGCACTCTTAACTAGTTATTTTTATAATTAGGTATATAAAAATAAAACATATGCACCAAAATAAAATAATAAGAAATCATGTTATGCTTGATAGTGGGATGAAAATAGCAAGGAATAGACACGTGTGAACGTGTCTAATTGTTTTTCCTTTTAAAATGTGTTTAGTATTTATTGAATACTTGGCGTGAATATGTCTGTCCTGTAAGTGGGTCCGCACCATGTTAGTTAGCCTTACATCGAGCATATTAGGGAGCGGGTGTACATCTCCGCCGTTATCGGACTTACAACTTTTAATCATGTAACCCGTTAGCTGAAATAGTTTTCTTAGTCTTTTGATCGGAACTTAGCATATTTTGCTTTTCTTTTCATTCGGGAACCGTTTTGTCTCCAACCCTGCTGACTCTCATGCTGGGGACTTAATCACCTCTTAATTTAATTACTTTGTGAAAGGCAGTGTGTCTTGTTTTGATCTGTGCTCTTCTGTGTTCTTATTTCATGGTTGCCTCACAACTATATAAGCCACATATGGTGTCAAACCTAATCATGTAAGTTACCACAGTTGTAACATCAGGAAGGAGTGCCTTCTTACTGGACGTGTGAGAGGGCCTGCTAAAGAGTCTCACCCTGCTTCGCTGGCATTCTGAGAGGGCCAACACTCTCAGTAGATACGCATGATTGCATTACTCAAGCAACTTTATCATCAGCAGTGCAATGGGGGAACATCAGGAGCAGCCACCTATAGCACGTAAGTCAAATCACCTTTTACCTGCTCCTGAGACCACGACATCCTGTAAGGTTAGTTTGTATTCAAGTAATAGTTTCTCCGTTGGACCAATATTTTTATGTTTTACATTACCAGTGTTTAAGTAAGGTTATATTTTTGTGTTGGGTATTATCTTGGGTAACATCTGTGCACCATGTTGGGCTAGTCACAATGTTTTTTTTGTGTATTTAGTGTGCATCTTTTGTAGAGAATAGATATGTAGAAGGAAGTGAATATATTCTGTGTGCGAGTTATTTGAAATGAAAATTTTCTGCAACAACCAAGTCCCATAATAGCAACACTCTGGAAAAGTGTTTTCAAAAGGTTATAGGCCCAGGACGTTATGGGAATGAGTTACAATTGTATGAATTTACAGTGTATCAGAGTCAAGTACACCTAAAAATGGCTTCCGGTATTAGTGATGAGCATAGAATACCTAAACCTAACAGCAATAATTATTTTTCTTGGTGTTAGGCCAAGGACAGCATTACAACAAAAAGGGTGTTGGGAAGCAATTGAGCCTGGCCATGGTAAAGAAGTATTGATGGAAAAACAGAAAGATGCTAATGTAAAAGCATTATCCTTCTTACTTATTAGGTTAAGTGTCAGTTAACATTTTGGTCCTCTGGGTTGGATCAGTGATTTAGATAATAAATACAGTCACCAGTCATGTATTTTTAATGTTGTATCGCTGATAAATGGGTACTTGTCCATGTATTCGTGACTGTAAATGTATTTGCCGATTGGGCTAGATTATGATGCCTTTGTGCTGCAAACGCGTTTGTGGTATTGTTTATTGGTTATATTCATTCGTTTTGTGTGTCGTGATCACTTAAAACTAGTTCTATAATGGCTCAAAATCAAGTTCAAATTCAGCTGCACCAAGTAAAGTGCAGAATAAACGTACTTCTTATGCTTGCCGAGCATGTTGAAGTGGATTCAAGTTATGCAGGTTTATTCCAAGCTCACTGCAGAGACTTGCAACGAATTAAAGGTGAATTTGAAGAGAACCTTCTGCTAGCAGAACAAGCATCTGAAACTGATTTGGTTGCAGAATCAGACTCCAGCGAGCAGGGATTGGAAGAATTTGATGTGGCATATTACACAATACAGAAAGTTTTTTTCTAAGCTCTACGTCATTCAAACAGAATTATGTGATGTGTCCAACCATGAAAAACCTTCTCATTTAAAACTTCCAAAATTACAGCTCCCGACATTTAAAGGCATAGTCACTGAGTGGACAAGTTTCTATGACCTGTTTACATCACTCGTTCACAATAACAGCTCACTTTCGGCGGTTGAGAAACACAAGTATCTGCTCACGTCATTATCAGGGGAACGCTTCAATTTAATAAAATCACTTCCACTTTCTGCTGAAAATTATGAACTGGCTTGGGAAACTTTAATCGAGCGATATCAATATCTGCGAACCATTACCACCATGCACTGGGATAACATTATGCAGCTTCCAAAACTAATTGTCAGGGCACCTGAGAAACTACGTAAAACGGTAGATGTGATCAAGGAGAATCTGGGATCTCTTAGGATTCTCAAATTTCCAGTAGGTGAGTGGAGCTTTGTTTTGTTAAACATTTGAAGGTGTTCAGTGCTTGGGTTGTGGGTTGAGAGAAAATTTTGGAGCAGTGAGTTTGAGGATTACGGAAATTTTTTGGAATTCTGTGATATTATCGTGTAGGCGTCAGGCATTGTCACCATGATGCCGATGAAGCTGTACTAGAGCCGACTCTCAGTGATCACCGGATTGTTCGGCCGGACGGCATAATCATCTTGGCGGGAAAACTGGTGCTCCTCTATATCAATTGTAAACTTACGTGCGTGCTACACGGTGGCCTATTTGGGGTGACCACACATCCCAAAAACATTTAGAACAATAGTGCAATAAGACTGAGCACTTAAATACATAACACATTTGCTTAGTACACTTAAGGGTTTTGCGCGAATGGTGAGGGCCCACGCTCTTAAGTCCCCAAAGGCATGACGTAATACATAGTTTTTACTAGTCAATAACTACAATGCTCCTCCAGGAAGCCAAATACACTAGTGTCGGGCTTAACCCGCTGACGTAGGTTACATTGTGAAAAATGGCACGAAAAAGTGAAAAGTGATTACATGAAAATTACGCTTCCCCAGGCAATGCAAGCACTGGCGAAGTTAAGGGGCAGTGTCCCCGGGCAGCTAAACGAAACAAGGTTCCAGAAAACTTACACTACTGCTGATTAAATGACAGGTGAAACAAAGGTTAAGAGCTGCCAGGAGCATGGAGATGCAGAGCGCAAATACACATGACCAACCCCTTGAGATGCTGAATGCTGAATAACTTCTCCTGCGCTGTGTGCTGGCAGACTTGGTGGGCAGGCACGTAAGGTGGGACTACTTACTAACCTACTTTGCAAAAAATTTATGATAAATATATAACACTTGCAACTTTAACGAGTTATAAAATAAATCAGATAATTTCAAACATGAAACCAAACATTTACCCTTGCATGGAATGTAATCCAGGTGAACACATGTGAGGTAAAACATAGCACTTGCAAAATAAACACTCTCAGTGGAAACAATATGAACTTAGGGCACTTCTCGGGACATCTCTGGTGTCCCTTTTATTAGGGTTTATTCCTGCGTCTGCCATAAACCCATTTTGGTATTTTACCTGCACCACTTTCACTTGTGTATCGTGTCGTGCTGCACTGTACTCTGTTACTCTGGCCATCTACTACACTACACACACTCGTAGACACTTCTCGTGTATTGCATGGGCGCGTTGATGCACTACTGCACTGAAGTAGAGCGATGGTTCCTGCTACGCTGCGGAGATGGTGTGTGACGGGCAAACTGTCTTAATGGAAGGGAACGCTGTAGGCATCAAATTGTCCCCCCCCCCCCCCTTGTACGACAATTTGCAGCTGTGCACCCCTAGTTACAGCAAAGGCACCTCCTCTGCCCCTGCTGCCTAGGATGCAAAATGTAGGGGCCCTGGGATGACTCCACGTGAACAAAATTGCTGCTGCTGCTTTGTTGGGCCTTGCTCAGTGCGGGATGCTGTGGCGCCCCCATATGTGGGGCAGGCCTTTGGTGAACGTGACCGCTGCTTTGACAGTCAGCGACAAAATGACATGGCCGACCCACTTCCCTCAATGTCTCCCTCGCTGTTGCTCCTGCACGTGCTGTTGCTCCCACTGCTATGTCCGCAGCCTTGTCGCCGTCAGGAACGACCTGGGCAAGTTGCAACTGGGGGGTTGGTAACCACAAAGACATGTCCCCCCCTGTTAGCATACGGTTTGCTGATGCTGGCCTCCCTGTCTAGTGTTGGCGCCACAACAACGGACATTGTAGCGTTCACTAGAGGGGCTTCCCCCTTGAGTGCCAGCACTGGTTGCAGTGTAGGCGCTTGAGCGGGAGTGCGCCATCGCCATTGTGGGCCACGAGGCTTGCAGGTCTGCTTGCTTGTTGATCTGAGTTGCTGTTAACTCCTGGTCTCTACACAGCGGCATCTTGTGGTACCACGTCATCATTGACATCTTGACTTTGGTTGCAACAACCCCTGGGGGACATGTTGATTTCCACCATCGGCGGCTGGTCAGTCATGGGTGAGGGAGGTGGTGGCTCATCGTCCTCCTGTTCCACTTGCGCTTGGAGCTTGGCAAGGTTTTCCCCGTCCTGAGGTGCTTGTACACCCAACTCGGTTTCGCCAGTGATGTCTCCCTTTGACAGCCGTATATAGTTTTCTTGCATGTCCTGACAGAAACGTAGATTTTTTCGATGCTTCTTAGAATTTGGTGTGGACAGCTTTATTTAGCTGCTAATCCTGCTGAGAAATTTTGGCGAGCAGTGGATTGCAGATGAGTGTGTAAATACACTTTCTACCCTGTGCTCAGTGCCGGTGGTGGCCCAGTGAAAGTCTGCACCCACTTTGTTGTATACTCTAGCTGCCGTTTTCTATGCTCTTGAAATCTGTGCCGGCACCTTTCTTGGTGTGCTGGTTTCCGTGCTGCTGCTTGCGTTGGTGGTTGGACAGTTCTTCTCTCCTGGCAACCTGATATTTCTCCCCAGCAGGACTTCAGTAGCTGATCTGCCGGTGGCGGCGTTGACATGATGGCAGGGAGTAAAGAGGGCACCGGGCAGGTGGTCAGCCCAGGTGTTATGTTGCTCATCCACACAGAGCTGCAGCTGTGTCTTCAGCTCCTGGTTGCGACGCTCTGTGGGGTTCACACGGGGGTGATACACCGCTATCTTCAGATGATGCACCTCCCACTGGGTGCACATCTCATGTCACTTCCTGCCGGTGAACTGTGTGCCGTTGTCAAACAACAGGTTCTTTAGGTAGCCCCATCTCGCAAAAGTTTGCTTTGCAACACTTTCACCATATTTTGCACTTGTGCGCTGCTGGTTGCATAGGCCTCCAACCAGCGGGTAAAATTGTGGGTCACTATGGCAATAAACTGCTTTCCCCCGTGGACTTCGGGTATGGTCCCATCAGATTGAGTGAAACAGTTTCGAAAGGCCATCTGGGTAGCTTCGATTGCTGTTTTTTCCGTCCACTCTTTGTGCTTTGAGTTTGTTGCATTGCGCACATTGCTGCACATACATCCTTGTTTGACGTGTCAGGCAAGGCCAGAAAAAGAGCTCTATGACATTCCTGATGGTCTGATCTGTGCCTGGGCGGCCTGCTGTATTACTATTGTGCACATACACAAGTACGCGTTCCCTGCATTCCAGTGGTACAAACATCATCCATGTGTGTGGATCACGCATTGCGCAAGTTTCCAGTTTGTTGTTTATAATGCACCATTGTTCCACTGTTTTCACAGCACACTTTTCCTTTTGACTTTGTGCCCAAGCACAGTTGGTTTGCGCATCTTCCACCTCCCAATACAAATTGCACACGAGTATGTTGGCATTGTCAACATTTAACTGCTGGAGGCTCGCTTCATGGAAGGGCTCCTGCATGTCTGGAGGTAGGATTTTGTCCCATTCCGCATCGTCACATACAATGACGTTAGTGCATGGTGCTCTAGATAATGCGTCTGCAAGTTAGTTTTCTCGCCCAGGGACATGCTGTATGATAAGTCGTAGGCTTGTATGAGCAATGCCCACTGGGTGAATTTGCTGCACGCCTCTCGCATGTTATGTAGCCAAACTAGGCAATGATTGTCGATACACAGTGTGAAACTTTGATACTCTAGGTATGCACAGTATTTCTTGATCGCCCACACTATGCCCAAGCACTCGTGCTCGTTGACATATCTGCGCTTGTAAACTCAATGACCTGTCATGCTCCGTCATCACTGAATTGATAAAGTACCGCACCCAGCCCTTCCTGGCTGGTGTTGGTCTGCAGGTAAAGGTGTTTGCTTGGGTTGTACCGGGCCAAAGTCAGGCACAACCAGAAACAGTTCTTAATTTCCTGGAACGCTGTGTTTACTTTACTGTTCCACACAAACCTCTGTTGTGGTGATAACAAGTCTGTAAGTGTGGCCGTGATCATCACAAAGTTTTCAATGTGTTCACGCAGCCAGTTTATCAATCCAAAAAAATTGCACAACTGCTTGAGCGTGCGTGGTGGTTGGTATTCCTCAATTAGACAGAGTTGTTCCAAATTCGGCTTGTTTCCTGTTTCTTCTACGACATGTCCCAGAAAATCCAGACTTGTTTTGTCTATGTGATGCTTGCTTAAGGCACATGTCAACCCGTTGATAGCTAGTCTCTCTAGAACCATGGATAAATGATGTATGTGTTCTTCCCAGCTGTCTGATCAAACGACCACATTGTCCAAGTATGCAAGCGTGAAGTCTCCAATAAAGCTGTCTAGCACAAAAACCATCATGGACTGGAATGTAGCTGGGGCACATTTTAGGCGAAAGGCATGGCACAAAATGGAAATTGCCTCCCTTTGGGGGCCATGAAAGCAGGTTTCTCACGGTCCTCCTTCTTGACCGGAATCTGCCAGTAGCTGCTTTTTAGGTCAAGGGATGACAGAACTTTGACCCTTTCTCAGTGAACTGAGTGCGTCCTTAACACTGATGTGCATGGTGGGATGCTACATGTCATCTGATTGATGTGGCAGAAATTTATGCAGAATCACCATGTACCATCCATTTTCGATGCTAATGTAATTGCTGAATTAAAGCTACTACGCATAGGTTAAACAACACAGTCGACTATCATTTCTTTGATTTTTTGTCTGATTATCCGCACTTGGTGAGGCAGGTAACTACATGGCGACATGTAAATGGGCCCTTCTTGCGTTAAAGGAATATCATGTCCCGCTACAGTGATGCGTCGCAGGGATGTTGCGCAAACACTTCCCTACACTCATCTAAAAACCCCTGGAATGTAGCTTGGTGCTCCAATGGTACATTATGATCAAATTCCTCAAGCAAAACTCTGGGTGAATTACCATATCAGCTGATCTGCAGTCAATATTGTATACAGTGTGCATCTCCTTTGCACCAAAATGAATGCACCTTGATGCGAATTCTACAATATTGTTCTGTTCTGATAACCAGGGTATACCCAATATTGAATCCTTGCAAATGTAAGTTGCTATTATTGCTGCTGCTGTTGTTATCTCACGATCACGCACTCTTACAGTTACTGTAGCCTGATCAATGGCTGTACTACTATGTTGACTAGCAGCGAGCTGGATGACATGAGTGGTCGGTGTTACATCACTCTTATTGACAAAGTGAAGTTGGAAAAAATTATGCGAGGCAGCAGTACCAATAGGGGTGTGGCATGGCTGCCCATTCACATACACAAGAATCAGAATAAAATGTGCTTGGTTACCACTAACCTTGTTTAAGAGGGCTTGTTGTGGTGTCACATCCGTTGTTTGCTGCGGGACCGGGGCATCAAGGGCCATCAAGGGCGTAACCCCACTTACTCTCACTTTCTGTTTCCCTGGTTCCTTGTTGCAGGTATCCTGCTGTTGTTGAGGTAGGGATTATTCAGGCACTCACTGTGCCAGTGGAAAACCTCCTCTTCTTTAAATACAGACAAGCTGTTGATGGTGGCTTGCTTTTATCCCACTTCATTTACAGTTTTGTGTCTCACTTGCTCGCACTTTCACTCCTGTTATTGTTTACATTTTTGCATGCACTGTTTGGGTTGGATCCTGTGGCTGAATTTTTATCTGGTCTTGATCTGAAATACTGGGTTTTGTACTGATTCGCGGGTTCACTGTTTCTACAGTCACTGCCACTTTGCGGCTCATGTCACCATCGTCTTGTACCGGAATCGCGACACGGTTGACACATGTTATCTTCCAAGATAATCACCTCTTTCATTAGCTCTTCCAAGCTGCCGTTAAGTAACGGGACTAGCGCAGTACAGTATTCAGGTCTGACAGTTTCTGCAACCACTTCTAAAATTTCCCGTTCTGGGAACTGGTAGGATGTTGTTTTTGGAGTCTAAGTTTACTCTGCACTTGCAACGACATAAATTCTTCCTCAAATCTGCACTGAAATAAATGTAGGAATTCTTCCCAGGCTAGGCAATAATGATTGGTAGAACTCCACCAAGCCTTTGCATCACCTTGAAGCTGATTACCCACACAGGTTGCCCATTCTTCCTCACAAACATTGTACCTTTTGAGACGCACTGTACAATCCTTAATGAAGGCAGTAGGATCTTCGTTTGGATCACCTGCAAAATTAGGTAAAATCTGGAAACGTGTCGGGATTGCCATCTTGGCGGATTCCATGTTGAAATTGGTGGACATTGCTATGGTTTCTTGCTGCCTTTCGGTGGGTTGAGGCCAGCTGTGGACGGTTGTCAGTCCATAGCTGCCAGCTGTGCATTACGTCATTGGTGTTATTGCAAGATATGGAGTGGAAATAGTTGACAATATTGGCTGTAAATTTGCACAAATATGGGTGCAGGATAAAATGTTGGCACTTGTGATAAGTACTGAGCAGGTATGAGTGGGAGAGGTGCTGAACGTAGGGTTGGCAGATAGGGTGTTGACTAGGCGCTCTGAGTTGTTTTGTTTACATCTGTCACGTTCGCGCAGTGGGCATGTGACAGCTGTTTGTTGACATTTGCAGTTGCCACGCAGTCCTGGCACGTGAACTGCGTTCCCTTTGCCGACAGTCTCTCTTCTGCAGTGAAACATTGCTCATGTACTGTTGCCCTAAAAACACGACACTGCTTATTGACACTGTCGCTTTTTCCGTTGCATCCAGTCATGTGACAAGTGGTGACTTGTTGCAGTTCTGCAAAAACTCTAGTAACATCATAAAAAACCATTACATAACGGACAAAAGACACACACTAATAAAAAAACATTCAGTCAAGGGTACCAATGTGACATAAAACATTGTATATAATGTTAAGTCTGTTCTCTATCACAACACTCTCACTAGAACATACTTTGTGGTTGTATTCGGTCACTAATTTGAGTCCCATTCCTTGGACACAGAAGCGGTGCTTGGTAATTGGTAAGCTCTTGGTCAGAACATCAGCAATCATGTCAACTGAACCTTGATGAAGCACCTTGATCACTTTGTCTTCTATAAGCTGATGTATGTAGTGATGCTTTGTGTCCATGTGTTTGGTTCTTGCCCGATACCCAACTGTGGTTGCCAAATCTATTGCACTTTTACTGTCACACAAAATGTTCACTGTTATATGCAAACAATTCTTGTCTAACTCGCTTGCCAGTCCTCTGAGTCATAGTACCTCAACATCATGCAGAAAGTGCTATATACTCAGCTTTGGCTGTTGATAATGCAACAGTTCTCTGTTTCTTGCTACTCCTTGCATAGTAACAACTTAGCCAGTTGTAGAAAGATGGTCATCAACATCTTTGGCCCAGTCTGCATCACAATGTCCTATGATGTCACTGGATTCACTTTATTCAGCTTTATGTCTGCTATACCCTTCAAGTAATGGATTATCCTTTTCACAGCCACCCAGTGAGCCTTGCAGGGACTTCTGCAGAGTTGGCTAGCTGCGTTTAGCGAAAATCCAATGTCTTGTCTGGTTCCTTGATAGACGTACATCAAACTTCCGATGGCCTCTTGATAAGGTACTCTGTTAAACTCGTCAGTTTCTTGTGGTTGCAAAACCATACTCTTGGACAGCCTTTGGTTGATTTCACTTGGGCTAGCAGCTGGGTTACACTCTTCCATGTTGAACTTGGCCAACATCTCCTTGATGTAGCCCTCTTGATCAATTCAGATCTTGCCTGCTGTACAGTCCAGTGTAACTCTCATTCCAAGGATATACTTTACCTCTCCCAAATCCTTCCTCTTGAAGCGGTTCATCAATCCAGCTTTAATGACATTTTTCATTTGACTGTCATTGCAAGCTATAAGCAGGTCATAAACAGCTACAATGACGACACTTTCACATTCTATTTTGAAATAGATACATTGATCTGTAGTTGAATGAGAGAGGTCAATTTCTTCCAAAGCTCTATTTAATTTCTGGTTCCATGCTTGGCTCCCTTGCAAACTTCATCTTCTCCTACCCATTCAAAGCTTTTGGACTGAGTCGTATATATTTCCTCAGATAAGTCTCCATGTAGAAAAGCTGTTACTGCATCCACATGATCAACGTCTCAGTCATACTTCACAGCTGAAGCTAAAATCATCCTAATAGATGCACGACAAACTACAGGAGCAAATGTCTCTTCATAGTCTATTCCCCTTTTTTGTGCACAGCCCTTTGCAACCAATCTGGCCTTATAATGTCCGATTCTTCCTTCTGCGTTCTTCTTGGTTTTGAATACCCATTTGCAGTTGATGGGTCTTCTGTAAGCCGGCAAACTTGTGATCTCCCATGCGTCATTCTGTCTTTTCCTTTTTCACTAAATCATCTATGTCTTTTCCTTGGGATGTGTGCAAAATCTTTGAACACCCTTCTCCACAAGGGTGTGATTTAGTCACTCAGCTAGCTCATTTTGCTTACGTGTAAATGGGCAAGTGGTCTGATGATGGATTCCCAGTTCCCTCAAAGTCATCAACAGTTCAGTGTTGATATATTCACCCCCATTGTCTGTACTGTATGTAATGTTTTGACTTGTTTATTCGCTTGTCTCTCAATTATTGATCGAAAAACCTTGAATGTGTTAGTGACCATATTTTTAGATTTTAAAAAGTAGACAAATACCTTCCTGGTATAATCGTCAATGAGGGTGAAGAAATACCATGAACCTCCAATTGACTGTTCTTCCATCGGACCACAAAATGTCATAGTGCACTAACTGCAGAGGTTCATGTGCCCTTGATCCCTGATGTTTGAATGGAAGTCTTTGCTGCTTACCCTTTACAGATGTAGTACAGGTGGTACTGTCGATCTTGGAGAATGTCAGCCCTATCGCAGAGCCATCCCTCAACTGCCTCATGCCCCATTGATTCAAGTACCGAGCCTTCTGTGCCATAAAGCACTACCAGAGACCCACCTGGTACAATTTGCCCTTTCTTCAGGTTGATCCAACCTGTACATGTTGTTGACTAAGGAGGCTGTGGCCATCAGCTCCCGGTTAGTGTCATAAATGTGACAACCCTTATTATTGAACAACACAGTGTGGCCATGCTTGACTATTCACACACTAACAAAAGAACATTCAGTCAGGGGTACCAATGTAACATGAAACAATGTATATAATGTTAAGTCTGTTCTCTAACACAACAAGATTCGTGAAACCGCCTTAACTACTGTCTATACTCTGTCACTACTGGCCCTCAGCTGGTAGCGGCACGACAAATGGTGGTAGCGGTGGGATTTCTTTATTTTATAACACCAAGCTGTATGGAATTTTAGTGTATCAATTTTTGTACCACCATTTGTATGACAAATGGTGGCAGTTCGGTGGGATTTTAAAAGAGTGTGATTAGTAAGTTTTATCGCTTTAACGCAATTTGTATGACAAATGGTGTTCCAGCAAGGGGATTATCCCGTTTCCAGGCTAGTTTGTAATTTTAGTGTGTTAATTTTGAGCGATGAGATTCGTCTTTTATGCATTCGGTTTCATCTGATTTTAAGTGCGTTTAAATAGTGTTACTGCAGAATATAATTTAATATTTAAAGTGTTCAATGCTAAACTGTGTTTTCTAGGGTGAAAAAAGTAAAACTGCAGGCAGTAACTATTAAATCAGACGAGCCCCTTTAGTCTTGGTAATGCGCGGCTCTTAAGAGCTGATGAGGGTGAAGTAAGGCGCACGAGAGAAGACAGCGTGAGAATTAGTATATTTGCCTGCACGAAACCGAGATAGGAGCTAGATGATAGGGCCAGAAAAATGAGTCTTGAAAAGGATAAAACAGACAAAAACCGGGAGCTGTCAAGCTCTGAGAATGAAGGTAAATCGCAATTTAATTTAGGTGATTCTTTAAATGTAGAGCACATGGCTGCATCGCAGGACTTAGCAAGGGCATTGACACATCCACAAATGGCTGAATGGATGCACTTTGTTGGGTACTTCGAAAATAAACCGGGGCAAAGCATCAAATGGTTTATTGAAACAATATCTATGTTGTCGTGGGAGACTCAGAGAAGCTCATTTGTTTCAAATTTATATTGAAAGGGGAAGCCCAAAACGTGTTGTGGGCATATCCTCACATGAAAGACACCAGCATTTGGGACGACTGTGTCATTTTCGATTAAGAATTTCAAACCCCGCAAGAGTTGCACAAGTAGTTTTGACAAGTTCTTTACTTGTACACAGAAAAGTAACGAAACTGTTCGCAAGTATGCAAAGCGACTTAGGTTGGCGGGCCGCAGGACAGTCGCAGACAGGCCACAGTGCAAGGTTTCAGTACGAGTACACGTATTTGAAGAAAATTTAATGGCTGTATTCTTAAAAGGTTTAAAGCCGAACATCCAGCATTCTTTTGAAAAGGCATTGCGATTTGCAGAAGAAGAGGCGCAAAACGAGCTGTTGTCGAACGGGAAAAGCTACACCCACGACGAGGTCCGAAAGTGTTATTATTGCAGCAAACCGAACCATATACTTAGAGACTGTATGCAGAAAAAGAGGGACGAGGCGCAGAAACGAGAGTGCGATGAAGTAGGCTTTAAGCGAGCTGTGAAGTGCAGAAAATGCGGTAAACCCGCCAGTGCATTGCACCAACATTACCGTGCCATCAGGTGTGCTAACTTTACCAACACTGCGAAATTACATCATTGAAGAACAAATCATGTACCCTGTAGTAAACAAGTGGAAAGTGACGTACGCAAAACAAACACATGACAGATGGCACGTCAACAACTGCATTGAATCACGTGCAAACAAACACAGTGACATTTGGTGAGTGTATGTCCCAATAACAGCACGGGACGTAGTTCTCCAATATGCGCATGCAAGTGAATTAGCAGGTCGTACAAGAGCCGCGCAGACAAAAATAAACATCCTCAGATACTTTCATTGGCCACGGCTTGCTATCCAAACAAGAGCTTTTGTGTGGGCGAGTTGTCCAGTGCAATTACTACAAAAGTCGCTGCCAAGACCGCTTACAGCAACAACAGGCAAGAGAACCCACAGAGTAGTTCGAAACCGTAGCTATTGATCTCATGGAGCCATATCCATGGACATCCACCGGGAAAAGATTCATCCTTGTAGTCACAGAATTATTGTCCCGTTGGGTGGAAGCCTACTCTCTGTCACATGAATGGGCCAGAACAGTAGGAAAGACACTGCAAAACAAATTTTTCTCCCACGGGGGCTACCCACACATTTTACTCAGTGACAATGGCACACAGTTTACTGGATGAGTGTGGAGTGATTTTTGTATAAGGTGGTGTGCGAAACATCACATGACTGTGGTCTATCATCCACGTGCAAATCTCACAGAAAGGCGAAAACAAGAACTGAAAAAACAACTGCGTCTGCATGTGAGTGATAGCCACGCATCCTTTGTCGAACTCCCCGCCACCTTGTTCACGTTACGCACGTGAGTAAACTAGGCGGCCCAGCCGCTGCAAGGGCGTGACCTCCCCCTCCTGGGCGAGTTCACCAGCGGAGCATGCCACAAGCACCGCAGAAGGGGAAAACAGTGAGGAGAAAGCAGGAAATGAGAGAGAGCAACAGCGCCACTATACAGATCAGTGGCAGCTGGACTCCACCTGCCCCCACCTCCATTCCAGCTCCGTCAGCTGGTGTATGTAGATGTCCACCTCCAGTAGTACAGGCAAAAGGCGACGTTTGTTACATAGTCCGACTCAGCCGGTGCCATACAACCATTTACCACAGAGATGCAATACGAATGGCCAGGGGCAGCATCGAGATGCCTGACACCCCTCAGCTCATCAGGGGGACACATCTTTTTCAGTATTAACAAGACTCATGCAGAATGAACAGCCATTTTCTCCCATCAACTCTGCGCCAAACGCGAACTCAGCTGCGACACTGGACATAATTGCGTCTACAGCAGCTCCAGCAAGTAACGTCATGCCTGCAAGCATCCATCCGTCAATAAACAGCAAGCTGCCAACATCTCATGATGACACATCCAACGAGCCACCTGAGGACGGCCAGAATCGCCAGGTGTGGATCCCACCTGATGACATTGTGACTCCATCAAGACACCGGACATCTTCAGCCACATCATCATTGGCATCATTGGTTCCTAGTCAGGGGGCACAGCATCACAGCATTCCGGGGATGCCCATTTGCCTGGCCTACATCACCCACATCCGGGTGAGAGCAGCAGCAGCGACGAGACAGGGGAAGTGGAACTTTCCACCTCCCTTCACTGCTCCAAATGAGCTCGCTATACACTGCGTGCCACATGTACGGCATGCGGGCACTCACCAGCATCCACCGCAACCAGCATAGCACTGCCACCAGCGCGGGAACATCAACAACAGCAGCCCTGCCTACCAACACTGCCTCAGCAACGTGTGACCGCTACAACTTGCGGCCACGGAACACATTCCGGCCGCCAGTCAGCTGTTGTAGCTGAGCAGCGAGGGAACAGCGTGATGGTGGGTGAATGGCCTCCTGTGAGGGGCGTTTGAGTGCACCACGCCACCCATCAACCCATTCACCATACCATCTGCAGCACAGCCGACTCTCACCACACCACCACACAAGCGCAGCAGCTCACACCCAGTGTTCCGCTTGCTAGTGTGCGTGCATTAGTGCAGTGCATCATTTATTTATTATTAGTAGTTCTTTCCTGATGGGCTTTTTATATTTATTAATTAAATGCAGTGTTATTATTTTAATATGTGTTAATTGCTGTGTTTATTATTTCTCTACAGTGTCGTGTGCTACAGTGCGACATGTTTGTTTACATATGAGTTATGTAATAAAAATCTTAAGTAATTAATGCGCTGTGATTCGCAGTGAAGGGCTTTTATGTTTATTTAATTTTAAGATTATTTTGTGTGTAAAAGATTGTTTTGATGTGCAGTGCACACAATGCCATATGACACGTATCACAATACGCACCCAAGGCCATAGCTGCGCAAACTGCATAATATATATTTTGCCAATATTCAACATTTCATTCTATGAGCCAGTATCGTATCGTAACATCCAGTAGTTGTGCCTCCAGTTTGAGGTTATGTACGCCTTGTACAGTAAGGTGTGTTCCGTAATCAAATGAACACATTGGTGGCCTAACCCCACTTTTTCACAAAATATTGAAAAAGAGTGTTGTTGTTAGTTTTAAGTTGTGCACGATACATTACGTGTAATTTGGAGCCTACAGACATAATAGACATCATACGGGACACATCAGTAGTGACAGAAACATTGATGGAAAAAGATGTGTTTTTCATGTTGACGTGAACGCAGAGTTCACTATACGTCTCCCTGACCATTCGCACCACACAGTCTTCAATTGCAATTAGAGCACACCCAGGGTCAACAAGAACAGCCGAGAGTACGCTGGTGTAGGTCGCTGAGAACAAGCAAATCACTTTTCTCGGGGACCTATATTGATATCTCACAAAGGTCGATTTAATCATTTTCCTTCAAGAGGTAACTCCTGGAGAAAATTGGTTAATGATCTGGCACTGCATTGGTAGGAACTAGTGGGCTGCCCGTGCAGCAGTGTTATAAGTTCCTACCATGCGTACTACGTAGGCGGACTTGTTGGCTTTGGTGTAGTGCTCCACGGCCCTTATGCAACCCCTATAGGCAGGGAATTGCATTGTCCTGCCTATCCTCAAGTTTCGTCCGTGCGAAAATGTAGTGTAAAATTATTTTCTTTGTAGTTCAGGCAAAATGAAGTTGCCTGTAAACCCTTTTCGCACGTACAAGAAACAGCATATGTGGTGATGTCACAGAGCATGGCGTGAGCCGGGCGGAAGTGATGTTCTGTTGGTGCCATGGTGGCGGATGCGATGCCTTTTATATAAGTGTTTAAGAATAGCAGCAAAGGACCTGCACGCATCTTAGTTATAAATTCAGTGGCAAAGCAACTCTAATACACAGGACTGTACAGCACAGCCTTAGAGCTAATTGTTTATCATGCAAGTGTGGCGAGATCCTCCGCATGTATCTTTGATCAACCAAAGGAACACTTGGTTGTTTGTGGGGCTGTCGCCAATATCATTATTTAAATCAGTGTACACTATGTTTCATTTTAGTTGTAAGAGAGCACGAACCTAAAAATTATACAGATAGTAACTAAACCTCGGTGCAGATGCTTGGCGCTACTGCCGTGGCCATGTTAGCATATTTGTCTCTGCACGCAGAAAGAGCAGCAGCACGGGAAATAAGCTCCGTGACCACCCTCGGTACCAGCATGTAGGCTATCAACCACTTAATCTACAATAGTAAGTCAATTAACCGGAACACTTTTTGAATTCAGTACTGAGAGTTGATCCGCTGCCTTTCCCATCAGCAGGAACTTAAATTCACAATAATGTATTAAGGGCCTTGCCCAGTTTGCAGTTTTGGGTCATTGGCAGACCTCTTAAGTGCTGAGACTGCTTTACTTCACTATTCTTTAAATGACTGTAAGTCTATGTTTCACGTCAATAAAACGTATTCAAATGAATTAACACCTATTATGTTTTACCCTGAAAAGTAACTCTGGGCTGTGTCCTTAAGGCTGTAGTATAATAAAAGTATTCACAATGTGTATCTTATGGGATCTGTTCCCTGGACAGAGTAGAAGCAGTGTAACTAAATGGCGTGTGGGAGGTCTACAGCCCACGCTTTCGTGGTAGTAAAAACTATCACCTTAACCTCAGTGTGTGTAAGAGCACATGGTAAACCGTAACCACATCAGGAACGATGCAGACACCAGGGATCCCTTTAGGCAGTTGGCACACGACCCCTATCTCACCGCTCTCCAAGAAGGTCTCGCACCGGGCATGCAAACCACTTTGCCTGTCTGAAGGTCAGACTGGTGAATGCATCATCCCTGGAGCCTGAGCACATGTCAATGTTAAGTCATAAGACAAAAACCACGTCAACCACAATAAGGCTTGCAAAGTTTTTATTTTTCATTTTTCTTTTGTATATTTTTTAATGATAAAGAAAGGGTGTTTGTATTGTCTTGCATCACCCACACTGCACAGCCATCAGCCATTTCATTCACCAACATCATAAATTGTAATATGTATTTTTTATCATCATGAGACAGGAAGGCACAGCCACTGAGAGATCTCCGTGCCATCCCTTGTTCAGTAGAATCATCATCATCTCGCGGAGTGGTTGTGCGTGCGCGTCCTCCCCAGATCATCACCGTTTTCAGCATAATCATGTAGAGCATCAATAGTTATTTATTTAGTTATTGGAACCTGTGTTCACTTTTAGTCCAGGGAGTGCACCACTCCGCAACCCAGACATCTTTACATGACCGGGGCGTAATATATTACTTTAACCATTATACCTATAGACTTCACACCATTTTTACATCTTAAGAGCACTCCGGGCTTTACAGGAGTTTTACTTTGTCAGTACCTCAAGTGAGGAAATCACGTGAATAAATATGATCGCAATGAACTTGCACTGTTTTTTTTTTTACGTTATTGCTTAACAGTTGCTTAAACTGTTGGCATAACTTTACGTAAATCAGTGGAGTGAGAATGGCCCTTAAACAATTCTCGTGGGAGTGAGTAAGTGTTTAGAGGGAGCTTGGATATCCTCTACGTACTAGTCTAGGCACTTGAATTACAGTGAGACATCATCATCTACAGCAGCATCCAGGAACGGGGAGCATCAGGGAGGCCACTTCAAGGCCATCGGTTCACGATCCACATCACCTTCATGCTCGTACTGAGCATTGGCGCCCGACCAGAAAAGCCTACTCTTACATCAATCCAATCCACATAACCTTTCCCTGATGGTCCAGCCACACACACGTCACATAATTGCAATACTTTGGAAACGTGTTTCAACATGCTCATTATGGTGCCTAAATGTACGATGTACATGAACCAGTCTTGTCATCTTATTATTTTTAAATGCACAGAATTTACAGAATTACAATTTTCTAATGGTGATAATAGTCACTTATTCTTTCATTTTCTTTCTGTTTTCTGTTGTATGATTGGTAGTAATCTGTTATTACTAACTTTTGGGGTGAAATGCTGCTGAATTCCTCAACCTGTTCACTATATTGTAAACACTGCAAACAAAATGTTCTTTAACAGAGTATATGTTAATACACCACAATGGCTCATAAAAAAATTCTACTTTCACCTTATCATTGGACCTCTCATTTAAGATGAAAAATTGCTTAAGTTTTTCAATGAATGAAGGTCTTCCTTTTCTTTAAAGAACTTTTACATGCTACCAATAATATTCTTCCTACCAGCCATGTTGTCGCTGCATCCGACTTCCACTTGGTGAAGGCGCTCGGATGCTAATTTGCAATCCTTTATACGAAGAATTAACTACCGGTACATCTTTGTTACTAATTAACATGTCTTTTTTACCTCGTGATTACACAAATATTTACACTTGCATCACAAGGTACAGAGTCCAGTGATAGGATTCTTCACCAGGAATGGTAGCAATTGGTTTTCGTGGTCATGTGTCTACCAGGAAGACACTCATCACACACATGTACAAAAGCCCAATGTTGTTTGGAGTAACAAAGTAATTATAAGTCACAGTAGATAATTTTGGATGGATGTGTCATCTCGTAGATGCCGTTGTCAAGAGTGAAATACGATACTAGCAGAGTAATGGTTGAGGGCTATTTCTCTTGATTTTATTTTCAACCATTAATTCCTGTAAACATGCTTTCTATACTGTGTCAACAGTTGGGAACAGGCCCTTTCTTCTATCAGCATAATAACTCTTCTGTCAATAAAACAAAGGTCAGTTACATTGTGAAGATGACGAGGTGGTATAGACTTATTAACTGCACTAACCACTCAAAACCCTAATGGCCTAGATTCTAATTATAAAAAATCTTCATTTTTCCAGCCTTAAGATAGTAATTTCCTATCTTGTGTTCATGTTAAATATAGAACTGCACTTTGCAAAGGACATTAGTACAAAAAATCATTTAAAAGTAACGGTACTGTAACTATATTGATTTTGTTTTCACTCTGAAGATTTTTCTTCAGCATGTCAGGAACAGAGATATAGGGCATGTGGGTTCAAGTCCAACTCAGAATTTCAGCAACAACTCAATAAGTCAGCACTGAAATGGTTCAATTATACTATATTAGGTATGCTACACTGTCTCCGTTTGTTTTTGAGAAAATACACCAAATTTGGTAATAGTTTTGATACGGACCAGCATAAGGTCCATGTAAATGTAACACAAGAACATACCACGAGGTACGATGAAATTGGCAGAAGTATGCAAGGATCAGAGACAAGATAGGATATCATCATATATCCAAATGAACTTTGTCCATACAAATATTTAATCTTGTCAATAAAAATATTTCATCTTAATTGCATCAATTAAAAGAAAAGCTAATAATAAGCATGCCCCAAAACAAAAAAGGAATACCCAATGAAGGAAAATAAATGGCAAAACTATTTGGAAAATAGAATATGAAAATAAAATTCTTTTATTGAATAATGTGTAAAAAAAATTTATCAACTCTAGAGACAGAAAAATACTACAGTATTAATTTGGATTGTACTCCTGACATTTCAAAAACAAATGACCACTCCACAATGCACTGTAAGGGAAATACACTGTCACAAAAAAAGTTTTTACAGGTAATGATTTTAAAAATTCAAACAAGAATGAATGGAAAATAAACCATTCCAGCATTTGTGTAAGTAATTTTAGAAAACAATGGGAAACCAAAATCATAATACCTGGATCTTGAATCAAACCTGCTTGGTCGCTCCATAACGTCAGTCCAATGTTACTTACTTGGTGGCTATTTAGATAGCTCCTGTGTAAAAGAAGCCACTAAGCCATATTACATGGGAAAACAAAATTGAGGCATGTATTTTCACTCTCCCTTCCCCTTCTCCCCCCCCCCCCCCCGCGCAAAATGTATACAGTGACAGACATGCTGAGGTATCCAAAAAGGGAAGTTTATTACAGATCACTTTTTTTTGTGTATGGCTTAATAGGATCTCTGAAGACAACCAATTGCTAGGGATGGGTACAAAAGAGAGGCAATGGCCTGTATTACGGAACCATCCCAACATTTATTTGTCTGGATTGATTTTGTAAAAATAATGTACAATAAACTATGATAGTAGGACCGGGAACACAACCCCAACCACATATAATGGGGCCGCACTCACGAAAACAAACCTCCCTTCCCGATACCAAAAAAATTGTTGACGCCCGACAGGGATCCTATTCAAGGTCTGTAAAAGGGGACCTTGGATCCTATAGACGACTGTACGACACATTCTGTCAATAAAATGTGCTAGATAGCGACTGTCGGCTCATTCCAGGAATCATAGAGGCACCCGCATCATAATATAATGTATAAAGTGGAGAGAAGGTGGGTGAACATAGGTAGGTGTGACAAGAGGATGGCAAGAAGCCTCTAAGCCCTAGTGACAAGTAGAGTGGCCCCCTATATTAATTAATAAAACTGACAAGGGCACGGACCCCTAATTTTTAGCGTTCAGCAGTTGGACACCTTCCCGAGGTGGACCCACTACTTCTGTAGGACGGCCGGGAAGGGGGAGATTGGCAGCTTACTCATACTCGCACAACCCCCCTCCTTGTTTCGCTTTAAGAAGGGAGGGTAGGTATCTGCGGGCTACTGCACGAACTTACTGGTCATCTCCCCTCCTCGGCACAAGTCGACGTTCGAAGAATGTTCTGGACCAGGGAGCCTAACACTATACACAATGGCACGACCGGAGGGTCGGGAGTCTTTGATACCCATCTGGCAAAGTGCGGCGATCGGTGTGCGAGAAACTGTGGCGGGAGCGTGCGTGTGTGGCGGCTACATGCAAAAGGTCGTTAGTGCTGCGGAGACGCGGTATCCGGTGGACACTCCAGCACGTACTGGACAGGAAAGACTGGCAATCTTTGTATTGAGACATGGTGGAACTGAAAGGACGAGTTATCAGACTTTATTGTAAATAGCCTATTATAAACGTCAATTGTCAAGTATATAATTTTAATAGTAATTCAGTCGGTGTTAAAAAACTGTTTACAAAGACTGGTTTTGTGTGTTTGTTAATTTCTGTGAGGTGAAAAACTAGTATGTAAATTTAAGTTGCAAATAGTGGGCGGAAGAAATTTTTAACGAGATTATTATAGTTTTTTTTTTTTTTTGGATTGTTTATACATAAATTAAGAAATTATTGTAAGTCCTTTTTAATTAATTGAGAACTCTGGTTACGCCAACAGAGACTGAAAGGGAATATACTCGCGTTTACTGCAACACCTTTTCCTACAAGCCGAAGGTACAAAGTACAAGCCACTTCTACTTTCTCGATAATACGAAGACTATATTTAATTTTATTGGCAACAAATAGTGTCCTACACACACGCACACACACGCGCACATACACACCGATAGCACGACTGTTTTGTCGCCCTGCTGTTGCCATGCTAAGCAATTACGACAAAAAGTTGTGACAACAGTTTGTCGACTGTGCACACATAGCTATCGACGATGCTACCTAACATTACTACTCAAACAGCGAAATCGAATACATCAGCGCGCCCGAGCAATTTTGACGTGTGTAAAGCTCTGTAAACCAAATATACAGTATTCATAACCTACCGCTGATATTTCCTTCATATTAGATCGTATAATAAATAAAGTCGAGCTTTAAGATTTATAGGGTTTCCCCCATGATGGTCCATAGAACTATAAAGAGTCTCGGCGTCTCACTGGATTAATGGGATTTGACGGCTCTCCAAGATACATTATAAAAAAATGTAAACTTACAGTAGCTCAAAAAGTATAATCTAGCTATAGTCACATTACATTACTGAAAATACTAGGCTATATTTAAAACAAAAGAAATAACTGTCAATATGGGCTGTCCGCAGGCCATTTATATGTATTCTTCTGAAATAACATTAACATGTGCTAATTTGTTCATTGTTGTTTATAATCAGAACGCGGACTTTACAATGAGTTGTGATTTTGACGTCAAACAAGTATTCATCTAGGCAACACAGTGCCATAACTCTCGCAGTATATGCCTTCCATGTCGTGCACGAAGGAAAAAGGGTGGCTTGTTTACTTCATTGAAACATTTTGTGGCAATCTCGGAACAAAAAAAAAAAAAAAAAACAAATGAATAAGAAAGGACTATCGCAGAAAGGAGTTTCCGAAACGAAAAAGTTCTTCAAAGATATGTTGTATAGTACCTAACGGAAATTATAAACAGACCCATTAGTACAGTTACAGCATCATCACCTACAGATGTCATTAAATCAGAACGTATTACAACAAAGTAGGAAGTGGCCATCCCGTCTGGTTTAACGTAGGCCTAGGGAGAAGAAACGCAACATGGGGCCAGGAAAGTTTAAGTACGTCAAACTGAGTGTTCCAAAGTTTACAGATAACGTTGGACGGGAATTAGGAAAGCATCCCACAGCACAAAAGATACGAAATGTGATTCATGAAACTGACTGGTCCGAATAAAATCCTGTACCAACCAGACGAACAGACTTTCCTCTGATAGAGAACATGTAAAAGACAGCTATGAATATTGGAGGATCGTCGCATAGACAGATAAAAGTAAATGCAACCTTTTAAAGTCAGATGGGCCGGTGACAGTTTGGCGGAAAACTAACCCTGAACTAGACACACAAATCTCGCAGGTATAGGCTGTTCACGGTAAAGTGAACACTTTTTAAGGCCCTCCCAACAGGCGTTAACCGCTAATAAATATATCTTATTGCAGCCTCGGGCATTAAATTTTGAATGTGGTGAAGTGTATACAGTATATGTATTGGTCACATTACAATGTTTATATTAAAAAGCAGTAGGAAGTTGTAGATTGGATGAAAGGAAAAATTTAGAAGGGCCTTAAAAAGTACTCACTTTACCGTGAACAGCCTATAGAACAAAACACGGTGGAGGTTCCGTACCTGTTTGAGGCGTATGAGTGGTAATGGAGTAGGCGAGTTGTGTTTCATCGATGGTATCCTGGACCACAAACCTTTCATTAACGTTATGAAATCTCACCTTCCCAAGAGTGTCAAAGATATAGGTCTTACCGGAGACTGTCTTTGCACAAGGTAAGAATCCTAAACATACAGCCCTAAACACAAAACTGTGGTTATTCAACTCGCGGCAGCCACACTGGATGACAACACCTGGCTACAATCGCCGGACATCAGTCCTATTGAGAAATTTTTTATTAATGTTCTAGAAGAAGGAACAAATCTCGAACAAAAATTATCCCTAAAAGACATTAGATGAATCGTGGAAGATCGCAGAAACAACCGAACACACTGTCAATATACCCCATAAAAATTACACAAAATCAACAAGAAAACAATAAGTCGGGGGGGGGGGGGGAAGAGGCTTACCAGGTATTTTATTTATTTATTTGGATAGCCTCCGTAGTTTCTTGTGCATACTAGAAGGGAGTAATCAAGGCGTGCCTATAAAAGCAGACCCCTAGAAATGTTTTTATGTACTATCGCAGACGAATACTTGTTTGGGGTAAAATTATATGCGTGATTTCTATGTTTTGTCATAATAATTAGTCCTACAGGAAAAAAAACGGTATTTATGTTACGTATATTTAGTAACTTTGCCATAGTAAATACTAGCCAGTTAATGTACCGACCACACTATTTCCTTTCGTGGTACACATCCGTAAACTTTGAGTCTGTGGAAAGACGAATGCTTGCTTTTTTTTTTTTTTTTTTTTTCCAGACACTGTATATTCTGATTATTCGAATGCGACTTAGGATACAGCGAGAAGTAAACAGCTTGTTAAGCGAGAAGTAAACAGCTTGTTAATCGATAACATCTGCACCCGGCTAGATAAAGGTCAAGGCCTCGTGATAATTCTGACCTGCCACGAAGACGCAAGCAAGTAGGGTCGTCCCATTGTCGCTCATCCAGCAACCATTGTAACACAAAACTTATCAAACGAAACACTTGGGGCTTACTCAAAGTGACCACTACGAAGAAAAAAAAAAAAGGGGGGGGGGGGGGGGATTGGAAGGATTGGATTTTAAACTGACTCAAACCTAAGTGCAATTCGCTGTTCTTAGTATAGGAACAGTAACTGTCGTTAACTATGTATCTCCCACAAGTTCAGTGTTCGAAAAATAGAACGTTCTATTTATTCACTTGGTTGTAGAAAAAGTTAACAGCTGAGGTTTGTTACGTTGGAAAGAAAGGAATCAAAATAATGTTTATAAAATACCCGAGTTGTGTTAAAAAAAAGTGGTGTTTGATATTCCGGATTAATTTTATTATCAAAATATTCTGCGAGCACATAATAGCATCTGTTAAAACATTGTCAGCTATTTCAAACACTCAGATGCAGTTCTCGTTTGTCTTGGAAGACAGTGTTTGCAAGGAAAGTGTAATGATCAGTTTATATACGGCAAAATCATTAAGAGTCCTATGTACTAAAACTTTTTCTGTGAAATCGTCGTTTACGCGTAAACGCGTATCTCGGTAAATAAAAGTTATGGAAATATGACTTTTTGTCAGAGAAGATTGAAAAACAATTATCTATGACTCTCTTTTTTTACTTTTGTCATATTAAGTGTATTCTTCGAGGAAAAAAATCGTGAAAATGGTCATTCATAGCACTTTTAAAGCTCGCCTATGCAGTTTCCGTAAGCGGCACGAGAAAAGTACAAAGATACGGACGTAATTTAATCTGTGCGCTTTCATCGCGTGTAATAACCCCTATGTTACAGATATAATTTGCACAGTAGTGTTATGGCGGCCCGTCGCCCGTATCACTCCCTCGCTTCTTGACCCTAAACGCGCAGCTACATAGCCCCCTTCAATACTGTCCCTGCGTTGCTAAGGACACAGCATTATCTCAATCTCAGTAAGTGCCAAGATACCATCGCCGTCCAATTTGCTTTCATCTCCAATTATTTAATATAGACCTTGAGACCAATTTCTTTTTAATTTTCGTCATGTAACAATGTTAAATGGAAAATTTTTTCTAACATCATGCTGTTCATGATGACGATATGTTCTGGAAATATTACATCCAGGCGCTGGCACAGCAATCAATACGAAAAAAAGAGTTACAAAAAATTACAAGTAGTTTGTCTAGAATTAAGAGCCACTGCATCACCTGGCAGACGCAGTCCGCCATGAAATATCAGACTGGTAGAAAAACTTGGTTTAGCTTGAGTTACTAAAGAATACTTGCTTGATCATAGTTAGAGCGTTATGGGAAATAATTTCTCCTTTCGTCGCAAACTAATGGAAGACATTTTTGAAAGTGATGCATACCTCCAACAAACTTACATTTCTATTGGAAATTTTGTATATTTAAGACAGTTGTTTTTAACGTTTTAAAATTTCCTCCCTCTGACTACCCACAGGGGGTGGTAGCAATGCCTCCTGCTCCCCCCCCCCCCCCGTAGGTTGCTACACCCAATACCCTACTGTCTAGCCAATAATTTTACGAAGATCAGCACGGAACAGGGCTGCCAACCATACCCGATTTCGGGTACATGTACCAGAAAAATCAATTTTGTACCTGGTACCCGACAAAGATGGTTCAGGTACGCAAATGTACCCGAATTTGAACGAAATAGGCTAATTATAATTTTAAATAGTAAGAATAAAATGAATTATGTACATTGATATTTTTACAATTCAATAAACAGTGGGATGCCCCATCATATTTAATTTTAATCTATCAACAAAAAGAATACATAAAGTTTTTTTATTGTAGACAATTTCAAGTGAGGTTATTTTACCGGTAAGCTTTAAATTTAATGTTTCTGTGAATATCTTCTGTAGCCCATTGGCAGGTTCTATTATTTATAGGATGAGCATAAAATAAGTACTCGGTTTTTTACCTGAATGGATTTAGCAGTGAATTTATTATAAAGTAAAGATAACACTTATGGAGTGTAGACACACTATTCTATAGAATGTTGACATCTTTTTTCGTTTGAACTGCTATACAAAATGCAAACTCAAAAAATTAAAATATGAATTCTCCAGTGCTTTAAAACTAATTTAAAATGAGCCATATTACTGTCAAATATTTTTAAGTGCACTAGATATACGTTTCCACGCCTTGTACGTAAAAAAGTGCTAAATTTTAGTTTTTTTTTAATGGGTCATCCAATATAATTCTATTAATATAAGAATTATCTTAACTCAATTTTATTATATATATATATATATCCCACGTCTTTACAAAATTTGGGTTTTATGGGATGCAACATTCTTGACAATAAGCTAGCTAATTTGTGTATTTGGAACGTTTTTAAAATCACTTCCTGGGACATCTAAAGAAGCTGGAGTGTCCGCGACTAATGGTGATTATTTTCTTTATGATTAGTTTTTGCTTATTGGTGTGAGTTCCTAAGCTGCAAACAGCTGAGCGCTTAAATAGCTTCCATGAAATGATCTCTTGTAAAAATTCAGACATTTTCATGCAGTTATGAAAGGAAAATTAGATTGAACATTTAAGATATATTATGTAATTTATTGCCATACTTTTTTGTTGAGAGACTTTGTACTAAAATTTTTATATATTTTATACGTATTATGTTCGTGCACCTGAATGTGTCCTAATTTCATGGCTACTGTACCAGAATTTTTCAGGCAATGGTTGGCAATGCTGGCTAGGAAGTAGCCGACGACGAGAAGGTAGTTTAGTGACTTATGAGTTCAGTCGCTGACCTATTTAAGAACTCCGCTTGGAGAAGTTTGGTAGAGAACACGTTATTTAAAAACTGCTGGAGATTTTGCAGCAGTGTCTACTCACGAAAAGCATTAAGAAACATTTCGGGCCCAAAGACACGTTTTGAATTCTCATTTCATCTCGAAGGAATAGTTTTTCGGGAGGTGAAAATGGTTAAAAAGGTTGTTTTCAGTAAGAGTTTTAGCCACTATTTTTTTAATACAGAAACTACATAGTTGTCTTACGACATGCATCAACACACTTCCATCTTTATTAGCGCGTCATAAAAATATACGGTCGCAGCAAAGTCACGTTGAGACGAGTCCACGACGAAAAGACTGCAAGCCAGTTGGGCGCCTTGTGCATAGAGGCAATTAGACAAGCGAGCAAGAGTCGACCTTAAAGAGTACATGGTCCCGAGATTTTTGTTTTGCGTTAGAGGCACAGCGATAAGGACGACAATAACTCCCACGCCCAGCGCCCCGTCGCTCCTACGAGCAAGGCTCTGAACCTGCGTGCGGTGCTTCCGCTGTTATGCTTTACTTCCTGTGAAAATGAGATCTGTTGCACGCGATGAAAGCCCATATATTCGACTACGACTGTATAGTTTTATTTTTTCTCCTACCTATTATGGAAACTGCACAAGCAAGATCTAAAAATGCGATTTTTGACCATTTTCACAATTTTTTCCTCTTGGGATAAATTTAGGCCTATTATAAAAACAAAACTGTACGGGACTAGATAAATTTTTTTGTTATCTTTTCTGGCAAAAAATCGTATTCCCAGGACCTTTATTTTCTGATATATGCGAAAACGCGCAAACAACCAATGTACTACTAACTCAAAGGTCACGTCCACGCGTTTCGAGGCCTCGATTGCAAAAAATAGCTGCAGGCAGGCGGATCCCTTTACAATTGAAGCAGCTATCATTATATATTCTGTTTGTTTTGATATGAATGTAAAATCAACATCTTCGAGGTGGGAATAAACTAAAGTTCAAAAGCGTATAAAATACCGAAATTATGGCAGGTTATAACCATACACACACACACACACACACACATATATATATATATATATATATATATATATATATATATATATATATATATATATATATATATATATATATATATATATATATAAATGTTGAGGGCGTAATGAAACGTAACGGCGTGACAACTAGTACGTACTCTAAAATCTTATAATTGATATGTGTGGTAACGCCTGAGATCGTATGGAGTGCGCTGTTCCTACTCATGAAATATTTGAGTCACTGGATAAAAGAAATGGCCGACTTCTCCTCTCCTGGCACCACTTGACGGAACGTGTAAAACATAGTGAAACATAACGATGAGACGAGACTTCCTCGTACACACTGCACACAACCGTATACAACATGTGAGACACTAAAACGTAAAGCAAAATAATAAAGAAACTGAGGGAGAAAAGGGGTTGGGTACACCTCTGTGTATATGAGGATGGCGTTGCGACAGCTGTAGTACGTGTAGCGAATTTTCTGGGTAGAGTGCCAAACCTAGCTGCGCAGTCACGATCGTTCAAACGAGTACTAAATTGGTGTACTACTACTACGAAATGACAATGGGTGACTGTTTTTTTTTTATGTCTGGAAGTTTAATTGCGCTCTAAATAATTTGACTTTTCCCAGAAAAAAAAAAACTAAATAATTCATCCAGATGGCAATACAACTGATACGAGGAAGTCGCTAGCCTGACGCCTACCACATAACTTTTGTCCTTCACTTCCTCGGGCGCACCAAGGTCAGCCGCGTAGACAGGCGACACATAGCAATAGCACCTTTACGGGCGTCTCACGAGTTCTATCTAGCTAACATGTCTGAGAGCTACGCGGAGGGGACTAATACAGGCCCACTTATTGCTTTAAACACCCCGCGTCTTCGTCTCTGGTAGACGGCCAACAATTTCCGGGGTGGAAACTCGGACTTCCCTAATAAAAATCTAAATTTAAGACCTAGTACACAGCCCACCCGGGCTGGCTGTACTTAGGACTGTTTTTTGAACACTGGCAAATCACTAGGGTTACAATTTAAATTAATTTTAACTTCCACTTAAAACTGTCCCAATGTTAAAAATGCATTGAGTCGTGTGGCCTTGTAAGTACACGTACACAACGTTAAAATAGAAATACATATAAATATACGGCCAAAATGAGAATACTGTTTATATATAATGGACTCCGTTTCAAAATAAAATTAATTATGTGAAAAATAATATTACGCCTGTTAAGTTAAACACAAAAATTCCGTGTTGATTATTATTCATTCTTATAACTCAAAAAGCATGTGTTTATATATATATATATAGACACGCACACACACACACACACGTTGCGTTCTCAGAAAAGGTACCTTAGGGTGAACAACCCTTTTCGGGTTTGGGCTGTTTTATAGACAATTATACGAGGAAAACAATGAAAAGTCTCACCCTTGTAGCGTTTATACTGTCAGCATGTTCTGTTCATATTCCGAAAATGAAAATTTTCAACCTTTATTTGGGCATCCTGAAAAACTTACCTCAAGTACCTTTCCTGAGAATTATATATATATATATATATGACATTCTTATGTTAGATCTGTTGCCGCAATGAAATTTCCGAAGGTACGGTGCTTCCTCTCACGTTTCAACGTTCGACAAGCAACTGCTGGTTAGTTCAATTCAAACGACTGACCTCGAGAAGTCTCCGAAAATAACGACCTTAATTGGTATGAGTGGCCGTAGTTAATGCAGGAAGTTACTGTAATTGCATTAGGTTAGAAGCAAGCACACTTCGCTGAAGCGGCCTACAGTAAGTAGTTTGGGTTAATTTACCTACTTGAAAGTTAGGACGCGCGTCTGTGTGTACCAGCGGTGTGTGGCGACTGTTGCAAAGTATTCTTATGTTTTCCTTTGTACTATACGTACACTAGACACGGAGTAACTCTGAGCTTGAGCTACGTCAGTCATAAGGAGGATGGACGGCACGAGGAGAGAAACAGGAGTAAAACAAAGCCTTCACAGCAGGTAGAGAAAAGTAGAAAACATTGACTACTTGCCCCTGACGTATGAAGTACTACGCCAGTTCGTCAGTGCCTCTCATTGCTTCAGCCAATGAGCGTGACGTGTAAACGTCACTACTGTAACTGTCCGCACAACCTAAATTTATAATCACTTTATCAATTTTAATATCAAATCGCACATCCTTGTCACAATAGTCGTTCTCGAGTCTCGACGTGACTGCAAATTTATATCCAGTCTTCTGGCTCCATTCGGTTGAATATGTCGTCGCAGAGTTTTTTCACATCTGTCAAATTGAAAGTAACATTTCTTGAAGCGACTTATTTAACTTTAGCCCAGATGCTTTCTATCGGATTCATATCCGGATTATACGGTGGCACACGAAGTACTGTGTGGCCATGATTCTCCAGTGGTCTGTCTACCGAGTATTGCACTTGTCGAGGTTTGTGTTGCTTCATGATGTCATACAAAGTTGGTTTTAGCATGTCGCTAGTAAAAGAAGTATTCTCCTTGCCTAACTCCTGCTGCATTTTCATCTTAGTCGAGCTGGAAGTAGGTGTTTTGTTAACCTGTACATTGTGAAAGGGAGCATTATCTAACACAACAATACTGTCAGGCGGAAGATTTGGTATGAATTCCTCGTTAACCCATTTTTTATCATTTTGTTTATTCGTATTTTTGTGATAATCCCCTGTTGCCTTGTGCGACTTCCATACTGCTAGAGCATTAGGGTCAAAACCGTTTTCGCCTCCTGCGTGAATCATTATTAACCGCTTACCATTTACCACAGGTGCTAGCATACCTTTGGAAGACATGTCACTCCACATTTTAATTTTTACATGCGATGACAAAAAGTACGACTCATCAATGTAAATAATTGTACCTTTCTCATTTCTGTATCGCCGCATATTCTTGAGATATTCTATACGTTTTTAACTAATATCTAATTTTCCTATTAAAACCAGGTGCTGAGATGTTTTTTTTTTTGCCACCTAGATCCTAGCTTCTTCAAGGTCGTTCTTATTAAAGTTGTATTACTTCCTTGGTAATTTTATCATCCTAGTCTTAAGAGTCTCGACAGTCGGCACAAGTTTTCCAGTTAGATAGAAATTGTAAACAGTACGTCGTACCACAGCTTCATCATCAAAGTCATATTTAGAGGTTTTCTTCTGTTTTTTGTTGGGTGTTGAGAAAGACGTTCCTTCGCCTGCTTCTATCTGATTAGCTTCCCTCTTAATTGTTTCCACTGTAGTACGAGACACACCCGTCGCCTTGGATGTTTTCGGCTGCGCTTTCTTAAGTCCAATGTATGGTTCCCTCAATCTCGCTTCGTTTTCCATAAACTGTAGAACGTTGTAAACCATTTCCTGCGCCTTTCACTTTCGACAAAACTGGACGCATTTTAATAAATAATGTTGTACTGTACGTACTTTGCTGTGTTGTCTCCTACAGATTAAAGAACACCGACTGCAGAAGTGACGAACTTCACACACACACTAACCTCAGACACAAGCAGTAAAGGAAAACGTGTCTAAGTAATGCTGGAGTCACAATAAGCCGACGAACACGACACGACATACGGATATGACGTCAGAGCTCGATGGAATTGCATATTAAATTTTATTCAGTGTTCACATTACCCCGACGAAATCTGCGCGACATATATATTGGTTGTGGGAAAATTCTAAAACGGCAAGTTACCCTATCAATATTTACTTTTTAAAACTCGCGACAAAGTGAATAATTGTTTAGCTTTTTAGAATATTTGAATTTATACGCGAGATATAAAGTATATAGAAATAAACCGGAATGTTATTTTGGCAGTAAGTTAGTTTATTATTTACTACAGTCGGGAAATACGCACGAGATTTTGTTTCCAAATGTTGTATTTACTTTATTGCGCGCTCCGACGAGTCCGACACGATGGACAACAGAAATGGAATATACTTCTCTGGGGGTGTCGGGGACTCAAGATTTACGTGGACGTGCTCGCAATACTTGCGTCTGCTTCAGACTCAACAAAGGGACTATATTTCCGCTCGATACAGTATCACCAGCACAGCTGCAGCAGCTGTGCTGGTGATAAGTATGCGTTTTCACTCTGCTGTTTCGCCTCTCCTCGCCATGACTCACACTGGTACATTGCATTTGTAACTGTCGGCCAGGCTAGGAGTTATTCCGCGTGTAGTATAATCGTTTGCTAGTTTATACATAGTAGTAGTGCAATTGACATTGGCATCACAGCACATGTGTAATGCGTGCATCGCCGCTCTCTTGTGAGTGGCCGCAGTACAATCAGTTTCTCTCGGCTCCACTCTGGTTACTGGCTCCTACTGCGTGCGCCGAGTGTGTACAGTACTGAGCAAGCACCGGCTTACCTTGCAACACTTCACACGCCACTGGTGTGTATAGGCTACACAATAACACTTTTTTTTTAAACTAAATTTTTGGAAGGGATGCTTTATCCAGCACCAGGAACGCCAAAATTTTTTTTTCTCTCTCTCTCTCTCTCTCTCTCTCTCTCTCTCTCTCTCTCTCTCTCTCTCTCAACCTCATCTTCTGATATAGGTTTTTTTTTTAAGGAAATGGACGAAATACATGGTTGCGCGTGCACAAAATTACCTTTTGAATAACAAACAGTAACACAGCAAGTGAGAAAAATTTTCTTCTGTAAACAATAAGACTTCATAGGATATTGACACTTCAAACTTCCATAGATGCATATATGAGGGGGGTTAAATTAATTAAAAAGCAACGCACAAAAATGTCATGCCATATTTTCGCCTCTAGAGGATGGTGCCATAACATGCAACTACGTATTATCATTCCCCTATCGGCTACACTGATTTCACGATAATAGTATTTACGGCATACACGCGACACTCAATTTTTGAGGGCGGCCAGTGTCGTTAATACGTTAGAAACTCCCACCTAGCATGTGACCAAACGTAACACCCAGTAACTAAAGCCTGACTGGGATTCGAATCCGAGCATCGCGACACCTGCACCTTTGTTGTAGGCTGTTCCACGGTAAAGTGAGCACTTTTTAAGGCATGTGTTTATTGGTCACATTGCAATTCTTATATTAAAAAGCAGCAGGAAGATGGAATTGGATGAAAGGAAAAATTTAGAAGGGCCTAAAAAGTGCTCACTTTACCGTGAACAGCCTGTAGTCAGGCTACACATATACATCGGGAGTTTTTACGTAGATTGTAACTACTCGAATCGAAATTTATTCTCGGCGATATACTTTTATTTCTTTTGGGGTGACGGGGGTTGGTAATTTTCCCATGCGTAAGGGCCGTATTAAAAGTCGTTTTTCAGATCTCGTTTTCAAATGATTAGTTTCTAGTCTTGAGACTCGCGCAAATTAATAGTTAGTTCTCGAGTCGAACTCAGCTGAAATTAGTTGCAAGTTTCTTTCTCAAGTGATTTCAGATTGTGGGCTACGTATTATTTTTTATGTAGCCTCGCAAAGAGGCCTTCGAAGCAGAAATTTAGGTTTTATTACTGTCGATGCGTACTTGTTTGCAGTTACGATCGACTGTTTCTTGTGTTTAGTTATATTTCCCTCGTTTCTTGTGCCGAAACACATTTCAGAAAATAGAAAATTACACAGTGTTGAAGAAACATTAGCAATTCTATTTGCAAAATACAAAGACTTAATTGAAAGTGATGTGAGGTTCATATAGGATGCTGGAATCCGCAACAAAAAGCTGAAAAACTTTTTATTTCAACGAGTTGTACAGTTTGACAAGTTTTATAACAACGATCAGGTTAGAATATCATGACGTAATAGTCTTCAGAGATCAAATTAATATATTTGCATGGTTTGTAAAATAAACGTAGTTTGATAATATATCGCTAGCGTTAAATTTTAAAATATTTTGGAAACCTAAAGAAATAGTACCTACACCTTAGCAATAATTACTGAATATGTGTTGTACCCATACTTCCAACCAAAAACAAAAAATTAATTGATTAGGCCTACTGCTATGCAGGGTGACATTTCTGAAATAAAAGTGGCGCAAATGCGCTTTCGTATCAGTCGTTAAATGTGTATTTTATTATAATTATCGTTATCATAATATTGATCGCAAAAAACGTACCGGTACGTATTTTCATGCACATTACAAAGCAAATCCTATTTTCGTACTCAAATATATTAAATATGACCTAAACAGTGCACAAATTCGAGTCACAAGTGACCAACAATTTTACGACTCTTGACTATTTTCTTAACATGCTCTTATATTGTCATTCATTTAAAAAATACATATATGGTTACAACACTTACCACTGATCTTAAACACATCTTCTAATTTTGCTTCGGGTACAGTGCACATTCAAAATTTAAATTGCATATTTATTAAATACGACAAACTGGTTTTAAATTTATTAATTTTTTATTTGTCCTGTTGATTCCATATGGAATGAAACCACATAAAATAAATACATTTTCGTATTTAACGTACACATATGATCATCTACAAAAGAATACTACGTACAAATCGTGTCTCAAGAGATCTCTCTACATCAATTACGTGAAACGATATTTATTTAATTTCCTGTCTCTCTTGATACTAGTTTTGGTAACTTAATAAGATGTCTCAAGAGCAGACTATTAAATAGCTAAAACGAATTTAAAGTGAAAACACTAACAGGCCAGAACTATCAAAATTAGTCTCAAAACGAATCTCAAGATACGTTTATTAAATAGTGTTCTCAAGAGCTGATACGCAGGTATTAATACGGCCCTAGACCACGCTGCTGTAATAATCTCTTTGTCAATAAACGAGCTCAGATACGCCTTGTTACACTGGTGTCAGAAGAAGGATGAAGACATTCAATTGCTAATTAAATCAGGCAATAAAGTAGAATCTCCTTACATGCTCCTTGGGGTTATTCCATGGACAATGGTAATTTTTATGAATAACAGTAATAATTGGTTTTATCATGCAAAATATGACGTGGCATGGGCTTCTAAATAGCCTGCTTTATTGTTATCATACACAAATTTTACTTTTCTTTGACTTCATAATTGGCAGCATTGAATCAAAGATGGCCATCAGCTGTTACTTGCAAACACAGTAAATATTGTTGATTTTTGGCGATCTTGGATTGTTATCTGGTTCCAAGCTGAGTCAACTGCTACTTTGCTAATTAAAGATGTAGGAATATCTTGCTTGAAACCTTGTATTATGAAAAGAAACACTCATCTGAATAAACATTACATTAGCTTTAGTTTTACTAAATGATTTGTCCCACACGTGACAAGAAATGGGTTATTTTTTCTTTGTTTGGTATATACTGTAGCTTTCCAAGATTGATCAGCAATATGTAAACACATTTTGACACATATTAACGTTATCTGAAATATTATTTCAAAATATGCATCCGTACATTTTTATTTTTTATTTTCCTGTCCCACACGTGACTTTGGGTATGGCATGCATTTTTCTTCAAACGTTAATAGCCTTTACAAATCTGAAAATAATATTTAGGTCATTGAAATGGATATAGGCCTAGTTAATATCTTCACCGTCTTCTGCTTTTTAAACAACTATCTATAAACCCCTTAGTTGTGGATTTATTATATATTTCCATAGTGGGATGTAAAATGTAACTTTGTATCCTGCAATGTAAAACTCATTAACATGCCTATTACGGTATAGTTAATGAATGATGACATTTCCAAAAATATTAATTTGTTATTTTACCCCTATTATAAAAAATTGAAGAACAGATAACCTAACCTAAAAACTATACTTTTTTTTTTTTTTTCAGACATAGTTCCCAAGTGCAATATGGAGTGTCAGCCAGCAAAATTTAAAACAAGTAGTGCCTCTAGAATGATGAAGATGAGAGAGAAACTGAAGCTAACAGATCCAGAGTATCAAAAAAATTAAAATATATCAAACCCCAAGAAGAAAAATAAACGTGCCATGAGCAACAAACAACTTAAATAATTAAGGAAGTATGAGAGACGGAAAACGTCTTCAAAGAGCAAGGAAGAGCGGAAAACCCACAATATTAAGTCCACGTTCATCTGTGACAAGTGTTGGTTTTGTTCTGTCACCTTATCGTTGCCAACAAACATTCAGCAAAGCTATGTCGAAAACATTACGAGCTCTCCCCAAATCACCCAGTAAGAAGAAAGCTCCAGGTATGAAAGACAGTATTGCAGTGTGGGAAGGCGGTAAAAAAGCTTTGCAACGGCACCACCTAACTGTCTTCTTAAAGAGAAGCATTTGCAATTTTTTGAAGAGGAGAACCTGGACTTCCAGATTGGATTCTCCAAATTCTGTAGCTTGAGACCAAAAATGTACTTTTGTTAATAAAAAAAAAAAACCCCGCTGACCAATGCAAATGTAAAAAACGTGAAAATTTTAAACTAAAAATAGAATGCATTAACTACACTTATGCAAATCAATTTTGGGAAAACATTTTGTGTGACTGCAGTCTCAATTCCCAATGTTGGCAGAATTTATGTGAAAACTGTGCCAACGGCAAGTTATTAATAACACCTAGCCAACCAGAAGAGACAGTCATTTGGAATGCGTTGTTGGGGGGGGGGGGGAGGAGGAAGAGAGAATGGAACTTTCTACTAGAGAAATATCAAAAGGTGAACTATTTGATAAAATTATAGATTGCCTGCCTGAAATGAAAGCTCATGTTAACATGAAGAGAATTCAGCATGCAGCTTTTGAAAATGATAAAAATGAAGAGAATGACACTCAGATTCTTCAAGTCGATTTTGCTCTGTCATTTGGTTGTGAATATCAAAATGAAGTCCTAAGTGCTCTTTGGACTCGTTCAAGTGTTCTTCTTTTTACAGCTGCACTGTTTTATAAAGGAAACAGGCAAACTTGCCTTATTTGCTCTGATTAAAAAAATTAAGACACAGTTTTTGTATTTTTGGAGTTTCTTTATGATGAAATTTTTAAATCTAACAAAAATTCTAAAATAAATCCAAAATCAGTAATTATATGGAGTGATGGACCATCTGCCGAACTCACAAATAAGTACATGGTGAAGACAATTGGATATTTGACACAAAAAAAAGTTCTCATGGAGATATTTTGCTACTTCTCATGGGAAAGGTGTAGTAGATGGGATTGGCGGAAATGTGAAGCATCTTGATCGCCAAAAAATGATGAGCCAGGGCGACGGGGCAATAGTTCAGTGTGCTAAAGATTTTGCTCTAGCTGTCCAGGTAGAAAGTCACATAATTTCAGTTATGTCTGAGAAAACCCCAAAATCATTTACTTTATTATGATACTCACTGCTTTGGTCAGTCTACTGGCATTGAAGGTATAGATGAACAATAGGATGACCTGGCTGTAGGACAGTGGGTTCTTGTTGCATACCATGGAGTCAAGTATCCTGGTGAGATCATTTCGATTGAGGGCAGCAATACGTTTAAAGTGTCTGTGATGGAAGAGTCAAATGTGGCCTAAAGAAATTGCAGGACAGGTTTGACTTGATGCTATAAACTACTGTTCTCAAGAGATAATTAAAACTATATCAGCACCAGTGTTAGCAAACAGTCGATTTTTTTTACAAGTTCTGTGATTTGTGAAGGAACAATATCCATTTTTTCTTGCGCCTGTTTAAATACATTTTGAATTTAATTAAAGACATTCTTTGCTTAAAGATTGTTTAAATGCCATATTTTTTCATCCAATTTTTACTTCTTGGTGTTTATTACATGTATAATATAGTGTATGGAATATCATAGAAAATGTTCTAGAAAATTTAAACAACATTGATATGGTAATGAACATAAGTGTTAAAGAAGTGTATACTAATTTTTTTCAAAAGTTGTAAAGTGTCCCACACGTGATACCATTGCCCCACACATGACACTTAAAAACAATATTCATAGCTTTATAAAAATTTACATTTTTGATACCCTTTACCACTTACAAAACAGCAAACACTATGAGGATTACAGTAAAAATAGCAAAGTTCGGCTTCCTCTGCTATTTTTGCTGACATATGCCTCTGAAGTTGAAATTTTAAATAAATGGTAGTATTTGAATGTCCCCCACGTGACTAAACATATTTTATATATTATATATTTGCGAAGGAAAAAATTATAAAGTACTCATAAAAAATAAGTCAATTTGGGTTTTTTCATATAGTAATTGTGAATTACACAAAATATTTGTACATAATTACTATTTTTGACAGAAAATGTAACTGAAAAATGTGTTCAAGTGCCCCACATGTGACGATCGAATTACCCCTTGGTCTAGACTTCCGATTCGTTACATGGGGCCATGTACACTGTCTCATCATAATTTTAGGAAACAATATTACGTCAATAAAAAAAACCGACCACAGGCATCGTCCGGCGCGATTCCCACATGCGAACATTAGGGTGTGACCCGGCCAGAGATCGAACCCGAGCCTTGGTGAAAGGCGAGCAGGCTAACCGCTCAGCTTCCGTTCCCCACAACACGGTAATTGGTTTTGAGACACACGAATGGGCGGAGATCGTTAAAATCACTTTTGACCTCGAAAGTAAGAGTTTGCAGGCACCGATTTCAAGCGCGAAATATATTAACGTACGTCAACTACCAAACAACTCGAAACATTCTCGTGCAAACACCAACATTTCGCATCGGAATCGAAGTCTTTGATCGATGGCGTCTTCCAGGACTCGAACCCAGCATCAGTATCGCAGATTAAGTGATATTATAATACCACACGCGATGTCATTGTCTGCTTTCGTAGAAATTATTATCTGGAATGAAATATATTAATGAGGAACGCAGCAGTCAGTTTGGAAATAATTGTATTTATTCCTAACCTGTTTAGGGGGAAACTGTCGTGTACCTATTTACGTTGACAATGGTGGTAACACTGAATTCCACGCCCCTCACGTATACAAGCTACCTATCAGGTGTAAACGAAAATAACTACCCGTTTCAAAAGTACAATTCATTACAAGTTTTCCTGCTTAATTTTCTATACTTTTACCAGGAAATATACCATTCAAAGGCCTGTTTATGATTGCTTACAGCGAACTAGCACGTAATACCCGAGATGTGAGACACACATAATCTGAATGAAAACGAAAACACCTGAGCTGTGAACAATATAAAATATCTAATGCGAGTTTCAACAGCTACAAGACCAGGAATTCAAAGACGGAAACTCTCATTGCAGCAGCACGACGCAGAGTCAGGCGTTTATAGGTGTGGTGCTGCAGTTATGTAAATAAAGGTTGGTAACGATGTCTACACTCACCTGGGCTAAACAACAGAAGCGCATACCAAGCGACAAGCACGGCGGGCTGGTACCACGTCATGTCTGCCGCGGGCCACAACACCTACCACAGTATTTATTTACACTTACGAGATGGCCGCAGTCCGTTACATGCACCACGCCAGCATCGTCCGCCGCGCACACACACGCACCTAACCTACCTCCCTCGCTAGCTATGACGTACTGCGGAGCGGGGCCGCTGCGGCCAATGGTCAACACGACGTTGCCTGTGGAGACGGCCAATGGGAGGAGTCGTGCCGCCAGTGTGCTCGGCCAACCACGAGCCTTCTACCCTCGTCACGTGATCTCGCGCGCCAGTTTTGTATTTTCCGGAAGATAATGCTGGCCTCACAGCCATCCGTCGCGCCTGTCAGTCGCCCGTCCGTCAGTTGAAAGCGATTCACAACAATTCGTCGTCCATCAATCCTTCTGTACTGCAAAATTTCAGTGTGACAACTTAACATCGTGATCTCTCTTTAGTTGGAGGTACATTTTGTTGGAAATACATTTTCAAGAGAAAAATATCTTGGTGATTTTACGTGATAAAAATTTATACTAAATTATTGTTTACATTTTAAATCCCTGAACTTAGCACCAATGACAATGTACACAGATCCACCCCACCGCCTTGCATTTTATTACAAAGTGCGATTCGCATCTACAGAATGTCATCAGAAGGCGGTGACTTATCCGTCGGTCCGTCGAAAGTTTAAGTTTGAGAAATATTTGACGATTGACGGCTAGAAAAAAGTTGCCCTGCGATTGGTTAAAGATCATGTGAACGGACGACTGGCGAATGCGACGGATAGTTGTGAGTCCACCTTTAATAGAAATGGGGCGATGAAATTCATACTCGTATTTATTATTTTTCATTATGGACTCTAGAAATTACACGGAACAAAATTAAAATGTGAAATAACGAAGCACGATCGTAACTTTTGCCAAGTAACAGTTTTCCGAACATCTAACAAGCTCAATGTTTTCCAGAAAGCTGTGATAGATTTAGGGTTACCAGACGTCCGGCAAAAGAAGGATATGTCCTCATTTTTAAACAGTTTTTGCATCCAGCCGGTAATTTTTGCTCTAGTAAAAAAATCCTGATTTTTTTGACCTGATAAACGAAATAGTTTGTTTAGTAATTATTTTGATGTTTATAGTTATTTTTGCAACAAAACTTGTTATATCCATGTTGTCAACATTTACTTGGTCAGTAATAACATCAGTATGATATTTGATAAACCAATTAAACAACATTTACAATTTTTTTTTACCTTCAATTTATATTCATTTTATACTACAGAGAGAGAGAGAGAGAGAGAGAGAGAGAGAGAGAGAGAGAGAGAGAGAGAGCGAGAGAGCGAGAGAGAGAGTGTGTGTGTGTGTTAAAATGTTTTATTGTGTAAAACAACTGCAATGTACGAGTTTATTTTCCTGCACATACTTAGTTTTCATATTTTGTTTTAACTGATAACAGGAACGTTATTTTATGTTATTAATTAAACTTTTGAAATTTGTTTGATTAAAATACAAATAAATTGATTGAACTGTATTTTCCAACATTATTAAGAAAATGCTAGCTAGGATAAAAAGTTAATTTTTCGCCCTCCGTATAAATAATCTGTGGTGCTAATAAAGTTGCTTTTTTTTTTTTTTAAATTAAAATGTTCGGTTTTAAAGTTAATGTTGTTCATATTACCTCGAGTGTCTGGAGACGCTACTGGACGGGACACTGTAGGCGCGTGCAAATGTCCCCTTGCCCCTATGATCTTTCTCTTCCAAGCCTCAAGAACACAAAATAACGCCGGGCAAGCAAGCACTTGAACATCACTGCGCGCCTTGAATGCAAGACTAACATTACTCAAAATTTCTTATACACAGCAAATTCAAGTAAAAGAATTGCGTATTTTTTAACAAATTTTTCAAAGTACCATATCAGCAAGGGAACATGAAGTATTAAAACTGTGTTACTACTTAACAGTAAGCCATTCAGTTCTTTTGCAACACGTTTAAATGAAGGCCCTGCCTAACAAGGAGTTTAAATTGGGATTCAATGTTTAAGACATTCCTTCACAATGCACCAATTTTAAACAAGACTCTTTAAAACAATAAAATATTCAGTGCAACTCTCTCAGAAAATATTGCCACAGTAAAAAAAAAAAAATTATATGTACTATGTTTTCTTCAAATATAAATTTTATTGTTATATTTTAGAAAAAAAAAATACCATAATAATTGGCAACATTTCTCAGCGTGCCAGTATTCCTTCACGCAGAATACATTTTTGTTTTAAACGGTTACTTTTCAAATTGATGCACTGAGAAGGTATTTCTCAAAAATCGATTACCTTTTTAAAATATGTCGCTGCAGGCTTGGTGTACAGCGCTTTAAAGGCTCACTTATTAAATATATTTTTACGAAGTGCAACACACGTTTATATGCTGTACATTCAGTTAAAATAAATAGAATGTTGCCTCAATATTTAATTGTCTAAGTTTAGATATTTCTTCCCCCCGGATCAAATATTCAAAAAACTAATTTTTTTTTTAGTTTTGATAGTCTTGCGTTCAGGGAGCGACGACTGATTTATATTTTAGTTGTCTCGAAATTCCCAGTTCTTTAAGTTATAGCTGATTCGCTCCAACCCCCCCCCCCCCCACCCCTTTTTTCCGCCTTCCCGCACGCACACACACACACCCATACTTTTACCACCCTCACCCTCCACACAATTCCCTTGTGCATTATTTCCATTAAGATGGTATCTGCGACCTTGAAAAAAAAAACAATTTACTTTCTAGTTACAAGGTTACGAATATTATAAATATAGGCTGTTCACGGTAAAGTGAGCACTTTTGAAGCCCTAGTTACGTTTTTCTTCTAGCCATTTCCCATTCTTGAACCACCTTTTAAAATAAATACTGTCACGTGAGTAATAAACACAATGTATGTATTCCACAGCATTTTGACGTTTACGTCTAAGGTTAAAATATAATGTATTTATTGACTACTATTCCAAATGAGAGGGCATTCAAAAGTGCTCACTTTACCGTGAACCGCCTAAACAAAAACTGCACATCTGAAAAGTAAATTAAATCAAGGACGTAGAAAGCATACCTTTCCAGTGGGAATCAATTTTTAGTTTCTTTTTTCACCCCAACGACTTCGCCCACGCCCACTTGCGAGAGACAGAAGTCTCCGTACCCGAGTACTTATTTCATATTCATTTTTTTAAATGGTTAGAACAAAGAACATGTTTTTACTCATCTCTAGGTCTAGACTATTGTTTGACTGGTGGTCAATTTACTACACTCAAAGTTATATTTAGGAAGTATTTAATAGCTCATTGTATAGGCCTATATTTAAATAATATGTTTTTATTGATTGAAGATATTTAATAAAATATGACGTTACTCTTGAATAATAAAATTTAACATTCATCACTGCGATTCACAAAAATAATACTCCGTGCCTGCATTGTCTTGTGGGGCTCACCTCATTCAGAATGCTAACCATAACAGACGTTCGATATTGAAGAAGTAGTACTAGAAACTGAAGTGCTTCCACGATATAAAGTTACAGTAAACAAGGAATTGCAGTATAAGAACTAGTATTGAGGTTCCGTGGGAGTTCCTGCAATTCCAGTGGCGTCCTGACAGCCCTAGTGGGGTCCGCACATCCATGATCCCCACGGCTCCTAAGCCTGTGAATTAAATTGTAATTTGAACTGACGAGATAATAATATTCAACACGAAATCTGAAATGATCTAGCGAACAGAACGATAAATGGCGTTAGTTGTTCCACCAAGAGCTTTCCACGGTAGCGAATCATCGACGTTACATGACCGATGACTGTTCTCCGACACAGGGCGTCTCGTTTTCATGATCCGTAACGTGATCAGGCCATCTGTCGCATCACCAGCTGAAGTCAGCGCTGCTCTTATCTGACGTCGCTCCGGTCGAGTAGCAGTCCGGTCACAGTCAGAGAAAGAAGCGGCGACCAGCAGAGGTCAGAGGACTAAGTAGCGGCGACCAGAGAGTACAAAGGTCACGGCGCCGTCCGGATCTTGCGGAGTACAACATACGAGGCCTTTATAATGACTGGTTTTCAATTGACTGCGCTGAGTGTATCCTGTGTTAGTGTTATAAGATGTGTGTACAAAAATAACGGACGTGTCAATTCAAACATAACACTCGAACACATCGAGGGGATTGAGGGGTTATAATTTACCTACCCTTATTTTTTCCACTAAGGTTAATTTCAACATTTCTGGAGGTTTGATAAAGTTCTACAGATAAAGTCCTCCACCTCATGCAAACATAGCTGTTTATTCTACCCAGGTTAGGAACAAAACGAGATTTCTTATGGGAGGGTTTGGTATACGGAAAATTTCCGTTGCTAGTTGCACAGTGTTCCAAAACGTAACTTTTAATCAAAATATTAAGCTACGTGAATAATAAAAGAGAAAGATGTTACTTCGTTATGAAAAGATAATATAAATGGCGAGTCAGAGACAAGCAGATGGGGTATCGGAGTCTCGAAGTCGTTCATGCTCTGTCATTCTGGTCGACTGGCCGCCATGTTGTAACGTCAACCAACCGCCGTCGTAGATACATGTGACCTTGACCCAATGCTTGTGAACTTGAATGACCTTGACACATATATTCTAAAAAGTCGAAAGAAAAAAAATCGAAAACATTTATAACAGAGGAAAAAATTACATCGATGACTCCGACCACCATGTTGGATGCCAAAGACCTTGGCCCCAATGACCTTTAAAAGAAAATTCGAGAAAAAATGGTAAATAATCGAATGAATTCATAAAAGTCGACGAGCTTATTACGTTTCTGACTACGACCCCCATCTTGGATCTAGGTGATCTTTACCTTGACCCAATACCTTAACCTAGGATAACCTTGAACCCCAAAAAAATTGTAAAATTATTTTAAAAATTCACAAAAAAATTATGAAATCGGCTAAAAATTATTTTTAATAAATATTTAACCTAAACATTTATTTTAAAAATTTATAGAAAAATAAATTTCGAATATTCTGATTTAGAGGGGCCGGAGGACTAGAGCCGAACAGCAGCCATGTTATGACGTCACCCAACCACCATACTAAATCCAAGTGAACTTGAACATGACCTACGACCTTAACGCCGACCTCCCATGGCGCAGTCGGTTGGTGCGCCACCGATCTGAGGTGAAAGAGGCTCTGGGCCAAGTAGACTCACATATTTATACTGTAGAAAGTAATTAAGATTTTTCATGAATATGAGACAAGCCAATGATTGTACGAAGCCTATTGTAAAGCTTACATCTATGGATGTACCTTCGCACAATGTTGGACAATTACATTGAAAACAGTGTTGCTGCTGTGGAAAGATTTGCAGTAAAAAGCTGCCATGCTCAGTACTGTTTGTACAAAGAGTCCTTTCCGCGCGGTAAAGCATTACGACAAAGGTCATACACAGTTTATGCATGGCGATATATCGAGGAATCGCATCAAGAACTGCAACGATTTGTCTATTGAAATCCAGCAAGTGATGCCGTCAATACCCCCTGCTGCATCGATGGGTACTGATTCCGCAGACGATTATGACGAGACACTTAATGCTAATAACGGTATGAGTGCAGTAGAGTCGGTACGTGTGGAATGTACACTTGCAATACATTTGTGTGAACTCGACGAACTTCAAAATAAACGATCGTCGCCTCTAAATACTGTTGATTACCCTGCAATGTGTACAAAGAAAAGTAAAATGGATATTGAGAACGAAACAGGAGGTGAAGACAATTATAAAGACAGCATGGTTGGTAATGATTATGACGACAGTGTTAATGAAATATATGATAAGGATGATGATTCTCTCGACGTTCCCACACGTTTCACCAACGAGTTTCCTTCTACAAGTGGCGTGAAGAAGGCAGGAGACGTCAAGAACACTCGTTACATATTTCCTGAAGACCTTAATGAACTTGTTTATAGACTCAGGTATTTGATTGACATGCAAAAATGCAGGGATCTCGCATGCATTATCTTCAATCATCGATGAACTGAAGGATCGGGGTTATATCAGGTGAGACTGTTGGCTACTATACATTATATGCAAACGTCTGAGAACTGTAAAGGTGAAATGTACAAAATGATTAGGAATATAGAAAGTATACAACAAGTAATCCGATTAAATTAATTTATATATAGTAACGTGTGTTTAACTTCTTATACAGTCCCTTCAGCTTCTCTGATGGACTTATAAATTCAGTGGTGTAAATAATTTAATACAAGAGTCTGTTTCAGGTAACATTTATGTGAGCGTGTGCAGGAGGAGGGCTACAGTTAGATCCGCCTATGTGGCGAATGGCGAACGAATGAAATGAGGGGAATATTTTTGAGGAATGTTTCGCAACTAGTTGGTTGGCTGGTCAGTTGGCTTGTATAGTTAGTATGGCCCTTTGGTATGGTCAGCTAGGGTAGAAATTTTTTGCGAAAATTTTGCGAAGATTTTGTGGGAAGAGGTTAGCTATGAGACTCTTATTAGAGAATTTTTTTCGAGGTTGTCCATCATCATTTGTATAGGTGGGTGGCGTGGCAGGTTGGTCTAGTCAGTTTGGCAGGAATTGCTATTGTCAGGAGCTAGTCTTGGGCTTAATCAGTCTCGCCAGGAACCAGTCTTGGGTGGAGTTAGTATTGGGTGGAATCAGCCGATGACTAGTGCAATTAGTCGTTATGGCCCCTTGTTGTGACCAGCTAGTAATGGACAATTGTACGGTCTGTGATTATTATTTTCGAATTCAATGTCATTGGGGTTAAAGTCAAGTTTGACAACAACCAACATGGCGGCTAAGTCGACATCCCCTGTGGCAGTGAAATCGGTAATTAATATTCTACCATCACCTAGGTGATGAAAAAGTAGACAAATGGCAAACAAAAAAAAACGATTATTGTGGGTGGAGTGCATTCGACAGAATGGGGAAAGATGAGGGCGTAGAGGAGGGGAACGTTAAGACAATGAGAATCACTGGTGGCGGGTCAAACAAGCATGACTATAGTCAGCTAATAAAACACGGGGGTGGGGTGAAGCAAACAAGTAATAAACCCATGATAAACAGTTGTAAGGAATGGAGGGAATCGACTAATTAACTAATGAGAAAAATTCTCGAGGGTCAGTCGTCTGCTAGATATGGTGCTGAGGAAAGCTCCAGAAATGTAAGTTTTTAAAATAAACTTTTATATAAATTTTAAAAAACTTCTTAAATATATTTGTTTTACATTTATAAAAGTTTTAAAACATTTTCATTTAATTCTTTTAGATTTTTTTTGGTAATTTTTAGAATTTCTCGTAATTTTTGGGTTTCTAGGTCATTCAAGGTCATATGGTCAAGGCTAAAGGTCAATCAAGGTCACTTGGATACAATTCAGTGGTTGGGTGACGTCATAACATGGCGGCTGGTCGTCTCCATTTCCCCCATCCCCTCTAAGTCAAATAATTCGAAATTTTGATTGCTTATAAAAAAATTATAAATTTCTTAAAAATAAAATGTTAGAATTTTTAAAATAATTTTAGCAGTTTTTATTTTTTATATTTGGGATTTTTTAAAACAGTGTTGCTATTTTTTAGGGTGCAAAGTCATCGAAGGTTTATGTATTGGGTTAACGGCGGACTCCAAGGTCGCAGTTGTGACTCGGCACCACGTGAGGGCTCTGCTAGTCTGCACCCGCTTCGTGTGCCATTGCCTGCCTTTCACTCGGATGACTGACGGGGTTGCGGCTTAGTGTATATACATAAACGTTTGTGTTACAAGGCGTTTGTTACACTGCGTCAACTGTTCTGTTAAATATAAATACGATTTTATCCACCACTGACTGTTCCTTATAGCGATATGAAATGTCAAGTAATAGTGTTTTGTAGCTCGTCTTTCAAGATAATATTATCAAACACTCATAACAATGCCACGCACAAAATCGCCAATGAAAGTTATTCTGCATGCGTTGTGCTAAGGATAGAATACTTTATATAAATTTAACTTTCGTCGTCAAAAAGACATACGCATCCTGCACCGATTTAGAAACTGCATTGGTCTTATTCGAACGCTCAGCCCATGCCAACAAGTATCGGCTCTCACTTATCGTCTCTTAAAACAATTTTTTACTAAACAGATGCAATTAATAACAGCGTCACTTCTTTTCATCTTCGAAAAGTCAGATCGACAAGTAATTATTTCGTCCGTCAGCTACCTTAGCCAGTAATTTTAACAATGCGAGTTGTACATATGGATTTGGAAAAGTAACGAAAATTATCTCAGTTTGTAGTACGGCGTAAATAAATGTCCAAAATCATCGATGAATGTGCATACAACAGCATGATGCAAACGTACGCACGTACAATAGTATCAACGAACGTAAACATGTATTTTTGTTATTCATAAATAGCACACAGCAATAACACGAAGGTGCTTAATTTACACCCACAATTTAAATTTTGAGGTTACCACTGTGGTATTCCCTAAGCATACACGTTTAAGTTGTATACTACTGATAATATAATAATTGGGACTATGCCCACATAAAGCGTATTCTGCGCCAACTCCGAAATTAAATCACGTTTAAAAAAATCCCACTGCCACATTCAATATTCATTATGCGCATTTTTGGAAGGGGGATAAGTACGTGTGTGCGCTCTTTACCAGTAGCATATTCAGTTGCTCTTTAGATTTACTCTCAAGGTCATGTAAAGAAATGTACAAGGCACTTATGAATACAGTTGACTCCGTGTTGTTGGTTCCTGCTGAATCTACAAGTGCCTAGCCTTAAATTAGCATTTAATCATTTCCGGACATTTGTTCGTCTCGAAAGCTAGTTTGTAGCATTTCAGAATATTAAATATCGTACCAAGGGTGCAGGTATTCCTATGAAAACAAAAATAATTAATAAGAGAAATAGGCTGCACCTAACAGCCGAGCTCTTGAGGACCGATAATGTGTAAACAAGGTGAAAATGTAGCAACGACGGAATACAACGGTAAGGGAAACGAGAGTAATTCGAGAACATCCGCCGGCGAAGCGCAACATTTGCCACGTTTGCTACACCCCAAAATCTGCGGTAACCGCATCGGGAATCGAACCCGGATTGCTTTCATAGCAGACTAGTGGTCTAACCACACGGAAAACTTATAGATAGAAGGTATTATAGCTCTTTCGAATGGACGCCCTTACTAATATTTTGCAGAATCGACTAATGATGTATAGTGATAATTCTTTTTATTTCAAACAATCTGCAGAAATCAGAATATGTTCTCTAGCCTTACCATTGGCAGAGCTTCGTTTACATGGAACGCCCTGTCAAAGGAGCGAAAAGCATCTTGACAGGCGGAACGTTGATGTATTTGAGTAATTCCAACCATGCCCTCGTCATCCCTCCCTTCCGCACGGACCACGCATTGCTAGCATACGGCTAGCAAGCTACCGAGTCAGTTCATCAGTTCGTTTCCTAGTGGCAGCACGAAACATTCAAACACGAGACCAGCTTTATCCTGTCATCGCAAGTCTGTGAAGAAACGAATGGATCTTGCACGAGCAGCTACGGCTCAACGTTCTCAGTACGTATACGAGATTGATTCCCCTGAATGGTAAGACAGATATTTGTGCGGCGCTCAAGAGCTAAGGCCTTTAGCTCCGAAAAGGTGAATATGGAGCAGCGACAGAGTGCAATGGTGGGAAAAACTGAGTTCCTCGAGAAAATCCTCCCGCCCCTCTACCTACCGCATTTTCCGTATGAGGAAAATCTAGGTTTCAACCGCGACAGATCAGATGGAAAAAGAGCGATTTGAGCAAGTCACCACCTGGGCTCCATTTATTAAACATACTCAGACATGTATGATTCCATTTTGATTATCCGGGTGTGTATCAAACGATACCTATGTGACATTTTAGGTCTGTTAGAAATGTAGTTGTAATTTATTTATTGTTTTGAAAATCAGTGGTGCCTCGTTTCTTAAACACTTCTAATCAATTAGTAACTTCTCACTTTTGTATTTGCTGGAAGAATAATTGTGTTTGAAATTTATGTTGTAAAAAGTTATAATTTATGTACATGTAGAAATGCAAACAATAACGTCAAAATAAAACAAATTACAATAAGAGATGTAAGGCTGCAGACAATAAGTTATGTCGATTGGGAAAATATTCCATGCCAATTCCCAGAAAGAAATGCGAGACAAATGCTGTGTATTGGACGGAAATATTTTCACAAAACGCGGTTCATTGTGAAGAAACGTAGAAATAATATTTGTTGTTGGTAACTAATAAACATCGCCTTATTTTCTTCGTTTCCAAATTCGGAGACGACAATAGCTAAGGGCGAACGTTTCATTCGCATCGACAACCAGAAAATCGTCGTTCATGCTCCAATGACAACTCTTGTGCTGCCACGTCTAAAGTACAATTCAGGAAATACCCGTGCGTACCATATACATGTAAAACGAGGTTATTATAGAAAGTGCTAGTTTCGTAGATAATCGGGTATACTGCTGGTAGTGCTTGTAGCCTGGTAAAACCGCGTGTTTGGCACTTGCTCAGATCTACATTCACAACAATTGTACCAATTTCCACAATTTTACCCAGTAAAACACACTACGAAAATTATTTATCTTTCTCATAAAGAATAAAAAACACCATCTAGCAAATAAACTGGAAGTTCCGTGAAAGGTTTGTTCATAGGAAGACCTGTCAATGTAAATAAATGTGCGTAAAATTGCCGAGATTGTTTTTGTGGATCCATTTCGTTGGCATGCTAACAAAAAATACCCGGTTTACTTGGCAATTGCATATACTGTTCAAAGTTATAATTTCGGACACAATGACAGATAATTGCATACGAAATTATACAGAACAAGAATTTATTAAGTACTTTTTACATTTTTTCATCAATCATTGGCACAATTTTCAGCATACAAATTAAATCGTCGTGATTATAGAACTAACATCCACATTTAGAAAAACAGCTTCATATGAATGGTTGGCAAAAGACCCGTCGCTTTGCAACTGACAGAATCTGTCATTCTGTCTGAAATTATAAATTATCTCTTTGAACAGTATATGAAATTGACAACTAAACCAGGCATTTTTGTTAGCATTCCAACAAAAGTATCCATATATATATATATATATATATATATATATATATATATATATATATATATATATATATATATATATATATATATATATGCATAATTTGCAGTTTTATTCAAATTCGTGATTCAGAAATAATTGGTTAAACATAATAGACATTTTTAAGTGTGTGTTTTTTTTTAATATGACAAGAAATTTTAAAAACAAATTAATGTAGGTCATGCATTTTTTGACCTACACTCGACACAACTGTTCGATTACTTTCAGGTCCAGTAGTATTCAGCCATGCCCGGAAGAAAGCTTGCCCCCATTACGCATTGAGACTACCCAGTAACCCCATGCGTCAAGTTGGGAGAACCTGAAAGGCAACAGAATATTCAGTCCAGGATTAGTCATCCCTAAACTGCTAAAATTACTAAGTGCTCACATGACGCAGTGCACTTTGGGAACGATAAAGTTCAAGAAAGAAATAATAAATGGACTGCACTGTAAATGGACATTTAAATGCGACACTTGCTATCGTGGATTTTGTTTAGAAAACAAGGAGGCTGGCCCGGATGCCCTGAACAATGCAGATGCGTGGGAAGCGCTTGCTTCTGGAACCGGCTTCTCTAAATTTGAAAACATGCTAGGAACACTGGACGTTCCTGCTATGAACCACAAGGCATTTTCGAAGAATGAATCTTTTGTTGAAAAGGAAAACATTTTTAATTGCAAACAATTTTTTTTTAGCCTTAAACAAAACAATGTTTGCAGTGTCAACTAGCGTGATTGTGTTCTTATAGGCATGGCTAGAACATCTAGAGAAATTTATTTCCGGAGCTGGGGAGGAAGAAAGACTGCTGGCAGAATAAAAGGGCAATGTTGATTCCGATGGTGTGCCTTTCACAACAGTAATTGTTGATGGCGGGTGGAGTAAGAGGAGTAACGGCCACAACTACTACGCATCATCACGTATCACGTGTGGTAAGTAAACGCACGCGCACATACATGTGTGTGTATATATATATATATAATTGTAAGTTATATGAAAATCATGAATTTTATCTCGTAATTATTTCCAGTAATAATGGCGTAATTTAATGAACAATAGTCAAATGGTAGGATTATGAAATATTCCTCAGTTGCAATGGTAAATACTAAAAGTTCGGCAAAAAAAATTATCCACATGTTTATTAAATGTATATTCTTTGTGTCTGATATTTCGTTCGCTTTTTAAAAATCACACATTTGAACATCAAGGAATATTCTTCAGGTGATGGTTGTGTTAGTTGTCTACCGTAAGTAGAGGCAGTTTGTAATATCTCGTATACATAAAATACTGTACTGATTTTCCGAACACGAAAAGTTCTCTGAGGCGCAAAGTACACACCGATCAGTTGGTTAAAACCGCTTTACTGATATGCTTAATTGTGGTTCACTGAGAACTTGACGAGAATTAGGAATAGCGTTTTTTTTGGAAATCGCTAGCTGCATAATTATGTTTTACATATGTCCTTTACCGCATAATGTCAAACTATTCCATAGTATAAAACTATCAGACGTAATTATTTTTACACATTCTTTAATTTAAATCACAACAAAATTGATTCTATATAATGGTGGCCTATTGAAATTACTAATTTGGTTAGTCATTAAATGCTAAAATGAAATAAAGGGGGAGGGGTAATATTAACCCACACTAAGGAAGGGTGTGTCCCAATTCGCCTAAAGAGTTCTCTCTCGCTAACTCATAGATATGCTCTCTGATTGCCAACTCAAGAGAGAATGTGCGAAGGGGAGAGTGCTAGACGATGTACGTATACACACACTCTCGCTAATAGGCTGTTCACGGTAAAGTGAGCACTTTTTAAGCCCCTTTCAACCGACATTAACCACTAATAAATATATCTTATTGCAGCCTCAGGCATTAAATTTTGAGGGCGGTGAAATGTATACACTGTGTTTATTGGTCACAGTGCAAAGTTTGTATTAAAAAAGCAGCAGGAACATGGAAATTATATGAAAGGAAAAATTTAGAAGGGCCTTAAAAAGTGCTCACTTTACCGTGAACAGTATGTACATATTGTTAGGTACAATATGTGCAGGAACACATATTCGTTGCAGGAACGAATATGTGTTCCTGCAACACATATATTGACGTTTGGAAAAATTATCTCAAATTAATTATTTAAGTAACGTTTGTATCTAGCACTATTTAAACATGTCCCACATAAAAAATTAATCGTATCATAATAAACCATATAGATTTTAAATATAAATATGGAATATTTACGTTTTTTGGCTAGTTACGATAAGTTTAAAAATTAAAAAATCAAATAATATAAAATAATTGGTCCTGTAAACTCGTGCATATATGTATATCACTGAGCTACCAAACTGGCAAATGTACATAATATTCCATGCAAATCATCACTATATTTCATATAAAATATTTTAATCACTGTGATCGTCAAATTATAATTACATCCATGATTTTAAAAAGTCAGCAAAACTTTTCTATGCCTTTTCTCGCTAGAGAGAGTGTGGAAAAAGTTCAGGAAGAGTGGACGTCTCGGTCCGCTCATAGTGTCCCATAATATGCGAAATGCGGGGTGTATAGTGAGAGTGAGCAGCTCAGTTTTAATTGGGGCTCTGCACAACTTACTTCAGACTCCGGGATTTCCGCTCTGGCGTTCTGCAAATTAAGTTATCCCGATCAGTCTTACGAAGAGGGACAAATTATCAACTCCTGCTTGTGAATACATGACTTAACATTGCATCCATTCTGTTTAAAATATGATAAAAAAATTTAAAAGTAAAACCCTCTTGTTGTATGAAAATGCAAACATTGGCGAATAGAACTGGTTTATTTCTTTCGTGTGTCGCGGCGGCTTTCTTCACAACCGATGATGGTGAATGAGGTAGGTGTGGAGAAGCACCGGGAACGTAAGGAATGGGGAAATTGGAAATCCCCGAGAAAACCCACCTTTGTGCGGCATCATATGCGAAAACTGAGGTGATCCCGCCGAGAATCGAACCCGGATCGCGGTAAGCGGTATAGTCACTCGACTGCAGAGGCCTCCTAAAGTAGGTAGAATTCATAACTATAGTCCATTCCCGATTGGAAGCGACTTATGAAAATCAACCTTTGAAAAAAACACTCTAGGCATAACTTGTCACCTGTTTTATCAATAACATGTATTCCACAAATATATAACACTGTGGTTAGCTTTAGAGTACTGAATTACTGAATAAATGAACCTTTACCTTAATATATTCTATAACTTGTAATATTTATTACTTTTTTTTAATATGAATTAACAATAGCGAGTGCAGCGACGTGTTGGCAACGACCGGTAAGAAATAGTTCACAGTAAAAATATTATTTTAACCTCGTTTTTTTAGTATACTATTTGTAAATTAAACGGTGCCTATCGAAATATTTTAGTAGTCCCGATGACAACATATCACATTTTTACAGATTAAAATAACAGTGGAAAATATCGTGAGTAGGCCGTAATGGTACAGTATTGTTTTATTGAGCGAGAAAGCAATTGAAAAACTGTCTGCTGGCGAGGCTTATCGCACTCTTTCTCTTTCTTAGTTTCTTTCACACTCGGGAAATTTCACTTCTCTAGTAAACAAGAAAATTATACATATTTATACATATACAAATTTGTAATTTACAACTGAAAAGAAATTCTAATGTTTGAATACATATTTTAATATATTTTGATATGATGGCAGCGCAGTTATCAAGTGAAGTTGGCAGACGTGGCGAGCCATGACATGCCGTGTTACTTTTTGCCAAACGATATGTAAATTATCCTCACTCGGAAAACTACTTCAAATTACCACATCACGTTTGTAGACGTGTTTTTTAAACATACCTAGGCAAGTTACGATGTTATGATAAATCTGTGTTTCCACGGCAGTAATAAATATACTGTGACGTGTGTTTCGTTAATCATTGCGTCTGTGAAATGGCGTGCCTTTGTGCATCGTGGTTGATACGCTGGCCGTGTGTGCGCGTGATTTCAAATATTTGATTAGCACTATTTATACGTTTTAAATGTGGACTGTTTTTATGACGAAGTTATTTATTTACACCCACTTCTGTTTATGTATCACAACGTTGTATCTTTGCCCTAAGGGGTTTGAAACACAGTCGTGTAACGTAATTTGTCACAATCCCAGAAGAAAAATACTAAGCCTAACCCGATAAATTCCAATAAACCTAATAAACAGTAAGTAACAATACATAGAAATATGAGCGGAATAAAAGTTAGCGTAGGCTTATTTGTGTGCATGTTCACCGCTATCTTTTAAAGTTTGTATGACAAAAATGAGCAACACGAGTTGCGTGCTTGAATTTAATGTGACTTTTTCACTGGTTGTTCCTTCGTTTTAATATTTATTCCAACTGAGGGTGTCCTTTTAGAGAAATGACCCAACACATATCAATAACAAAAGGATAATTACAATTAGTACAGCCCTTTACCTCACAGTTGTAACAGTGTTAAACATAGTCGCGGCAAAATACTAACGTGCATTACATACGTCGTGGAAAAGAAATATGTTAATGTAAAATAACCGTAAGAACTGTCTTCAATTCAGGAATTTTTAAAACGTCATAAAGCTGACCTAAATAATGTTAGAGGCCTAAACTGTGAATATTCATACGGAATGGCTTTTGGAATATGACAGAATTCTTTGGAAAGCTGTAAACAGTAAACACACATTTGGCATGTATAAAAGTAGAAGTCACATTTTAATGTTTATTTTTAAGTGTAGCGAAAGTATACGAACATATGTACACACACAATGGAATGTAAACATTGATTTTGACAGATACTACAAGGCAGCCACATGGCAACGTTTGTTTACATTTGGCGGAAGGATACGAAACGGGCCTGCAAGTAGATATTTAGCAGGGCTCCAAGAAAGTTGCTTCCAATGGGGAATGGACTATAGTAAGGCCATTTTCCCCATTGATCTTGTATATGTCGCTATAGTATATAAGCAACTTACGAAAAGTAATACATATTTTAAAAATTTATATTTTATTCTTACTCTTAGGTTTCGTATGATGTTAAAAAATTATTTTATATTTCGATAAGCATACAGAAAAGTAAAAACAATGGAATAATGTCAACTGATTTTGTATTAATTAAGCATTCCTGCCATCTTAACGATATGGTGTAAACATGTTGTTGCACACATGCATAATTGTTTCTGTCCGAGAACTAACTCAAAAATTACATGCAGTATTATTTTTAACTGTGTTGCTCAAACGACACATTGTGCGGATAAAAAGTATATTTAGCAGCAAACGTTTTGCATAAAGCGTCGAGCCTGTCTTTGACTTATCAGTAGTGCCTGTTTTTTCCCCCTATCTTTTTTCGTTTCATAGTTTTCGTTCTCAAGGTGTTATGTTTTCATTATTTAATTCAAAGGATGTATAATCGGTTGTAAATTGAATAGACTTGAATCTAGCATAAGGTGTATAATTACCTATGTAAAAATGAGAGAAAATGGACACGATTATAATGTTAACTTAAATCACTTTAGGCTGTCATCACCGGTGAACTAACAGGCAAGCTCCTATTTCTGGGAGTAAGGAACAAGTAATGTTCTTTATGTGAACGGGCAACGAGACAAAATGTGCCGGCAAAGACACACGTGTGCTACAAAAACTGGGACAGTAATAGGCCCTCAACTGCTATGGAGCAAGACATTATTGTAGAAGGTTTTAGAAGCAGTGAACAGATGAATGGAATGCGATACAAACATTTTGTAGGGGACGGCGATTCCAGTGTGTATGCGAGGCTGTTACAAAATGTGCCATATGACCGTTCCATACATAAAATCGAATGCGCAAACCACTGCATAAAAAACTACACTAGTCATCTTCATACTTTAGCTGCTGACAAGACTTTTGCTGTGGATGCAAGAAAACTTCTGAAGTCGTCTATCCCTCGCCTGACTGCCGCGGCTAGGGACGCTATTCGGCACTGTGGCTGTGTAGGCGAACAAGTGTCAGACCTGGTTCGTGACTTGGAAAATGGTCCGTGCCATGTGTTTGGACAACACGAGCGATGTAGAAGCTATTTCTGCAACAAAGAAGAATAAAAGGGTACATTAGAAAGAATCAAGAAATCAGGACTACTGGAAGAAGTTTCATGTCTTGTTCAGCATCTAGTTGCCAAAGCTCCAAGGCTCACACAACACAAAACTAACAACGCAGCTGAATTTTATATGAGTCTTGTAGCCAAATACAATGCTGGTAAAAGAATAAACTTCATCCATAAAGGTTCTTTCCAGCGACGATGATATGTCGCAGGACTACAATTTCAGAAGCGGCATTCATGGAAACTCAGCCCATTTAAAAAGTTAACTGGTCGAAGTCCAGGACAGACACAAAATAAAATATTGAACAAGAAAATTGAACGTCAAAATGCACGAAAGAGACGCAGATTAAGTTACGACGATGCCGACAGACCAGCAAGTGTTATAAAGTATCTGCCTCACCAGAAACTGACTATGGTCCAGAAGCTGAACAACCAGATCAGTTGGAGCTGACAAGGAAGTGTAAAGAATTTGTCACTACACTACAAGTTTCTGTAGAAACTTCTGGACGAGCAGATTGCGAGTTATGGCACGACATGCAACGTTCATGTTTGACTGCAAGCAATTTTGGTGCAGAGTGTAGAAGGAAGGACACGACGTCCTGTGCGAATCTTGTCAAACGGTTGCTATACATCCCTAACTTTTCTACAGCAGCAATGGAATATGGTCGCTGGTGTGAATATATTGCTGTGAAACAGTTCGAAAGTCAAACCGAGTTAACAGTTACAAGGTGCGGTTTGTTCATTAGTTCACGCCATGGTTTCTTGGGTGCTAGCCACGATGGTTTGATTACTCAAGAAGATGCAGTAATAGAGGTAAAGTGCGTTCCATTAGCAAGAACAGTTGGCCTCAAGTAAACAGCAGAACAGAAAATAAGGGGCTTTCCTGGAATTTACATCTGATGGGTTGAAACTTGGGGAGGGGGGGGGGGGGAACGCATCAATGCTATTATCAAATTCAGGGCACCTTTAGCATCACAGAACGAAATGTTCCCTAAACTTGAACGTTTCGACATCAATAGTTTGTTACCTGAGATAGTAGCGCCTGCTTTTTTGACGAGGAAAACTGTCCATGAACCACTATATATTCTGGAAGATCGCAGATAATTGAAGAAGAAAAAATAAATTCTTTTTTTTTCGGCTTCCCATTTACTTACCTTATATAATTAGTACATTTGAAATAATTTCCCAGTTCTAATGTATTACTTCTTGAGGTTTAATTAATGTGTTCAGAATATTTAGTGTTATACATATGCAAACTCATTGGTGTATTTTTGTATATAATTTGTATATAAAATTGTTTTTAATTTTTTATTATTTTGTGATGTACAGTGTAATTGTGTCGTAGACCGTTCTGGCTGTGTTTTATTTCGGGCTTCTTTAATTCTTCAATTTAAAAACGGTCTACAAATAAATCCTACATCTGAAATATCATGCACGGATTACTTGTACTGTGAGACATATGTTGATTTTCATTGCAACTTCCAGCTACGTGTAACATCCGGCTCACAGTTCGAGAAGCGTATATCTTGGTGACCATGACACTCATCGATTGCAACAACCTCACATTTGTGAACCGTTATGAGAAAGTTGTAAAGCGAATTAGCAGTGCTGAATGTATTTTAAATTCGAACACATGGCCCTTATACCGGAAGATGGTACCACAGTCAGCTACACCACGGAAGGTACAGTTTTGCCTACCTACTTTCCTCCTGCATTAGTAAAAGTAATGGCACCCCTGTATGGTCGTAGGCCCTATTCAAAATAGGGGGGTGATGGTAGGTATTTAATCACCCCCTCACCAAATATATAAAACTCAATATCTGTTGTTAGGTACATTTTATTTATATTGCTTGCGCAGTACATATTCAGGTAATATTACAGTAATTTAAACGCAGTTACAGTATAAAGCCGCCATGTTGGCTCCAAGCATTTTTTGTTTATTACCACAGTAACGCTGCCACGCACGATATTAACTGTCTGTAACACTTGATAGAGACGTGATTTATTTATTTTTATCTGATTATTTGAATATTGTAAGTAGTATAAAAATGCCGATTTGAGCGCAGCCCCCAGTTATCAGAAAAACAACGGTAAATTAAATGCTCGAGCCATCAGAAAACCATCAGAAAAAATTCCTCTTAATTTTCTGATCCAAAACATCAAATGCCGATTCGAGCGCAGCCGCAAGAAAGTGGCTCAAAAATTGTGTTTGGGAGCAACCACAAAAAAGTGGCTCAATGCTCGAGCCATCAGAAAACCATCAGAAAAAATTCCTCTTCATTTTCTGATCCAAAACATCAAATGCCGATTCGAGCGCAGCCGCAAAATAGTGGCTCAAAAATTGTGTTTGGGAGCAACCGCAAAAAAGTGGCTCAAAAAGTTGCATTTGGTTAGATCGTAGTCATTAGAAAAAAAGTTGTGTTAAACTTTGCATTTGAGTGCATCTGCAAAAATATGCGTAAAAAGTTGTGTTTGGGCGTAGTTGCAAAAAAGAGTAGCTTAAAAAATTTGAATACATAAAATTAAATTTTGTATATAATAAAGATGGATCAGTTGCTAAATGTATTAAATGGAACCAAACAATTTAAGAAACTTTCCGAACTTAACCCATAAACCAAGCTGAAATAAATGATACACTGTATGGATTTAAAGTGGTAATTACTTCTGGAAATTTTAAAGTAACCTTACCAGACAGATATGCTCACATTTTCAGTGAAAAAGTTTTAAATGTTGTTAATCGTGGAGGTATACATTTTGCATATGATGGAATGGTGGATTGTGGTGTTAAGCAAATGCATTCTATTCGATTTTTTAAAGAGTAAATGATCGTCGTTGTATAATTAGACATCAGTTGATTTTTATTTCTGCTCATATCTCTATAAAGTTTTAATGGTTATCCAATCATTAAAACATAATTATCGCTCTGACTTCGGCAATGTGCTACAACATAGTCTAATTAAACATTTAGATACACATCTCCAATTTCGACTTATTAAAGTAGCTGAAACATTGAATTCTTTTTCTAAATCTTTCATTGCACTTTCTATAGAAATATTATTCATTTTTATCACATGAAATATTAATAGTTTAAAAACTATTAACGTTATTATTTATAGAATATGACTACTTCCAACCCAAAAAATATCTATGGTCTCATCTCTAACACCACTGTTCTTACGGACAAATCAAAGTTAATTAACTTACCTTTTTCATCCTTAATTTCAAATATTATTTCATTAACTTTATTTGTTTGCACTGGAAAAAATAATGGATAAGCTGGTTCGTAATAGATCGTGTCGCCAAATTCAAATGTTGTTCTTAGTTTAAAAGTGGTAATTATGATAGTTTCTCTATGATTATATTCATCATGTTTTAATATAATACTATTTACTATATTACAGTGTATATTTATTGTTTCAAATGGAGCAAATTTTGGAATTGTATCGCCATAATGGTCCTCATTTTCTTTCAGAGTTTTATTTTCTACGAAACCCAAAAATTTTCCTATTGAACCCTGTTTTCCAAACTGTAATTTAAGCGTAAATTTTACTTTCACTCTGTTTATTTTTTATCCAGCTCGAAAGATATATCATTTTCTTTCCCACTCATTGAATCTACACTACATGGAAAAAATTATTTTATAGTTTGTTCACGATCTTTTAAGCTATATTGACCAACTGGAATATCAATTGCTGATTCCATATCATTATGACCCATAAAATATAGCTTATTTCTCCCAGAGATAATGTTATGCATTAGATTAGTATAGAACTGAACTAAAGCCAATGAGTACCCCTCTGTCTCTAAAGGATAATGTAGTCTCTTTTTCAACACTGATTTGTTATCTGTTAGTTTGGATACTTTACTGATTTATTATATTATTTTAAAAAATCTATTAATAAATGAGCAAGAAAAACATAAAACATGTAGACTGGGATATTAAAATAAGAATACCAGACAAGATGTAATGACAAAACGTCATGGTGAATTATTACCTAATAATATTAGATGTTTGATAATGGGTCCTAGAAACTGTGGAAAAACTACACTTATGATAGATAATTTTATATATGCTCAGGGATGGTTGGACTTTGGTACTCTCTATGTATGTTCAAAAAGTCTGGACCAACCAATATATATCAATTTAAAGATAGATATAGATGGATGTAGCATCAAAATTATTTAATGAACTGATAGCATACTTCTTTCCATCAAATGAAGAAATGGTTGATGTAAATGAATGTCATAAAGAGTCTGTAGTTGTTTTCAAAGATATCATACTTGAAAACCAAAATATAGTAAGGGATTACTTTACTCATGGTAGACACAAAGATATTGATTGTTTCTATTTAGCCCAGACATACTCAAAAGTACCTAAGCAGCTTATAAGAGACAATGCTAATTTTATTTGCATATTCAGACAAGACAATACAAATCTTAAACATATTCATAGTGATTTTGTTGATGGTGATATGTTGTTTGAGAAATTTAGGGAGACTTGTTCAAAATGTTGGAATAATGAATATGGTTTTGTTACAATACACATGACTTGTAAGATAAATAATGGTAAGTACCATAATAAAATTAAAGACTTTTTAAATTCTTAGATTATAAGTGAGTTTTGTTTTTAATGGAAGTGTTTCTATTAAAAACTAACATAATCTGATATTTTTAAATGTATTCATATACCATAGCTATTTCAATTAATACAATTGTACTTTCGGGTACGTTGTGGGCTTTTGGTATTTTAAAATATATCATATCATCAGGGTATACTTCAAAAGTTTTATACATGTCAATTTTTTTCCGTTCATGGTATAAGTTGATAACACTTTTATATTTTTCTGGTTTTATTATTATTTCAACTATAGTTCCATTTCTCAAAAAAGCATTTTCTATTTGATTATCAAAGTAAAATACTTTTTCTTTTGAACTGTATTTCCCAACTAAACGAATAATGTTAATTCTGTTTTTCTGATAGTACTTTAAATTGATTACATCCATTGGTGCAATGGGATCTCCCGCATGCCTTAGTATTTTTTGTTCAAAATCTATATTATTATCTACTTCCAAGTAAGTAAGATAGGATTTATCCAATTATCTTTTATTTCTTGTCAGTGTAGCTATAAAGTCATTGAACTGTGTGTTGGAAACAAAATCATTAGGATTGATCTTCTCAGTAGTTGTATAATTGTCTGTGTGTTCTTTAATTTGATCTTCAATCCAAGAGCACATTAATCCATTTCCACATATATCCATTGTTTATTAATAGTGAAATAATTCTTGAAAATTTAAAATTATGTGAAAAGTGATTTAGCACAAATACACACAAATGACCACAAGTCATTTGATTGAAATTTTGAATTCTATCATCATTATAAAAAATATTACTTCCGAGATATGATGATAATTGTTGGGGTGGATTTCCGCCAAATGAATCAAAATAATATTTGTTGTTTGCTTTTTCCAATAGCATACCCAGTGTGTACCAGAGGTTGTTGAAACATCTAGATTAACAATCCCTCATTCATTATAGAGTGGTGTGTTAAGTAGCTCATCGATCATAAATACACCCCGAAAATTTCTCATGTTTAATTTTTTAACCATTTTATCAATATCAAAGCTACTGAGTGGAGTTACTTTTTTTAACATTCTTACCCCACTTAACTTTCTTCAATCCCTTGCTGTATTCCTCCATAGCTAAATTATGTCTGTGTTGTTCTTCCAATTCTTGGTTTTCCTTCTTACCATTAATTACTTATGTAGAGATAGATGATGCACTGCCAGCTAACGCTCCTAGAGCTCCCAATGCTGCGAAAATTAAAGGTAAAAATCCACCCTTGTGAACTGTCAAACCATTTCCAGTTTTAATTTCTTTCGACATTTTCTTAAGCTGTGGAACTTAAATTGTGATAGTTATCCTTTGTCCTCCTTTAATTTCTTGTTTTTATGATCCAGTTGGTCTTTCGTTAGGGATGAATCAATATTCTAACCCTTCAACTCATTGTTAGAAACTTGAAATACAATGTTTTTTTCTTTCATTTATTATAACAAATATTTTATCATTTCATTTTAATTACCCAGCCAAGCTTATGTTTAATATGCATCGCAAATCCAGTAACACCAGCCTACAATCTCTCATTGAGAACAGCATCTGAACTTAACAATCTTTTGAACGCTTTCTTTTCTAGTTCTTTGTCAGATACATGTCTTTTAGCTAGATCTTTATGATGATAAGCTATATAATGTTCCATTGCAGCTGCATCTAGTGGATTATTGGGTTTATTGCCATGCTCAATTCTCTCTTTTAGTCTGGTACCCGGACCTAAGTGCTGGTAACTGGGTGCATGCAATTCAAAAGGTAGTGAATTTATTATGTCATTGAGTAACCCTTTTCCGTGATGCTTCGACTCCCAAAAAGTATGTGGTATTGTGTTTAACATTCGTATCAGATATGCTATACCTTTTGGATTATTCACAACAAAGTCACTAAACTTGCTGTTGAGTATATTCATTATTCCAACTTTTTCATTGTAATAGTTATCATTTCCAGCATTCTCTTCGCCATAAATAACGAGAAGTCGACCAATAAGCATCCTAACATCATCCATCCATATGCATTCTTTGGGATAGTCTGTATACTTCTTCATACCTTTCGCTTTTTTAGGTGAGGGATGTTTCTTTTTAATCGAATCGTAAATAGGTTTAACAATAATTTTCCATTTATTCCCTTTACTCGATTTTGGCGTTCCCAAGTTTGGATCATTGTTTTGAAAATCTGAGTTTGTATCTGCTAGGATATAACTATAGTGTTCATAGTCGGTTGTAGTGTAGTCACTTTCTGTTACTTTCTTACTAGTTAGTAATTTCATCAAACCATCAGTTCCAGTGTATGTCCGACCTTTTACAGTAAATTTTGTCATTGATGAATGTTACTTCGCTATCATCAATATACAATATACCTTTATCAGCCTTTAGTCCAAAAACCTCGTCTTTGCAGTCAATTAAGAAATCGGCCACTTTCTTATCAATAAATGTTGTTTTGTAGTTGGTTAACTGTCGGATATCAGTTTTCAAACGCCCCAATGCTTCGTCATAATGTTTCGTCATCATAGCGTTCATTGTCATCGTGAATGCATTTAACACCATCGTCATAGCGTTCATCGCCATAGCGTTCATCATTATAGCATTCATCGTCATCATCACTGTGTTTAACACCATCGTCGTAGCGTTCATCATCATCGCCAATTCGTTTAATGCCATCGTCATAGCGTTCATCAGTGCCAATTTTACCAAACAGTTTTCTTTCAAAAGATGTTTCTGTTGGTGGATGTGGGTAGTCTAAATTCTTAACAGCAAATGGAACAAGTTCTTTTATTAAGTTCTTATTCTCATTTGTTACGTGTACAATTTTTTGTCCCAAATCTTCTATTGCATCTATCAATGGTTGATCGTGTTTTTTATTTTTATCATATTCATCTTGGTGAAATTTTCCTAAAGTTTTAAACTTTTCAATTAGCTGTCTTCTTCTCTCTATATTCTTCTCTATATTGTTTTCTAATTTATTATATAAATAAATAAAATGAAGAATTATAACTTAAATGTATACTGTCTCAAATGTGTGAAAAATACAATAAGTTCGTATGAACTTAGAAATAAAAACAAAGTAAGAATTAAATGTGTTTGTAGATGTTGTGTTACCAATAACTTGATATTCACTGGTGCGATTATAAAAAACCATATTGTAAATGAAATTCATTGACCAATACGAAAAAACTTCCCAGAAGAACTGTGTTCAATCTTTTGGTATCGATGATCTTTGGCAAGCTGATTTAGATGAGATGGATTCTGGATCTTAAAAATGTACACATATAATTAATAAAGGGTTTAAATATATGTTAACCGTGATAGATGATTTTTCCAAATATGCATGGGGAATACCAATCAAAGATAAAACTGGTGAAAAAGTTATGTTAGCATTTAAAACTATTTTGAATGATCGTAACCCATGCATTTACAAACAGACAAAGGGAAAGGATTTTACAATAAATCATGTAAGGCATTAATGGCAAGTAACAATGTAACACACTATTCAACATACAGCGAAAAGAGAGCTAATGTTGTAGAAAGATTTAATAGAACATTGAAGGAGAAACTGTGGAAGATATTTACTATGCAGGGAAACTATAAATGGGTTGCTATATTACCTAAATTAATAAGTGATTACAATAACACTGTTCACAGTACAATCGGAATGAAACCCACCAATGTAAATGCAAAGAATGAAAGTTCTATTCTAATCAACATGTATAAAGGAGAAATAAAAATGGCGAAACCAAAGTTTGCAATAGGAGATAAAGTTTGTATAAGTAAAAGTAAAAATTTGTTTGAAAAAGGATATACACCAAATTGGTCCACTGAAGTATTTGAGGTGTGTGAAGCATTGCACACAGACTCGACGAAATATAGAATAAAATATTTAAAAAATGAACTTATTAAAGGTATTTTTTATGAGCCAGAGCTGCTTAAGACTAAATATGATAAAGACTACTTAGTGGAAAAAGTTTTGCAAAGAAAAGTAAATAATCTGCTAATTAAATGGTTATGTTTTGATAGTAGTCATAATTCTTGTTTTGATAAGGAAAGTGTAGTTTAAGAATTTTTTAAATAAATGTATCAACAAAAAATGGAAAATTATGAGCTTCAGTCATTTCCGCCAAACAACCAAACAAAAAATATTTTGAATGAATACAACAAGCGCATTGAGTTTGAATTTCCTATTAGTGATGCATTTTCACATCCGAATGAAGCTTATGTATACCAACAGTATAAGCTAACTAAAAGAGATACAAATACAGATTATGAAAAAACTTCAACTATTGATCTTTGTGAGAAGTTCTTCCCATTCCAGTTCTTAAAATTAGAGATCACTAAACATGGTTGTATAATCGAAAGTATTGACAACCCTGGCATCACTTCAACAATGATGCATATATTGCTAGGTTTGGAATCAGAATCAGCATACTTCCAAATGTAGGAGATAGAACTAGGTAAATATGTTAGGAAAGATATGGGTAACGAAATTACCTATCCATTAAGATATTTGTTTGGGTTTATGAGAGATTGTAATTAAATATTCTGGAAAGGGGTTTACAAGATCACATTCATTCGAAATTCTAATAACGATTTTTCTTTTTACAGAAGACCCCCAAAGAAAGCAGATGGATCTGATGATGAAGATAATAGACCATATTCTGCTAAAATTGTTATTGAGAAAATGGAAATTCTGTGGCCAATTGTTAAATACAATCCTGTTTATGGAGACGAAATTAATGCAAAATTATACAAACACCTAAAAATTCCAATTGGTTTTAATTATTGGCAATGTATTGAAAAACCAGTACCTACTAATGCAAACTCATTTCAGTTTGATATAAAAGATCAGTTCAATTCAATCCAATTCGATATGCCAGACTTTGTCATTGTTGGTGTTCAGCAAAACAGAAAAGAAGATCCTGGACAATTCACACTTGGTTCAATGTTTGACTCTTGTTTTGTCAAAAATATTTCTATTAAGAATGGGCGGAATGAAGTGTTTCCCAAAGAGAATTGGAATTAAAACATTGATGGTAAAATTTTCGATAAGATATTATTGCTTACACTGATTTTAGTAATTCAAAGACTAAACTTGATACCCCTTATCGTAATAATGAACTGCACTTCAACTCTGGGTCATTTATTGGGAGAAGACCATTGTATGTTATTGATTGTTCTTACAGAAAAAACCGCTATTGTAAAAGATCGAACTAATCTGAAAATTACAGTTGATTTTAATAAACCAGTATCGGCTACAACTATTTGTAATCTGGTACTAGTAAGCCAAAGAAACCTAATTTATGATGATAAAAGTGAAAGAATCACAAAAGTCCAATAGTGCGCAAACATGTATGGTTATTAGTTTTTAATGGATGGTTATCCATTAAAAACATTTACTTTTATATAATTTTTTTAAATAGCACTATAAGAGTGTTTTTAATGGGATCTGAAAAAAACAGTGAAAGTTGTGCATTCTTAAAGTGAGTCCCTCGAGGGATCCACTTTAATTGTAAATATGGCTACTTATACTTTCTCATTATATTCGCTTGCAATGCTTTTTTAAGATCAGTATATCCAAGTATTCTCGCAACGTCTTTCGCATTGAACCACGGATTATTCTCTTAGTCGATACACCTTTTTTACCACCATAGATAAGCTTGTTGTTCACAATGTCGATGAGCGATTGCATTTTGTTATACATATGCTTTCCTTTAAGCTCACGCACGATATCAGCGACTCGTGCTTCGTGATGGGCAACTGCTCTTTCATGAGACCCACTGAAATCTGAAGCAATGGCGAGAATATCAACTCGTACAACCCGGGCCCTAAAATATAAAAAAAACCATGAGAGATTGTGCATTCTTAACGTGGGTTCCTCAAGTCCCCTCTCTTAATTGTGACAATGGCTTCTTATACTTTTCGATTTCATTCACTCGCAATGCTTTTTTAGATTTTGTAGTGTCCCCATGGTAGTGTATTAATGCCATATTTAAGAATAAATCTTTTTATCTCTTTGGGACTTAATGCTTTTTTTCTCATCTCAATCAATTAGAGTTCATGTTTCTTACTTTTAATAAGATTCATACTTTTGTACAATTTTTTTTTGTACCAAACAAACACTTTTTTTAGTCATCAAAATTAATATCATTTCTGACTACAGTGTTTTTCTCGCCCTTTGCTCTTTTCTTTACACTACCTTCCACAATGATTGCATACATTTTCGATTTCAATCCAATAAATTCCTCCATTATTTTTCCATTACATTCATTTTTCATTTTGCCAATAATCATTTTGTTAACTAATGGTATACCATATGGATAATATTTTTATAGTCAGAAGTATCAAAATGATCGACCATTTCTTTCATGTCACTGTAGAAGTCTGGTGTTTTTATATAATGGATGTATGAATCAGTATCTTGGTAGCACAGTTCAATATTTTCCCCATACTTTGGTTTCATTATATTATAGTGAAAATCGTACATTAAGCCTTTCGATAGATCAAGTATACTCATTCCAACATAAATGGCTTTGTTAAAGCACAGTATTGTTTTAATCATATGAACTGCAACCAAAGAGGTAGTAAATATAGTTCTATATTTAAAGTTTGGTTTAGCCACTAGTTTATCCATTTGCTTAGAACTTGTGCACAACCATATATCCACCCTGTTTCCAATATTTTCCATTGTTTTTCCAAAAATGTAATTGTTCATTAATTTGTATAAATCTTTTTCAAAGTCATTTGTAGACTTTGTTCGCATATTTATGTTTAGATCGATATAGGACTTGAGCCAATCTGATTGATCAAACTCCAGAACTCTATGGATCTTTTTCAACTTCATTCCGAGAGATAGATATTGCTTAAGATTTACATAATGTAATACATATTTTTCTTTACCACCCAGATTAGTCAAGAGTTTGGGATTTTTTGAACCTGCTGGTATTTTATTCTCTGGTACCAATGGTAGATCTTTGTGGAGATCGTGTAGTTCATGTGGGTATTCCAAATCAACTTCCAATATATAACCTTTGCTAGAATCATCTTCTACTTCTGTTACATCTATATTTGTATTTCCCAACTTAAACCCACCATAGGGTAAATACTGGCTCATAGCCCATCCATATAAGTTATTGGCATTCAGATATGTAAGACAATAGATTTCCTTTGTACTATCATAAGTACTCATATATGTATTATTTGCTTTAGCATATCGTTTACAACATTGTGAAATTCCACCACGAGCACCCTTATCTATCATCAAAATCATGTCGTAATCTGTTAATAATTCTAGTTCTATTTTAGTATGTTTGAGCATAGCATCCCACACTAACCCCGGGGCTGTGAAATGCCATGCTGGATCTAGCTTATATGTTTTGAAACATACATCTCTAAAGTTTTCCATTATATATCGGTCAATAACAATACATCTGATTTGTTATAGAGTTCTGTGAACTCTCTTAGAGATATTATGTTGAATTTTTCCCACACCTTTCTCGCAAATTCGTAATCTTTGTCTGTAATGCCACATTTATTGAGTTTGTTGTAAAATGCATCTTTGGATGGAAATGATGTCTCACAAAATTTTTCAGCATTATCCATGTAGTCATATGGGTAAACACCTTTTCTTGTAACAAAGTCAAGAAGTTCATTGGAAAAATGCTTACACGTTTCTCGGATTTGGCTTCTGGAAAGGTTGCTAGAGAGTTTATCGATACTACTAGCCATAAATTTAAATGAGTCAATAAATCTAAGATTTACACTTTCACATACATGTTTCGTAAAATAAATATATTTTTCTTCGTTGTTGGGAATTAGATCCATTTTATTTTCATCGATGCCAAGATATCTTATGAATCAATGTGTGTCATAACCAGATAGATTGTGTATAAACACTGGGACAAAACATGGATTTCTATACGCTAAGTTACAATCTCGGTGTGCAACTCTCCTAAATTTCCCCGTAAGATGATCATGAGCGCTCACAGAATCACCATTCAAAGGATTTTCACATATATGACAATGGGTAGCTGTTTCATAAACAATTTGTTCTTTCTGAGTTAGTGGAAGCATTGGATTTTCATTTGTGTATATAGCACCAATAGACTTTGCTTCTTCCATTAGCATTTTAACGAATACAGTAGATACATCATATCCTTCATAAGTTACTGGTGGTTTTAGTATCCATGTTCGTATTTTACATAGTAACAGAAGCTAATAGGCTCGTGTTTTTGGTATGGTTTCGTGTAACATTCGTCGGGGTTTGGTTGGCAAGTTTCAATTTAGTCAACAAACATTCAAAATCAGCCTACATCAGAAACGGAATTCTCAAAGAATGATTTTGGTTTTTAAATCTTAATGTCACTTTTTCCTTTAGATGGTAGTTCAACTCTAACACCATCGTGATCTCGACAGTCTTGTTCGTGATATTTTAGCATACTTACAGAGTAGAAATGTTGCAAACATCTGTCGCATATAAATATTTTATGATCATTATTTGTTACTTGTGATGCAATAAGTCTCGAAAGACTTTTTATCCAGTAATAGTGGTCGTTCTTTTAGTCTTTGATATAGAGTAGGTTTATATGGTTATGTCTTATTTTTTGTTGTTTTTAATGGACAGGTTATATATTTCTTACCACCATCTTCTTCTTCGTATGCATATACATTTATATAAATTCCGCTTCTTTTCTCAAAGGTTGGTATGCTATCCAATTTCATTGGAAATTCCAAACCCTTAAGTGCATCATCAAACTCATGTTCGTAAGCTATGTATTTATTCACTCTTTGAGAGTCTTTTTGTACTTAATGTGATGCAGATAGAACAGACCACAAAAAATATTCTTTATCATTGTTCTTAACATTAATTACTGCCTGCTTAGTTTTGATTTTTTCTGGGAGATCAACATAAGAACTGCCCTTGAATGTTACATATTTATTAATTCGCACTTCTAGTTTAAATATTCTGTTGAGTACCCACTGAGATCCCTTTGCTTCGAAAGTCCCCATCTCAGCTATGATTTTCGATATGCTGTTGGTATAATATTCTTCCAGATTAGTCGATTTCAATATAATTTCGTTCTTTGTTTTAAAGGAGCTTTCTACATATTCAATATTCTCACCAATTCCCCTTTTGTACTCAGTGAAGAATTTCATGTTCATTTTGAGATATTTTAAATGTTTTCTAATTAGTCCCATGACCGTTTCTTTTAAATCGTTTAGGAAATGATTTGGTTCTTTGTATGCATTCACATTCTTTACAGCGTAAGTCTTAATCCTACCTTGAAATGCTGTTTCGATTTCTTTTACACTGAATCTAGATGTGTACTTTTGAATTTTACTTCTCAAGTGACTTCTTATGAGACGGTTTGTAATAGTGACTACACGTTTCATATTTCACTTGTTTCGCTCGTGGGAACTTCTGTTTTTATATTAAATGTTGTGATACTTTACAAATTTCCCATGCATTTGTTGGTTCATGTGATTTATTATGTATTGGTGTAAGACTTTTGTGCAATCTACTTTTAAGATGACTTCTTATGAGAGATGGTTTGTAAAAGTGAATACAAGTTTCACACTTGACATACTTCTCTTGAGATTTCTTCTTCTTTCTTTCCACAAAAACATCTTTCTTAAATTTATATTCTTTCCTTACATTACCAGTTGTGTTAGATTTTTTTATTGCCATGGTCGTCATCATAGTAGACATCAGTTGATTTTTATTTGCGCCCATGTATTATATACAATATTTAATTTTTACATATTCAAATTTTTTGAGCCACTCTTTTTTGCAACTACACTCAAATGCAACTTTTTATGTGTATTTTTGCAGATGCACTCAAATGCAAAGTTTAAGACAACTTTTTTTCTAAAGACTACGATCTAACCAAACACAAAGTTTAACACAACTTTTTTCTAGACTACGATCTAACCAAACACAACTTTTTAAGTCACTTTTTTGCAACTGCTCCCAAATGCAACTTTTTACGCATATTTTTGCGGTTGCACCCAAATGCAAAGTTTAACACAACTTTTTTTCTAATGATTACGATCTAACCAAACACAACTTTTTGAGCCACTTTTTTTGCAGTTGCGCTCGAATCGGTATTTGATGTTTTGTATCAGAAAATTAAAAGTAATTTTTTCTGATGGTTTTATGATGGCTCGAGCATTTAATTTATCGTTGTTTTTCTGATAACTGGGGGCTGCGCTCGAATCGGCACTTTTATACTACTATTGTAATTTATCATGTATAACATATTTAATGTGATTTTTGTCCTGCAATTCACGTTTTTCTGTAGTATTTATATGTGTTTCACATTGGGTTGTATGTATATATTGTACATGTTGGTTTTGGACTATAATCCAATGTTTTACGCAATCTCTTTGCAGAGGGACTACATTTCAATGGGATTAATGTGCGCCTAAATTGCGACCATGAGACATTACAAGGGCCAGAGTTTTACTTAGGAACTCATTTTGCATTGTTTCATTTTTTTTAAATCCACCAAATCATAATTTTTATTGTGACATTCATCAGTTTCCTTGAGTTGAAACGTAAATTTGAGGCAGAATTTGCAGCAATATTAATAAAATAGTATTTTAATTTGTTACCTAATGCAGTTGCACCAGACATCGTGGGACTAAGGAGATTTCGTGCTACAGCTAAATTAAGTAACACTGACTAACCAGAGCATTTATATTTTGAGAACACTAAAGTATTTATTAATGAAAATTATAAAATATTAATTCTGAAACCAGTTCTGAAAGAGTACCATATCATATCCTTTAATGCATATTGTGAATGGTATTTGAACCTATAGAGTCAAAGAAAGTATATCTTAAAGTTGATAAATATTAAAATTAGTATTTTTATCACGATCAGTTGCTCCTTGGTGAGAATAATTACATTTAATGAAATAATTTATGTGCTACATTGCAATTTTGATGTTCCAAATGTAGCACATTTATTTGAATATTACATAACATAATTTTTAGAGTTATTTCTGTTTTTTTGACATTTGTAGCATTTGCGATAATCGTGTTCTTGAGTGTACATGTATTTTCATACCAGCATTCTCCCAGTATTAGTATTCTTTTCCTGGACGCATTGGTTTTAATCTTAATTTGCCCTCAGCCATACCACACGACACTGAACCAACACTGAGCATCAACCCTGACAACACATAGGACCTATATTTTGATATGCTAAGTAGGTATATTGTTTTACTGTTTCACACTACACTGCATTTCAATTAATTGCATTGTGTAGAACACGTGTTAAAAAAGCCAAGTCCAAATTACCATACCGTACCCCCCCCCCCCTCGCAGAATTAATTTTCGGGATATGGGAATGTGTCCGAGAGATTTCCTTACTTCGCGAAGGATTCTCACGCCGGCCAACCGGACTACGAAACGTTACAGAAAGTTGGACACTACTGTCTAAATAATGCCTCTGAGCATAAGGAAAATTGACTCGAAATGTATACGCGAAATTTTGTTTCCCCCGACATATACCTCAATGTAGATTTCAGTAAAAATATTTTATGTACAAAATCATTCTTGAGAAGATAAAATTATGTTTTGGGAATAACGATGTGTAACTTATAGATAGGCTACAAAATTATCATGATTATATACATTCCTTCTTTGGAACTTACGTTAAGCGACTACTATTTTTTTGTTTTTTGTTTTATCATGTATGACGAGTGTGTGTATATCCTTCGCGAAGTAAGGAAATCTCTGGGACACATTCCCATACCCAGAAAATTAATTCTGCGAGGGAGGGGGGTGAGGTACGGTATGGTAATTTGGACTTGGCTTATTTTAACACGTGTTCTACACAATGAAATTAATTGAAATGCAATGTAGTGTGGAACAGAAAAACAATATACCTACTGAGTGTATATATATATATATATATATATATATATATATATATATATATATATATATATATATATATATATCATTTTACCACCGGTGCAGTAAGGCAGGTGTAACCATGAATTTTTACTACCCGTGAAGGCACTGAAATATTCCCTAGTGAATTTTTACTCCGTACCACAGGGATATCCAAAGGAAACCAAGGAAAATGACCAGAGAATTTTACTCCCCAGAACAGGTCGAAAGTTGATATAGGCCATTCTGCCTTACACCATTATATAAGCACATATGTCCACCATTTTTTAATCAATTGACTTGAAACACCAAAATTGAATTGTAGGAAGTACACACGACCCCCAACAAGCCAACAAAGACCACTATGCCGTAGCTTAATTTATAAGCATATCTGGCCACCATTTCCGAATCGATAGACTAAGTCACCAAATTTGGATTTTAGGCAATGCTTACGACCCCAACAAGCCGATGGAGACCAATATGCCATATCTACACTTATAATCATACCTGGCCATCCTTTCCCAACCGGTAGACTTAGACACACCAATATTGAATTACAGGCAATGCTCACGACCCCCAACCAGCCGACAAAGACCTTTATCAATAGCTTAATTTTAAGCTTACCTGGCCACCATTTCCGAACCGATAGACTTAGTCACCAAAATTGAATTGTAGGTAATGCTTACGGCCCCCAACAAGCCGATACAGACCATTATGCCATAGCTAAATTTATAAGCATACTTGGCCACCATTTCAAACCGGTAGACTTAGAGACATTAGAGGGAGTAGTGAGTGAAGAGATCTGGACACCTCTTAACACAGAGGTCTTGAGAGCCGATGAGGATGGTTGAAGCGAACATGGAGCCGTGCTGGAATGAGGGGGCAGGGTAAATGAGATATCCCTAAGAAAACCCACCGACCAATGGTATCGTCCAGCGCGATTCCCACTTCCGTAAATCCTGTGACCAGGCCAGGGATTGAACCAGGTTTGCCTTACTGGGAGGCAAGTATGCTAATCATTCAGCCACCATGGCCCTCTAGAGACATTAGAGACACCAATATTGTATTGTAGGTAATGCTCACGATCCTCAACAAGCAGATACATAACACTATGCCATAGCTAAATTTATAAGCATACTTGACCATCATTACCAAACCGATAGACTTAGATACACCAAAATTGAATTGTAGGTAATCCTTACGACCCCTTACAAGCCGACACACACCATTATGCCTTAAGTTATTTTATAATCATACCTAACGACCATTTTCGAACTGGTGATATAACCCCCAAATTAAATTCATAGGTACTATTTGCGACCCCCAACAGATCGATTTAAACCATTATGCTCAAGGACAAAATTTTGAAGCAACTCTTTCCCAAGAGGTAACGAGGATTTTAGGAATGAAGAAAACCCATGCCACAGCATTACACCCTCTGTCTATCCCATGTAGCAAACCACATATGGGTCATTGATGGTGTACAGTCGGCATGCACCTGGCACCATTACTGGTCCTGAAGTGGCACCACTAACTAGCCATACTCTGCCCATAACTATCCCAGGTGTGGTAAACACAAATGGCCCAAGCATGGTCCATATGCTTACAACAGCAATGGCCCATCTATGCACCATTCCACAGCCATCAGATGGCCTACTAATTGCTAGCCATGCTTTCACCATATATCTAACTGTATCTCTTAAAAATAATTATTTCGACCATCAATATAAACTTTTCTTTGTTTTTAATTTCCTTTACTTTACTAATAAACACATTATACGACATTAACATCTTATGCTTACTATTACAGGAGGGGGCACGAACCCATACAGCTTGCATTGACAGCCCAGTATGCTAACTATTACTTCGCTGGGTATTCTTATGTTTAGATGAACTCATTCAGAATATATCGAACTTGAATTATTAACAAACACTAATATAATATAAATTACACCAGTTAGTTAACAGTCTTAAAATTTACCATGTGAACAAATAAGTTTTTAGAAAGATACAGATAAAAAATACTGATGCTGAGAGAAATTTTTCTACGTGAATACTGATATTAACCCAAAAACTTGCCTTTAATGTAATATTTCGCAGTATGTATATCACCTGGATGCTATTAATCTGTTTTGAAATGCAGATGCCAGTTATGAATAATTTAGTGAAGCGTAACAACAAAAGCCCTTCAATGTTAATTTTCTAAAGGTGGTTAAATATTGATCTTTATAACTTCTCATTTTAATTATTTGCAGTCATGCGTGGAAAACATTACATTAGACAAATTATTCAATACCAGTCACTGTATTTACAGCATTTTGCCATATATATTTCCACCACTATATATTTACAAACAATCTATCATTATATTAGACACACACATATATACATACATGTGGGTGCGTAGTTTGAAGAAACTATCTGCGAAAAGTGGGAGCCATAAAAATTCCCATAATAAGCCAAATTACACCAGCAATGGTCCATCGATGTACCACTTCACAGCCACAAATGGCCTATATATGGCTACCCATACTTTTACCAGCAATAAGTATAGGTTATGTGTGACCATTGCTGGAATACAGTTGGTAAGCCCTTTATGGGCCATTAATAGGGCACCGACTCTCAACCATCAGTTTCATTTCCATCAACATTCCATTGTGGGTCATAAATGGCATGCCAAGTTTCTTGGTGTCAGCAGTTAACCATTACAGGGCCTGTTGTGTAGATGCATACGTTTTCTGGGCCAGCAGTAATCCAGCGATACCATCAGGAAAACCACAGTCGGTCAACTGTCTTTTAAGTGCGCGAATAACTGTAGTGAAGTGCCTTCAATGGCCCAAAATTGGATACGTTAAGTGCTGCCAGTGCTGGAATACAGTTGGAAAGCCATTTATGGGCCATTAATAGGCCACCTACTCTCAACCATCAGTTTCATTTCCATCAACACTCCATCAGTAGGCCATAAATGGTATGGCAAGTGTCCTGTTGCCAGAAGTCAGCCATAACATGGCCATTAGTGTAAACCCATGAGTATTCAGAGCCAGCAGTCATACAGTAGTGCCAGCAGTAAAACCAGTCTGCAAACTGTGGCATGCTACATAGGATGGTATGGTCGAGAGGCTAAATCGTACCATGGAACAGTATCTGGCGATCTTCATAGAAGACAATCAGAAATATTGGGACTCCAAGATACCCTTATTTCTCCTGGCGTATCGTTCGTAGGTTCACGAGTCCACAAGAGTAACACCTTAAGAATGCTATTTTGAAGAGAACTCCGCCTACCTAGTGAACTGCCTTTCGGACGTCCAGTGGAAGAAGCAGCAGTCAACCTACAATATGCCATTAAACTATGTCAGAAGTTAACCAACGTACATGAGTTTGCCCGGAAGCACCTTAAATTTAATATTGACAGAATGAATACACGATTTGACCAAAGAATGCCTGAGGAGACTTTTTAAGAAGGACAGCTGGTGTGGTTGTACAACCCTCAAAGGTAGAAGGGATATTGCCCGAAGATAAAGAAATCTTGGGACGCCCCGTACAAGATCCTAAAGCAAATAAATTATGTGGTCTACTGGATTTGTCAACAGGGCTCTTGGGCGAAGCATAGGTTTGTCCACATCGACCAACTGGTGCTGTACGGAGGTCCTGATATTGGAGAGTCTGTTCGGGAAGAACAGACTTACGGAGGGGGCAGTGTTACGGGCTCTAGCTTGCACCGTCTCCCAGCTCCCGTTATACGTGGCCCAGGTTGATCCACCTCACCCCTCCCCATTTCCCGGAAAGACACGCTCACTGCCTGGTTGCCCCAATTCTGGGAAGTCCGCGAATAACTGACAGCGGCGAGACTTGCTTACGTCACAGTTCCCCCTTCCCCCGCTGAAAAAAACCAACAGGAAATGCAAGAATATTCCGGTGAGACTGGCTGGCATCACAGGCCCTCCTCTTCCCCCGTGGAGGAGGCAGACACCTGTAGGAGGCCCACGAATATTCTGAGAATTAGGATGCTCGGGGCAGCACGCGAGTTAGAAATAATTCTGAATGACGGCCTACGACACTATATATACCGCCGTGGTCCAGCAGCCAGCAGTCTTTGGCGAAGGCAATCTAGCCGAGTGCGGGCGCGAAGATATGTAAGGTGCGACATGGACGAGGTGTTCGTGGTGTGAATGGACGAGAGGGTGTGAAACCGACAAGTGAAGCCTACTGTGCGTGAGGGTGCTCGGAGAACTCTAGAACACTGCAGACTGGCGGGACATGGACTGAACTGAGGGGGGACTGAATGGACATGTAATACGGATTTTATTGTAAATATTGGAACTGTCAAATATGTATGCATAATTTATAAAATAATTGAATAGATTGATACATTGTCTATTGAGACTGATTTTCTATTATTTAATTTCATTGATTTCTTTGTGGTAATTCAAATTGTATTAATTGGAGTCATTAAGTGATACAAATGTATTGCTCGATGTTGAATTGAGAGAATTTTGTATGTAATTATTGTAAATAAAATTACCAATTATAATTAACACTTTTATTTAATTATGACATCCTTAACGAACTTGGTTTAGCCCACTTAATTTTAGAGAGAAATTGTAACAATATTATGACAATCAATCGTGAAGAAGATTTTCTTGTAAATTCGGCTTTCTGAAGCATCCGAATTGGAAATGTGTTTAAATTTGGTTAAAATGCAAACTCTTTTAATCGATTAATCTTTTATATTTAAAATTTATATTTTGGTAAGATATATTATAATGTTGCAAAATATATACATTCTTCTTTCGTATTCAGCATAAATCACATTTTTCTGAGAATTGTCATGGCATCTGTACTACTTTTTGTTATGAGTTCCTCACCTTCTATTGTCAGATGCAGTGCTCCATAGGCAATTGCTCTACTTCAACCTTAAGTTGATTATCATTGTACTACTTGAAAACCAAATTTGGTAGGTATTGGTTGAGGAGTTGCTGAGACATCAGGCATCAGCTGTATTTTCTCTATGCCACTATCTTTGAAAATGTCAATTCAAAGTTGACAATTTTTTGGAAATTTATTTACGACAATGCTTTCTGTTTACGCACCACATTTTGTTCGAATTGGTAGGATTGTTACTGATATACGACATAGTAACTAAAAATTAAAAATAGCCACCATTTTGAAAATAACTGCACTAAATGGTTCAAGAGCATGAAAGTGAGGTGTCATTACAAAGCACTATAAGTGTACCGAGTTTGGTAAAAAATAGGTCCACGAATTCAAAAATTGGTTTGGGGAAACACAGGCAGCTGCACACACACACACACACACACACACACACACACACACACACACACACACACATAAATCACAATCAGGAAATGTTATCTGATAAACCTTCCATCCTTGGGAAAGTAGGCTGAATATATTTATACATAGCAAATTGTACTTCTGGGCATTATAAAAACTATTGAACAACAAGCATTAAATAGTTTTACACCTTGCAGCTTGTTACACTCAATACTGCATCATTGTGAGATTGCTGTTTGTAATGTACATAAATTGATCGTATGGGTTCTGAAGTTTCACAATCAAGCTGACCATTAGCATTGAATTTTAGTCATTCTCTAATTCTACAAAACATATAAATGTTAGTTTGAGGTATTATCGCATTGGAAAACAGCTCTACCACAGTTGCCCAAACTTTGTCATTGAACATTTCGGTTCTACAAATATAATCTGTCACCCATTTTTGTAAGACACTTATTCTGTCTTCGTTTAGCAACATGGATTTAACAATACGCGACCTTAATATCATGTGATACTTCTCAGTTCCAGGTATACCCTAGTATTAGTGCCAGATATAACAAACTATATACACCGAAACCATAAATTACCATCAGCCACGGTTTCATGCAATTCTTTGGGAACCCGCAAAGCTTTGGGTTGATGAAACACTTTTAACTGCTGTTGGAAAAAATGCCAAATAATTTGTACTTCTTGCCATTTGCTGTCAACAAGAAATAAAACGCGACTCTGGTTTTCCTGATTGATCACATCTATAATTTGAAAGTCACCTGTGTTTTTGGGCTGGTCAAATATACTCAATGGCTCATCATCAGACTGGTCAGGGTACGGTGTTCTTTTCAGAAACGTCTTCAAACTGAAATGTTGTACTTTTGCTTAACAACACTGCCAGTATTAACATGTTATATATAGCTCGTATAATCCACGGTGAGTTATAGCCACCACAATGTATTGGCCAGTCCAGGGTCTATCGCACCACCCTCCCTTCCTGTCATCTCACTGCACATTTTTCACCAAAACTTTGTCACCAACTTCTATCTACTTTTCTGTATTTCGTTTCTTTTGTCATATATATCACACTGTTTTTCTTGCGATTGTTTTATATCTTCGGTTACACAAGAATCTTTTTTTTTTTCCTCATGGCCAGAATAGAGGCCATATTTTTTTTAGTTCTTTTGTGTCAAGTAATTAATTTAAACTCTCTGGTACACAAATTTATTTGTCAGTTTGTCTCCAGACTTCATTTAATGTGTCAACCGGAAAGATAAGCTCCCTTTGATGCTACAGGAAAAATGGGGAGTAGCCAGTTGAACTATGCTTACTGCATCTGTGTGCAACAACACTCCTTGGATGGCACTAGGAAAATCATGGTATTATTTTCCAGCAAAATTTTCAGCAGTCCATTTTTTATCATTCGATTTTGGCGTTCGACAAAGCCATTTGCATGTGGCTTTGTCCACAGGATCACAGGGACAGAGGAGAGAATATCTCTCCTCTGTCCCTGTGAGCCTGTGGAGTTCTGCTGACACTGAATTCACAAATTCTCGCCCTTGATCGGTAATTAGTCTACTGCTTTGTAAACACTGGAGGTCACATCAACTATCGCATGTTATTTATACTATACCCCAGCTCAGAAATCCGATTACTTCCCATAAGCAAGATTTTCTCTTTCTGTGTACGAGACTAACTGTTCTTAACCAAAGTTTTCAGTTAATTTTGACGATGCAGGTTCGGTCGCAGATCCTTATATTCTTTCAGGCTGGAATTTTGTTATTATGACAGGGATAGTTTTGGAACCGTTTTATTGTCCAAAGAAGGCTGAATATCGCAAAAAAGTAGATGAATATGTGTTAACATGGGAGCACAAAACGGAGTGCATAATTTTATAATTTGTATATTAAATCCATGTTTTCCTGTGGCATTCGTTTTTTCAGTACTAACGAATGTATAAATTGTGCATTCGTTGACTGACTTGGTTCCAGATCAAAACTCGACTGGTTCTCAGGAAAATGGTAGCAGGTTGTTATGTCTTTTTAAGAAGGGGCAAACTACCTCTATTTGGCGTGGGGAGGTGACACTTAATTATCTCAATTCAAGATTCCACATCTTAAATATTCTGTATATAAAATAATAAATATAACTCTTGCTAAATTTAACTTTATTACCAACTTGGGGGAGCTGAAAGTGAATTTATTATTATTAAGTTATTAGCAAGCCTTTAAATGTTAAAGTTATAAACTTTAAAGAGTTATAGCCACGGCTCTATTTTAAGTCTGTTAGGAACGTCTTCATCTTGATAGTGTTGCCGACGGCTGGTATCATTCTCGCCTATGGCAGTTGGAACATCCATTCTCTTTTCATCTTCATTCGGTGGCGACTCAGTGAGGTAAGCCCTTACCGCTGTTCTGCCCGCCTTACTATCAGGCCCTTGTTGAATAAACAACATTCCTGTTATTCGAAACACCCGCGGACCTTATCCTGGTTTCTGTGTTCGGTGCGGCAATCATGTTAGCTATTCTGATCCGTAACAAGGTATATCCAGGAATTTATGTGAAATATTATAGTAAGGCTTAACGTATATGCAATACTTAACACTATTATGTGAAACTGTAAAACGAACTCGATTATCTTAAGTCTTTGGTTTTGTATTATTTTTCTTTGCCTAATTTCGTTCATTCATTTTTTTTATCTCAGTTAGTATCATCCAAGGAGCGTTGCGGGTTTTGTACCTTACAAATTTGTTAAGTGTGTGTCTATCAAATAGTTCCGTGTTAGTAATGTTGTTCCCCAATTATTTTTTTTTACAGATTGTATTACTGTGTAATATTATAGGCCATGTGAGGTTTATCAGATCTTGTATAAATAACTGAGACTCTCTGATTATTGTCGCGAATTAATTTATGCACATTACGGGGTTTTGGGATGGAAAGTAAGTAAGTTAAGTGAACTAGATTATGTTCTGTAAGGCCCAAAAGTCTGAAACTACTTGTGTCAAGCAGTTTGCTAAAATTTTTAATATTGGTGAGATCTATTAAGCGTTTCCGTAGACAGATTTGTCCATAGGTTCAGATATTTGTAAAATATTAGCTAAGTATTTCACATCGGAATTATAATTTTTAGTATGTTAGTGTTGAAATAACCTAGTACTATTATATAATCATATTTCAAATTAAGCTTTCAATAGCCAGTTCAAAGCAGAATAGTTAGCGGTATGGTTTACGCGGCCTGTAAAGGGCCCGGAAAATTCACATAATTTTTAAATTTTACCTCAACAAAGAGTTCTTTTACGTTAAATTTTGATAAGTTATCGATTATGATGTGCTTGAAACACAGTTTATTGGTAACAAAATTAGTTACAACCCCCATTCCCCGCCATTTAATTTCCATTCATCCTATCGCAGCGATATATTTACTAGCCTGGGACCTACCTGCCAGTCACGGCGACTTCGCAATTTTTGAATCAATACTTTGAAAAATTGCTATAGGTCAAACATGCTCAGATCATTCACAAAGAAATCGGTTATCACTGTAATGGTGTTGTGCTGCCATTTATGCTTCAGGACTGCATTATAAGGTTATTTTTAACGTTGATACATATTTAGTTCGCAAACTAATAATATTATTTACTCTGAAGTCTATATGAGTTCGAATCAGGGGGAAACGTGGTACATTATGAATGGCCCAAAAAGAACTAGTAACACTTTAAAATACTATTAAATTAAATTTTATAGAATCATGCGAATAGTTATTGAAATGTATCAGTTCCTTTTTTGTGAGACAATCTTTATAATTCGTTGGAAATATTTATTTTTTACGTCCTGTGTAATGCATAAGTAGGTTTATTGCGTCGTTTCCTAGTGTCTTCTCTTTTTTTTTTATCCAGGACAGCTTATGTCATTTATTTGGTTTCTGTGGACTTTGTTCAGTTTTATAATGTCACATTTTCCCAGCGGCCAGCCCTATAGTGGCAGGAAAGTCAAGTTGTTTTTGATTTTATGAAATTTCATGGTTATTAGTACACATTATGTTGCTTGAATTCGCAGTTTATATCAGAAACGTGATTTAAGTATTGAAATATTTATTAGATTGTATATTCAGATGTGAAGGCAGAACGGTTACAGCGTGTAGGTTGGCAAAACTGAGTGACAGTGTGCAATGGCGTGTTCCGTTGTTGATGCGTTGTCAATGTTTGATGCGAAGGTTTTGTTTTATTCTGTTATAAATATCGAAAATTAACCTAGTAAAATTTTACTCTACGTCGTGTTTTTAAGCTACCTAGTAAATTTACAAGGTCGTAAATGATTAGTGTTTTACAGCAGGTTTCATACGTTTCAACGTGTGTCGTGCCAGACGATTGAAGTGATTGAAGCAAATATGCAGTTTTGTGAAATGCCAATCAACAATCAGGATTTAAACCTGTGGGCCAATGGGATCAAAACTATTCAAACCACCCACTAGAACCATTTCTAACGACCTAAATGAAGAAAAACCAAAGAATACGTGATCTCGGAACTGAGATATAATACAATAACATGTAGAAACACTTACAAAATTGAGATCACGCCAAAAATAATAATTAATTATATAAAAATAAATACGCAATGAAAAATGAACTAGCCTATCAAAATTACACATAAATACTATTGCCTCCATACATTAAAGTTTTAAAAATCTTACATGTTAATAGAAATAAAATTAATAAAGATTAATCAAATTTACATAGACAGCTGAAATCATACAAGTGCCATGTACGAAAAATATTACCCTAACTCTTGCATGACAATATGTGTAGCAATAATAACAGGAAAAATAATATAAGTTAATTGTATGCATAAAAACCCTACTTTCATGGGTGTTACAGCATACTAACTCATAATTTCCTACGTACCAAAGCTACAATCATCAAATTAATAACACACACATCAACCCCAACAACAAACAAAACTACAATGTCAAACGCACCTAAAGCCCTTTTATAAGCATAGTTACTCATGATTTCCCATATACCAAAGCTACAGGAATCAAATTCATAACACACGCACTCACACAACTCATTTGCACATACCATACCAAGCAATTGCAAAACACCATACCATCAAACTTTACAAGCAAAACTAAATACTTGAAAACTATATTAACATATCATACAACTCAAATGCACAAAACATACAAAAAAAGTCACGATCATAATATGGAACCACTTCAAACTATATTACTATCAACATAACACCCAACGTGCAAAACCCCTCAAATCAATCATCACAAGCCAAACAAAATACCTAACAACTAAATAAAAACTATTATACAACACAAATGAACAAATCTCCATCATCTGTCTTCCAATGCACATATATGATTTTAAGTATAATGATATAAAAAAAGGAAAAGCTTTGCCAAAATTAGGTTTAACTAATTTACTATATAACACCAATAAAAATAAATTAAGCTCCAAGTAAAACTTTTATCACTTTCAAATCGTGCTATCCCATACCACATATAGCAATCAAAATATTTTTATTACATAAAAACTCCATAATCAAAGAATGTTTGTTAAGATCTGCTCTTTTTAACAATTGATTCGATCGGTCTAGAATACTTTGATCTTATCTGCGTAACAAGCATCTACACAATTAAATCTTCTTTCATCTCACAAGAAGCTTAAGTTTTGTTTACATGTAACTATATTTATCTGCTGCAAAAAGCATAAAAATCATGCATACATACTGATTTAGCCAATACTTCAACCTAAATGCATGCATGTATAGTTATACTAACTAACACATTCTTTGTTTCAAATCCGAAACAACGAAGTAACGAAGTAAATACGTGTATATGATTTACTATTTGTGATATTTCTTTAAACCCACTCATCTTAAACACTAAATATTAAATTATTCTTTTAAATTAACGTTCTTTTTATCTATCATCAAGTTAAAGACTTTCTAATTAATTATAGTGTAATAACACACATTATGCAATAAACAACAACTTTACATAATACAAGAAAATGCATTACATAACATATCCTACCATAGCCAAAAACATTTAAATCTTTTTAAATTATTCTAGGAAGACTGTTTTGTGAATGGCTAACCAATTCTCGCAAACTTCCGAAGACCACCATGTTTAATTTTTATCTATGCAGCGTAACATTGTGAGAAACTAAAAAAATTGTATCGATCATAATAAGTTAAGCTTACATCGGAGAATTGAGTACACACACGTTATCAATTATCAAGAGTAAAATATATATGTTCGCATAGCAAAAATGCATATTTAGTGAGAATATTTACAAAGTAACATATACATAGCCATACAAGGTAAGTAGACATTTCTTTTAATAGTGTATCAAATAAATTAACCAAAGTATTGGTGTAATGAATATCCAACTGCAAGTAGTAAAAATGTAACGGGATGAAACCAACTACCCATCGATAGATGAAAAACAACAAACAAGAAAAGGAATATAACTATAAGTTTGAGAACATACTCATTGCAAGTCAAATGCACTTTTTTGCACTAGTATTTACATATTGAATTACTACCATGTTTAATTTCTTATTTAGCATACAAACCCAAATAGATTATAACTAAAATTTATTTATTATTTTTAATTTATATTAACTAGTATTAATCAATTAAGTCAAAATCGTTGCAAAATTACTGGAGTAACAGCAAAATAGCTAAAATAATTAATTTGATATACTTATTAAAATATATTTTGTAATATAAATAAATTGAGTCTGAACAATAATTTAAGGGAAATAAATTATAATTATAAATAAATTTTATTCAGAATATAATCAAAATTCATACACCTAATGATAATTATAATCATGCGAAACTGTTTGAGTAGTTTTAATGTGAAAAAATTAGAATAATACACTAACTTTTATAATAAGTATAATGTTTTATTTCCTAAATATATTTTTTAAAAATCTAGTAATAAAATTTTATTAATTTGGTTTCCCAGACACTTTAAAGAATCGAGTTCATTGTATAAAGCTATAATATGAAAACATAAACTAAGTTGTATTAGTTTAATATTTATTATAATACATTATTTAAGAGAAAATTTTTAAAGTGGCATCATTAATATTATAATATATTTGATAAAACAAGAAAAAATATTTTACATACAATTCACAATGCATTTCGATTCAAATTATTTATATTTTTGGGCCATATTAAAATAGTTCCCAACAAATCATTTGTAAAAAATATAATATTAATACTTACCTATATTACATAACGATTTAGAAGATGGATATATTTTAGAATTCAATTTAGAGTATTTAAAAACTTACCTGGCTTTCATAAATATTGTGCTTCATATCTTGAGTAAAGAAAGCTGTAACAAAACTAGGTATAAAAAAATGCTTTAATTTACAGCATGGTGAACTACTTTTTGCAGAAAAAGGATTTAAATTAATAAAGGTAAATAATGTTTTAAAATTGAAAAATGAAATTTATTTCGGAAATATTTTTATATTAATTAATACATGAGAACAAATGAAAAAAAAAAAATGGGTTTGAAAATTTTTCTCTATACTGCGACTATTGGAACTTTTTAAATTGACTTATTTATTTTATTCTGAGATACAGATTTCTGGTAAATTTAAGTTATATAATGTCTGGTTTATTTATTTTCCACTGTTAAATACAACAACATAAAACTAATTATAAATGCATTAAAACAAATACAAAATTTACTATCAAAACCAAATTATAGTTACAATAAAATTTTGAAACGAAATTAAAAAAGTTTACTCAAATAAAACAAAATATTCACTTAATAAACAAATGTACCTTTTTATGTAAATTTTTATACATATCAACAAGATTTGTAATTTTAATTAAAGTACTACATATAATAAAGGAAATAATATTGAGATAGTTATGAAGATACTGACAAGATGATACAGAACTTAACATATAAATGTAAAAGATGTGAAATGATTTATAAATTAATTTGATACAAGTGATTCTCCTGATGTTAATATAGTATTCATGCCACAAAACGAAAATAATGAAAAAAGAGTGAATTCACTGATTTAAGGCCAAAGTGTGCATCCATATAAAGTTAATAATAATTATACAAATTAAAAATAGTACATATTTTGACTACAACATTCTTACTATTAAATATATAGATAATTTCAATTAGATTCTCAAAAATGAGATACAACTATAGGGATTGAAATTATTAATTTGATTTGTATATAAGAAATTCGTTTTAGAAAATAAAATTAAAAAAATTACAATTTTGATGTAAAATTTGCTAGCCAGTTGTAAAATATAAAATTCTAAAAATTATTTTAATTCATATTATAATTTATTATATAAGGTACAATACAATTATAACCCATTAATACAAGAATATTTATTCAACAAAAATAAGTGGTCAAAATGCTTTTCAAACTTTAAAACTGTTTTTAAAAACTTAATACATATTCTCTAGTAAGTTACATTTTTTATTTCAACCATAAAAAATATACACACATTGTCTACAAATTTTGATATCTATTCATTTTTAAATAATTTGTATTAATGAAAAAATAATAAACAACAGTAATTTCAGTATGAATAAAAGTTCCTAATTTTTTATTTTATTGCTGATGTTACTATTGTTTTAAAAGTTATAAAAATTAGTTACATATTATAATTAAAGTAATAGATATTTTGCTTTGGAAACTCATATTTCGATATCCAAACAATTAAAAGTAATTACAAAACTATTTTAATTCCTGATTATTTATTAAAATATGTTAAATAAAGGTGTAGCATTAAAAATAATTAAATAATAAAATTAAAATGTTTGTGTTAATTTGGCAATATTGTCTTTTTCTAAATTATTATTTATCACATTTACCAATTATTCCATAAATCAATTTTTGTATGATTTAATTCTGAAATAATATTACTACTTGGAAACCATCAAAAGGATATCAATAGTGTGCTGTAAATAATGTTTATTGTATTGAACTTTGGATAATTGTTTGCTTCAATGACTGTACATCATATTGAGGTTTATAGATAGTTAAAGTTTTGTTCAATTCAATTCGTGTTAATTTTTACTACCTAATTTGGGGGTAAAATATTTAGTATGAAATATAATTAAATCAATTGAATATTGATCACGAACAAAAAACATAATGAAGTTTCTTCTCATATAACCAGACTGTTACTACTTGAAAACTTCATCCATTTATAGAGTAAACATTTTGTGTATTAAATGAAAACAATTTGATTACGATATTAGTGTTCTAATTCCTGAAAAAATATTAACAATAGTAAGTGCTTACTTTAAAATACTCGAGCAATTATTGTCGGTCCAAGTAATAAAAATATTTGGTAAAATACTGAAGTGGCTCCATTTTTGTTGGTTTCGATTTATTTATACCGATGTGCTAATAAACAAATTTGTGTGTTCTTATTAAGAGCAAAATTTTTAACCCTCTTTTTTTTCCAAGAGGTAGAGAGGAATTTTTATGAATGAAAAAAACGGGATTCACAGCATTACATCCTCAGTCGAATGGGGTAGTCAAGAGGCTCGACCTCATCCAGAACAGTATCAGGCGATCTTCGTGGAAGATAACCAAAGGATTGGGACTCTAAGGTGCCTTTATTTCTCTTGGCATATCGTTCGGCAGTCCAGGAGTCAACAAGGGTAGCATCTTTAAGAATGTTGTTTGGGAGAGCTCCGCCTCCCTGGTGACCTGCTGTTCGGAAGTCCGGTGGAAGCAGCAGCAACCCCAGTATATTCTAGTCGACATCTAAATTGTTTTTGACATAACTACTTAATGTAGATGTTAAAAAAGTATTATTTCCAAATTTTTCAAAACATTGTTTTAATATATAATTGTAATCACTCACTTCATATATCATTGCATGTTTTTTAAAATGAAAAATGTATCTCTTACATAATTTATTAATGGAACGTTTCTAAAGAAATGCCATTTTAAAATGGTTTGAAACTTAAATTTATAATGCATTTACATATTTCATATTGGTTAATTAAAGAAAAATAAGACATAAAATTAAGATAAAGTATTAACATAATTACGCCAAATAAAAAATTAAAACAAAAAGTAGAAATGGATTTAATAAATGGAGCCAGTATAATCTCAATCGAACTCCTTGGAGGGACTTATTTGCACCATAGTGCCCACCTGCTGCTGCATTATGCAGTTCTCTTAGCACTTGTGGGATCCTACACTCTGGTAGGACCAATTACTTTCCCAGTTCCTGTAAAGCAGGACATTCTTCAGTACAACGGAATTCCACAGTGCTCAGTATGCCCTGACTGCTGGGTCAAGATTAGATATCTCCTCCCATCTTGGTCGACATCCATCTTCTTTCCACCCTAGAATCGGGCACTTGGTGTGATCACTTAGCTGATCTTTCCAAGCTCTCATCATTCCATGTAGGTAACCCATCGCAAGATACAGAGCCTTGAATTCTTATCCTCCTTGCATTTAATGATACACCCCCCATTTTCTCCTGGTGTTTACTGTGACGACAAAATGGTTCGCAAAGTCTCCTAGGAAGTGCATCGACGTTTCTGTGAAGGCGTTCAGATATGTGGCGTATTTCAAAATTTTATTCTTGCAGGGGCTGTATCCACAGGGATGTTTAGTCTTTGGGGTTCTTGACAGTGGCGGCTGGTGATTTTCGAAACTGGGAGGGCTGTAGCGATCCTAACTCAGATCATTACAAATAGCATTTTTTAAATAGGCGAGGTGATAAATATTTTGCGTACGACAGGCTTATGTAAGTGTAGTTTGTGCAGCTGAATATAAAAATTAAGTGCGGTTGTTTGAAGAAAAGCGTATCATTACTCGATTTGTAATTGTCAACATATATCTTCCAACCAGTATCCATGCGGTGTGGTACATTACACGAGACAATGTGAAATTATATAATAATACTAATTCTACTATAATAATGAAGATGATAACTTAATTATACTAAAACAAATATTTTTAAAACCCAATACTAATTTACATACAGTACATACAAAATGCATGTCAAATTTAAATTAGAGGATGAAAGTTGCATATCTGAATAAATGTATTTGTAAACAAAATCCATTCGTCAACCTGTACGCTCTATCTAACTGGCAATGAATATTCACCTTACCAATCACTGAAAATGTTATGGCATTATTAAAGTGCTGTGAACATGATGTATGTATTTTTCTCTCCCAAATGTTTCAAATCTTTTATCCAATTGACAGTCCACGCAGGATCATTAGGTTTCACTAGCAAAAATAATGAAACAAAACAAATCATTTCTAATCTCACGCCCTCATAGCCAGTTAGCGAAATTATATGAACTTAACGTTGAATTTTCGAATATACGAACCACTACGTTTACCATCGTGGCTTTGTTGTTTTGTTATATATACCTGTGGCCTTTCTGGTCCAAAATGTATTAGCTCTAGTTTATTCCCGTAATTCAAAATCTTTGTCGTAATAAGGTTTAAATGATACGCACTGAATTATCCATTATTTACAGGTTTACATAGCACGACATGAACAACTCTCCAACCCTGCTTCTGACCGATGCTCATGGCTCATCATTAACAACAAACTTGTTAAGAATATTACACACTATGTTTGAAGCTCACGTGACTTTTAACGATAGCTATAATTAAAATCTATATGAAATAAATACAAGTATTGTTAAGAAATGTGTTTGAAAACCGCAAAAGAGCGGAGCGCGAAAGTGCGCCCACAAAACATGAAGTATATAACTGTAAGACACATTCTGTTTACAGTGGAATTCGAAGTTCCAGTTTTGGTAGCCCTGTCAAGTTCCAGGCAACCGTTTTTGCGTGAGAGCAGGGCACACCCAGCTCTCTCTCTCTCTCTCTCTCTCTCTCTCTCTCTCCTCTCTCTCTCTCTCTCTCTCTCTCTCTCTCTCTCTCTGATTTACAGCATGTGATTGGCTGAAAAGTGGCGAGCCCCTGGTCTCCCCTCCCTTCTGTACCACTGCTATACCACTGTTATGGCCGTCTCTCTCTACTCGTTACACCCACTTGGGGCGAATAATCTGTAGCCCCGCCACTCGAAATTTCCAAAAACGTTTCCCTCGCGACAAGACAATCGTCCATCTCAAAAACATTGGCTGCGAAATAACCTACGTATTCGTATACAATATTATTTGCTGAGTAGCAGATAAGTAGAGGTCTGCGTTCTGAGATATTAAGAGGGCTGCGCCCCGCAGCCCTTCCTCAGCAGCCGCCACTGGTTATTGAAATTTCGTAGCCAGCATAATAAAGCATGATCAATTCTTAGAATTGTCTGCCATAAAGATAGGTGTGAAAGTGTGCGATTGTTTTCCCCTCAGCCAGAAGCTCCCTGTGTGTTACACAATAATAATCACATAAGTTATAACTAAACATAACATTTACCATTAATTAAGTAGTGAAAGACTGTTTCCCAAGTGACCTGAGGCCATGCCAGTTCCACACCAAGAAGCCAACTGTAGCTGATGAGCTTGTAGAGGATGTTTTCCCCAGGTCTGGAGTGTCACTTGAGCAAAAGAAAATTTCATTCGACCTCCGAGTGCGAAGTTTGTTTTTAACGTACTGAAATAAATTCTGGTATCGCCCATCGTCCTGGGCTTCCCGAATAGTGAGGGTGAGTCCATCCTGAATACTGACGCTGACACTAGTGTTGTAGGTATCCAGGTCTGTGTTATCTCAGATCCAGGATGGAAAAGAGAAACCACTGGAATTCTTCATTAAGGTACTACACGAGCTCAAAATAAATTATGCTGTAATAAAATATTAATAAATTAAGAATTAGTAATATTTCTGTTTACCAATGTTTGTATTTATGTAATTTAATATAATATTTTTTGCTTGTGTTTCTAAAATGTTATCGGTTCAATGTCTTTCAGCTGACCCTTCATGGTTTCGATGGCTAATATTACAATTTCAACGCTTATTTGAATTTATATATTTCCTAATTAAATCATTTGGATTTTTTTAATTGCTCAAAAAATTAATTAATTAAAAATGTATTTGATTCACCAAATTTAATTAACAAACCATCACATGACTTCTAACATAACTGATCCAAATGCATTATTTTGGTAGTGATTGTTTGTTTGTTCCTTTTACCTAATTTATCGATCATGACATTATTATTTCAAAAATATTTGATTTAGCTTAAGAACTTGGCCCTTCTGTATATATTTAATAAGTTGGTTTTTTATATTAAAAAACATACCCTCATTTGCCAAAAAAAAAATTATTACTCTGAATATGCCATTGTAGGGGTAGGAAGTGGGTAGAGGCACAGGACATGGTAGTATGTAAATAGAAAACATCAAAATATTGTACCACATCATGCATGTATTGCAGAGGACCAACACTTGCAGGATGCATTTAGTATGGTGTTGCACCATCCATAACATGGAGACAGGCGGCTATACGGTCGGACATGGAGGCATACAGATGTCAGATGTTCTCACGAGGAGACTGACACAATTGACACAATTGACCATCCAAATCCACCGTAGTTGCCACTGGCAAAAGTTGCCATTCAATCTGGTCACAAACGTTCTCGATGGGCAAGAGGTCTGGGGATCTTGCTGGTCAAACAAGTGTGTTGACATCATGAAGTCTTGCCAGAGATACCCTTGCTGCGTGAGGTAGGGTAATATCCAGCTGGGAAATGGGTTTGTCAAGCTGTATCAGGAAAGGGAGTGCACATAATCGAAAAAATTTCACGGATTTATCGCCACGCCATCAGAGTTCCTTTAATCACCACCAGTGGGGTGCAGGAATTGTAGGAAATGGCATGCCACCCCCTGACACCTGTAATTGTCGGTGTGCCGCTCTGCGATGATCTTGGATCATGGCGCCGGCCAGGACGTCTCCAGACTCGAATTCGGCGGTCGCCTGCATCCAGACAAAACCGCGATTCGTCGCTGAACACAACTAATCGCCAATCCGTAAGCTGCGATGCTGCCCGCTCCTGGCAGAAAGTTACGCGTGCTTGGCGATGCTTGATTCGTAATGGTAGACATCGTAAGGGACGCCGAATGTGGTACTGGTATGCAAAGGTGTATCCTCAGATGCTGTAACAGATGTTGCTGGAATGTACGCAGTGACGCCCGCGTGGAACACTTACAGCATGTCGCACGATGAAACGATTCCCACTGCTGGTGGTCCGCCAGTGTCGACCCGAGCCTTTTCGATGGGTGCGTGTACCCTGCTGTTCCCACTGCGTCCAACACCAACTCACAGTGTAGGTAGAATGGTTCAAGTGGCGAGCAATACGCCGAAATATCCAACCAGCCTCTCGGAGGTCAACTATGCGGCCTCTCTTAAACTCATTCAGCTGGGCAAAGGCTTGTCAAATGCGCTGTTGGGGCCTGCTGAACTTAACTCGGTGGTTCACACTGCTACTAAGACCTTATTCGGTGTTTTGCAGCTATGACTGATGGAGTGGTATGTATTTCCCTAGCGGCACTTCCACGCAATCAAACTGCATTAAATGCTTATGTGACACATGGAGGGCTAAGATGATACTGTGTGGCAATCTTCGTTGTACTCGCGCAATTCGTTCATGGTGTTGGTAATGAGTGCATTTCGAAAATACATTTGAGTTAATATTTTTATTAAGATTATATTCTTCAATGCATTGTGGATAAAACAAGATCATTATAGTTGTCATTCTAATCAATTCTATATTCGGGTTTGAAGGTTTTTTGTTTATATTTACTTAACATATTCGAAAACCTTCACTTAAATCACATTATTTTACAATTCATTTATTACTATATATATAGACTTTTGAAATACCAAAAAAAGGTTTTGCCTGTCTCCTATTTATCTATATCTTTCATTAATTACATTAATTAATTTGTATATTTTCTTCTAGTGTGTTTTATAATAACCATGTTTAATAACATAACTCCAGAAACATAATATTCACGATATTTAATGTTTTATTTTAATGTTCTTTTGATATATTTTGAATTAGAATTTTTAATCATTCATTTACATTTGAAATCTTTTCCAGTGTTGAAGGATAATCTGATCCTTTCTGAAGTACTTAGTTTATTTATTTTTACCAATACTTTCTTGTTTACAAATGAATGGTAAATATCCCCCCCCCCCCATTAGCAGCTTCCTGAGTTAATTTCTAAAATTTCAGTTAGTAGTTTCATGCAATTTTTTAATTTTGAAAATTTTTACTTATTTTTTCTTTATTTTAATAATCAAGCCAAATATTATTCAGTCTTTGTAAGAATACTTTTACAAATTATTTATTGTTCATTTAGTGTAACCAGAGTTCTGAAAGAGAGAACAAATGTAAAAAGTGGTCTTAATTTTTTAAAGCTTTTGGAGCTGGAACATGTTTTGTTAAATGAGTCAAGAGAATCTTCTCAGGGACATTTTAAACTAAATATTTACCAATAGGTACAATTATTATTAATATGAAATAATATATTATGAAATAAAATACTGAAAATATTAAACCATATCATAAAATATTATAATTATATGGCTGGTAATACATGTTGACTATATAATAAAATTTATAGATTTATTTAAACATATTGTGAGAGTAACAATATTTTTCAGAATTATAATATATAACTTAAAATAACATTCTGGAAAAATATAGTATTTATAGTTAGAAAAATATTTCAAGCATTAAATCAATTGTGTTATCAAAATTGTAAAAATATCAGATTTTATATGTATTTCTCATTTTCATAAATTTATGTTAACCTTGGTATTGAATTTAGTGTATTTTTAAAACCAGAAATTAAGGAAACCCATTTCTGAATATATATATATATATATGAATTTGTAGGTATTCAAATTTGTTTCATTATCATATTCTTTTCAGATTAACAATATTCATTGTTTGAGAAACATTTATTTACCATCGGAAATATTTTCCTTAATTTTAAATTCGTCGTTTTAAATAACTTAATTATGTTTATCCATAGGTAATAAGTAACATTTTAAGTGTGGAACCTAATAGAGTTCATTAATTTCTAGTTGATATAATATTTTAATTAAATAAACTTATTCAAATTTTGAGTAATGTATTAGGTTTTATTATATACACATTAAACTAATTAATTGAAAATTGAAAATATATGCATTAATCTGAAACGTGGCATAACTTCCATTTTCGCAGGCTATCATTTGAAAATCAAGTTTAAAAATGTATGAACACAAATAAGGTGAGATGCTTGTATAATACTAGCCTATTTGCCTATTTATATATTTTTAATTATCCACTGCCTTTTTTTTTTTCTACTCTTAAAAAATAATTGTTAACATCCTTTCGTTATCAAATTCTTTAACAATTTGATTTACATATTTTCTTTTAAGGCCTCAAGAATTGAATGAAATCAGAATGAAATGTTCTTTTGTGAATTTTCGAACTGGATCTGCTTAGGCCTACACTATAATTTTTTTTATTACCGTTTGCATGCTCAGTGATTTTCAAAGTCTATTGTAAACACGTGGACCAGTCAGCAAAACCACGATAGTTATGTTTGTAAACTAGGCTATTTAAATAATTTACCAAAACGTGGCCTTGTACACAGCAGTGGAAAGAGCGTGGATTTTACCTTCGAATGACCGCAGTATTTCTTTCTTTCACACACAGACTCTTGTAAGACTGGCGGAAAGCAAAACACGCCACCTCAATGTCAGAGCTTATTAGTGGTTGGATATCGCATTTATGTAAGAAACAACCACAAAACCGATGCGAAACAGCATAAATCTCGTGAATGATATTTTTGTTGGGAAAGAAAATTTTTCGAATTTTATTCTTTTTGGATGAAGTGAGCAGTTAGGGAGGGTAAGGAGGAGTTGGTTTGTGTATCCTCATTGTAAGACGAAGAAGATGCAAATAATTTAGAACGTGGTAACCATAATCCACCAACAAAGTTACAATAGCTACAATTAAATAAAAAAATGAAGGAAAATTTCTCTACGCAAAGTTTAAGTGTTCCGCCTCTATTCAGCGTGTCCGAAGCCTCGAATCGTGTGAACTGGCTTAAAAGGCCCTTTCGCACAATCAAATATTTCCTCAAATTTCCTTGAATTTTTATTGAATTCAATTCATTTATAGGTATATGACGTCATACGAACGTCATAATCGTAGCCATTTTCTCTTTCCATTTCTTGAAAGTGTCGTTTTCCTTCCAATTTTCGTTTTGAGCATATTCTAAATTTTTTTGAATCAAAATTTCCAACCGTTAATCACATCTTTTCTGACAATATTAATGGAAGTAATCGCATAATAATACAGTTGTGTGGATATATTTTGAAGTTGTCACAAAATAAAGACGTATATTATTTAAAGACAAATAGTAATTAATATGAATAAAATGAATTGTAGTTCTGCTAATTATTTTCGTGTCGTGCATGAGTCGCAGATACGTATAAAAAATTACTTTTCGTATTTATTTCACTGGTTTCATTAAAAATTTAGTGATCAATGTTTAAATGGAGACTTTAAAGCTTATCGAATGCAAGTCATAGAAAAGTGAATGAAGTGGTTTTTTAGTTTAAAAAAATTGAATTTAAGTAATGAAATGTAATAAATATTTGGTCGTGTGAAATGGCCTTTACGCTTGCTAATCCACCACTTACCTTATCGCCTCTACGCTCAAGCAGCTCAACCGGCATGCAGTCTTCGGCGACTTGCGTCAACGTGACTTTGAGCGTTGGGCGTGTCCAAAGACATCTACGAGGATTCTGAAGGGCTGTATAGCATTTAGTAGCTAAAACTAATTTCGAAAACACGCGTTTGAACTATTTTCATGACCTGAAAAGGATTTATGATATTCGGAGTTGAATTTAAAATCTTAAACTTATCTTCGGTCATGAAATGTTTCTTACGTGCTTTTCGTGTTTAGACACATCTAAAAAGTATCCAAAAGTTTTTTAATCACGTGTTTCCTGCCAAACCTCTACAATTCACTTCTTGCTACAGCCAGGCAAAGCCTAATGTTTAAGAAAAAATTGACGTAGGCTTACTGAGTGAGATCAGACTAAAGCGGTAGAATGAAGATCATGGGGTGGTAAATGAAAGTGCGCTTATATGTATTACATAAAACAAGCCATCAGATGCATGTTACTATTCCACTGCTTCACATAAATTCTATTTTGTTGGTTACATAATATATATATATATTATTTTTTTGCTGTGGCTTTGGAAATACCTATACACTTTTTGAAGTAAAGCAGTTATTTAGTAAGTTTACGGGAAATTTGGCAGAAAAGTATCAAAAGATACTTCATTAAATGAACATGGTATAAGCAAACTTTATTGTTACATGTAGGATGTCCACGGTTAATGAAGTTCTTCTGAAAGCTCTGCTTGTGTTCTACTTTTCTTCGCATTCTGTATCACTGCGCTCTTTGGAATAATAACCTTGAAATGCACCGTCTGACTTTATTCGTGCGTCAATCGTGGAATTTTAAGGAAAATAAATGTGTTAATTATATGCAAATTTCCATTATTATGTGCATAAAACAAGAAGCACTGTCTTTAATAGCCATAAATTCACATATTGCATTCTCAATACGTCAAATCTTATAACCAAACGCGTGTGGTGAAGTGTTGCAAGGTAAGCCGATGCTTGCTTAGTGCTGTATACACTCGGCGCACGCAGCAAGAACCACTAACCATAGTGGAGCCGGGAGAAACCGTATATATTGCGGCCACTCACGAGAGAGCGGCGAGGCGCCCATTACACACGTGCTGTGACGTCAACTGCACTACTGCATTTAAGTGGCCGATGTGTAAACTAGCAAAGGATTAGGTACAGCACAGAGCAAAGGACAGTTTACCTTGCAACAGTTCACCACACGCCGCTGCTTAGAACTATTTTTATTAATTCGCTGCTGCCAACTTAACTGGCAGCCTGTTTACTGACGTGTACTGCAGCATTAACATAGAAATGGGCACTGATTTAAAAAATTGCTTTCTTTACCACGAACCGCCATAGAGTGTTTGAATTTGTGCTTTAAAATCAGTCAACATACTGTCGCATTGTGTTTAATCGCAACTTTGTGAGACAAATATGAAACTTTGGAATTTCGGATATAACATATAGTTGACAGAAACAACTTTAGAGTAATTTTGTAAAAATTCCGACCAGGCAATATGTCTCCCCGCTCCACTATGCGCCAGTTCGACTTCCGGTGCAGTTGCACGTTGCTTGGCTCCCGACACGCTTCGACCATAGACTACTTTAAAGCAAACAAAGCTGAAACAAGTTATTTTATACCGCGAATTCCAACCGCGCGTCGCGCCAGCATAGTTGCGTCATTTGTCAGTGACATACTGGAACGTCGTTCGTCGATCAGCGCCTAACCAGCTGCCAGTCGAGCCAGTCTGGGATCTTTCGCAGAATGCAGTAGTAGCCAATAAGATGCAAGGCCCGATCTGCGGCAGACTGTTCTTCCACCCGCATACCAGAGCCTCTCCGTGCACTCTTGCCAAGTCCCGTGAACATTTCAGCGGACGTTTGCTCTTATGTCATCACAGACTGTCCACGGCAAACTGAGCAATTTTGAAAGCTCTGCTTAAGATCTACTTGTAAGGAAATTGCGCATTCTTCCACCATTTGTACAATTAACATTGCATGGGCCTGATAACCTTATTCATCCGTCGGTCAAGTGAAACTGTAAAATCGTTATATACTGTTCACGGTAAAATGAGCACTTTTGAAAGCCCTTATTAAGATCTACTTGTATGCAGACTGTGTATTATTCCACAATATGTAAAATTATCACTACCATGGGCCTCATCATTTTATTCACGCGTCGGTCAAGTTAAACTGTGAAGTTATTAGAAAAGCAAATATTTTCCAAATTTGCTAATTCTTGCACTTACATGCATAAAAAAAAGAAATAAAATAATTCATTTCAATGATCATAAATGTTTACGTAACAAATTTTGATTCAATGCCAAGACGAGGAAGTACTTTCCCTCCTTCGTCGCTGCCAACTTTACTGGGCGCATGCCGCAATCAGTCTGCCCCTTGAGATATACGAAAGTAGGGGCAGTGCTATTTTTCAAACGTTAGTTTTAAAAATGCTCACTTTTCCGTGAACCGCACTTACTTTTATGGTCGGGAGTAAGACCAACTTACTTTATAGTTTAAAGTTGTTTCCCTCAGCTTTACTAAAATTTTAAAGCTTGATTTTACCATTACATTAAAAACACTCACGATCTGACATTGTTCCTGTGGGTGAAGTTTCCTTGCAAAAGCATTTACTTGGTGGTGTATAGATCGAGGTCATTAAAAAATAAGTATATAATGCACTGCCATGAACGGAAAATTAGTCAGCCCGATCATAAGACTGCGCTTTATTGATGTACAGTACGTGCACAATTTATGAAAGGAGTTTCTTTTCATATATTGTCATCTTACGGATAAAGGCTGTTCACGATAAAGTGAGCACTTTTGAAATGAAGTTTAGAAATAAATCACTGCTCCTACCTGCATAGATTTTAATGGTTGCACTGAGTGACATTCGCCCAGTAAAGTTGGTAACGATGGATGGAAAGTAGTTGCATATCTTAACGTTGAATAAAAAGTGTTAGGTAACCATTTGCGATAACTCGAATTATTTCTTTCGCTTTCTGTTTTTTTTTTTTTTTTTTTTTTTTTTTTCATCCACCAAAGTGTAAAAATGAGCAGATATGTAAAATATTTACTTTCCTAATAATTTCACAGTTTCACTTGACCGACGCATGAATAAAGTGATGAGGCCCATGGGAAGATAAATTTTACACAAGGCGGAAGAATACACAACGTGCATAGGCCTACGAGTAGATCTTAAGTAGGAATTTCAAAAGTGCTCATTTTACCGTGAACAGCATATAACACAGAAACCTGCGATTTAGCAATATATTGAAAACTATCTCGAACGGATTTTATAACAACGTAAGTTTTGTTTACAGTCATTGAACTATCCAAATATCCTCTGAATGCAACCTACTGGTAGGCGTAATCAGATGGTTTCAGTTGCTTCTAATGCCTTGAAAATGAGCGGCAAAGGTCTCGCAAAATACGTTAACCTAAATGTTTCAACCATCAAATTATATGCGTTTATACTCCAGTATAGTCGAGTCTGTTGTAAGAAATGAGTGCCGTATAAAATCCGAGGGAAACGTACATGAGCCCAACTGAAAGAAGTTACGGTATCTATAATTCAGTTACAGCCAAATGCCTTGGTGCGGTTGGACTCGTGTAGCCGTAAAAGGGTTCACGTTCGTATACGTTAGCCGCTGATAGAATAAATTGCGGTTTGGATAGTGCATTATTGACAGCTGCCCAAGGACAGCGCAGAATATTAAAGACCGGTCGCCGTGGTCGTCGACGCAGTTCTGGCATAGCGGGCTCTAGCATCGCTCCGGTACGTAGCTACTTTGCTGGAACTTCTTTGTGACACTAATATTACGACCGCGCCATTATTTCTCGAGTAGTTATCGCTAAACCATTGTTAAAATACTGAGTTTAATTTATTAAAATACTTGTAGCTTAATGGGTATTCTTTTTTGTTTGTATACTGTACTATCATTAACCCCTCCCCCCCTTTTTTATGCTCCCATTTTGTATGTTTATGAGTGAACACGAGTGTAACCTTTGATTAAGAATTTTTCCTCTTAAACTTTAGTTTGTTTTTGTCCTTGATGAGTTAAATTTAATTTTGCATAATTTCCATTGAAATACGAATAAACTAACTACAAGATATACGCCACTTTCTATTTTCCTATTGTTTATGCTCGTAGCGGACAGCTATGGCGCTTGCATGTTCGCGCCTGAAATATTAAGCAAGGAGATAACCTGGCGGACGTTGCTGTTGGCTGATACGTTTTGCCGAAGTACGGCTGTATCCCTTCATCGTTGCGTTCCATCGCTTCTCCAGCGTGGGTGCGACCACATTCCATCTGTAGAAAGTTGATTGCCATCTTTCGGGGCCCCTCACGTCAGGGCAGTCACTGCGACTTATTTTCTTTCTTTCTTTTTTTGCTTATTAACACTTTGGCTGTATTCCGCGTCTCGTACACTAAACAAATATAAATTTAACTTTAAAAATAATACAAAATTCGTGGCCTACATATCTGGGATCGGGATAAGGGAATTTGTGGCTTGAAGATGACGTCTTAGCATTAGAATTAAAGAATGTTGTAGAAGGAATGAATCAACTTTTGTGGGGTCGCAAATAACAGTTTTGATGTGCACGATTCTGATTGATTGAATCATCTCGCATTATAGAACTCTTAGAACTGGTGCTATACACAGAATATTTTATGGAATCTGGATGCATCCAACTCCTTCAGACAAATATAGCAGCGTTCATCAAGTTTATTCGGTGTCATAACAACCTTCCAATTTTCTTTTCGGCCGTCTTTGTTCGAAGCAGTTTGACGGATAAATCCGACAGTGTGACAGGAGATTAGGGTCGGATTATGTTACCTCTAGAATCCGCAATATGCACAAGTTGTCTGGATACCTCACTGCAGGCGTGTCAGTGTAACTTCTACGTCAGTCTACTTCCGGCCAGTCTCGAGCATCAACTACTAAACGCCCGATGCCGTTTCTGTATTCCCATTTACTGGCGGAAAAGTGCCGCAAGTCAGGATATAAAGCTAAAAGAACGTCAACGGTGCCCTCAGTGCATGTAGTGTTATAAGTTGACTATAACATGACATTATAAGCTTTAGAAAGCGGGAAGATAGAAAGGATTATAGTAAATAAGAAGAATAGTGAAGCTAAATTTTGTACTGAGTTATTTTACTGTATAAAATATAAAATTGTTTATTTATTTATTTATTTCGACTTTATTTATACTAGCGAAGTTAAGGCTTCAATGCCTTCTTTTACACATAACCAGGTATAACTCTGTGTACACATACGTAAACATAAAGAACAAGAAAAATACTTACATTAACAAGAGGAGAAACAGAAATATGATAGCTCAAAAACATCACTATAATTAACTGACTGGCCAACTAGAGCTAGAAGGAGAAGGGTATTGGGTAAGTTTAGGAAACGGATAGAAGCATAGAAGGAATAGCCCTCACCATTGCCTCGCTCGGGACTCGCCGCCCTGACCTTCTGGTTGGATCCCCAGTCGGCTGCTCTGGTGACCTGTCGCCCTTCACACTTCTCGCCCCACCCCACGTGCTCGTTTTCGAAATATTTTCCTATTGGTTCCCACTGTGCACCGAGGGCGGAGTTTCCCAGTAGTTTGTTAGTGTATAGAAGGAACTTCATGAGGTTTGCTGGACCCACATTTTCTGTTTAACCTCACGCATTTCTTAGTTAGTTTACTGATTGCCGAAGTGGCTCGTTATGTTTTATAAACCTTCTTGTGGCCTGCTTTTCCAACGTTGTTGTATAAACAGTAGCGTGCACAGCGGGATGCTTTCGTATCAGTAGCTGTGGAAGTAGAACATGCATTTGTTTTCGGTTTGCTCAAGCTACATTATGCATAAAGCGTGAATTAATATTGATGTACCCTAAATAGCTTTTAAGTGTACCAAGTTAGTTTGTATGTTGTGTGGTCTCCATCTTTATTTTCAAGCAACATGATGAAATAAAAGCACGGTTGTTGTTCCGTTCCCTTACGCCTTCGTTCTTACTTCTATTAATTATTGGTATGTAATAGCGACCTCAGCCACGAAAGTGATCTTCACTGTAGTAGGAGTCACCTTGCCAGTCGCTGCTCCTGCCGCACGACGTATGCATTTACATTTAGTATTAGTGAATTCACATGTTCGCAGATCATGCCAAACAGATAGTGCTGATAGAACCATCAGCCTAGTAGAGAGCGTTTCTCTGCTTCTGAATTATCCATTTTGTCTGCTTCGAAAAAGTAGAGCCGATCTCAACTTTTCCCGCTCATAAAATGCCAATATTACCCACAATTCAGTGCGTGGCAGCCAAGGTGAACAAAATGGCTACTATCGAAGATGATGCAATGAGGCTAATGCTTAAAACCATATGAGAATAATCAAAAACATCGACAGGAAATATCAAAATCCTCGTATTGCAAATAACTTCTAAGTACCAAAAACTTAGTCCGTGTATTGTTTTCTACTGTCAGCAGCTGAGACCACTTGCGAGAGTTCTTCCTTTATTTACTGGCACTGCTGAAGAGCCACTGACGAGAGGTGTTTTAGCGTCTGGGTTCAAGGCTATACTTCCTGCTAAGACCATTGATGTGCTGTAGGTAGGGAAGCCTCAGCGTTGCATCCGAATAATCATGGCGGCAGTAAACGAAAATTCTACCCAATAAACTGTATAGTTGTTATCTGCCGATGATGTGAAAGAGTAGGATTGCGTTAGTATTCAATTATTTTTCCTTGAATTGAAAGTCCATAGGCCTACTATAATTTTTTATAAATCAATCCTCCTATCACAGAAAAACACATCCATTGCTAACGAAGTGTCAACAAACTCTGTGGGCATAGCTGACGCCATTTATTTCTCCTGTTGGCACTGCTGTCAGTAGTGCCAGCAGTGTTATCCGCCATTGAGACCACTGATTGGTTAATGGCGTTCCTAAATAATTTCCTGCTGATCAGTAAGCTTAGTACTGTCAGTGGAAAAAATAATGTAGCCTTAGTTTCCAACAGCTGATGGACAAAGTAAAATAAACTTGGAACTATGGACATACAGATAACACAGAAGCTGTGGACATGTGTGAATGCCTGCCACTGAAATCCGCTCAGCCTGCTTTGTCAGCTGGCGTGTTCTGCGAATGTGTGAATCCGCCTTTAGTCTACTAGGTACAACATTTTTGTTTTGCAGGCATACTCCTTTGGCCGAGGCGTGGTAACACTTGGGATCCATGCTGTCAGTTGTGGTGTTGCTGGTGCCTATAGTCGTCGCGGCAGCACTGCAGCCGGACGTGTCGACGATGGCGCTGCAGTACTTCGCCCTTAAGAACGTGCAGCTGCTCACTGTGTTCACCTGTCGCGCCCTGGGTGAGTCATCGTCGCCATCTGTCCATGGCAACAGTACTCACTCCCTTCTCACGCGTGTCTTGCCTGTAGTCAGGTTTACTATGGGTACTCACAATTTTCATAAGAAATATCAAGTTCTTCCCGGAGGAAAAAAATCCTCAGAAGGTCTAGTACTGTTTATTCACCATTAAAGAAAGCATTTCTTTCCCTCTATAGTTATGTTTATTATGAAACATGTGCGTAACATTAAGTCTGTCTGGTGTCGAAACTACACTATCTACCAAAATGTTACTGGGCATCCGCGAAGATAAGCAATTCAGTATGTCAGTTGACTTGTTTCTCACGACCTTGAGTGTAGGACTGCTAGTGTTTGTTCGTGGTAGCATGAACACAGAGCCTATTGTAACATTCTGGATAACGAAATGCTCCCAACATTGTGGCGTTTTTACGGAATGGAACCATGATACTTCAAGGATGACAATGCCAGGTGCCATGTTTCAAGGGCTGCTATGCAGTGGTACACCGACAACAATGTTCGCCGATTGGACTGGCCCGCCCAGAGCCCCGGCCTCAACCCTACAGAACATCTTTGGGACGAATTGGATCGCCGGGTGAGGACTCGTCAGGCGCGGTCAAAATCCATTGCTCAACTCACAGAATGGTTGCAAGAGGATTGGCGACGAATCCCCGTGGATGTCCTGCACACACTCGTCACACACTCGTAGAGAGAATGCCAGACAGGGTGGCTGCTCTTATAGCCGAAAGAGGTGGCCCTACGAGATTCTAATGGGGTGACAACCCCCGAGCAAACATTGTGGACAGGTGCCCAATTACTTTTTGTTAGATAGTGTACATTGTATGGTGGACGATGTTAAACTCCATACTTTGTACATGGATATGCTATAAAAAGGATGGATATTTTTCATGTATTCACTATATTGTTACATGTGCCCCGCGGCGCTGGCAGGATTGTGAATGTTGTAGATCTTTGCCAAATAAAAGAACTGCATTAAATTCCCTAATGGATACAAAAACTATAAGTTATCTCTTTCGCGATGTAGTGTAATTCGTTCTGTTACAATCCTTTGTACAAGCTAGCAAATTTTTGCTTAAAGACCAATTACATTAATCAGTTTAGTAAAAGTCCTGCTAACAAAAATTGTATAGTCTTAATTCTCTAAACCAGTCCAGCTGCAACAACATGCCAGTCTCATGATCTCCCACCTCTGCTCCATACGTATGCCATAACTGCCGTCAGTGGGACAAAATCTCTATTCATACCGGCGCTATTCTTTCCGGATAATTCCACATACACACATTCCCCAGATGATCCAATTCAAAATCCGAACATTTCTTGACTGCAGAGGCAATCCCAGAATCTCTGGAAGGTGTTGTTCTCCGCCAGGTACGAGATGCCAAATGTAGGCAGATATATCCCCTCCCTGTCCCCCCTACTATGTCTTCCAATGCTGAACTCGCTCCCTTTCCTGGCGACAGGATACTGGGGATGGGGGAGGGGGGCTTATAGGCAGACTACTCGCTTGCAACAATATGTATTGTCTGTAGAAGTAATTTGATCCGAATATGGCCGACTTCAGAATGCCATGGTGTTATTTAATTTATGCATATCTAAAGCTACTTAATTATATACAGGTTGTTTGGGAATTCAATACATTAATTTCAAGGGATGGTAGGCCACACCAGGAAGATAATTTTTTATATAGGAATAAGTAGTCGGAAACGTTGCCCTGGTGTGCTGCAGGTGCCGAACGCAATGCACACATTTAAAACATGGCGCGCGCATGGCGTGTGCCCTTGCAGTGGACGGCCTATGTGCTGACGCAATCCAAGACGACGTACGTGCAGCAGTGTTTGCCACTTCGGCGAGTAGTAAGCCCCCGCAGTTGGTGCTGGTCGATGTGTCGGATAAGCGAATGTAATCATGGGGTACCAGCGGCACAGGCGTTTACGTATGCGGAGTATGCGGACTTGGTATGCGCTCATAACGAGGCGCAAGGCAGTGCAAGGTATTACTGTGAGCGATACCCGAACAGGCTTCAACCATACCCGCAAACCTTTGTGAGTGTTTTTCAGAGTTTGTGTGAAACAGGCTCAGTGCAAGTTAATAGAGCAAACGCTGGTGCGCGAAGGTGAGTAAGTACCCCAAGTTTTGAAGATGTGCCAAAGCAGGTGGTAGACCAGCCATCCACCAATAACAGCGCAATAGCCAACACTTAGGGTATTAGTAACTGTAGTGTTTGGACAGTTCTTCACGAATAACAATTACACACCTACCACCCACAAAAAATGTAGGATCCTCGAATGCATTGGCGAATATCCCAGCTTTGGCGGGAAGATTTTTTGCGATGAAGCTTCCTTCACACAGGACGGCCACTTTAACTGACGCAACAACCACATGTGTAGTGACGAGAATCCACACACCACTCACAAATGGGCACATCAATAACAGTTTCTCCAAATCTGTTATCCTTTTTTCATTTTATGCAAATCATTGTTGGTGCCATTTTCCATCTATTTCAATGTATGAAATATCTAGACTTCATATTTTTTCCTGGCATGGGATTTTTTTTTTCTGTGCTATGCCTGCTGCATTTAGGGTTCGAAACACCTTTACCTCGCATGTTGTAAGTAATGGCCTCAAGAAACTAAAACACACATGAGTAATTTTGAAACATTTGCATGCAGTTGTTTTGCTTTCTTGTACAAAGGTAATCTAAAAATAGTTTAAACTCTTTCTAAGATAGATTAAGATTGCCACAGAAAAATCAAAATGACAATAATCAAAACATCTATGCAACAGGATTTTTCATTATTGCTCCACTATTCGTCACTGTGTGCCAACATTAGGACAGATATATGGACACAAGAGAAAGCGCTTAGTAAAATTCTAATTTACAGTATAAAATATTACTGCAACGCCAGTGTTATTTAATAGCAAGGGAATTATTTTATATTTAGTTGACTATTTATAAAAATACAATCTTTAACAGCAGCAAAATGTATTAGTAATATTTTTTTTTATTTGGAGATATATTCTTTTTAGCCTTCCTCTGTGTAAAGAAGTGATAATGTCCTCAAAGCCCACATCCCACAGTAACCTCCCTTCGATGTTCATTAATGCCATGCCGATAAACTGTCTTTTACCATAGTTGGCCGCAAGAAGTATCATTTGCAATAAAATTGATCACCCTGATGATGCCATCGCAGGGACATGTAAATGGGTACAGGCACGGAACAAGGTGGCATGTATACAGCAAACATTAAAATATTGTACCACACCAAACATATACTGCAGTGGACCAAAACTTGCAGGATGAACTAGGATGGTGTTTGACCACCTGTAGCATGAAGATAGGTGGTAATATGGTGGAGCATGGATGCATACAGACGTCGGATGTTCATCTGAGGAAGATCATGCCACAGCTGGTGCAACTGACTCTCGAAATCTGTCATAGCTGCCACTGGCCAAAGTTTCTGACCAATATGGCCCTAAACGTTCCTAGTGGGCGAGAGATCTGGGGACCTCGCTGATAAAATAAACATGTTGTGGTCATGAAAGTAGGCCAGAGATACGCGTGCTGTGTGAAGTCTGGCATTATCCTGCTGGAAAATGGGGTTGTCAAGCTGTACGAGGGAGGAGAATGCACATGGTTGCAGAATTTCCGGGAGGTATCGTCGCGCCGACAGTGTTCCTTCAATCACCACCAATAGAGTGCAAGAATAGTAGGAAAGGTACAACACACCAGGACATCTCTCGTTGGGGCAGTGTATCGCTCTACAATGAAGTGTGGATCATGGAGTGGTCGCCTGTATCAAGAAAGAACTGTGATTCGTCGCTAAACACTACTCGTTCCCAATCCGAAAGCTGCCATGCTACCTGTTCCCAGCAGGATGTCACACGTACTTGGTGATGCTCCGGTCGTAATAATAGATGTCGTAAGAGACGCCTGATGACAGATCCCGCTCTGTTAGCCGCCTAGATATAGTACTAGTGGACAAAGGCGTATCCCCTTTGACATGTCCCTACACATGGTGCCTAGGGATGCCCGAGCAGTGATTACAGCCTGTCGCACGATGAAATGATCCCCCCAGCTTGTGGTCTGCCGGGATCGACCCGAGCCTTCTTGATGGGTGTGTGTATCTTCATGATCCTACTCTGTCCAGTACTGACTTACAGTGAATGGTTCTAGTGGCGAGTAGTGTGCCCTAACATACAACCTGACTCCTTTAGGTCGGGTTGTATGTTTGCTGGATGCCCAGCTGGATGAGTTTCTCAAACTCATCCAGCTGGGCAAAGGCTTTTCAAATGTGCCGTTGGTGCGTGCTGCGTGTTGTTCACTGAACTTGGCTCTGTGGTTCACACTGCTACTAAGGTCTCATTAGGTGTTATACCGCTAGTGTTATTCCCTAGTGGCACATCCGCCCAAGCCGCCCAAGCCAAGTGCATTAAAAAAATGGGGCACATGTCGGACTTTGTCGATACTGTGTGTCAATCTTCGTTGAACTCGCACGATTCGTTCATGGTGATCAATTTTTGTTTTACAAATGAGTGTATTTTATCACATGCCATAGAGTATAAGCGTTCTTCTGAACAGTAGTCAGTTAAGCACTAAGTATTATTCCGAGTGGTATGCTTACATTTGGATACACTTTAACAAAACTTTCGTGGTGTATAAATTTGCATAATTCTTTCACGTTGCCATTTTGTTCAACTTTAGAAGCTCTCTAAGATAGTGTCTCTTATAGTATGGATAGCTCGAGGTCATTCTTGTTATAAGATGCTATAATATGTATACTGTATTGCAATTTTTCTCTTAGTGTATCGATAATTCCATTTTCTATACCAACACGAAAATTATCTTTTTCTGTCTTTGGAATTAATCTCCATCCTTAGAGTCGTGAGACCTTACAGTGGACTTTTTCCCCTCCCCCTCATAAAATTTGTATGTTTATAAGCTGCTAACCGACTTGTAAGATGTTCATATTGGTCAAATATTTCTGTATCTCTTAAATTTTCAACAGAGTTGTATAGAAAGCTGTTGTTAATAACGAATTGTCCTAACTCTACGTTCACTAAATACAGTTTGGTTCTAACAGCATTGAATATATGATTTTAAAGTTTCTTACATTATTTAGAGAGTTTTGATGTGACGAAAGTGTATTTAAATAAAATAATTATTTTTGATATATGTAACACATTCTTAGATAAAGTACCTTAGGGTTAGAATGTACATATTTCAGTAGGCCCCCAAAAAGGTTGGAAATGAGACAGTTTTCTTCGAGATATGAACGGGACATGCTGCTGTGACCCCGCTTTCGCCAGATGGTCACACATTCATTAAGGAGTAAATGCGTAGCTCAATAATGGTAAGGCGCTTTATGCAAAACACTACATTTATTATGTCCAAAACTATTACAAAACTCTGACGCATAAAGGGCGTCTTAGTTAAAGCAAGAATCCAAATACTTATAGAATTAGCTCTACGCTGCAAGATTAAGGTGCAAGTTAAATGGAGTTTAAAAGCTCTTAATGAGCTCTTATCTCATCCTTCGCTATCCCGCATTTCACCCAACCTGCGACGCCCAAACGGAATACATATTTATGGATCGTAGGCGTCTGTGCTGAGGCTCTCTTTATGGAGGCGTCCACCAGGTGACGATCTCGGACCGCAAGGATGGCGGTCCTCCCGTCTGTAACATCTCGGGCAGGGCCTCCGGCGTAGTCGGGAACAAAGATGGCCGGGAGCTACCATCGCTCGCCCAATATATACGCTGGTGCCCGGCCTTGTTTGAGTAAGCATCCCCCCCCCCCCCCGGCTGTTTTCATAACTCAAGGTTCTACTTGCTGAGGCCAGCGTCCTCCACCTCTCGAGTTCGGCCTGGCATCCCTTAGCTGTGGCGATCACAGTAATGCTAATAGTATAAACACTACAAGGTGTGAGACTTGTTTCACTGACTTTGTCCATGAGATAGCGATGCTCAACAGCTGTCTTCAGCAGTAGTGAGGGCAAAGTGAGGTGCAAGTGGATGAGAGACGGAACGTGACAGTGGGAGAAATGGGAGTACCCTGAGAACTCACGAGCCCATGGCAACTTCCAGCACTTTTCCCACATGCTAAGATCTTGTGGAATGTGACTGTTTAACCAAATTTAAACAAACTTAATGTCTCCATTTCACGTCATAATTTCGAAAGTACTATAGGCAACCCTTAGGAACCGTTGGGGACTTGCTCAGACAAGTAAAAATCAATCTAACACATCTTCATTCTGTGCAGACCACAGTTCTCTGTCATTATAATGAATAGCTATTTGGACACTGGGGAACTCCCAGTGACAGTATTTTTCAAGCATTTTCCCCCAACACTGATATTTCAATTAACTATATGATTTCATGTCTATGAACATTTTTCTTTAAGTGCAATGCTGTGATTTAAGTTAATTAGGTAAGTATATGTTTTTACGACGGTAAACCGATTATTGTTTGACCTCAAATAAAATCCATGTAGTTCTTTTTATAGATACAATTTTTATAGCTCTCATTGGCTATACAATTATTATGTATTAGATTATTTGTGCTAATTTACTGCTAAGTGTATTTGTTTCAATTATAATATGTGGCCGCACGCAGCTATTTCACTCGCCACAACCAGTTTTATCATCAGTAAAACATTTTAAATATACATCACAATCTCCATGTCTTTATTTGTGTTGCAATAAATAAAACTTTTGTTAGAACTGAAAACAAGCCACTATCACTCGTTAGCTGCTAGTGGAGCGAAACTTGAAAACCCGAAACTCAACGAACATATCTACTAGAAAGTCTCATGCTTCATCTATAAGCTGGCATTGGCGGGTACGGAGGCAATAAGGACTTTTATTAATATCATAAAACAATTTCATCGATTGACATTGGTGCCACCCATGTCCGAGTCACACGCTCTGCAAATGACTGCAGCGGGGTGGGCGTTAGTGCTACTGGGGATGTTGCAGACGCCCGTCGCCTGATGACCGCAGCCCCCGGCTGGGTGCTGGCCCCCCGCAACATGGACTCGCCCCGTCCTCAGCTCTACCTCCGCCAGGGCGTCTTTCTGGACCACGACTGCGCCCGCGGCCGAGACGTGCTGCAGCAGGTGACTGTCACTTCCGCCTCCGGGCTGGCATTTTTACAGCAGGCTAGCCTCCAGACTGGTTGTGTGGTTGGAGCACCGTTATTTAGTCGTGGTCTGAAGAACTCTCAGCCAATTAAAAATTTTCATTCTTGGGGCAAGGAGCACCCATGGAGGTGAGGGATCTCGAAGGTTGGATACCAACCCTGTATGACACCAAACGAAAGGACACCCACGGTAAAAAAAAAAAGTCGGGATGCTATGGCGTGAAAAGCGGGAGAACCCCGATAAAACCCACCGCTCCTTTACAACACCCGCCGCGCAGTCGGAGCCAACAAGGATCGAACCCGGTAGGAGGTCGGCGTGCCGGCCGCAGAATAGTCGACGCCTTTCTCTGGGCTCCTAATAAAGGCACAACTGAAGATTTACGGGATCCTGTCAAAATTCATCTCGTCGAAAAAGTAGGCACTAAACAAATGCCAGCAAATAACTGGACTTTGACCTCGCACAATGTTAAAATTCAGTTTCTACTTGTATGCAGCAATACTAGTCGTGCTTGCAGGGGCGATCTCCATAGAATTTTGCTACATTGAAATGGAGATGTGAACGGGAACGAGAACGAGTTATATGTGCAGACAGAAGCGCAGCTTGGTTGTACAGCTGATGCGAACTCGCTCGGTCGTTTATCGGTTACTTGCTCGATGCTCTGGGACAATTTACTGTGGAATATTCCTTGCTGGTTCGGGTTAGCGTGTGACGAGTGACGTTTGCCATTTTGCTAGCAACTTACGTGCTGGCGCGAGCGGCTACAATTTAGGAACAAGCCGCAGATTCTTTTTTGTACTATTAGCTTGTTCTGTGGTGATATAGATAAGGAATCGGGTGTGGGTGTAGTTTTTAGTCGTGAGTTTAGGGTTAGTTTAGGATGTAAGCTGCCCTGTTTTCCCGGTTATCCGAAAGAAGTAAAATATGTGGCCTCAGTTACAAAAGCACTGGCTCTAGGAGGTCCGCAGTTGTTTTGCCGCCCCTTTCTTACAAAGTAAATTAAAATAAAATTGTTAGTAACTGGCATATAAACAAACTATAACGAGAAAGACTGCCGAGATTTTCGGTTGGTTGGTACTGCGAGTTACCGACTGTTCTGTGTAATACATTAGGCATTAACACTAGTGCTGGCGACGAAATACCATGGCGCCTGAATTCAACAGAGTTATATATACAGTTTGCCGTAATAACGACTTGCTAATTCCTAGAAGACGTTGGCGAAGTAATATTTCCTCGCCAGCAGTTTCAATGATGTTCAATATAACGTAATAACAAGTCGGCAGCATTCAAAATCTAGATTAAATGCTGTTCATGATAAATTGGGCGCTTTTGAAATCAACCTTAGAAAAAAGTCACTGGCCCTGGCTGCATATATTTTAACGGGTGAACTAAGTGACATGCACCCAATAAAGTTGGTAACTATGGATGGGAAATAGTTCCATATCTCAACGTCAAATAAATAGTGTTAGGTAACCATTTGTGTAAACTGAAATTATTCCTTTCCTTCTCTGTTTATTTAATGCGTCTAAGTATAAGAATTAGCAGATTTGTAACATATTTACTTTTTTAATAATTCCACAGTTTCACTTGACCGACGCATGAATAAAGTGATAAGGCCCATGGTAATGTTAATATTACATAAGGCAGAGGAATACACAACATGCGTACAAGTAGATCTTAAGTAGGGCTTTCAAAAGTGATCATTTTACCGTGAATAGTCTATAGTCAAATGAACACAACGGATTGTACACTATGTTTCGTAGTAAATAACATCTCATTAGAACACTGACAAACCGCCGTCATATTGGCTGGCAGCCAACCAGTAGTGAACGTTGCACATCGTAAGTGTAGCGTACGGTGTATCGTGGACCAGCTGGACGATGGAAAGTGCGGAGATAAACATAACTGGTGCTGTGGTGTATATAAGCTTCTCACTTCTAACTTGTCTTGAATTTCTGCAAATCCGTACCTCACTCAGAGTGTTAAATAGAAATCAATGAACCTCCCGCACTCACCAATAATTAAGGCTGTCGCATAGCTGGCGTTGCAACATCTATACTTACGTAGTATAAAACAAAGTCGCCCGACCGCGTGTGTCTGTGTATTCGCATAAGGCTTCTAAACTACTTGATGGATTTTAATACGATTTTCACCATCATTTAGAGAATTTTTTGAGGAAGGTTTTGGTATATAAAACATTAATATTTTATGTAAGGATAGTAGAGAGATGTCGACGTTTTCTAATCAAGTCGGAAAAAGTCACTTTTCGGGAGTTTATATGGTTTACGCTGACTAAACCATAAGATATTCACCTAATTATTGTACTACAGAATTGTAGATCTCAAAAAGGTGTACAAAAAGTCCACGATAGGAAATGTTTATCTTTTAAGGATAACCCATGGTAACCATTATTGTCTTTTTGAACAACATAGTATTAATCCTTATAAAAATTAATATGTTAGTTACAACATGTCATCTTAGGAGCTAGCGCATATTTATTAATTACGCACAACAAAATAATTACAGTGGTTGAGCGATCTGATGAGGAAAAACTATGATGTCACATTGATCACCGCGGCTGGCTCTATATATGTAAATCGCACCCGAGCGATGCCGGAGCGGGTCGCTAGTTTTTGATAAACGTGTTTTTTTAATGAAACTATTAAATGTGTTCCCAGTGTGTTTACCAAGGAAAAGATTACATACACTTAGACGAGTACTGAATGTTACTTTCAAGATAACGCGCATGCTATGAATATTATTTCAGACTTTCCAACATCGTTAAAAACTGGTTTTCGGGACTGATGTAGCCTATGTAGTCTATTCGCGGTATCTTCACACATTCGAATCAAACCTTTCAAAAATCATCCCATATAGCACGTGCTTGGTTGTTTTCTAAATATGTCATCTAGCACAAGTGTTCTGAACTCGTGTTAACAAGTAAGAAATAATTCCTGTTCAATTGAACTTTTACTTATATTTTATCCTTAAATTATAATAGTTCACTTATAATTAATGTGAGTAAAAACAGAGATAAAATAGGTGTGTTGGTAATGCCTTATAAGAAATAGTTCTTATGAACAATATTATTACACTGAGTGCGCACGAAGGCAGTGCATTGTTCCTCTGGTGTAAATTTCTTGACATCGGTAAAGATTTGCTTGCATGAGGCGGAGGAATATCCTGAAAGTAGGACTTCAGCAATGCCTCAGAAAAGTTGGAAGTAACCGTTAATGGGCTATATTAAAATATACTACCCAGACACCAGTGAAACTACGATATGAGCCTTTATTGAACCTTGCTATAAATTTTCCATCAATAAAATGAAATAGACCCCACTGGAAGTTTCATAGTTACAGTCAGCATGAAAAGAACACTGCACGTCAATTAGAGCTTCGCGTGTAGCGACGATGGCGCACTTGACTCACGCCGCCACCGTCGCTTCTCATCACAGGGGACAGACCCAGCTGCAGATCTGCCCCTCAGCGCGGGGGTGACTTTCCAGGGTCACCCAAGCCCTACGCTGTCATTGGGATTCCAGGATGTCTTTCGAGCCTTCCTTTACTCCCTCTTGTCAGGTAGCCTTGCCCCGGGGGGGGGGGGGGGGGATTTTCAGTCGATCCGTACTCAGCATAACCTTTCCGGCATCTTCCGTCCAGACCCTTCCCGGCTCGGTAATGGCACCTTTTTGGCGTCTTTGGCATGTTGAGGTTGGCCCTAGCCCACGGCGGACCCAGGAGGCAGCATGCACGAGCATCCTGCTCTCACAAAGTCGACGTGAGGTCCTGTGGTGTCAAGTACCTCACGTGTCAGTGTCGCCCTTATCACTCCGGCGGTGCTGGGCCTCAAACGCGAAAATAGCTCCAGGTAGACAGTTTGCAGCTCTGAACTATGTCCGTGGTCGCAGAGCTCGGAGCGCGGGCTGCTGAACGGCAGCTATCACTGGCTGGTGTGGTCGGAGGACGCGAGAGGCCGCCACGTCGTCCACTGGAGGCTGCGGCTGGACAGCGAGGTGGTGTGGGCCTGGAGGAGCGCCGCTGGACAGCTGGAGCTGCTAGAGCTCTACTCCACGGGGGAGGGTGGGCCAGTGCTGGAGACCAGCGCGGGGAGCTGGAGCGCCTCCACCGGCCTGCATTACCTGCTTTCGCAGTACAAGTACCTGCGCAGGAGCGACATGATGGGCCAGCCCGTGCGAGCCGTCATCGTGGTGAGTACGACACACCGTAGGCAGCGGCTTGCTTGCATGTTCACGCCATGGGTACCGACTTCTTGTTTACAAAGTGGCTGCAAGTCTCGTGTATGTTCTGTGACCATACACACATTAATTTTAACATTCTCTCCCCCCCCCCCCCCAATCCCACCACTCGCTTACCGCGTGTTGGATGTTAGCGCGTGCGATTGTGCACTAACTCAATACTCACTCTCACGTACTCCAGGGTTTTAAATAACTTAAATTACAAATATTTAAGAAGACTTGTCGCCTGACATTTGTTCCTGAAAGAGGTGCTCTCGCCCAAACTGCGTGGAGATGTTTTGGCCGGGTTCTTGAGCGCCAGAGAGGGTAAAATTAGGCTAGGTGAAGATGGAGCAGCAGCGGAGTGTAAAGGCGGAGGAAACGGGAGAACTCCAAGAAAACCAGCTGAACAAAGGCAACGTCCTGTACTTTTCTCTTATGCGAAAATCCGGGTGGCATTATTGGGCAGTCTGATCAATGCACCACCGCGGCCCCCTAATGCAGACTGTGTATGGCTGTTGGCAGCTGACCGCGCCCCTGGAGAACCCCAAAGAGGACCTGCTGAAGCCGGAGCACAGAATCACTCACATCATGGCCACATACAACTACGACATCTTCGTTCTGCTGCAGAAGCTGTACAACTTCACGTGAGCATGGACACCACATTCGCTGCACAGCCCCCGACTTGTGCACTCACATACCACAAAAGTTACTTAAGCTGTTTTACCCCTCTTGATGATGAAAATAACTTTCGCTCCCTTTCTCAGTGGAGTGAGCGAGAATGGAGTTTTTGCTACTACTTGATAAGAGCGTAATATTAATGCAGCACGTGCCTATTGATATCGGCCGATGTAATTCAGGAAACGATTGATATGCAGCTGGTTTTATTTGTGGCAGAATGAGCATTCTGTTGATACCGCGACAATCGAAAAGAAGCTAGGTGATTGTTGAACATTTGACCAATAGCCTCGATTTCTTGTCCTTAGCTGATGGAAGGGGATGGCGTGTGCAATGTGTGACATAGAGGTACGTAAATTTCACTAATTCATTTAGCTGCAGTCTACAATTCTCAGTCCTTCACATGCTCGAGTCATAATTGTTTATTAACTTCAATGGCTGCTGCTAACGCGCGAGGCTTTTTTTTACTCAACTTGGTTGCAAGTGATAAGGCCATGCTATTTTTTAATGTTTACTACTAGCTAAATAGTTGTACAGAGTGTGTCAAAACTATGGTCGAATAATAAAAGAAACATTAGAGCATACGTGTTTCAAGTTTAGCCTGCCACAGAAAATTTTTACAAAATTCACATAGGCCTACCTCTATCAGTAAAGTATGATGTCCATTACAGCTCTTTACACTTTATTTGTTATTTATATGTCAAGTACGGGAAATTATTCTTAAGCAACTTTCAGTGGTACATCATTTTATAACTTCATTTTATAAGTTGCTCATAAAATTTACAAAATAATACTTTGTGTGTGTAAGTATATATGTACATATTGTTACAATTCCTCAAAGTCAGTGGGCTTAGCCAGTTTCTTTGAGGGATGGAGGTATTAATGAAAAAAAAAGTTAATAGTATCTTTCTAATTTATTTACAAACACTACTAAGAAATACTCCCTACTTAATATCCTAAAATGAATTGCTATCACTTGCTTTATACAATAAATTAATTTAATCAATACAATCTACAATTACATTTAAGAAATTAATGTTATCAAATAACTAAAATCAGTCCCAAAATAAAGTGCATCAAAATCTATTGAATTATTTTACATATTATGTGTCCATGTTTGAAAACTACAATATTTACAATAACATCTGTATCCCTCGTTCATACTGTGCCACCTTAATTAAGTCCACATTCCACCAATCCGGGATGTTCCAGAGTGCTCCGATCGCCTTCATGCTCAGTAGCCCGTCGTCAGGTACCACGCCCTCTCCGTCCGTCCATACTCCGCACATAAAGCTGCAGTCACAATAAACCGACGAACACGACACGACAGACGGATATAACGTCAGAGCTCGACAGAATTTCATATTAAATTTTTTTTCAGTGTTCTTAATACCCCGATGAAATCAGCGCGACAGGTATGTTAGTTGGCTGTTGGAAAATTCTAAAACGGCAAGTTATCCTTATAATATCCAATATTTACTTTTTAAATCTCGCGATAAAGTAAATTATTATTTTGCTTTAGAGAATATTTGAATTTATACGAGAGATAAAAAGTACTTAGAAACAAATCGGAATGTTATTTTGGCGGCAAGTTAGTTTATTATTTACTACAGTAGGGAAATACGAACGAAAATTTTGTTTTCTAATGTTGTATTTACACTTTTGCGCGCCCCGACGAGTGCGACACGACGGAAAGTAGAAATAGAATCTACTTTTCAGGGCTGTCGGGGCTGCGATTTGGTCGGACTGACGTCAGAGTGATCTTAATTTTCATTGGCTGCTACTCAAATTTCGTCGCGTCGGGGACGTCGTGTCAGATTCGTCTGAGTGTTGTGACTCCAGCTTTACTCGTCAGCTGCCGTTTCGCACCCTCCGCCGTCGTCCGTCCTCTCCCTCGATGTCACACGCTGCACCACACTTCATCAGATGGCCGCACTTCAGCCAGATGGCTACCACAAAGTCTCCAACCCTTCAGATGCGGTTGTATTTATAGTGTCGTCGGCCATAGCCCAGAAACATTTCCCAATGCCGCGTTGCGCCGAGAGACAAGCTTACCAGAAAATTCTTTCTCATCCTCCCAGGTCGTTGACTCTTCCGGCAGGGAGGAGAAGGGTCTGTGACGCGAGCCAGGTCAGCTGTCAATCATTGCCCGGCCGCCGCGTGGGGCGACAAAGCGGTGAGCGGGTCTGCCTGGGGTAGGGAAGGGTCGAGGTTAGTCACCTCCTACAGCGCCGGGATGATAAATAACCAGGTAAAACTGTGCCCGCGTCCAGTGCGGAAGTCCGCGCTTAACAATATACAGTGAACAAAAAAAGTATTATAACACATCTAACAAAAATAAAAACGTGTATATATTCAGAATAAAGTACATTATTATAAATCTTGCATTATGCAGTCAGTTAGGTACATAACGTGTTTTTAATGTAGTAAAATGTATCGAAAATGTATTTTTAATTTCAAAATCGGTTTATAACATTTAAATTATGTAAAGTTCACACTTTCCCATGACAGCTGGTAACAGAAAAAATAAATCCATGGAGGGATGGGGATTTGAATCCATAACTTCCCGAACAGGAGTAGGGTACTCGAACCACTGAGCTGCTTAAGCAAAGTTAAGAAGGCTTTCTTAAAAGCTGCTACAATAGCCACCTAACAAAGAGACTGCCATTCCATCGTAGAATTATAGAAATTTTTAATGTGTTAAACATCTTGTTATATATTTTCTCAATGAATGCATATATTGCTCATTACCACATTTATTTAAGAGCTTTTACAGTTTAAATTCATCGTATTTACCATTTGAAAACTTTTTAAAAGCTAATGTATTAAAAAATTTTCGTTATTTTCAGTCGGGGTATTAATTATGTAGCAGGCCACATTTTTTCGCAAGCGTTTTAGGTGGGCGAATATAATTTTCAAACTTCTAGGAGTCTGGATCGTGAAATTCAGTTTGCAAATATCATTTATAGCTCCAGGAATGCATGTTTAAGCCCTTTATAACAATAGTTTTTAGCCTTTATTTTTGCTTCACAGTGATTTTTTATAACGAAAACGGTTTATAACAGACTGGTTACAATATAGGGTTAATAAGGGGAAAGAATACTTTTGTGTTTAAAATTTATTAAATTATATTACAAAAAATATATTCATGTTCGTCTGCATCTTTATACAAATCTCAGTCTTTCGTTAAACATAAAACCATATGTTATGGCACTTATAAACTTCGTGTTGTTGTGCAGTATGCTTGAAGGCAAAATCCTTGCAGCAGAAGCGACACCTATTAGCCACTGAAAGTTCCGTAGATGATACACTTGTGAGCCCAGATGGTTCGGCTGTCATCATGTCGGAAGGAGCAGGAAACAGGAATGAAGTTGTCTTCGTAGAAAGAGATGTTGCACCTGCTGATCAGTTGTTGAGTGATACATTCGTACTCGTTTTATGCATTGAAACACAGTAGTTACAGGAATGAAACGATGTTACCGTTGTCAATCACGCCGATGATGGATCAGCAAAAATTGTTCCCATTATATATTCCGATTGCTTACACGATCAGAGATGACGTGCCTTTCACGACTGCCACTGTCAAATTAAACTTCATAAAATGAACCCAGCTACTTATATACCTGCTGATGTTGTTGATGCCCCCTGTATTTGTTTGTTTCTGGTAGCCATATTGTTTTTGTAGTCGTAAGGTATGTCAAATAAAAAATCTGTAATATTTATTCTATTTTGAGATTTATTAATTTTTTTAATTGTACTTAAATTGTACGTAGAGTACAGCGGAACAATGCAAACAGTTCTCTCAACTTCATTTCCGGTCTCCTCTCTTGAAGTCTAATTATTACACTGTCGGAATTTGCAAATTATTCTTAGCCTCGTCTGTTTTGTTGACATGAATATGGTACACAGATTACATAAATGCTGACGTCCATTTATGCCCACTTCTCTTAGACGCACGTAATTAATTCTCTTATGTTGGAGGTTTGCTGTATCCGTACTTGTTCCTCAGATCATACCACAGCTCCCTATCTGATGAAACCCATCGATTAAAGTGGAGTTTAGAAGTAGTGGGATGTTTGGCAGAAAATCCACTGTCGAACATAATATGATCTGTGTTTGGGATCGTCATCTTTTTGGAGTATCCAACTGTCACACAACCCAAGTTTCTGTGTCGTTTCCTTTAGATTGATCTTTAGTTTACTTAGTTAAATACATCTTCTAGTTCACAATGCTTTCGATAACATAAATGTGACCCACCCCATTGCATTCACACAACCCCAAACCATAACTGACTTCCCTTCGTGTTTCACAGTTAGTGCGATGTTCGGGTTTTTGAAAGCTTCATTCTTCTTTCTCATTACATGCTGTTGCGAAGAATCACTTTAGTTCAAGTTTATCTTGGTCTCATCTGAGAAAATAAGTTTTTGCCAAAATTTCAAGATTCATTTTGGTACTTTTAGCAAATAGTAGCTGTTTCTTCCTGTTTGTTTGAGATATGAGTGATCTTCTTCTAGCTAACGTCCTCGGAATCCAGATTATATTTCACACTTTTTTTTAGGTTTATCATTCAGTTGTAAGTCCTCAACGAGTGAAGCAGCCAACTACTTGGTAATTATTCTTGGGTTTTTTTTACAGATTGAAGAACGTAGCTTTCATCGCGGGTAGACAGCTTCCTTGGTAGGCCTGATCGTGGTTTATTTGGGAGTAAATGATATGTTGTACGTTTCTTTATTATATACCCAATAGTAGAATGTGTCTTCCTGACAATGCTGCCAATTTACCGGTAACTCTTTCCTTCATTATGCAATTTCATGCATAATGTTCTTATTTTAAATGCAATTTCTCTACTTTTCATCAACATTCCTTTTGATGAGTTAAAGTTAAATGTAATGATACATTACACTGTACGGACTGCTCTCAGCGGCTTTAGCAAGAACAAGACATCGTATTACATTCGTTAAGAGGTTCGAACAGGACTTTCCAAATACCTATATTTTGCTCAACTTCTGCTAATACGCGATGCTTAATTCTGTTTAAAGTTAAAAGTGTGATGAAAGGAAACCACAAATAGGATACTTGAAGTGCATCCCAACGTCATCAAAACAAGGGGAAAGTTTCCTATACAGGAAACACCACATTTTACGTATGATATAGGCGTATTTATTTCTTCGTTGGACGTGTCCAAATACTTTTTGTACTCACTGTATGTATTATATACACACATATAAATTACTGACAAAGAGAAGTGGAAGAAGATCACGTTCTAGTATATACTTGCTTTGTTTTATAGTATGTGCAGAAGACATGCTGTAACCATTCTCCTACACTTTATGTTGTGTAACGGATATACAACACAATGAATGACATTATACAGGTTGTATCTAGATTGACAGACCGACAAATTTCGGCAGCAGGTTAATCACGAAAACATAAGATGAAAACATAAACAATTTATTGTTTAAAGAGAATCGTAAGGGCATAACATGTATTTGAAGTTTACCTGAAGCACTAGTTAATTACGAATATCGGAGAAAATATTCAAGATAGAACATTGAGTGTTTCGATTCGCGTGCATATATATTTTCACTTATTTCTTTATAGGATTATCCTGCTTTAAATCGACATAATATAACCAGTCTTTCATTTCTTGGCTTTTCTGTCCCATTCTTCCCTACAAATTGTACTACCTACAACTAACTACTCACACGGCGGCAGGTATGTATCTGCATTGGTTGAGCTGCTCGTAGCTGCGCACGGAAGAATACATATTGGAGGACGAAAATTGTGTACGAATATTTGTTGATATTTGAACTAATCTAAGGAAAGTGACGTACAGTACGGTTTTCCATGAATAATATGACGAGTTTACAATAAGAGTTGGATTAAATTTTATAAAAGTTGTTCATGATAAAGTGAGCACTTTAGAAATGAACCTTAGAGAAAAGGTCACTGCTCCTACCGTCATATATTTTAATGGACGCACTGAGTGACATTCGCTCAGTAAAGTTGGTAAAGATGGCTGGAAAGTAGTTCCATATTTTAACGTCGAATGAAAAGTGTTAGGTAACCATTTGTGTTAACTTAAAATTATTTCTTTCGCTTTCTATTTTCTTAATTCATCGAAGTGTAAAAATAAGCAGATTTGTAAAGTATTTAGTTTCTTAATAATTTCAGTTTCACTTGACCGACGTATGAATAAAGTGATGAGGCCTACGGCAATGTTAATGTTACATAAGGCTGAAGAATACACATTCTGCATACATAGTGGATCATAATCAGTGCTTTCAAAAGTGCTCATTTTACCGTTAACAACCTATAGCAGATCATATTTGAAGTTAAGACTTTGCGTTGGTTCACAGACGAATACTTCTTGGAGTCCTTCGCCATTACAGATGGTTCATCTGTAATGACGAAGGAATTGGATTTGATGTTCTCGTGTTTCCTCATTAGTTCCAGACCTGCCGATATACCTACCTGTGTGATTGCTTGCTAGAAGCATTAGTGAAGTAACCAAAATGTTAGTCCTAGAAAACCCAGTCAATTTTTTTTAAATGTGCAAATTATATATTTTTTCCGCTTCGTCTTTACAAGCCAGGATATCTTATGAAACTTTCACGCGTTATTTTATGATTTATTTTTTCATGGAATAGATTACTCGCAAAACTTGGGTGATACATGTCTGAAATCTCTGTTGACTACCGTAGTGTATCTTGGTTACACATCGGCTTACAATTCGAACACGAGTGAGTGAAGAAATTTTGGTGGTTTTTAACAGCGAGGTATTGAGAGCCGATGAGGGCAATTGATGTATGGGGCAGCGCCGGAATGAAAGGGCAGGGGAAACAGGAGATCCCCGAGAAAAACCACTGACCAACGGCATCGTCCGGCACGATTCCCACTTGCGAAAATCCGGTGACCCGTCTGGGAATTGAACCAGGTTCGCCTTGGTGGGAGGCGAGCAGACTAACCGCTCAGCCACCATGGCCCAAATTCTAACACGAGGTGAGGTGTAGGATTGCATGCTATTTAAAAAAATGTTAACATTAATAAAGTGTATAAGTTCTCCCTACACTTCTTCGCTCCCCAGTTAGCCGAAAAATATATTAAATCAGACGTGATTGTTCTAAACCCATCTGTGTGGTTTGTTCACTCTAGCCTTGATATGGTGGTGCATGCCAGAGGTGTTATAGGCTGTTCACGATAAAATGAGCACTTTTGAAAGCCCTGCTTAGTATCTACTTGTATACACGCTGTGTGTTCTTCCGCCTTATGTAAAATTAACATTGCCATGGGCCTCATCACTTTATTCACTCGTCGGTCAAATGAAACTGTGAAGTTATTATAATAGCAATTATTGTACAAATTTGCACATTTTTACACTTAAGTACATAAAAAAAAAAACAGAAAGCGAGAGAAATAATTTAAGTTATCGCAAATAATAACCTAACACTTTATTCGACGTTACCAACTTTACTGGGCACATGTCACCCAATGCGCCCGTAAAATATGTGCAGGTAGGGGCAGTAACTTTTTCTGAGGTTGATTTCAAAAGTGCTCATTTTATCATGAACAGCCTTTACACATGATTACTTGGGATCACTCGCTACTAGTTCTGTGTTAGTATCGAAAGATGGCCGCCAAATATTCATTGAGCCAGTGCGGTTTTATGCCGGTGGTATTACAAGACAGGGATGCATTATTTAACCACAACCGAATTATTTCGGTAGTCTGATATCACTAAGATGCCACATTCGTACAGGAGGAGACATTCAGTGTTGTTTGAATACCCACCCACCGCATGGCTCAAAATTACAGCAGACTCGACTGGATAGTTATAACCTTTATTTTATTACTTACAAACAAACCTCATTTTATGCCGGATATTTAAAAGTAGACGGATAGGTGAGACTTGCATACTTACCCAATGTATACTTACCTTAAAAAACGGGTTAGTACTCCTTCCACTTATCTGGGAATTGTACCTGAAACCTCATGGCCATTTTAATAACTTTATCCATGGTGGTCACCAGTACAAAGTATTTAGTTGTCCGTTATGGGTCATTTATACTGGATTTTACATTACATGGTCGTGTACGAAAACAGTAGAAAAAAAAATGATGTGACGCCATAAAAGCTGTTTCCGTACCACTCAGGATTTACTTGCTCAAATACTGATTTATACGGAAGGTAGAAGTTAGAGCCTTCACCGGTTCGGCCTCCTCGCCATGTATGCACGATTCCTTAAGTTACTAGTCGCTGAGAGCCACTTTATTCAGTAGATCCCGGAGGCGTTATTTACACTACAGGTACATAACCGTAGTACAGAAAACACGTTACAGCACCAGCTTCATAGACGCGCGCAGCCGTAATCATTAGGGTGTGCACAATGTTAAAGAATCGCCGATGATCATATTATTAATGTGATGGTCAAGAAGTTCCTCTCCCCCTGGTAAATATTTGATTTTAAGGTTTAAAACAGAGATTATTGCGCAAATTTTGTGCCAAAATATGATATTGTAAGAAGATTACATTTCGCATTATTTCCTCAAATATTTAGACTAATGTGTATACATTTGAAAAGTGAAATGAATCAATTAATTAATACATAAATTCACATTAATATTTACATATATTCCTCAGATGTCACATACAGATCAGCATGCTCTTAGGCGTGTTAAAAATCCATATTAATGAATACATTTCTAAGACCACATTTTTAAATGATTAAATATGTTACTGATTAGGGTATGCCCGGGCACAGCCGACACATACTGTGCACACGCCTATGACCATCTTCCCAATCCTGTCACGTGCACTGATGGCCACAAATACACAACCCTCCCCTCCCTCTTTCAGAGTTGCGGGGTTGTCGTGGTCAGACTACTCCCGATTCACCAAGGCGAACCGGGTTTGTTTCTTGGTGGGGTTAACCGTATTGTTGCATTCGGAAACGTGGCGGACGTTGTCGCTGGCCGACGGGTTTTCTCGGGACACACTCGTTTCCTCCTCCCTTGCCTTCCGCCGCTGCTCCATGATGACCTCACTTCACCTTCACCGAGGCTCAGGACCTCGATGCTAAGCGCCAGCCGAAACCTGACAGGTTCATCATCCCCTCCAAGTACATCGAGCAGTGGTGTGTGCAGGCTGGACTTGCTGGTGACGGATAAGTACGGAGTGGTGGTGGAGGGCGGGCCGTACGAGGGAGCAATCAAGATGCTGCATGAAGGTGAAGCAGACGCCGCCATCAGCACCTACGTGCTAGTGCGCGATCGCATGAAGTACATCGACTACAGCAGCGCCTACAGCTGGCGCTTCAGGCGAGTATCTGTGAAATACCAGTATCAAGGGGGAAGGAACGGTCATTCCTAAAAACCGCGCATGTACTCAATTTCACCGATAAACTGTCGAGAGTCCTGACTGTGCTCTCTGAGATCCCGTGCTCCTGTTGCAAATAAGTCAAACCATTAAAAATTCGCCCCTGACTACTGGCATTATTTAATTAATTAATACGAGGAACCAACTGGTTCGGACTCCACTATAATCAGTATGTACTGTTGTATTGAGCCTTTCTGCACATAACTGTACCATATAAAAGTCATAATTGAACATTTTATAAACTACTTACCCATATCACCGTGTAAAACTTAAGAGGGGGAAGTACAGTACCTAAGCATATTGAACCAGAGATCAAGGAAATATATTTGGAGGGGAAGTGGTCCCCCTTCTCTGATTAATAATAGGGCAAAAGTTGGTTTAATCCCACTTTCCTTAATTCTTGCGATTAAGTAAGTAAGGAGAGTGAATAAATTTGGGCGGCTCTTAACAGCGAGGCCTTAAGAGCCAATGAGGGGGATTGAGGTGAGTATGGAGCAGCATCGGAAAGAAGCGGCGGGAGAACGGAAGATCCCCGAGAAAACCCACTGACCAGTGGCATCGCCTGGCACGATTCCCACATGCAAAAATCCGGGAGTGGCCCGGCCGGGAATTGAGCCCGTTTTGCCTTGGTGGGAGGCGAGTGGGCTAACCACCCATCCATTACGCCCCCGTCTCGCGGTGAAATATGGATTTCTAGAATTTGATGCAGAATTTTCTTTAAGGGTATTTTCCTTCTGAAGTAGTTCAATATCTGTTACTGTAGTCGGGATTGAGAGGACCTTCTTTCAAGAAGTTCCATGGAATAGATAATTAAAAAAGCATGGGTTCGGTACCCCAATGGGCGAAGAATGGTCCTACTCTGCCCTATGACATGAACTTGAATGTCTTGTGCAAAATGCTCATTACAAAAACACAAGTATAATAAAATGGGCGTGCAAAAATGTTTCCTAATATTTCTGCCTCTTCTCATATGGTTAATCCATTGTCCTGACTTCATTACTACATGTCAACTACCATTTATTATACCAACTGTTTCATGGTGATGAGCGTAGTGCCGTTTCCTTACAATTTTTTATGAGACGACATCCCCAGCTAACCTTAGCAAGCAACATAGCAAAGGCATCAAATTAATTACAGGATGACCATCACTTGCTTGAATAGAAACATAAGTTGTGTTCTGAAAGCAATAATATCATTCGGCTCAAAACTTGAAATGTTTTTAGCTCGCTGATAATCGGAATATTTGAATTGGAAAACCAAAGCAACTTCAAGGAATGGAGTGTCTCGCAAAGTTGCGTCTTACAAATACCAAAATCGAAACACATGTTAATAACTGTTAAAGCTTCATCAGCTTCAAAAACTCTGACTTGAAATCTAAAATTTTCTACCATATCAACAACAAGGTAATAAAACTTTTTTCCCTGTAATTTGCTGTCACGGCCATTAATTCTATACGTCTTCCTGCTCGCACAGGATGTGCGCGGTGTTCAGGCACCCGCCGGTGTCGGGAGGGACGGACGCCCTGGTGAGGCCCTTCTCGGGCGCCCTCTGGCTCGGCATGTTCTCCCTGTGGTTCCTCATCGCCAGTTTCTTACGACTCATGGCCTGGCTGCAGCCACGCTACGCTGACGTCACAGGCGAGAGTCACGAGGACATTCCTTCATGGAGCGACCTCTTCCTGCTCGTCGTCGGCATCGTTGGCGAACAAGGTAGAGGGTACCTCCCTATCTCTCTCTCTCTCTCTCTCTCTCTCTCTTACCTACGTATGACTATCTCGTTTGGGAAGCAACCCAGTTGTTCAGTGGCTAGTACACTTCTATTGTAACCATGTATAGCAATCCTCTATCCGACTATTATAGATTAATCTCGATGGCATGGGTTTTATTCCGTGTATGGCAGAAAATTTACCACATGACATAGGAGTGGATCAGTTAAGTTAATTCTCAATATATACGGACTTCTTTGAAATCAACTAATAAACATGATGAATAAACACTGAAAAGCACTCAACATTGTAGCTCTTCTGTAAAATAAACGTTCTTATTGTACACTTCATAGTACAGATTTTTAATTTGTTGGGTTCTACATATTGTCAGAAGTTATTGTCTTTATATTAGAGCTAAGCTATCATATCTTAGTGAGCCACTAATTTACTTGACAGTTTTTTCATGCTTTAAGCAGAAACTTTATAAAGTATCAGTGTTCGTTTTTCTGTCTAACTTTAACAAGCCTGTCTTGGATGGGAAACATAAAATAGGACCTGTAATTGAATAATTAAATCCAGTGACAGGATTTTATTGTTTACAATTTGCGACATTAAAAAGAAAGTATCTCTTATTGCTATATGTTTGTGTTGTCATAGTAGGTATAACAACATCGCTGTCCTCAGAATGTTAATTACATAAAAAATGTGCATAATATTTGGGGTTATAACACCCATAATCACCTCCAAGCACTATCCTTCGCAAGTCAGTGTTCGTACCTGCATATGATGTATGCAGGTACGTGGCTGGACTCTCGATGGGTGACATGGCGGTTCGTACTGCTGATGATGCTGATGCTGACAGTCCTGCTCAACACATACTACGCGGCCAACGTCGTGTCCACGCTGCTCAACCAGGCACCATTAACTATACGCACACTCAAGGACCTCGTCGACAGCTCCTTGCAGTTCGCAGCTGAAGACGTCATATACAGCCGGTATTACTTCGAGGTGCGCACCTTTTCCACCTCCTTTGCCTCTACGGCAGCTTCACAGTAGTTTATAACAAAGTATAGTCTCTTGTCATCGTATGACTATTGCGCCGGCCACTCACCATACAATATGGTAGGTTTAGTCAGGATATTTTGCATAAGGGAAACTGACTTTGCCGAAAGTCATTATGTTTTCTTGGCTACTCCCCGATTCCCATGCCAACGCATTCAATCACTTCTTCATGTGATAACAGTAAGCGTAATTTCATTAATATAATAATGATGGCTGCCTTTCAGTGCGACCATGTCCAAAAGCACTCATTCCGGTATAAGTCACTTGACCTAAGTGCACCATATGTTTACTTGCCGGATAACTACATGAGTTTATTTGACATCAATTCTTCTAAAATCATATGTTTATTCTAACTGCTGTATTTTGACTACTGTAACTGTCTTTTAGAGAGTCATTATTTTTTAGAATGTAGACTGCATGCATCAGCCACTTATTTCTGTACTACTTGTATTCTGTCTGAAATACCCCATGCAGGATAACTTATTCAATACATCGTGAAGTAATCATAATATAACACAGATATACAGTACATGTGTCTGAATTTTTGTCTGTGCAGAACGAACTATAGAAACATTCTGGTTTCGTTTTATTGAAATCTTCAATTAACAAAACTTAGCATATATTCTTAGTGTTCCGATTACTGAAAATATTTTAGTGCTGAAAGTCAGTGACGAATCGAAAGTGATTTGCAAAGAAATGTGTCATATTAACAATTAATTGTTACAAATAATCACATAAAAAATTTTGGGATTATTTTGTGGCTTCTGTCTGGGTTTGAGATTTGGATTTAAATCGTCTTGCAGAAAGTTTGAAACGTTTTGTAAATTAAATATTAACATTTAAATCGTCTTTAAACACATACTTAACTACAGAAAAATAAATTCTGCTCAAGCCACACTGCACAAGACAAATATTAGAAAATTGTTTTTATACATCTGCACTTATCAGAGAAGGTATTATTTGAAACTGAATAGGTGAAAACGAATAATAATTTAATAATAAATATAAATAATTAAAAATAATAATTAAAAATAATTTAATTGCATGGTACATCTTGCTCTTTGCCTTCCTATATGGTTGCCTGGAACATCCTTGTTTGGCCAGTACTGTTCATAGTCTTAGGGAATTATGTTGGTGAATACTGTGGCACGGCTCTTCCATACATGGCTACTGACTAGTCGAAATAACGAGAATAGCACAAAATTTGTGTAACTTCGTGGAAGTGGCGGCTCTTTAAGATGTGGCAGGAGAAACAAGCCAACAAAATCCTGCTTTGAAATCTACAGTCATAGTTAATTTAAAATGTGAAGCGCCCTAGTAATACTCACTGAATTCACCGCGCAGAGAATATGTATTGTTCGCAGATTACCAACAACTCGTTGATCCAGAAGCTGTACGCCAAGAAGATGGCTCCAAGAGGAGGGAACTACATCAGCATGGAGGAGGGACTGCGGCGGGTCTCGACGCAGGAGTTTGCTTTCCACATGGAGGATGTGCGAGCATACTGGGCCATTGAGCACACCTTCCCCGACAACAAGAAGTGCGTTTTGCAGGAGATTGAGTTGTTCCCAGGGGAAATGGGCTACTACGTCTACCCCTTCAAGTCACAGTACAAGAAGATGTTCACCTATGGGTGAGTCACCGACTATCAGTGCCACAATATCCGAGTCAGAATTTTTCGCATGTCGGAATAATGACCAGTGAATTTTCTTTTGGTGTTCGAATAATTTATTGCACCTCTGCATTGTATCCCTGTCCACGTATGTCACCTAACTCAGCCCATCGAGGGTTTGTAGCCACCCTTCCTTTAAAGCCACTTAAGGCTATCGCTCTAGTAGGAGTCACTTTGCTCATGTGAGAGTAAGGTATTCGCTGAACGGTCCATCACTGCCATGCAGATAAGGTGTCTATAGGCTGTTAACAGTAAAGTGAGCACTTTTTAAGGCCCTGCTTAAGATTTACTTGCAGACACGTTGTATAGTCTTCCGCCTTATATAAAATTAACATTGACATGAGCCTCATCACTTTATTCATGCGTCGGTCAAATAAAACTGTGAAATTATTAAGACAGTAAATACTTTACAAATCTGCTCATTTTTTCACTTCGATGCATAAAAAAACCATAAAGCGAAAGAAATAGTTTTAAGATATCACAAATGGTTACCTAACACTTTTTATTTGACGTTAAGATATGGAACTACTTTCAAATCATCGTTACGAACTTTACTGGACGAATGTCACTCAGTGTGCCCATTAAAATATATGCATGCAGGGGCAGTCATTTTTTCTAAGGTTCATTTCTAAAGCGGTCACTTTATAGTAAACAGCCTTTATCATCCCATAGCGCCATCACATTTCTTGGCCCAGTTCCGGGTTTTCGACTCATCCTGATCTCTTCAGTCCAATGCCTCTACCGTCGAATTACTGTCATGGCATGATGCCCCATATGAGGAGCAATTTTGCGGTATAAAAATCCTCTTTTAAGGCCAGTAGCTGGAAACAGTATAGCTGAATCCAGGACACTGGAAAGGAACAGGAAACGTGTAAAGCTCATTAAAAGTAACTGGTGCTAGTACTGGCGCCAGTAAAATAGTGTTCCAGTTACTGACTCGACGGGTCAGCTCCTATCATGCCGATGAGGCACTGGAATGCAGAATTCCTGGAATCGCAGCGACTGGCTTTGTGTAAACACGCACTAGAGCAGTATACAGCGTACAGTATAGCTGTGAACATATGGCAAAGTGGAGTGGCAAGGACACTATTGCTTTTTTAGAATTGTATGAATCGCAGGAATGTTTGTGGAATGCGCAAATTGAAAGTTATAAAAACCGAGGGGCTTTTCCCTTCCAAGCCACCAAATTCATTGTAGACAATTCGCCAGTAGCAGCAACAGAGCAGGGCGTGAAAAAATAAATGCTCTTCGGTCCACGTACAGTCAAGAAGTGGGAAAAATCCCGTCAGCAAAAAAAAATTGGGAGCTGGTTTGGAGGATGTCTACAAGTCTCAAGTTGTGTGGTTTTCGAAGGCGGATTCCTTCTTTCGTCAAGTTGTGACAATTCGGAGCACTTCTTCAAATATAGTGAGTGATAATGTTATTTTTCGTATATTTCAAGGAAAGTACTTGAGAAAAATATATTTAAGAGCTATTGACTGCATCCTCGGTAAACTGATCCTTTTGCAGCCTGCAAGGGGTGTCTGCAGATGTAATGATAAATTGTTTTAAAGGCTGTTCACGATAAAGTGAACACTTTTGAAATCAACCTTATAAAAATAGTCACTGCTCCAGTCTGTATATATTTGAACGGACGTACTGAGTGACATGAGCCCAGTAAAGTTCGTCACGATGGAGGGAAAGTAGTTCCATATAACTACGTCGAATAGAAAGTGATGACTTAAATTATTAATTTTGCTTTCTGTTTTTTAATGCATCAAAGTGTAAGAATGAGCATAATTAAAAAATATTTTTTCTAACAATTTCACTGGACCGATGCATGCATACAGTGATGAGGCTTGTGACAATGTCAATTTTACACAAAGCGTACATAAACGTGCTTACAAGTAGATCTTAAGCGGAGCTTTCAAGAATGCTCATTTTACCGTGAACAGCCCATAATTATAGGCCTATACAATTACTTCAACATAGAATAACTTTACAAAATAAATCTGCTTATAGTACCATGTAGAGCTAAAAGAAAAACATCACTTTACCGATAATGCTCCAGAATTATAAAGTAAGGTGTTGTTGTAACGTTGCTACATATTGGACCGAAGCATAGGACTCAGAGTCTATTTACATTTACATAACTAAATCATTTTCAAATATTGAGCAAATCTGTCACGTAACATTTTTGCTTCATTCTTGGACCGATTTTCTCATTGAAGCTCACTGAAGTTTATCAGTCCTGTTGCACGAGGAACCAAGCACCATGCAACGGGTATAACAGAGCCTCGTTCATGGACTTTGTGTCCACTAAGTCATACGTTATTTAACTTCAACTGCTTATATGAAGCCAGTCAACGTAACTTAACGTAAATGGCTTTTTAAAGTACTACGGTTTTATGCTGGAAAGCTTGGCAGGGGACGGCTTACAGACTAACTTATAACCTAACTTAAATTAACACCCATGCCTTACCAGGGATTCGAGCCCAGACCCTCCCGCACCCCAGATCGGTGGTGCACCAACCGACTGCGCCACGGGAGATCGGCACGAAGCCCATCGTACAGTGCACATGTTTCTTTTACGATGCTATCCGCTGTACTAAGTTGTACATTAAGAGGTCTGTCAAATATTTTATTTTAAATTTATAAACTAAAATTCCGAACGCGTTTTCTACAATGCGCCGTGCACGGGAAAGTCTGTAGTTAAAAATCCACTGTTCCACACTTAGAGGCCCACATCTTGAATATGGTTTCAAAATATCGACCCTGAGTGAAAATGCATCTTCAGCTACAAATATCCGCCTTGTAGGATGTGTAAAATGTTCTTCTTTAAAGCAGCAAACAAATCACTATATCGAAATATGTTAGGCATCATTCATCCGACTTTTACTCTAACATCAATGTATCTCGAAGGTTTAGTTACTATCCCCGATGACAAATAATAGTATACTGAATGTGGACTTATAGTTGTAGAAGTCAGAACCACTGTGGGGCAGATTTCGTATTAGTACGTGCTTACAGTCTAGAACTCCCGAACATCCAGGAAAAATCTATATTTGGTAAAATCCTTTCTGAATCACTTTCCAGGTGTTTTCACTGCGGGGAACCTCTAAGAAAGAATGTTAATCATGTCACATGTGTCAAATTTTCAACATTCTTACAAGGAAATAATAAAATATTACACTAAAGGCCCTTTCACACGGTCAAAGTTTTCTTCAAATTACCTTCAATTCTTATTGAATTCAATATTTCGAATGCTATATGACGTCATAGAAACGTCATAAGTAGTATAAAAAGAGCGACTCCAGGCCAAGTAGTTCCTGCCTGAGGACTGGGTAGACTCGGCCGCCATCTTGGATGACGTCACAAGGGACATTTTTTCGCTCAGTTTCGCACAGTAAAAGGGCAAATCGTCGCAAATGACTGCAAAACCACCCAAATTTCGCTGTTTTTTGTACACATTCGCACGATGAAGCTGAATTTCATACCCCAAAAGTGCCCTTGCACAATACGGCCGGGATGAATCCACATTTTGGCGTTTAACTCAAAGAGGGGGAGGAGGAGGAGAGATTCCTACACAGCACCTCCTGCTCTGTCATTGCAGTCGGTGTTCTCTGGGTGCTCCCAACCGATATTAGTATTATAATTTTTTCCTTCCTACCGAAAGTGTGCATGCCCCGCTCACATGCGGAGGGAGAGACCCCATTCCATGACACCCTGCCAGCCTCAGGTCAAGTATGACCAATGCTTACAGATAAGCATCCAAACCATTTGAGAGACAACTACCAAAATTATAACATAGACATCACTCCAGATAAGAAAAAAGATTGAAGGGTCAAAATTGACATAAGCATGCTTATAAGTATAGTTGGCTGTTATTTTCTAACTGTATGAGAAACAACTACCAAAATCGTAACATAGGCATCACTCCAGAGAAGGAAAAGTACCAAAAGGTCAAAATTGACCTAAGCATGCTTATAAGCATAAATTATTTATTTACATAATATAAGCATAAATTATTTAGATACACCTACCAAAACATAAGATATAGTTGTCAAATTCATAAAATAGCCATCATCCCTGATTACGAGAGGGGTCGCAGGGCCACATATACCTTATAAGCGTAGTTGGCTATAATTTCCGAACCACTTAAGATATTGTTGTCAAATTCATAGCATAGGCATAAACCCCGACGATGAGAGGGGTCGCAGGACTAAGTATAACCCATATCTACTTATAAGCATAGTTGGCTTTAAGTTCCGAACTACATAAGGTATAGTTGTCAAAATCATAACATAGGCATTATACCCAATAATGAGAGGGGTCGCAGGACTAAGTATACCCTATGTCTACACATTTTGGTTTTTACAAAAGTATGCATGATTTTTAAAAATAAAATGTACAATAAAATGAAGAAAATGTTTTGGGGTTTAACTAATTATTTTCGTGTTGTGCACAAGTCGAGGATACTACCAAAATTTTACTTATGGTATTTTATAAACTGGTTTCATTAAAAAGTTTGTGATAAATATTTGCGTGGAGACTTGAACACCTATTGAATGCAATTCATTGCAAGGTACCTACATGGAGTGATTTTTTAGTTGGATAAATTGAATTCAAGTAATTGACTGTGTGAAATGACCTTAATAAAATTACACAGTTTATTCCTAATGTATCACTACACTCAAAATATAACCCTCGCTCTGTATGTATGTAAATTATTATTATTATTGAAATCAAATTTGATTTATAGAATTATTAGCCTATTGTGTGGAGCTTATGTGTTAACAGACCAGCCCAGAAGACTGTAACATTATACACCGCCTGTGTGAGTTATAATAAAATAATATGCCATCACTAAAAAAAATCATGTTATATACAAATAAATTCTTTGCAATTAAATAAAGTAATATTATTTATGCTTTATAGCGCACAGTCCTAATTTGTACTGCAGTGTATAAATTGTTGTTATGTATCTAGAATTGTTTGTCTATCCATATTAAGTACTTTTAATGTTTGATTTGCTACTGAAGTAAGTACGTTTTTTTAAATATTGTGAAATTAGTGTGCCAACATTAAACTAAGTTATTTGTACGAAATTCCTTCTTCGTCCACAATCCATATGAGCAAGAATTATTTAGAAATTAACATAATGCTGATATATCTACATCCACACAGGTCTTTGTGTGTTCACGTAAAATGCATGCATAGCCATAACTAATAAGCATTGGGGGCAGAAATTACTAGGATCCATACCCTCCTCCCTACCCCTTGAAACTACATACACTGTAATCCTGGCAAACAAAATAAATCTTCAAAATTAATATAGGATATACATATATATATATATATATATACACATATATATATACATATATATATATACACACACATCCTTACTCTCGAGTAAGTGCAGTAAGTTGTTAGAGTGCTGACTGCCCTCCTGGTGTTCAGCAGGTGATCCTATCATGGCATTGGAACGATCGCTGGAACTCCTCCCACTGGAGTCCGTGATGATTAAGAGATAACCACCAAAAGCATGCGTCTTCTTGAAGTTGCGCTCTGACACAGCTTGCCCATTCTTCCATGCTGACCCCATACCTCGTAACGCGGGACACACAGTCATCCAAAAATGCTACGGGGTCCTCCGTCGGAGTTCCTGCAAAAGTTGGTAGTGTCTGGAACTTTGCCGGCGTCTTTGCTGTAGTCGGTCTTCGCAGTGTGCTGGTTGTGTCAACCCCTGTAGTTTCGCTCCGTGCGATGTTTCCTGCCGGTACCTGCTGCGGCGTTATCATTCCCATGCAATTATTCGGGTACAGTGTCATTGGCAGTAAATTTTGGAAGTGTTGACATGGTTGGTAATAACAGTGTGGGACATACAGGTGCGGCAAACACATTAGGTAGTGATGGATAATAGAGGGTCAATGGTTGAAAGGAAAATGTTGGATTGATCATGGTTGATACAGGCGGTGTGGGTATGTTTACCTTGGCAATGTGTGTCAAGTGGGCACGTGGCAGCTCCGTTCTTTGCTGTCTTGCTTATGTACACTGTTGCCACCCTTCTGCAGCGCTAGATGTGACTGTTCCTGCTAGATCATTTCCATCCCGTGCGACCATGGCATTCGAACCATGATTGTCGACAGTAATCTGCATCTCGTTATCCCATTGATCCAGTAAGTTTACCTCCTCCAGTGAGTGCTGCTTGCATTCTGTTTGTGCCCTGTTGTTTATCTGCTACATTGCACCCCAGACAGATGAACGAGAGTCCCACTGCAGTATTTAACTCTTTTGCATTTAGACATTGTCTGCGAAAATTTATCTTGCACTCAGTACACTGCGGCATAATAATGCCCTGGCCATTGTATAGGAAATTACTGCAATAATTTGGAAGGTGATAATTTGGAAAATTTTGACTGTCAGCTTTTGTTTACACGAATGAGTTCACTATGTTTTGCAAAATTCCACTGTCTGTCTCATTCTCACTGTTGATCGCGATGCGGTTGATTGTTGGGCTGAACTGATGACGGCATTGGCAGTTGTTGTTGCCTTCCTCATGTTTGACTATGAGGTCCTTGGACATAGGGTGTAAACACTCAGGACACCACAGTGCCAGTGCGCTGTCGGCGATCCTGCCAGCCAGGCTTTGTTTGTCAACAAAGCCACATGCGCAGCATGGATGACCAGCTCGCGGAAGCAGGGAGATGGGGAAAGGGAGCGCCCTCCCCTCTCGCAATGCGGCTGTCCCTGCTTTGCCCGACGCGATGCAGGGGTCAACGACCTGGCACACTCAGCTGATGTGCGGCACAGCGTGACGTGAGTGGTCAGCTGGTTGCCCGTGGCACAAGGAGAGGCTAGGGGATGAGGAGGGAGAGCCTCTCGCCCGTTGTTTCTCCCAGCTCCTCCTTCAGACCGCGTGGTACTCTGTTACCGATTGTTGACATGTATCATGTAACACACCTCTTAGCATCTGGACAGCATCCCAAAAGTATCGCGACACTGCTGTTGCACTAGTTGCTGCGTTCCCGTCGTCCTCTCGTCATAGTGGGTACGAATAAGACAGGACTGACTTAGGTGCGTAGACTTTTACCAGAAAAGTTGCGGAAAAGTTTTTGGCGGGAAAGTGCTGGTAGGAAATGTTGGGTAGTTTTCGCCCCATGCTTGGGCAAGCCAATTGACGGCGTGCGGTGGGATGGAAATTGGGTTTAATGGGATTTCACAGATGGTGAGGTGCGAGGTCTGTGGAAATGATTAAATTACCCGACTAGATGCCTAGCATCGTCAAAACGACATCATGATGGTGGATGATGCTGTAAGCACAATGCCTCTCGATGATCTCAGAATTGCGGGCTCCCATTGAATTGTTGAAGTTTGCCTCTCCACAGTTAATGCAGTAGATGCTATCGTTGGGTGTTTCCTAAATAGTAATCCATTGGCCAATTACACACCGTTCTGCTACAGTGATGTTTGGCGGTAAATTACTGACTCCTGGATGTCGTGCGATGTGGATTATCGGGGCTACCCACACGCACATACTGATACAGTACACTGACTTTTATATGTGCTTACGTTGAGATTAAGTCCTGATGAATTACATTTGTATTAGATGCGGGTATTGTTATGGCCCATCCCCTTAAGCACCTTGTGGCGACCGAAATAACCTTACGCACTGATGAGTTCTCAGGGTATTTATTCGGTGAACTTAACACTCCTCTCAGGGTGACACTTAACACTTGCTTGAATGGCTTAGACCGGCCATCGCGATTAAACTATGAAACTGAAGTGCATAATGCAGAAAACTGACAGAAGATTTAAGCTTCCACGGGCGATGCTAAACCAGGGGGAGTGAGGGTGGTCACATGGATGGCTAGAACACAAACAGTAATGGAATAATTAAACTACTGCAGTGAACTGATCAGTCTCAAAATATAAATGCCGCCTGGTGCGCGGGAAACACAGAACACGCGATCAAATGCACCACCTTCTATGGATGTCAAACGCTTGCTCAGTCCCTCCCTTGGCATGCTAAGGTCAGAACTACTTCCTGCATGACACATGAACTACTGCTGTACTTGCTGAAATTTAACATTACATGGTACATTAAATACCATATTAACTCGGGATGAAATATACATGTATAACACTGATGAAATGAATATGGACATAGTATAACAATGGGGGTGAAAATATACACTTGCAAAGAAACACAACACAGCACTGGCAGGACAAAAGAAACAACATAATAAATTCTTTATCAACAAAACAAACACTGATAATGATGGCATTAGCTGTAAGCCCTTTATTCAGTGCATTGTGAAGGATCACCTTTCGTATCACTCCGCCTCGCAGAGTCTTCCTTACTCTCTCTTGGGCAAGTGCCGTTTAGCTGCCCTGGCGTGCCCTGGGTTATACTTGCACTCATCGCGCACAACAAACACTCAGAGTGCTCTGCATATATGAAGAGTGTGCATCCCTGCTGCGGTGGCAGTGTAGTGCTCGGCCGGACAAATGGTCTTAGGGGGAGTGGAACATGGCACACATCTACGGATTGCACTGTTTACAATACCTACACTGCAGTCCATGACACTACATTGTATAGTGTGTGGATGCTGCCTGTGGGCAGTTGGGCACAAGGCAGGGCGAACGGTCTGTGGGCCTAGGATGCTGTCATACATCATTAATTTTTTTTTTTCAGACTGAATACCATTTTCATTCATATTTTTCAAAACTGTTTTCGGACAAACAGCATCCTTTTTAGCAAAATAATTCACACTTTTATTTACAAAAAAAAAAAAAAAAAAACCCAGGCAAATACTTTCAAAACAAACTTTTTACAAAATAGTAAAAATAATATTCTTCAAAGTGTGGAACATACAGCCTTGGAAGAACTTGCTGAATTTACAAAATATGAAATTATAACATACAACAAAACCATAGATTGATATAATGGTGTAACTACTCGATAATATCAACAGTTGGAATGTTTATGAAAAAACAAAAATATATGTTTAGAACCCTTTTCATTTTATTTGCTTTGAAATTTGGCAAACTAAGGCCATATTCCAGTGCCTCCACAGTGCGAAATATGCACAGCGAAGTACTTCCGATCCCTTCTCGCAGGTGCATGACCTTCTACGTCATTCTATTTCTGGCCAATCTCACGTATAAACAGCACGAGGGAAAAGCACAAATGCTTCGTGCGCTGATGTCACAGTGGCAGGAAAATGCCAGAAAAGTGAGAATTTGGAGATTAGTTTCGGCAGCGACCAAAAGGCAAATTTGTTGGTTTATTGGGAAACGTGCGCAATTATGATTTTACTAAATGATTCTGCAAATAAATTATACCTATAATACTAATGACGAAACAACGTGATTTTGGTGAAGTAAACTTGTAAGGATTTCCATAGGAAAGCATGTTTTTAAGGCATCCGCCTACCTGGCTCGTGAACTGTGTTGCAGCATTTTAAAAGAACATGTTTTTCTACTAGACTAATCAACGTGCGCCCACTGCGACTAGCTACGAAAAGAACACAAACTTCAGATGATATTTTTGTTGTCGATTCAAGTTATCATGATTACTACAAACATGATTTCAGAGCCTCTCAAAATGGCTAAAAACGGTTTTTCCCATGTGCTGTAACTGAAAAGTTATGAATTAGACACAAATGAAACTACCAGACAAACACGAATTGAACTTTGTGTCAGACTTCGAGCGAATAAAATGATAGGGTCACCGCTTTGAATTTTTAATGGCGAATGATCTTCGAAACCATATTTCGCACCTCTGCCGCATCTGTAGTGTGCTGCCATCTCCACAAGTAGCTTGGCAGGCCGGTGTCCCGCTGGGGGGGGGGGGGGGAGCGCTGGGACCTTCAACCCCCCGCAGTGCACACGATTCTTCGTATATGACAACACAACTATTAGGATAAAGAACCGCCACTACTGTTTGTGGACCCAGAAACAATCGCATGCATGTATTAGAATAGTGTATCTCAGCCATTGGAAGATGAAAATTTTTGACAATGATACAAGGAGAATGGGAAAGAAGAAAAGATTGAGACTGTCTGCAAGATATTTTGATAGTACATGGTAAGAATTTGGTTAAAATTCTTAACATACCTTTTATATGCAAGGCTTTTTTTTTTTTTTTTTTTTTTTTTTTTCATTTTTGTAAAGAGAATAAGATATTGCTCAAAGTAATGTAATATCGAGTGACACAAATAAAATAATGTTGCTTTCTCGAAGGAATTATGATCTTCATAGCATAAAACACCAGATTAATAATATTGCTGGCAAATTATATATTCTCTAAATTCATTAAGAAATATTTTTAATGTTTTTAATTTGTATTACTGATACTCCATGCCAAGGAAGGAATATGAAAGCTATTTTTGTACAACTGAAACATCGAATTACTTAAATATGGGCGTATCTATTTTTTAAATAATAATGTTCGGTTTTCAGAATACGTTATGTAATACATGACAAGCACATGAAAATGGAAAATTTTAAGAAAACGTTGCCTGACGGGAACACATCGATTGTGGTTCAAGTTCGTCTACTCATGAATCTTGCAACATCTCCATAACCGCACATGTACGGTAAGTAATTACTAAATAAAAACATTACCTTTGATAACCTATCAATGTACATAAATAATAAAATAGCATCTGACATTGTGCATCCATTGGAGCGACCGGCACCTTTAGCACCTTTCCAGAGAGCTCTGGAGGGATACAGTCATCAAGCTAAGGTCATGACAAAGCGACAAAATGCTATTTGTGGGGGGGGGGGGAGGACTGTTTCGAGACTAGCAATGTCTTCAAAGACGTGGCGCAGTAACAAAATACTGGACTCGTATTCGGGAACACCAGGGTTCGAATCCCGGTATGGACATCCTGATTTCTGTTTTCATGGATTTCCGAAATCACTCCAGGCAAATGCCGGAATGGTTCATTACTAGAGGTCATCGCCAATTCCTTACTCCAATATTTTAGGTAATGTTGAACGTATCAGTTTGTAATGATCGCGATGTTGACGAGATTTAAGCCGACTAAATTCTAATAACAAGTATAAAGCGGCATTTCCTTTGCCTCGTGTTTGTCCAGCATTACGTTATACGTAGTGACTAACTGTTGTAACGTAGTAACAATATTGTTGGCACAACATAGACTTTTTCTGTGTGTACACTAGCTAGACTTCAGAGCAGTTATTGTACTCCAGAAATTATAATTAGTTTATTGGTTGCCGTCACAATAAATTTTGAATTTAAATTGGTTACCTGCGACTGGGCTCTACATTTGTTGGTGGTCTATCAACTAGAAACAGAATGGTTTCGCTAAACTCCATATAACTCTGATTTTTTATTTAAATTATTCCGTTTCACAATTATTTATTTGCATTCTCAAACATACACAAATTTACGTAGTGACTAACTGTTGTAACGTAGTAACAATATTGTTGGCACAACATAGACTTTTTCTGTGTGTACACTAGCTAGACTTCAGAGCAGTTATTGTACTCCAGAAATTATAATTAGTTTATTGGTTGCCGTCACAATAAATTTTGAATTTAAATTGGTTACCTGCGACTGGGCTCTACATTTGTTGGGTGGTCTATCAACTAGAAACAGAATGGTTTCGCTAAACTCCATGTAACTCTGATTTTTTATTTAAATTATTCCGTTTCACAATTATTTATTTGCATTCTCAAACATACACAAATTTCTGGGGAGGGGGGAAATATTGCGATATCGTGCATCACGTATAACAAAGGCCTCCACAAATGAGCATATAAGAGAATTTACAGACATTTTAATATTGATTCCAAATTACCTGACATTTCCCTGATTTCCCTGACAGCTTTCAAATTTATTGACAATTCCAGGTTTCCTCCTTTTCAAGACGAGTGGCAACCCTCGTGATGAAGGGCGTATCCGCTTAAGAGGCCATCAAACACATTTTAGTAGAATAGCATGTTTGAGGGAGTTGATGCTAAATGAGAGGCCTTTTGAGAAAATATACCAGGGAGCAATCCTGAAGAACGTTTGTTACTCCCCTTTAGTACGTAGCAGGGCTTAAGGAAGGCAAGGAGAAGGACGCACACCATTAAAAAAAATCAAGAAAGCATGGACACAAAAATTCCGAAATCAATACAAATATATTGAAGCCCATCTATACATTATCACCAAGAACAACAACTTTGAAACTTGATTTGTAAATTTCTGTTGCTTGCTACCAATTGGTGAACTAGAGGAAGGAGAGAACACTCATGCACTTGAACAAATAGAAAAATAACAATATTAACATATCCTGAGAAATCATCCAACCTGAATAAACACTTGTGAAATCCCATTGAAAAAGGTAAAATGACTCCCTGAGTAAAGCAAGCACCATTACAACTTTAAAACTAAAAGTACGCCTGATGATTCACTAAAAAGTACACCATGGAATACTGATTTCAAGAATACCATTGGGAAGGAGCAAAAATCTTCATTACACTTAACCATGAGCATAAAGGCACGCCATAAAACATCCACTAAACTCCTTGGAAGTAAAATTATTTTGGCAAATCGTAGTCCAGGCCACCATTCCTACAGCACATAAAAAAAGGCAGAGTCCACCTTTTATAAACATTCCCATAAAATACCACATTAAACATTCACACAAGCGAAACAGTGAAGAAAAACTTCCCTACAAAAATCCATATACACAAAAATCGCTATAAAAAAAAACTACTACTACAAGGGAAACTCTACCCCCAGCATAACAACAACTACGATCCTTGTATTACTTAACTTGAGTAGTACTCATATTACGCGAAAGCGCGTCCAGCATGGCGAAGCCCTGAAGTACGAAGTGGTGTAGACATGATCTATCATCGGCCAGCCCACGTAACTCGAAGAGGAACACTGCACACTTGCTCGGGCTGAGGACGAACATTTATACGCGAAACCGCGGCTCGGGAAGGTTAAGAAGGCGACGGGAATAGCGAGAGGCGTATGGAAGGTGCCAGAGTGTGCGAGGCTGAACTCATTCCCGGTAGTAGCCACCAAACAGCGCTCCTCCGCGCCAGGAGCACTGCGCGCCTCTCTTCATTATATCTCAGCGCTTGGAAGTGTTCAGATGTGAGCCACTCCGGGGTGTGGGGAGGGGGCCAAGAAAAACAAACTACCTTTTTCTGCAGCAAAAATATTGCCTCTTCAAACAGTAACCCCTCTTTAAACAAAATGACAGTTTATTAATCTGGGCTACCAAATACAGATGTGGCAAATAACCAAGCAGACTTGCTAACCAAGTTCATTAACATCATGTAGTTCTGTAAACAAACCAACCCTATAATAGCAGCATTTAATCGTATTCCAGAAAATCGTAGGCATCACACATTTCACGAGCTGATGGGACGAAAAATAAATCATTCAGGCAGGACAATCTTTGGCAGGACATGAGTACTCACAAGATTGCTTAAGTTTGCTAAATTGATACGTGTGTCAGACTTGAAGCAGGGCTTCAATCTATTATATATACTTCTGTAAAAATCGCTTAATTCTCAACCACAAAACTTCCGAATAGTTTCTTCCGCTGAACAGCAAACTGCAATCTTACGACGTCAGTCATGAATATATAGTGGATCCGCGCATCCATTATACCAACATTTTCAGAGATTGGGAAATGTGTTTCTTTGGATTACCCTTCTTTAATTTTACATACTAGATTTTACAATACTGCGTGATGCACAAAATGCATAAAACGAATATTTATCTTAAGTCATAACTCAGTTTCTATGTGACACAAACATAGACTACTAAATCCGAATCAGTGTCTACAATTGAAGAAATTTCGATCATTGGAAATCCTGTTAACAAGCTGTTATCGACCATTGAATAGAATAATTCACAACAAACCAGATACCAGACCAGTGAAATTCACTTTAAATGAGTATATCAAATTTACATCAGTGGCATTTAGTCACTGGAACAATCTGTATTGTTCCAATTTTTCGAATGACTCAATTTCAAATAGTTTCAACTCAAAACTTACAACATTGCCATTTATTTGTAGATTAGAGTACATTAACATCTTTGAAGTCTAGCTTGTCATCAAAATAATTCGCTAGTTCGCTAATTTCTTCATGTAATTTCTTCAAAGTGACAAGGAAAATAATACAACAATGAAATTTTTTGCAGGTTACCTGAGGCAGCTTCCACACCACTGAAAGCAGCAATAGAAAAAATCCCAACCAGTCTGTATTTTTGGCAAAACCTAAAAGAGGCAACTGGCAAAAGGAAACATAATGAGAATGATTTTTCAAGTACAGGGGATGATGTCAGAGATAATAATTTTTACACAATGGCCGATTGTTTAGATCTGTTATGCGTGGATGAACCACCTTCTACTCAAGATATTACATTACCGAACATTAAAACTAAATATGGCGAAGCTATTGAGGGACGTCGCATTTTTATGCGAATCACTTATTTGCGGAAATAAGAAGTTTGTGTAACCACAATAAAATTTTTGAATGTGACTTTAGCTATATTAAGATAATTAAAGAACATAGAAAAGAAAATGCAAGTGCATTCTTCTTTGAATGTTGTATGCGTGGCTTAAAAGATAAAATTTGTTCCGAAACTCTTAAGACAGAGAATCTAAGGGAATCAATGACACTTGGGTAAATAATATGTTACTTACAGGCCAAAGTTTCTCCCAGCTCAAGAGACATTACCACCAGTTTGGAAATGCCATGTATGGCTAAGGAGATTTACCAAACTCTCACAAGAATTTGTCGGCTTTTATAAAGGAAGTTTCTTAGCAAAAAAAAAAAAAGCGCAACCAGCAAGAGAAGAAGAGGCAGCTTTAGCTATTCAAGCAGGGGATGTAGACGATGATGGAATCCCTGTCATAGCAGGGGTAACCGATCGTGCCTGGAGAAGATCATATGGAATCAACTATAATATCTTATCTGGAGTGGTAATTAGACACCTTTAAAATGCTAATTGCTGTGTTATCTATACAGTTGTATTTCATTAGTACAATTTCGGTTCTCTTGATTACAGGCATGTATCGTTGGTGCTAAAACCAAGAAGGTTTTATTTCGAAGTACAAGAAACTCTTACTGTTGCATTTGTCATCGGACATAATCTAAAGGCGACTCAACAAATTCCCATGTGTGTTACATGTACTGGAACAAATCGTCTACTGTCATGGAAGCTGAGATAATAGTGGAAGGGTTTAGAAACAGCATCGACATACATAATTTGAAATACAACAAATTAATAGGTAAAAATTAGTTAACTCTAAACATAACGAAACATATATCTGCAATAAGAAAATGTGGCTCTATTTGTAACTTGTTTTGTCTGGTTTCAAAATTTCGTAGATTGACAAGAGATTCTTTGTTATTTTTATTCACAGTGTTTGTGCATATTCATTTAAGCTGTCCGACTACCTGCATCATGAACTATGTTGTAGCATGTTAGGAAAACACGTTTTTATACGAAATTGCTAAACGTGTGTTATATGTGCATATCTATGAAGATAACACACCCTTCAAACAATGTCTTTACTTTAGTTTCAATGTGCCTCCTTTACTAGAAACTTAATTTTGTAGCCTCTCAATATGGCAAAAAAAAAAAAAAACGTCTTTTTCACATTGCTAGCTGAAAACTATTAACCGGATTCATGCGAAACTACGATAGGATCCTGCATTGGACCTTTCTTTAGACTTTCCACCAACGAAATGCTAGGGACACCGCTGAAAGTCTCATATAGTTATACGCAACACGACGAAAAGACCGCACGCCAGTTCTATGTCTTGTTCGAAGAGGCGAGTGGGCACTTGAAGCACGTGCCTTTGTCGCTCTTATCACTTCATTGCTTTCGTGCTTCGAACGCGCAAAATATTTGCAGGTAGGCAGGCGCCATCAAGAATACTACTCAACAACTTACCTAACCTACCTTGCACCTAACGATGTTACAACCAATATTGTCAAGGTGTTTCAACTCACGCTTCCTCTACTGGAATGTGGTCTCTCAGACCCATCATTGCAGGGCTTTTTAAATGATAGAACGGAGAACTACATTTTGCATTAACACCTCTAATTACCTACAAGATCTTATAATTCTTACATACCCAATTTTTTCTTCTATTGTGATTTGCAAATAATTACAAGTGAATTTAGTATGCTATGCGACAATGCTGGTATCGTGTTTCTCCCTAAATAATGGAACTTTTGGTATATCGGATATTCATTTTCAGATTGGTGATCACATCAATACGTTAATCAGTTATTTAATATCTCAGAGACCATCAAACTCAAATTTAACCAATGTCGATGTTCTGGTAGTAAAAATTGTGTGATTCGACTTAAGATTTTTTATTACTATTTCTGCACAATAATTATGGTATGCATTTTATAAACGAAATTGTTATATAGTAAAAATATTGTCTATATATTTTTTCATTAAAAAATTCCGCATCGTATATTTCTGAGGCAAAGGTCACTGAAAGTTTATGAAAAAGTGTAAACAATGTAAAATGCTACAATTTGCATAATTGTATCTATGTGGACCCAGAGTCAAGTTAGCTATTCAGTGACACCAGGCAGAGTACATTATTTATATTCCCGCCATTAGATAATAATCATTAACGAAATTATAGAAAATATTGATTCCTAGTACTGTAATATCACATGGCAATTTTCTTCTCATAAAAAATCAAATGAATTCACCTATGCCATATGCTATTTTATAACAACATATAGTCGGCATGCCATAAATATCTCATGAAATTATCACTAATACGTCTGCAGCAGTAAAAGTTGGCATGCCATAAATGGCTCATAAGCATGCTGATAATGTTTCTTCAGTCGTAAGTAACAGTTGGCATACCATAAATGGCCCCTAAGCATGCTGCTATTATGTCTCCAGCAGTAAGCAATAGTTAGCATGCCATAAATAGCCCATTTCGCTCCTTCAACAATAATACATTTATCGATATAGCTAGTAAATGAAAGTACAGATAACAATATTGGCCAATAAAAGTTTGATTTGTACTAATTATGTTCGTCTTATTTTATATGTTCTATAACAATATTATTTATAGAGTGAGAATTTTTTTCTGTTATTTGCAGTGTTGTGAATACGCTTAGGATTTTTAGGCTTGTACTTTGTAACCATGGTATCAGAAGGGTTTTGTGTTTCATTTGTGTGTTAAAGATTTTATTACAGTAACTTGTTATTGTACCTGGTTTTTTGGAGAAAAAAATCATTAAAACAGCATCTTGACTTTTGCTGATTTTTCTAGTAAATACACTGTTAAACTTGCTATGTATGAAATAAACTAACAGTTCCCGAAAAAACAATATATTAATAGTTTTTATTTCTAGAACTATCCAACGACCAGAGTAAGTCAATTTTAATATAAATAATGTAACATTAGTACCATAAGTACAAACAAACTTCTCTTTGGTTTATTCAAAACCGCTGCTGCCATGTAATGGATGTGACATACTATGTATTGCAGATACAATTTTGGAAAGTATTTACTTATAATATTGTGATGTTTAAATGTATGTGATATAATACAATTTAAAGGTTAAATTAAAAAGGTTTTTTTTTATATAAATAATTGAATAAACTAAAATATAAATTGACTTTCATTTAATATTTATTTACATAGATTTTTATTATATTTATTTCGTTTAACCTAGCATGTAACACATTGCACTGGTTTATTTATTTCGTCAAACCTATAATGATATTTCTCTGATATTTCTCTGAGCCTACTGATCCAAGATGGTAAATCTTCTTGAGCACATACGGAAAATTTTTTTGGTTTCGGTACGGATTCGAAAATTTTTGCATTGCACAGATCTGCCTCGCCACTTCGGCAACAGTCGCCTCACCAACAGCGGGGGCATTAAAAGCGTAGACATACACAAACACTATTTAAGGTAACTGTTGGGAGGAATCGGACATGGCCTTTTAGTATGGAACAATCATGGAATTTGTATGGAGAAAAGAAAAAAAACCGAAATCAGAATAACCTAATTAGGTTTTGAACCTGGTTTCTCCCGAACGAGAGTTCGGTATTTCACCACTGTGTCACCTCGTTTGGACAAAGAAAGTAATATTTGGCAAATCAAATTGTTCCTTGCTGCTTCAGTAGCAAAGAACTTGAATCTGCCGTGGAATAATTTTGTAAAAAAAAACTGCTGTTTCGCTCGGTTGAAATTTTAATCTGCAATTGAAGTTGTAGGCTGTAAATTTAAATTAAACATAATTTCTACCTGCAACTACTCTCATCGTAAATAAAATTTTAGCTTTTGTAATTTTGCGTGTTGAAAATCAAACTTAAGAAAATTTCCCACCACCACAGCTAAAAAAAATGAGCCAAAAACCCCAAATATATCCATAAAAAAAAAAAGGATGTAATGCAAAGAAATATTCGAGGGGAAAAAATAAATTTTTCCTCATTTTCATCAGGCGGAATGGGTAAGAAAAATTCTTAAGTACATGTTTCGAAATTTTCAAAAATTATATTTAAAATAAAATCAGATGAAAGGAATTTTGAGGAACTTCGAAATGGAGAAATGTGAGTATTAATTCCTTTTTATAAATATATTTAAAAATTCACATGCATTATACTAAAGGTCACTCTGTACACATCGCATCTCAGGTTACCAGCTAACATATATAAATAAAACTCTTTACTTTTGAACATAAATTGTTCTGAAGATCGAAGTATTCCGTAGTCCATATACAGAGGACTAATAGGAAAGACTTCCAGTCCAGAGGGCTATTAGGAAAGACTTCCAATCCAGAGGATCTTAGGAAAGACTTCCAAGTAAACATAAGTGATAAGAAAATAAGTCTCTGGATACTGGCAATGTTTGCAAATGATATGTTGTGCAAACAGTAAATGGCTACTTTAAAGAAAAGTTGAAGTTTTTATTTGGTTAGGTAAGGCGACTATAGTGCGAAATTGAAAGTTATTAGTAACTTGCAGCAGCAAAAAATTAAATCAATAAGTGATCCACAAAAAGATTATATAGAGTGGAGAACAGTTTACTAATGCCTAATAGGTATTTAACAGAATTAAGAATAAATTTAATCTACAAAATTAAATTAAGGTGTTAAAAAAAAGGAATACTGCGTAAAAATAAGAGTTTATACTAGTCACAGACCTAGGTGGCTACAACATTTTCTACATTCTACATGGAGACAACAGCAAAGCAAACCTGCCTAGTAACCATCATTGCAACACAGAATATCTATGAACACAGAAGAGAAATCGACTAGTGTGACGTGGATTACAGAACCACTTTATATCAAAATGGCCAAACTTGCCAAGAATGCAGCAGAACAACATTATCCAATCAGCACCTGTAGATGGACGTACCAGAAGGCAACCTAACCATTATGGAAACTTTCCTAGCATGCGAAAGGCAGTCAGACCCAAGACACGTTTCCAGAGCTCAGAGGAGCCGATGAGAGAATGAATTCGCTTTTATCAAAGGGACCATCATGTCATTTCACTTCTATGTACTTATGTATTGTGTTTTTGCAGCATGTTATAAATAAACTTTTTTTCACAAAACTAGTCAATGTGTACTCAGTATAAAAGATCACACACCTCAGAGAGTGTTTGAAAGGCAGATTCTTTATATTACTTTTACTGCAAAAGTAATTTTGGATCTCCTCTAAATGGCTTTGAATAAAGCTGTATATCTGAAATACTAATAACAAGATTCCTGCGAAACTACTATAGAAACCTGCACTGGACTTCAGTTCAGACTTTACACCAATAAAATAATAGGGTAGCGGTGTTTCAAATTTCAAAGAAAGGAAATTAATATTGAATTACAGGCAGAAAAGTTTATGTATACACAGTGAAAATATGTGACTTTAGTTTAGCTTTTATGGTCGAGCGAGACACACATTTGTTTATTCTGCATCTTCGCTTCTTTCCACGGCCTATACTGTGATCCACTGCTGGTAGTAACCATTTTTGAACAACCCTATCGTGGTCGTTGACTCAGCGGGAGGAGAGCGAGCTGTCGGGGAGGGAGGGACAGCTGTGTGCTAGTTTCACATTCCTCCACAGTCAGTCAGCCATCCAGCCAAATCCCATAAACCAAATGGCAATTTTTCTACAGGTAGGCGGGCGCCTTAAGGCCTTATTCACAATGAGCAGTCGGCAGTCGGCAGCTCGCAGTCGACAGTCAGAGATGAGTTGTTCAACTACAATACCCATACTCACAACGTGCAGTCGCCAATCCAGCAGTCTGAGATGGCATAGACTAAATATGAAGTAGACCGATCTCGTTGGCTGCGCATAATCAATCTCCATGTCACAACACTGAACTGCTTTTGTTCCAACACTTCTAGCGACATCGGCATGGTTTGGATTATAGGTTAGAAATCTGATTTGTAAACAAATGATTTGAGAGGTATGTATACTTTGTCTAATGCCCAGTTGCACCATCGTGGTTCGAAACTCGATCCTAGATAGGATGTAAGATTTTCACAAAAAACTGTTGCACCCTCTTCTAACATATTTGGTTGTACCATTCGATTTCAAGGCCTCGGTTACACGGGATGCAAAACTACTTCACTTTAAACAACTTCAGTTATTCAAGATGTTACATTACCTTCGAACGAGTTCCTATCGCAGTTGTTTCTCGTCCAAAGTGAACCGTTTTCACAAGTCTTCTCTTATCT